>CM070080.1:4078873-4694206 GCA_036250285.1 Pyrocoelia pectoralis
GAATTTCGAGAGTTCGTTTTTTAGCCTGAAAAAACTCAAAGGGGTTAACCTTGCTTTTTTTGCAAAAAAATGAAGAAATTTTTTGTTCGAGATAAGTTCAAAATATGTTAGTTTACTTCATAAAAGATAGTTTAGAGTAAAAAAAGTGTACCAGGTCGAGCTGTAAGTGTCTCATTTGTACGGTAATGGAGGAAAGGGCGCTGCGAAGGGACCCTCTATTTGGATCTTTAAAGTGCGATATCTCCGAAACGGTTCGACTTAGAATGGAACGGTTTGGAATTATTTAATTGTCGTCTAACGATCTAAAAGAAACAATCGTTACTTGGTCGAATTTCGAGAGTTCGTTTTTTAGCCTGAAAAAACTCAAAGGGGTTAACCTTGCTTTTTTTGCAAAAAAATGAAGAAATTTTTTGTTCGAGATAAGTTCAAAATATGTTAGTTTACTTCATAAAAGATAGTTTAGAGTAAAAAAAGTGTACCAGGTCGAGCTGTAAGTGTCTCATTTGTACGGTAATGGAGGAAAGGGCGCTGCGAAGGGACCCTCTATTTGGATCTTTAAAGTGCGATATCTCCGAAACGGTTCGACTTAGAATGGAACGGTTTGGAATTATTTAATTGTCGTCTAACGATCTAAAAGAAACAATCGTTACTTGGTCGAATTTCGAGAGTTCGTTTTTTAGCCTGAAAAAACTCAAAGGGGTTAACCTTGCTTTTTTTGCAAAAAAATGAAGAAATTTTTTGTTCGAGATAAGTTCAAAATATGTTAGTTTACTTCATAAAAGATAGTTTAGAGTAAAAAAAGTGTACCAGGTCGAGCTGTAAGTGTCTCATTTGTACGGTAATGGAGGAAAGGGCGCTGCGAAGGGACCCTCTATTTGGATCTTTAAAGTGCGATATCTCCGAAACGGTTCGACTTAGAATGGAACGGTTTGGAATTATTTAATTGTCGTCTAACGATCTAAAAGAAACAATCGTTACTTGGTCGAATTTCGAGAGTTCGTTTTTTAGCCTGAAAAAACTCAAAGGGGTTAACCTTGCTTTTTTTGCAAAAAAATGAAGAAATTTTTTGTTCGAGATAAGTTCAAAATATGTTAGTTTACTTCATAAAAGATAGTTTAGAGTAAAAAAAGTGTACCAGGTCGAGCTGTAAGTGTCTCATTTGTACGGTAATGGAGGAAAGGGCGCTGCGAAGGGACCCTCTATTTGGATCTTTAAAGTGCGATATCTCCGAAACGGTTCGACTTAGAATGGAACGGTTTGGAATTATTTAATTGTCGTCTAACGATCTAAAAGAAACAATCGTTACTTGGTCGAATTTCGAGAGTTCGTTTTTTAGCCTGAAAAAACTCAAAGGGGTTAACCTTGCTTTTTTTGCAAAAAAATGAAGAAATTTTTTGTTCGAGATAAGTTCAAAATATGTTAGTTTACTTCATAAAAGATAGTTTAGAGTAAAAAAAGTGTACCAGGTCGAGCTGTAAGTGTCTCATTTGTACGGTAATGGAGGAAAGGGCGCTGCGAAGGGACCCTCTATTTGGATCTTTAAAGTGCGATATCTCCGAAACGGTTCGACTTAGAATGGAACGGTTTGGAATTATTTAATTGTCGTCTAACGATCTAAAAGAAACAATCGTTACTTGGTCGAATTTCGAGAGTTCGTTTTTTAGCCTGAAAAAACTCAAAGGGGTTAACCTTGCTTTTTTTGCAAAAAAATGAAGAAATTTTTTGTTCGAGATAAGTTCAAAATATGTTAGTTTACTTCATAAAAGATAGTTTAGAGTAAAAAAGTGTACCAGGTCGAGCTGTAAGTGTCTCATTTGTACGGTAATGGAGGAAAGGGCGCTGCGAAGGGACCCTCTATTTGGATCTTTAAAGTGCGATATCTCCGAAACGGTTCGACTTAGAATGGAACGGTTTGGAATTATTTAATTGTCGTCTAACGATCTAAAAGAAACAATCGTTACTTGGTCGAATTTCGAGAGTTCGTTTTTTAGCCTGAAAAAACTCAAAGGGGTTAACCTTGCTTTTTTTGCAAAAAAATGAAGAAATTTTTTGTTCGAGATAAGTTCAAAATATGTTAGTTTACTTCATAAAAGATAGTTTAGAGTAAAAAAAGTGTACCAGGTCGAGCTGTAAGTGTCTCATTTGTACGGTAATGGAGGAAAGGGCGCTGCGAAGGGACCCTCTTTGGATCTTTAAAGTGCGATATCTCCGAAACGGTTCGACTTAGAATGGAACGGTTTGGAATTATTTAATTGTCGTCTAACGATCTAAAAGAAACAATCGTTACTTGGTCGAATTTCGAGAGTTCGTTTTTTAGCCTGAAAAAACTCAAAGGGGTTAACCTTGCTTTTTTTGCAAAAAAATGAAGAAATTTTTTGTTCGAGATAAGTTCAAAATATGTTAGTTTACTTCATAAAAGATAGTTTAGAGTAAAAAAAGTGTACCAGGTCGAGCTGTAAGTGTCTCATTTGTACGGTAATGGAGGAAAGGGCGCTGCGAAGGGACCCTCTATTTGGATCTTTAAAGTGCGATATCTCCGAAACGGTTCGACTTAGAATGGAACGGTTTGGAATTATTTAATTGTCGTCTAACGATCTAAAAGAAACAATCGTTACTTGGTCGAATTTCGAGAGTTCGTTTTTTAGCCTGAAAAAACTCAAAGGGGTTAACCTTGCTTTTTTTGCAAAAAAATGAAGAAATTTTTTGTTCGAGATAAGTTCAAAATATGTTAGTTTACTTCATAAAAGATAGTTTAGAGTAAAAAAAGTGTACCAGGTCGAGCGTGTCTAAGTGCCTCATTTGTACGGGTAATGGAGGAAAGGGAGGCGCTGCGAAGGGACCCTCCATTTGGATCTTTAAAGTGCGATATCTCCGAAACCGGTTCGACTTAGAATGGAACGGTTTGGAATTATTTAATTGTCGCTAACGATCTAAAAGAACAATCGTTATTGGATCGAATTTCGAGAGTTCGTTTTTTAGCCTGAAAAAACTCAAAGGGGTTTACCTTGCTTTTTTTGCAAAAAAATGAAGAAATGTTTTGTTCGAGATAAGTTTCAAAATATGTTAGTTTACTTCAGTAAAAGATAGTTTAGAGTAAAAAAAGTGTACCAGGTCGAGCTGTAAGTGTCTCATTTGTACGGTAATGGAGGAAAGGCGCTGCGAAAGGGACCCTCCATTTGATCTTTAAAGTGCGATATCTCCGAAACGGTTCGACTTAGAATGGAACGGTTTGGAATTATTTAATTGTCGTCTAACGATCTAAAAGAAACAATCGTTACTTGGTCGAATTTCGAGAGTTCGTTTTTTTAGCCTGAAAAAACTCAAAGGGGTTAACCTTGCTTTTTTTGCAAAAAAAATGAAGAAATTTTTTGTTCGAGATAAGTTCAAAATATGTTAGTTTACTTCATAAAGATAGTTTAGGAGTAAAAAAAAGTGTACCAGGTCGAGCTGTAAGTGTCTCATTGTACGGTAATGGAGGAAAGGGCGCTGCGAAGGGACCCTCCATTTGGATCTTTAAAGTGCGATATCTCCGAAACGGTTCGACTTAGAATGGAACGGTTTGGAATTATGTAATTGTCGTCTAACGATCTAAAAGAAACAATCGTTACTCTGGTCGTCGAATTTCGAGAGTTTCGTTTTTTAGCCTGAAAAAACTCAAAGGGGTTAACCTTGCTTTTTTTGCAAAAAAATGAAGAAATTTTTTGTTCGAGATAAGTTCAAAATATGTTAGTTTACTTCATAAAAGATAGTTTAGAGTAAAAAAGTGTACCAGGTCGAGCTGTAAGTGTCTCATTGTACGGTAATGGAGGAAAGGGCGCTGCGAAGGGACCCTCCATTTGGATCTTTAAAGTGCGATATCTCCGAAACGGTTCGACTTAGAATGGAACGGTTTGGAATTATTTATTGTCGTCTAACGATCTAAAAGAAACAATCGTTACTTGGTCGAATTTCGAGAGTTCGTTTTTTAGCCTGAAAAAACTCAAAGGGGTTAACCTTGCTTTTTTTGCAAAAAAATGAAGAAATTTTTTGTTCGAGATAAGTTCAAAATATGTTAGTTTACTTCATAAAAGATAGTTTAGAGTAAAAAAAGTGTACCAGGTCGAGCTGTAAGTGTCTCATTTGTACGGTAATGGAGGAAAGGGCGCTGCGAAGGGACCCTCCATTTGGATCTTTAAAGTGCGATATCTCCGAAACGGTTCGACTTAGAATGGAACGGTTTGGAATTATGTAATTGTCGTCTAACGATCTAAAAGAAACAATCGTTACTTGGTCGAATTTCGAGAGTTCGTTTTTTAGCCTGAAAAACTCAAAGGGGTTAACCTTGCTTTTTTGCAAAAAATGAAGAAATTTTTTGTTCGAGATAAGTTCAAAATATGTTAGTTTACTTCATAAAGATAGTTTAGAGTAAAAAAAGTGTACCAGGTCGAGCTGTAAGTGTCTCATTTGTACGGTAATGGAGGAAAGGGCGCTGCGAAGGGACCCTCCATTTGGATCTTTAAAGTGCGATATCTCCGAAACGGTTCGACTTAGAATGGAACGGTTTGGAATTATTTAATTGTCGTCTAACGATCTAAAAGAAACAATCGTTACTTGGTCGAATTTCGAGAGTTCGTTTTTTAGCCTGAAAAAAACTCAAGGGGTTAACCTTGCTTTTTTTGCAAAAAATGAAGAAATTTTTTGTTCGAGATAAGTTCAAAATATGTTAGTTTACTTCATAAAAAGATAGTTTAGAGTAAAAAAAAGTGTACCAGGTCGAGCTGTAAGTGTCTCATTTGTACGGTAATGGAGGAAAGGGCGCTGCGAAGGGACCCTCCATTTGGATCTTTAAAGTGCGATATCTCCGAAAACGGTTCGACTTAGAATGGAACGGTTTGGAATTATTTAATTGTCGTCTAACGATCTAAAAGAAGCAATCGTTACTTGGTCGAATTTCGAGAGTTCGTTTTTTTAGCCTGAAAAAACTCAAAGGGGTTAACCTTGCTTTTTTTGCAAAAAATGAAGAAATTTTTTGTTCGAGATAAGTTCAAAATATGTTAGTTTACTTCATAAAGCTAGTTTAGAGTAAAAAAAGTGTACCAGGTCGAGCTGTAAGTGCCTCATTTGTACGGTAATGGAGGAAAGGGCGCTGCGAAGGGACCCTCCATTTGGATCTTTAAAGTGCGATATCTCCGAAACGGTTCGACTTAGAATGGAACGGTTTGGAATTATGTAATTGTCGTCTAACGATCTAAAGAAACAATCGTTACTTGGTCGAATTTCGAGAGTTCGTTTTTTAGCCTGAAAAAACTCAAAGGGGTTAACCTTGCTTTTTTTGCAAAAAATGAAGAAATTTTTTGTTCGAGATAAGTTCAAAATATGTTAGTTTACTTCATAAAAGATAGTTTAGAGTAAAAAAAGTGTACCAGGTCGAGCTGTAAGTGCCTCATTTGTACGGTAATGGAGGAAAGGGCGCTGCGAAGGGACCCTCCATTGGATCTTTAAAGTGCGATATCTCCGAAACGGTTCGACTTAGAATGGAACGGTTTGGAATTATTTAATTGTCGTCTAACGATCTAAAAGAAACAATCGTTACTTGGTCGAATTTCGAGAGTTCGTTTTTTAGCCTGAAAAAACTCAAAGGGGTTAACCTTGCTTTTTTTGCAAAAAAATGAAGAAATGTTTTGTTCGAGATAAGTTCAAAATATGTTAGTTTACTCATAAAGATAGTTTAGAGTAAAAAAAGTGTACCAGGTCGAGCTGTAAGTGTCTCATTTGTACGGTAATGGAGGAAAGGGCGCTGCGAAGGGACCCTCCATTTGGATCTTTAAAGTGCGATATCTCCGAAACGGTGCGACTTAGAATGGAACGGTTTGGAATTATGTAATTGTCGTCTAACGATCTAAAAGAAACAATCGTTACTTGGTCGAATTTCGAGAGTTCGTTTTTTAGCCTGAAAAAACTCAAAGGGGTTAACCTTGCTTTTTTTGCAAAAAATGAAGAAATTTTTTGTTCGAGATAAGTTCAAAATATGTTAGTTTACTTCATAAAAGATAGTTTAGAGTAAAAAAAGTGTACCAGGTCGAGCTGTAAGTGCCTCATTTGTACGGTAATGGAGGAAAGGGCGCTGCGAAGGGACCCTCCATTTGGATCTTTAAAGTGCGATATCTCCGAAACGGTTCGACTTAGAATGGAACGGTTTGGAATTATTTAATTGTCGTCTAACGATCTAAAAGAAACAATCGTTACTTGGTCGAATTTCGAGAGTTCGTTTTTTAGCCTGAAAAAACTCAAAGGGGTTAACCTTGCTTTTTTTGCAAAAAAATGAAGAAATTTTTTGTTCGAGATAAGTTCAAAATATGTTAGTTTACTTCATAAAAGATAGTTTAGAGTAAAAAAAGTGTACCAGGTCGAGCTGTAAGTGCCTCATTTGTACGGTAATGGAGGAAAGGGCGCTGCGAAGGGACCCTCCATTTGGATCTTTAAAGTGCGATATCTCCGAAACGGTTCGACTTAGAATGGAACGGTTTGGAATTATGTAATTGTCGTCTAACGATCTAAAAGAAACAATCGTTACTTGGTCGAATTTCGAGAGTTCGTTTTTTAGCCTGAAAAAACTCAAAGGGGTTAACCTTGCTTTTTTTGCAAAAAAATGAAGAAATTTTTTGTTCGAGATAAGTTCAAAATATGTTAGTTTACTTCATAAAAGATAGTTTAGAGTAAAAAAGTGTACCAGGTCGAGCTGTAAGTGCCTCATTTGTACGGTAATGGAGGAAAGGGCGCTGCGAAGGGACCCTCCATTTGGATCTTTAAAGTGCGATATCTCCGAAACGGTTCGACTTAGAATGGAACGGTTTGGAATTATTTAATTGTCGTCTAACGATCTAAAAGAAACAATCGTTACTTGGTCGAATTTCGAGAGTTCGTTTTTTAGCCTGAAAAACTCAAAGGGGTTAACCTTGCTTTTTTTGCAAAAAAATGAAGAAATTTTTTGTTCGAGATAAGTTCAAATATGTTAGTTTACTTCATAAAAGATAGTTTAGAGTAAAAAAAGTGTACCAGGTCGAGCTGTAAGTGCCTCATTTGTACGGTAATGGAGGAAAGGGCGCTGCGAAGGGACCCTCCATTTGGATCTTTAAAGTGCGATATCTCCGAAACGGTTCGACTTAGAATGGAACGGTTTGGAATTATGTAATTGTCGTCTAACGATCTAAAAGAAACAATCGTTACTTGGTCGAATTTCGAGAGTTCGTTTTTTAGCCTGAAAAAACTCAAAGGGGTTAACCTTGCTTTTTTGCAAAAAAATGAAGAAATTTTTTGTTCGAGATAAGTTCAAATATGTTAGTTTACTTCATAAAAGATAGTTTAGAGTAAAAAAAGTGTACCAGGTCGAGCTGTAAGTGCCCTCATTTGTACGGTAATGGAGGAAAGGGCGCTGCGAAGGGACCCTCCATTTGGATCTTTAAAGTGCGATATCTCCGAAACGGTTCGACTTAGAATGGAACGGTTTGGAATTATTTAATTGTCGTCTAACGATCTAAAAGAAACAATCGTTACTTGGTCGAATTTCGAGAGTTCGTTTTTTAGCCTGAAAAAACTCAAAGGGGTTAACCTTGCTTTTTTTGCAAAAAAATGAAGAAATTTTTTGTTCGAGATAAGTTCAAAATATGTTAGTTTACTTCATAAAAGATAGTTTAGAGTAAAAAAAGTGTACCAGGTCGAGCTGTAAGTGCCTCATTTGTACGGTAATGGAGGAAAGGGCTCTGCGAAGGGACCCTCTATTTGGATATTTAAAGGGCGATATCTCGGAAACGGTGAGACTTAGAATGGAACGGGTTGGAATTATTTCATTGTCGTGTAATGATCACTTATAATTGCACAAGAGGTTTGTATTTTACCGAGTAAATTTGGGTTGTTTAATAAGAATCTGTTGCCTAGCAATTAGACGAGAAAAACTGTCAACCAATAAAAATGCGACACCGAAGGTGGAGCATTTTTAGGTTGACAGTTTTTCGAGTCAAATTGCTAAAGGAAACAGATTAGAATTTAAACAACACAAATTTACTTGGTATAAATACAAATCTCGAGTGTAATTCGGCAGGACAATTTAACGAACAAGAAATTTAGAAATCCGTTCGTAAATGGACTCATTCTTAAAATAACACAAACATTATGCAATAAATTATTCGCAAATGTCAAACTATGTATTTATACGGCGGGCACGGATACTGCGATAGTTGATTAGAATTTGAAAGTGAAAAAACCACTAGTGTAATTGTCAGTGTAATTCGTTCCTAATTGGTCGAATGATTCAAAATTGTACAAACTAATTGGTTGAAATTTTCTGAGTGGAATTGTCTATAAAAAATGTATTTGGACGAATTTCGAGATTTGGATTTTTATCAAGCGAAGCGATTTTTTTGTGCGCCGGTTATCTGTTTATTTATTTTGTTGTTTGTCTGATTGTTATATTATGTGGTGTGCCCGTTTATCTGTTGTACATTTTTTATCTCTTTGTTTTGTTTGTCTGTTCTGCACATTTTAACTATCTGTTTTGATTGTTGTCTGTTATGAATCGGAACCATTTGTGCGGTTTTAAAGCTCTTTGCGGGAGAATTGTCCTAGAGGGATTCAACTTTTTTATAGTAGATAGCGTATGTCTTAAAAGTGTGTTAGACGGCCTTTAAATATTTTTGTCAATGTAGGGGGCTCTCATTAACTTTCTCTTTAAGGCTATTTGGACAGCTGAAACATTACTAACATGAATACGCTTCGACCACTGATTTGAGTCAAATTTAAATCACGTATGTCTTTGGTTACACCCAATCACATTACAGTTTGGAGCTTTGTTCGACAGATTGGATATTTGTGCTTATACGTAAATTTTTTTAGAAAAAATACCAAATTAATGTATTGCGTTGATTTGAAGAAATACAGATACAATCTATACTATACAGGGTGGGCCAACAGTGCGCGGATGGAAGATTGTGGGTTTATTAACGAACATTTCAAAAGTTTGTTGCTGGGATATGGTCGGGTACTCTTAAGGCTACAAACCTAAAATATTTTCACTTCAATCGCAATACATATACAGGGTGATTTATATCAAAGTTGCATTTTTTTAAATGGAACCCCCTATATATTATTGCATATTTGGATTCCTCGGTCAATTTTAGTACGACTTTATGTATCACACATAATACCTAAAATGAAGCGTTTAAACGGAATTCGTCATTTTTATAAAAAGTAGATGTCTAAAAAAAATTGAATATCGCAGGGATCTCAAAACTTAGAAGGCCGTGACTATGCGATGTTACTAAGCATGAAATGTACTACCGTAGACCGGATGGTCAAATCCGAATTCTTCTTGTGTTCGGAGAAATTACCACGTCCATTTACAAAATTTCTATCAAAGATAACTTGATTTTTTCAAATGGCACGGGCAACTTTTCTTTATGGCATCAAATGTAAAATTTTATTACCTTTCCAACGATATGAGTTTGTCGGTATCTATCTCCGGTAGATTTCTTGTAATTTCACATTTTCTATCTAAACATTTACTACGATCTTTTTATTTTTTTTATTTTTTTATTTTTTATTTTTATTTTTATTTTATTTTTAATTTGTCAGTTCAACATTAGAATTGTTATACATGACATTTTTGGTGTAAAATAATTAGGCTAAATAATATTTACATTACTACATTGCCATTTTATGACAATTTTGAGAAAAATGCAAGAAAATATTATGTGTAATTATTTTGTTTCTATAAAAGTGTTGATGTAACGGGCTACTAGATCGAATTAGTTTCTCACATTTTTCTCAAAAATTTTTTAAAATGGCAACACAACACCAAAAATATCATGTATAACACTTCTAATGTTGAACTGTCAAATTAAAAAATAAATAAAAATAAAAATAAAAAATAAAAAATATAAAAAGGCCAAAATACCTTTGGGTTTTGTCAATCATTTTCTGTGCTATAGTTAACAAGCAACGAATATTGTTTTTTTATGGTAATTCTTACAGTTATCTGCGGAATTATTGGTTCCCGTTAATCTGCCTATAGGTGTATTAGTTTTAGCCATACGAAAATGTTCTTCCATACGTAGGTACGTTCCCTGAACTCTTCCACCTTTAGGCGTAAAAGTGACGTTGACGACCTATATTCTATTCCAAAATTGCCTCCACTTTTCGGATGAAGGGAACGTATTACGTTTGATAACACTGAACTGGACTAAGCATATCAAATCTTAAAAAAAAGCAAATCCTTCTGGAAATACCAATTGGCGGACTTTGGAGTGAATCCCCAAAGGCCTTTCTTTGAGGCTGCACGGTGCGGTGGTTAGACCTATGTATTGTTACGGTTGAACCGTCCAGTAGCACTGTAAAACAGCCGTGTACAAAATTCCTCGGTAATAAATTATAATATAAGGCGGCAGCAGAGCTTCTTCCAGACACCAATTTATTGCAAGGTTAACTCTAGGCTGGTTCCAAATGCCTCTACACAGTAGAGAAAGTAGCAAATAGCAACACCTTCTAGATTGTATGGGTTTACAAGGCACATTAGAACGAAAGGTAATGAGGAAACGATGCGTTATCCTAACGGCCTAAAAAAGGTGCATTGTGTTTCTTGTTGTGCACTTTTTGCCTATTATTTTGTTATCTGTTGTGCAAATTTTTGTCTGCTTGTTATGTTATCTGTAATTGTGTCCCGGTTATCTGTTGTGCACATTTTTGTCCCTAAGTTTTGTTATCTGTTATGTACATTTTTGTCTGTTTTTTGTTATCCGTTGTAGCCCGGTTATCTGTAGTGCACATTTTTGTTTGTGTGTTTTGTTATCAGTTACGTGTCCGTTATCTGTTGTGCACGATTTTGTCTGTGTTTTTGATATCTGTTGGGCAAAATTTTGTCTGCTTGTTATGTTATCTGTTGTGTCCCGGTTATCTGTTGTGCACATTTTTGTCCCTAAGTTTTGTTATCTGTTATGTACATTTTTGTCTGTTTTTTGTTATCTGTTGTAGCCCGGTTATCTGTTGTGCACATTTTTGTTTGTGTGTTTTGTTATCAGTTACGTGTCCGTTATCTGTTGTGCACGATTTTGTCTGTGTTTTTGATATCTGTTGGGCAAATTTTTGTCTGCTTGTTATGTTATCTGTTGTGTCCCGGTTATCTGTTGTGCACAATTTTGTCCCTAAGTTTTGTTATCTGTTATGTACATTTTTGTCTGTTTTTTGTTATCTGTTGTAGCCCGGTTATCTGTTGTGCACATTTTTGTTTGTGTGTTTTGTTATCAGTTACGTGTCCGTTATCTGTTGTGCACGATTTTGTCTGTGTTTTTGATATCTGTTGGGCAAATTTTTGTCTGCTTGTTATGTTATCTGTTGTGTCCCGGTTATCTGTTGTGCACATTTTTGTCCCTAAGATTTTTTATCTGTTATGTACATTTTTGTCTGTTTTTTGTTATCCGTTGTAGCCCGGTTATCTGTTGTGCACATTTTTGTTTGTGTGTTTTGTTATCAGTTACGTGTGCGTTATCTGTTGTGCACGATTTTGTCTGTGTTTTTGATATCTGTTGGGCAAATTTTTGTCTGCTTGTTATGTTATCTGTTGTGTCCCGGTTATTTGTTGTGGACATTTCTGTCCCTAAGTTTTGTTATCTGTTATGTACATTTTTGTCTGTTTTTTGTTATCCGTTGTAGCCCGGTTATCTGTAGTGCACATTTTTGTTTGTGTGTTTTGTTATCAGTTACGTGTCCGTTATCTGTTGTGCACGATTTTGTCTGTGTTTTTGATATCTGTTGGGCAAATTTTTGCCTTTTTGCTTTGTTTTCTATTGTGAATCGCTTATCTTCTGTGCACACTTTTGTCTCCGTTTTATTATCTGTCGTGCATCGGTTATCTGTTGTCCATATTTTGGTCTGCTTGTTTTCTTATCTGTTGTGCATCGATTACCTTCTGTGCACATTTTTGTCTCTGTTTTGTTACCTGCTATCGGTTATCCGTTGTGCATATTTTTGTCTGCTTGTTTTCTTATCTGTTGTGCACATTTGTGTCCTCTCATTTTGCTATCTGTTGTGAACATTTTTGTCTATGTGTCTTGTTATTTGTCGTATCCCAGTTATCTGTTGTGCACATTTTTGTCTCTGTTTTGTTATCTGTTGTGCATGGGTTATGCGTTTGCCTGTTTGTTATGTTAGTTGTTGTGCTCCGATTATCTGTTGTGCACCTTTATTGTGATGCGTTGTGCATCGATTATCTGTTGTGCGCATGTTCGCCTGTGTCTGTTGTGCTCCGGTTATCTGCTGTGCACCTTGTTGTTTAATTTTTATCGGTTTCGCATCGATTATCTCTTATACACTTCTTACCTACTTATTTTGTTGTCTGTTGTGCATCGGTTACCTATTTTGCAAATTTTTGTCTGTTTGTTGTGTGTTCTGTTGTGGCCCGGTTGTCCGTTGTGCACTTCTCACCTACATATTTTGTTATCTGTTGTGCACCTGTCATTTTTTGTTCACCTTTTACCTACTTACTTTGTTGTCTGTTGTGCATCGATTACCTGTTGTACTCCGGTTATCGGAGATAGCTAAATCAGAAAGGTATGAAAGCTTCTTAGATAGAATTTCAATTCAGGGTAGATTTTGTAAGTTACCTTTGAAATGAACAGAGGTACCTACGGTAAAATTATATTTATTGTTCAAAATATTTAATTTACATCATTCTATTAGTATAATATGTTTGTTATGGTGTCTAATATCGTGGTACAGCCTCTTGTACCACGATATGTATCTAAGAGCATCTAAGAGCGCTGAGAATTTCTGAATTTCTAACGAGTGATCAAGGACACTTGCATTTGCTTGAAGTCGCCCAGTCGTACTGAGGTACATTAGCCGTACTGAAGAACGTACAATCTGTAATTTATAAAATCTACATTAAGTAGGTAATGTTTGGGAAGGTTTAACTTACACATGTCAAAACTATCCATTTTCTTCAATCGCCTAGGCTTGATATCCGGTCGACAACATAGTCTTACCAAAGCTACGAATTCGTAATGTAATGCTCTGTTCAGAATTCTGGCAAGAGACGTCTTTGCCACGTAGAAAGTTCCACTCCAACCTAGGGGACTATGAAATTCTCTTCACGGGCTAGGCCCTAAAAATATTCAAAATTTTGTAACTTAAACCTTAAAGAGTGATTAGTTTAGTTACCCGCAGAGAAGCGTGGGATTATCATAATGATAATGAAACTGTAGAAATTCATATTTCCCCCCGAATTGTTTCTACTGAGTGATGGTGCACAATATGGTGGATTATCATGGATACACCGCTTATTCTGTTGGTGGGGAGAAGGTTGTTTTCATTCATTATATTGACGTTTTGGTCGTGGGTCATAAGAGGGAATCCAGGTTTCGTCCCATAGTGAGGTCTTTCTCCCGTTACCTTCACAAAACACAGTTTCCCTTTACGTGACCGTCAGCAGTGTTGCAACTACTTTAACGCAGAACGCAGAACGACACACAGCCATAACAAAGTCAAAATTCCAAGGCAATATAGTAGATGGCCGTTAGCTTATCTCATTTGAGTAATTGGCACCAAAAAAGTTGCCCCGGGTGAGGATCGAACTCACGACCTTAAGATTATGAGACTTACGCGCTACCTACTGCGCTACCGAGGCTGGTGACAATTGAACCACAAGGGCAGTTGTCAGGTCACTAGTCTCAACGAGCGTAAGGGTTCAGAACTAATTGTTCTAACAATTTTTTTTTTAAATTTGGAACAACTAACGGCACTACAACCACGAACAACGGTAAAAGCTTAAATATTAAGCCGAAGCACCTGTCATGTAAGCGATTCTAACTTTTTTGATCAAAAAATTGCATTTTTCAATTTCAAAATATGCTTGCCTGTTTGGTTCTGTTCCACGCTTCTATTCGTTCGTTTACTGAGTCGTACAGTCCGAAGTGTCTTGGTTTTGATTTTCAAAGAATTGATACCAAAATTGACTACACTCACAATTTGGGCAGTAATCACACGCCTCGGTAGCGCAGTAGGTAGCGCGTAAGTCTCATAATCTTAAGGTCGTGAGTTCGATCCTCACCCGGGGCACTTTTTTGAATATTCAAAAATGCTATGGTAGAAAGCAATTCTTTATCACAAAGGTCATAAGTCAAATGTTAATGATATAATTAATCAGCGTTGATAACGTTAGCGAATCGAAGAAAGTAAATTCCGGTAACGCAAAGGTCATGGCAATAGGAAAAGAAGAAACGAAATTGAGTATAGGAATATATCATCCGACAATAAGACAATTCTGGATTACGGATTCTGGATTACGATGGGATAAACCTGAGGATGCTGGACGGGGAAGCGGCTCTAATCTTAGCCATGTCCGGCCAGGAGTCCCCCAACATGGATCGTCTTAATTCGAAAAGTACGGGACACTCACAATAAGACAAGTGGACAACTTTAAGTACTTGGGAGTCCTCAGATCGGGATGGAAACATGGAGGAGGAGGAGAAGCTGTGGAGTCAGTTCGTGGTAATCCCCACAGTTTCTTCTCCTCCTCTATGTTTCCATCCCGATCTGAGAACTCCCAATTACTTAAAGTTGCGTTAATATACCGGGTCAGGTAAAAAGACCTCCCGTATGTGGAGTGGGCGCTGTGTGAGTTGTGGTGGGGATAAGACGGCGGAAGGGAGTGCCAATTTCAGTAGTCGCAATGTGGAGGAGGGTATTCGTTCGATATTTTTCTGTTCGGAATAGATTTAACTTTGGATATCAAACTATAGAGCAACAGGTTCTGCACTAAAAAGAAAATCGAGTGGCCGACCTCGCACTGTAACAACGCCGGAAAATGTCAGAGCGTCCATCCAGCAATTTCCAAAGCGTTGGGCACCTAGTTGGTATGAGAGGAGTGTAAGAAGAATCCTGCATACAGATCTTCAAATGCACCTCTACAAAATTATAGTTACCCAAGAATTAATTGAGACAGATTTTGAAACTCTGTGGGCTGTGTTTGAGGACATTCTTCGGAACATTCACTCTGGGACTGTTTTGCTTTGGTACTGTAAATAAACAAAATTTACGCTAAAGGGCAGCAGGAAACCCACAGCAACTCCACCAACGATCACTTCACAGTCATATAGTGACCGTTTCTGAATTTGGTGTGTGGGGTCCATATTTTTTTGAAGTAACGGTTAATTGGAATCGCTACTGTCACTTGATCGAGAACTTCTTCCGACTAAGTTAAACACAGTTTGTTGGCGACCATTAAGAGCGAGAAGTCTGGTTCCAACATGACGGAGCCACAGCACACACTTCGCAGTATTATATGACAATTTTGAGAGAGTTGCTTCTCTCTTTGCGAGGAGACATCGCCTGGTCTCCTAGGTCATTCGATTTCTCACCTTGTGATTTTTTTTGGGACCCTTAAAGGCTCTCACAACTCCGCAAGCAGTTAAGGACACAATCATCCAAAAGTGGCTGCCATACCACCGGAAATGACACGAAGAACTATGGATAACTTTCGGGAAGACTGCGTCGATGTGTCAACAATAGAGGGCGCCCCGGACATAATTTTCAAAACTAAATAGAATGTTAAATATTCAAAATCAAATAATGTAAAAATACAAGTATCTGTCTTTGTTTGTTTGTAATCGCCTTTTGAAATACGGGAAGTCTTTTTGGCGGACCCAGTATAAGTATAAATATAAAAAATGTAAAATAAGCACGAAAGTTCATGATTATAAGTATTAATATTGAAGCAGGAAAATTTGCCCCACATTTTCTTTACGCCGGTCGGCTTTGTGTGCAGAATAATATTGTTTCACTTACGGGTAAAACGTACGTGAATTGCGTTAGAATTACGTTTTCGCGCAATATTATTAATTTAAAAAAGTGCGTAAGCTATAAACAGCGAGGGAAAAAAACGTGAGTTTCCACCGTTGGCGTTGGTGAAAAAACGCGAACAATAAACTCATTGCGGAGTAAATTAATAATAAATAAGTTTTGTTTTATAATTAGAACAGGAATGTCAATCGATCCTGAGTTGTTTTCGAATTGATTTCGTTCGTGTTGTTCGGACCTTTTTCGCTTGGCTTGTTTACATCCAGTCGAATAAAGAAATAGGGGTTGACGCCGCGAATAAATTATTATGTAAAATGGTGTACATTTAATTTCTTATTTAGTGCATTTCAATTGCATACGTAAAGTGGAAACGTGAAGGAATCGACGTAATTAAGTTCTTTTTTTGTGCGCACGGACGTCATTTCCATTTTTTTTTCTTTCATTGTCAAAACGGCTTTTGTACTACCTACTTTCGATAACGTAAAGGAAGGAATCGAATCGTATAATTTTCAATTTAATTTCCATTAAGTCGTTGCATTTCTCTTCGGGCGGCTCTTGGTTATTGCATCGAACGTATACGTCAAGTGGTTTAACTAAATTGTATACCTATTGTGTTTTACCCCTATTGGTTCGATCACATTCGCGTCAAATAGTTTTGAATGACAAACATCCTTAACATTTACGATATTATAAAGTGGGGGAAAGGAAACTCTATGGAAAAAAAACATGGCTTTAGTCAAATAAAACACACTACGAATAGCTTTAGAAAACAAAAATTTTCAGTTGAAATGAAGAACTTTTCTTTAGAAAAAGTGGTCGAAATTTTGAGGAAATATTGAATTGAGCTTACCATAATATTTACAGGAGCCCAATTTTTGCAACAAATAGATTTGTTTCATTACAATATCTTTCAGTGCGGCAACAATTTTTGTTAACAAAGGAAAACTTTGAGAATTCAATGGAATTGTGAAGATTTTCTAAGTGTTTCCGAATACATTCGAAATTAAACGATTACTTTACCCGTTTCAAAGAATATCTTAACCTAGAATTATGTTTTTGGGAGCTAAGGGACCCTTAGCTCCCAAAAACTTGGGAACTTTGATCAGAGATCCTTCGATTGTTAACCTTCGTTAAGAGCTACGCCTGAAACTGTTTTGCTCTCTTTGTTCCCCTAAAGGTCAGCAATATGGATCCTAAGGATGACGCCATTAGGGTTTGAAAGGAACTTTTTTAGGGATGTTGCGAGCTTAAATTTATGTGTACCGTAATATTTTACTTACTTTTTGCTCCGATCTCTTTCAAAGTAATATTACCGACGAGATACTACCTATTCTCTTGAAGAAAATTACGGCATCAGGATCCCAAGGAACTTGATTACCTACCCATACAATATTACGAGGGACCATTATGCTCTCGAGTTTAACGATGTCTCTTACAGTTCTACCATTACCTTCTTATGACGAGCTAAATTACTCTTCGTGGTAGACGCATTTTGAAAATCAGAACCATAGCGTTTTATACGTTCCTCGCCCCTCTTTAAAGTGACTTACAGTTTTATGTACAATTTGTGATTAGTATTATTAGAATTATTTATTTATTTATTTATATTTATTTATATTATTATATTTATTTCTTCTTCTTATTATTATTTAGATGGTTGAAGGAATGGTACAGCAAATTTTTTCCTATCAATCTCGATCAGTCAACATTTTTATCCAAATTACTAGGATAAAAATGTTGACTGATCAGGGGCGTAGCTATAGATAATTTTCGGAGGGGGTTCAGCATGAGAGTTCGTCAAGGCGAGTCAACTATCCCCAATTTAGTAAAGAAAGTTTACTGCTGACCATATGAATTACGATTTAGTGCCGAATGTAAACTTATTTTGGGAAGGGTTCAAATCCCCCAAACCCCTCCATATATACGCCATTGTGACTGTCCAGATTGATAGGAAACATTCCTTCAACCATCTAAATAATAGAAAAACAGTAAAATTGTACACAAAAAAAGAAAATTATTATTATTATAATATTTATTATTATGATTAGAAAAGATGCTTTATAGATAGAAAACTTTACGCCTTTCGTTCCAATTTCGCTTTGGAAAGAAACAAAATAATGTGATAGTATTAGAGCCATTTAATTTCCTTCGGTCCTTAATCGTCTATTATTTCTCCAAAAGCAATCTCCAAGTAGGTACGTAAGGAGGAAAAGTGCTAAAGCTGTCTTGGTGAGATCGAGAATCGAACTAGGGTCTCCTACGTTGCAGACTTTTTTATAGAAACATTAAGAGGCAGTAACGGTTTGGAAAATACGTTCAAGATACTTTTACATATGGTCCAGTATGGGAGAAGAGTTATTGAAGACACGGCCCAAATTTATGGCAGCGCGCCTTCAGTAACGTTCATATACCTGGATTCAAATGTATTCAAATGAAGTGTCTTAGTTTCACAAATGTGAATATCGAGCCAGCTCAAGCAACAGAGGAACCCACAGCTGTGCCTACAACTAGTGGTGACAACCGTGTTGCAGTGACAAGAAGTGTTGATCCACTTTCACCACAAAGTGTTCCAACAACAGACAACAACCCATCAATTGACATGTTGACGGGACGAATTTGTGAAAATGACCATAAGAGATATTGAAGACAAAGATTCCTTATTAATAGTACAAGCTCCTGACACAAAAACATGGAAGGGTCGTGTTTTCACTGTTACCAACAACAGAGATAAATGAATTGAATTTTTATCAAGAAGATACATTGCGTTAAGACCACCAGATCATGACACTCCATGTCGTCTTTTTTTATGATATTCCAACGCAAAATGTTTTAGATAAGTGGTAGGCATGAATATTGTTGGAAAAGTTGCCAGCGAAATCGGACAGTATTTGAATTTACCAGAATACTCTGCATCGAACATCGGCCACAATTTTGGTTAATGGGGGAGGCGATATCTTGCAGCTGAAGGATCATGGAGGCTGGAAAAGTTCTTCAACATTGAAGATAACATTAACAATAAAATCGAAACGGCTTACAAAATCATGAGCAAGGACGAATCACCTCAGCAAGCCGTTCACTCACAACTTCAAACTCTTCAAGACTTTCTTCGTCAGGAATCAGGATCATGAAATAATAGCTATTGTTAGTAGGGCTTACAATACCGGAAGAAATTTTGAATACCGGTTTTCGGTATTCAATCAATGTGAATCCCGGGATTCCGGTATGGACTTTTTTTGCTACTGAAACTATAAAAGAAAAAGAAAAAACACATAGCTTAGAAATTCAAAGTTCAAAATTCCAAATTCAAAGTATTCAAGTTATTCAAAGATGTTAAATATAAAATGTAAATTAAATAAAAAAATTTCGTATTCAAAATAGAAATTGGACACCAAATATTAATGCTAACGAATCCTAAATTATAATTTGAAAATTCAACGCTCAAAAGCAGAACTTTGAAGTTTGAATGAGAATTATTGAAAGTCAGAAATCTAATTGAAATTGTAAATTTTGAAATTCAAATTTCAAAATTCGAAACGCCAAATATTACTGCTACCTACTTAAAGTTAAAAAGTTGAAATTAAATTCAAAATTATAAATTCGCAATTATAATTTTGTAAATTCATAGTTCAAAAATTAAAACGTAATAAATAAAAAAATTGGCAGTGCCATTTGAAAAATTAAGTTACCGTTTATAGAAATTTTGTCAATTGACGTCTCGTAATTTCTCCGAACACAAGAAGATTTTGGATTTGACCGTCCGGTTTACGAGAGTACATTTCATGTTTTAGTAATATCGCATCGTCACGACTTTCTAAGCTTTGTGATCCCTGCGATATTCAATTTTTTGGACATATGCGGCCACATGAAGTCGCAGTAGAATTTACCAAGGGGGTTCCATTAAAAAAAATGCAACGTTCATATAAATCATCCTGTATACACTTTGCGATTCAAGTGAAAATATTTTAGATTTGTAGCCTTACCATATCCCATGAACGAAATGTTCCTTTATAAACCCACAGTGTTCCATCCACACACTATTGACCCACCCTGCATACATACAATATTTTGCACTATAAATAAATATTAATTCAAAATATTTTCTACTAAAATAAAATAAAATTAATACAGAAATACCAGTATTTACGTATGAATACCGGTTTTAAATACTGCATCAATTTTGTACGAGATCCCGGTTTTTTCGAAATCCCGGAATTCCGGTATTGTAAGCCATAATTGTAAAAGTATGGGTAAATAAATGGACCTTTCCTTGGAAGTTTTACCTATAGGGAGATCGTTCGATTGCTAAGAAGAGATATTCTAACATATTTATTCCGAATCTCAGTGAAAATTTTGGTATCCCTATTACACGAACAACATAGGTTTAAAATGTTACCCCAAAATTCAAGAAGGAACCTTAAAATAAGACAGTACTTTGAGGCAATAGGCAAAAGAGTCTAAAAAACTTTGGAAAATTTCAAAAATTTGTAGAGCGATGGGTATCTAATGTGCTTTGTTGAGTGGCTTTTACGTTTAGACGTGTGTCTAACTTTTGTGTGTTTAATTTGCTCTTGTGTTTCTATTGAAAGAAGTATGAGAAGTCCGTGTAATTTAGACCGGCATGTAATGTGGTCCGGGACGTAATTGAAATAATGAACACAGACAGCAGCACTATGCGGGTCAGTATGGTACGCTACATCTTTTGTAAGCATTCCCTACCATTTTTTAAATTCCAGTGTCTATATTCGGAGAAGGCGGCGGTATTGTTTGTGGAGAGCGTTATTTTTGTAATTTTGTACCTGTCATAAGCTGGCAGGACCAAATCGGCAAAATCAAGTCGGGCGTGTTTAATTATTTAGTACTTATTTTGTACTAATTTGTATCACTAATAAAAATTTTGTACTCCCTGCCGTTTTTGAAAAAAACAGTGGCGCTGCTACCTTCATATTAAGCTAGCAGGACCACAAGGAAAAAAGACAAAACAGGAAAGATCGAGGCAGAAACACAAAGATATGAATTTGTACTAATTTGTAACTCTAATAAAAATTTTGTACTCCCTGCCGTTTTTGAAAAAAACAGTGGCGCTGCTACCTTCATATTAAGCTAGCAGGACCACAAGGAAAAAAGACAAAACAGGAAAGATCGAGGCAGAAACACAAAGATCTGAATTTGTACTAATTTGTACCTCTAATAAAAATTTTGTACTCCTTGCCGTTTTTGAAAAAACAGTGGCGCTGCTACCTTCATATTAAGCTAGCAGGACCACAAGGAAAAAAGACAAAACAGGAAAGATCGAGGCAGAAACACAAAGATCTGAATTTGTACTAATTTGTACCATCAAAGTAAATTGAACATCTAAACAGGATAATTTATGCCTCTAAAGTATGAAGTTTCGAATTTCGTACCCTCCTCCTTCCTTTGGAATCTATCCACGATCACTTTTCGGCTCAAGAGTGAAGTACCCTTTTCCATGAGCAGAATAAGTTGATACTCGTACCATCGAAGCAGGATACTTTGTACCTTTGAAATATGAAGTTTCAAAATTCGTACCCTCCTCCTTCCTTTGGAATCTACCCCCTATCACTTTTCGGCTCAAGAGTAAAGTACCCTTTGCCACGAGGAGAATCAGTTGATACTCGTACGATCGAAGCAGGATAATTTGTACCTCTAAAATATGAAGTTACGAATTTCGTACCCCCGTCCTTCCCCTTTGGAAACTACCCCCTATCACTTTTAGGCTCAAGAGTAAAGTACTAAATATGTTTACATTGATATAATAATCATTTTATTCAATTTCTAGGACCGCATGCACGATTGAAATATTATTGACAGATCACCCTGTATAAATATGTATTGTAGTTCAGAAAATAATTAATAGAAAACGCTTGTAAACATGTTTAATACACCAAGAGAAATGAGGGAATGAATTTTAATCAGAAACAATAAGATTCAAAAGGAAAATATTTGACTGATGATTTTAGTAATAATTTCAAAAAAGAAATTACGAAACTGTTTAGACTTAAAGAAAACATAATAATTATTCAACAAGCGTTAGGTAATAAAAATACTTTTTAAATGAAATAATGGAATCGACACCTTTGCATTATTTTATTAAGATTAAACCTACCTAAGATGTTGTGACAATATTATGTATTGCACGAAGTGATCGGGAGTAGATTCCAAATGAAGGAGGAGGGTACGAAATTCGAAACTTCATATTTTAGAGGTACAAATTATCCTGCTTCGACTGTACGAACCTCAAGGGTAGTTTACTCTTGACCCTAATAGGGTTCAATTTATTTTGATGGTACAAATTAGTACAAATTCAGATCTTTGCATAATATCTACCTTTTTTTTGTTTTTTTTACTTTTGGTCCTACTAGCTTAATATGGGGCTAGCAGCGCCACTGTTTTTTTCAAAACGGCAAGGAGTACAAAATTTTTATTAGTGGTACAAATTTGTACAATATAAGTAGGTACTAAATAATTAAATACGCCCGACTTTATTCTGTCGATTTGGTCCTGTCAGCTTATGAGAGGTTATTTTGTGCGGACTTTAATGTAGTGTTTTCTTATACTTATTTTATTATTTTAAAATTGAGAAGAAAACCACAGAATCTTTAATATATCAAGGTAAACTATGAGACAGTTTGACTTTATAAATCTTACTTATTTAAAATTTTTATCATAATATCGATATAAATCCTGTTAATGACATTTTGTGTAATTTCGACCGACAAATAACGAATAACAAACCATCCTGAAGAGGTATAAGCGTAATAAGGGGGAAGCTTCAACGGTTATTGTTCCCATCGGAAGGTCGACAGATCTACCAAGTGATATCGAGAAAGAACTTGTGCAGCATCTTCTACACTTGGAGAGAATGTTCTACGGGTAAGGTACCTACTTAAAAAATATGAATAAGAAATAAGAAAAAAGACTCTTTTGGGAAAGCAAGAAACAGCTCGCTGCACCAGGAAAAACGACGTACAAACTTCTTGCATCATTTGTGGAGATTGTCAAAAGGAGGACGGGATCCAGTGCAACAAATGGATCCATGAAGACTGTGCTGAAATCACGGACTTGGTTTATTACTATTGTGACAATTGTACCTAATTAAGAGAAAAGAAGAATAAATGTAATGAAAGGATAAATTTAGATATTTTACATTATGTATAAGAATGAGTCCAAATTACACGCCCTCGGTCCAAAAAATACACGTGTATTAAAAAGTCATTAATTACAATTTGCTAAATTATGCATCAACAATTACGCCAACCTTCGTTATGATTTTGAAGTAATTGTTTTGTTCTCACTAGGGTTTCCACTATTTTATTCACATTCATAGTTAAGTGGTCCAAATTACACGGACTTCCCTTGTGTGCAATGGGATTTCCAGGCAATCGGTCCCTTCCACGGCTCTCCATCAGTTTTAGAAAAATTCACCGTCATAGATCGCCGACTAGATTTACCATAGCTTAACTGTTCGTTTGAAATGTTGGTGATTTTTAAGAATAAAAATAAATAAGAGAACGAAAAATTCTTAGGGGGGTAATTACCCAATCCCCCCTCGAAACCACCACTGCTTGTGTGTGTTGTAATGAGTTATAATGTACACTAACTACATGAAGTAAGTGAAACGATTAAGTTTTCCAATTTATTTATTGATTCACACAAATTCAATAATTTCAATCTTTAGTGCAGTGCGACAATAAACATTTTAACGTGAACATTACATGAGCTCGCACGTGAAAGAGAAGAAAATTAAAGATCAAAAGGTGAATTTATTTAGTAAAATACTTGTGAACCACAAGCTCTAGGATAAAAACAATAAATGCAAATGATATACAGATTCCCCAAATGGCAAAAACACCGGATAAATGCTGAAGTGTTAATACCACAGGTTCATCGTCGTCTTCGTGCTTGACAATCGTGATGTTGCGAAGAAGTTTTTTCATATCGGCATCAAATATACCAGATTCCTTCCATCTTTCAATTGCTGCATTTATAGATGTTGTGAAGTAATGAGGTTTATGCAAATACAGAAAAAATTTTGAATGTCTTGCGTATCTGTCGTCTATTATGGTACTTGTTTCACCATGCTTGTTAAGGAAAACAAGTTTGTCCTCGTTAAATATCAAGTAAATGCACTTTTTTTCTATAAATTGTGATGTTACGTTTGCTTCTAATCTAGGAATCAGTTTGTTCTGTATTTTAGTATAAATTGTATCGTGTGGTTTACTTTCTTTGAAAAAAACATTCTTCCCATTATTCATATCGCAAACTGGCAATTTAGAATTTGCGACGTCTTCCAAACATTCAATTTTGTTGTTATCCATTGGTGAGGTTAATGCTGTGATGAGTTTAGATTTGAAAGCCGTTTGTATTATTATCACGTAGAACAAGTACATGAGAAAAATATTACGCAACACACCGATGTGAGGTACTCTTCTTATACAGCCACACGTAGATAAAGACAAAATGTTAATAAGCACGTCACAGCACATTCCACCGTCTGGAGATTTTTTTAATTTTAAGATAATCCACCATACCAACAGTGTAAAAAGGGATACTAGTAAGACTGCAATCCACACTTCATATTGAAAGATTGCAGCGATTACATGTAAGGTGAACAGGTTGTGATCAACTGGACTTGCGTACACAAAATAGTCGCGACATATTTCGGAACTTACTTCTAGTTTGCCATATTGAAGAATTGGAGAACAAATATATTGCATAGTTGCAATATTACTTTTTCTTAGTATTTCCATATCAGCTACATTTCTTAAATTTTTATGTAGGATTGTAACATTTAAAGCGTGTGTAAGGTACACAAAGTTCATATTCAAAGCCATGTAAGTCATTTTCGGCACGCCATATGTATTGAATCCTATAGGGTACCCATTGAGATTACGAAGAGGTTTCGGAAAGTTAACCACCAAGCTGGAACATGTTTGGTTAACAAACTCTAGCACATTAGCTCCATAATTATTTTTCGGATGAAAGGGATCACTTGAATACACATTGTATCCCTCTTTTCCCTTAACAACGATCAACGCATTCACAATATTGAATTTCCACAGAAGTTTAAAAACCATCTCGATATCCTGCGACAATGTTACCACTAAAAATCTTCCAACTGCCGATTCTTGAGAATCCCACACTGGACTCTTTTGCAAATTCTCCAACAAACTTGAGAGTGATGAAACATTTTGTGCAAGTATTAAAAAATTGTGTCCATAACCCCATGTGTGACCACGCATAGATTGATACACATCTATAAAAACGCGCGGAATTTTCGAAGATAAAGTGGAAATGTCATAGTCGTGATCATCTTGTACGACGTAAACGGAAGAAGCCTCACAAAACAACTTTTCCACAGTGTGCGAAACACACTGTTGCAGTTCATCGGATGGATCACTCATTTCTAAGCTTCCATTTACGCCTTTACAAATTATAAAGTAAAACAAGCTTAAAATGATAACCGGAACCATCTTACTAAACACAACCGCCACGTACAACAAACATATTGAAAATGGGGTAGTTATTGACGCAGTTGGCCTACATTTTCTGTTGTTTTCAGTATAATTAATGAAATACATAACTCACTGTTGCCAAATTACTGTTTGTTACGGAATAAACGTGTTATTAACTGAAAAATACCTAAAATTGCTTTTTATTGTATATTATGGCAATTATTATTAAATATTCTTGAAAGATAAAACAGAGTCAATGAGAAAGGTGATTGTCTGCAGCTTCACGAACAAACAAGTAAAGCAACTCGATGTGTTTAAGGGCTGCGAAGCTGTTCCGGATTTTCAATGACCTTTATAGCACTTATGTTATTAATTTTGATAATTGGAATGTCATCTCGCTCAATCTTGTTCATTAAACATCCAACGGAGCCAAATAGCTTCATTGCATGCAACCAATTCAGCTTCCATGGTTGACTGGGCGACAGACGACTGCTTTTTACCTCATCAACTGAATGCAGCATCGTCGTGTTTGAACATTAACACCACTAGTTGAATGACGATCGAAACTTGATACAAAGTCAGCATCACTGTAGCCAACAAGATTAGAGTCTAGATGATAATTACCATGAAGGTAGGTCTTTAGTACCAACAAGATAGCACACTAGTCTCTTAACACTAACCCAAACAGTCCTTTGTTGGATGATCGACGAACTTAGACCAATAAGTAGTAGCATCGGGCCGAGTAGACATTTCCAGATTGATTTATCACTGTTATACTTGAAGCTTTTAGACCAAGATAACTTGAAGCGACACTTGAAGTCGTTTTGAAGTTTTGGCTAAGTTCACTAAGAAACTTCCTCCATGATGATGCGACCAGACCATCATCAACATAGACCACAATAATGATTTTGTGACCATCATATTGACCGATAAACAAGCACGGATCCGATTTGCTTTGAACGAGACCATACTTCTGAATAACATTTGCAAATTTGTTATTCCAGCACCTGGGAGCTTCCTTAAGATCCTTCAGGTTGTTCCATGTAGATGTCTTCGTTCAGTTCACCACACAGAAATGCAGTTGTTACATCGAACTGATAAACATTTAGACCTTCAGATGCAGCAACACTGATTACGAAGCGGGCTGAAAGTTTCGTGATAGTGAACACCTTGTTTCTGCTAATAGCCTTTCGCGACCAAACGGGCCTTGAAACGATCCATTGTGCCATCAGCCTTATTTTTGACACGTAGGACCCAACGATTCTTGATTGGTTTGATGGAAGATCAACAAGTTTCCACGTTTGATTTTCACGAACGTACCAACAGTTCCTCGGATTACAAGACGCATTGCAGAAAGAGGAAAGTTCTGTGGCGTCACAAGAACGAGGAAAAATTTAACAATGCGCAATCCTGCCAGTTTTATCTTTCTTCAGAATAAGATTCTCGCAACCAGGTTGCACAAGATTACCTCACCCGTCTAGGTACATCATCACCACAGAATTATTTCGCAAGTTTTGCAACAATTAAAATGGCAAATTCATAAAAACCTTGTAACAATTACAGCGAAGGTAACATTTTCTTCAGGAGGAAGTATTCGAAAACGACTTGAGAAAGTGAAGAAAACCTACCGCAAATCAGACATTCTCGAACATCTCTAAAGTTTGTGCAAGATGAGTGCCGAAACTCTTTGCTCAAAGAAAAGGTGGATTGAGGTCTCAACTGCGCACCTTCACCGTTACGAACGTGAAGGAGAAGCATTTTTGAAGCGTATAGGGATGAAATTTGGGTTCACCATTTTGTTCATGAATCCAAGAAGTTAAGGGTGGAATGGCAACAGCCTCTCTCAAAACTTCGAAGGCAAAAACGTGCCCATAGGCAGGCAAAATTATTGCTATCGTATTTTGGGTTGCATCGTTAATGCTTTTTTACTATTATCGTGCTCTCGCGGGGGGGGGGGGCAGTTTCGGTCAAGAAGCAAGACATCTTCAAAATACCAAGAAGATGGCAGAAATGTATTGATGTGTAGGGAGGGGGGATATGTCGAAAAGTAGCTTCTTTGAACTCTCCTCGTAATTCGTGATCATCTGCCAACGTTTCCATGCAGCATCGCTTTTGAGTGCAACAAGAACATTTTATGGGGATTTATCGGCCATTGACAATTTTACCAGTATTTCGTAACGTTTAGTAAAGTTTTGGACGTCGCTTTTTTAGAAATAAGACACATAAACTTATTGGTGTATGAAGCATTCTAGGAAGAGAAGGAACTGGCGTTAGGAGTCTACAGCTTTCATCCGGACTTCCATTTTGAAGGAAGATTATCTGACAGTAATACTGTAGTGTCTTTTTAAAGAATTTCTCATGCGTTAACGACCTTTACTATTTGGCGCAGTTTCAATTTGTTTGCCTTTTTGCTCCTTTAGGCTGCCAATTCTTATAAAAGTCTTTCTTCTAATCGCCTAAAAATAGCTTTTAGACAATCTTTCCTAAAAAAAGAATTGCATGCCATAAACTACCATTCTGCGAAGAGGCATTTTTAGCATATTAAGGGAGTAGGTAATACATATTTTCCATTTTCCAGTTTTCTAAAAATTGTGGCATTACACCTTCTTCAATCAATCAATTTTATTTGTTATATACAAAATTTAACACAGGATTCGCTTCTAAACAAAACAACCAAACTAAATTAAACAGATTATTTCCCACATACAATATCCCGGCCACCCAACATAAACCCACTATCCCTATATCCATATACACACACATTAATACCCTCCCTTTCTTCTTCTGCACTCTAAAACCTCTTCCATCCATTTTTTCCCCATTCCATCCTCCCCTAGCAGCCCTCTCCATCCCCCCTCATGTTCCTTTAGTTCTCCACAGTTCTCCGCCAAATGCTCTATATTTTCTCCGTCTTCTTCATACAGTCTACACAACCTCTCCTCCTCCTCCAGCCAATATTTGTTATCGTTTTCCTCATCTCCCACTCTAAATCGAGCCACTATCCTCTTGCTCTGTATGTTACCCATTCCATTTAGGTATCTTGGCAAATCTTCCGTCACTAAGACGTTGTATTTTTCATTGAACCTTCCCTCTCTTATCTTCATCCTCCTTCCTAAGTTTGTACATCCTCATCTCTCCTTACAATTTCCGAAGTTACATCCCGTCCCGCCTCTCTCTTCCACTTTATCTCCTCTCTTGCATGTCCCCCTCTTTCATAAAATCTCCTTCTTTCCTCCTGCCCCTGCCTTATTTTACCGTTCTTCACCTCGTTCCACACGCATCGTAAGATCCCCCCTGCCTCTCTTCTTTCCATTCTTTCTTCGAAAACCATCGCTCTCCTTCCCGCTTCTATACGTAACTTCCTCATATTTACCTCCTCCTCCACCACGTAACTCGGTGTTTCCCTGTCTAACCCCAACACCCATCTCCAATATTTAATTTTTATGTTTTCTAGTTGCGCTCTTTCCTCCCACCCCCACACCTCCGCCCCGTACAGCATCACACTTTTCACAAGCCCTTTTCCGGATATCACTCCCTATCCATCTTTCTTCATCTTTCTCCCAGGCCCGACACTGTCGCATTTCCTTTCCTTACCAATTCTCTAATGTGTCCATTATCTTTGTTATCGTACCTTATCTTGTACCCTAGGTACGTTACCTCATCCACGCTTTCAATAGCCTCGTTTCTCCAGTTCCATTCTCCCCTCTTACTTCTACCCCTCTTCTTCTGAAACTCCACCATCTTGGTCTTATTTACGTTCACCTCAAGCCCTCTTTTCTCCATGTATTTCTTTGTTACCCTGATCATCTCCCTCATCTCACCATCTCCCGTCGCCATCAGCACCAGATCATCTGCATATCCTAACACTCACACTTTCTTGTTTCCAATCACTATACCACCGCTCTGATTACTCTGTAACACGTCCCCCAGGTCCCCAATCAATATGGAAAAGAGGCAAGTACTCAGCGGGCAGTCCTGTCGTAGCCCCCATTTTGGTCCAGAAGGGATCTCCAATGTCTCCTCCCACCTTCCTCCTACATCTTGTTTCTTTGTATATTTCCTCCATCACCTCTACTAACTTCTCATCCATCCTTAACGACCTTAGCCTTTCCCAAACTTTCACCTTCTTGAAATTGGTCAAAGCTGTGAGTTTTTCACCAGTATCGAATTGCCTTTGGTTTTAAGTTTTAAGCTTGTATAGGGCAAAAATTAAAAAAATATATCAGAAGGATTGGGAAAAATGTAACCAAAAAAAGATGTGGATCAAACCTCATTGATGGGTCTCGATTTCCTAAAAAGTGAGTGTAGTGAACCTAAATCGGTGGACGGATCATAAGTGATCAAACAAATATTCATATGAAATTATAGATGATGATCAGAACATGAAACGAAGACTAGCAAGCGAAACAAGAGTAAGATAATATGGAACTTTGATAAACGCCGTTTTCATGTAAAATAACAAAGGTCACAATATCAACCTTCCTAAACGTACAGTTGATAAGTTATTCCCTGTTTACCAAATAACTTACCAATGACTTGTCGTGCCTATTAAAAATGAGAACATTACCGAACAAGGTCCAACAGAACTGAAACGAAAGAAGGTCAATTATTACTGAAGTGGTATTCCTTTATTTTTCATAAATGGAAGAGGTCATACCTCCAGATCTTCACATTCGTATTAAAAAGGATCATTTTCAAAATAAGTATTTATCAATGATCTCTAAAATGCTATGTTAGGTACCTTAAGTATGTTGCTTCCTGTAATAACAACCACAACAGGAATCTGCAGTAACCACCCATTTACTTAATACAATAATCTTAATCTAATCGTGGAAAGTGAAGCAGATAAGAACAATTTTAAATATGAGGGACCCGGATTTTTTAGACGTTTGTTTATTATCAAAATGAAAACTTCGCTCGCACTTGTTTTGGTCATCCAAATCTTTATTAAATACGTAAGTATTGTGTGAGTATTGCGAAGATCTATAAGTGTGGTTTTTAGGGTAGTTCTGATAACCTTGACGTACCGAGGTCATACGCTTTAGAAGTTGTGCGTGAATGTTTAAATACATCCCAATTTACTGTGGCAGATCTAACGAAGGCGCTTGTAGCAGAAGGCTTTACGACGGATGCTGAACGAAACTTTATAACCTGTTACAAGCATAATATGGAGGAAATGGATACGCTCATCTTGACCTATTGTAAAAAGAAAGGTAATGAGAGTGATGAAAGTGTATTGGAATGCTATAAGGATATTTTAGCTGATTTCATTTATGAATACATTATAGATCTGTAAAATGTATTTATTATAAGTTGTTGAAATAAACATCCAGAAACCCTAATTTTCGAAGGATCCATCTTGTGGACGTGGTTGTTTGAGTACTCCAAATGGGGGAATGTAAGAGCACGACATAAGAGCCATTTGCTCAGAAAAACTTAAAAAAAACCGTGTTCCAACCGGGTAAATTTAATAACAAATTACTATAAATAGTATCACCTCAAAGCTCAGAAAACAAAATCTCGTTTGCACAAAAGCTGACAAGAGCAATGCAGAAACCAACGACTACCATCACCACAGGCTCCTCTTAATGAACCCCACCTTCCCTAGATTCTATGCCTTACCCAAGATTCACAAAGAAAATATCCCGATGCGCCCTATAGTCTCCTTTATCAACACCCAGATCTCCAAACTGTCCAACTGGCTCAACCATACCCTCAGGAACTCCTTAAATTTAGAATTTCCCTTCTCCATAAAAAACCCTATAGACCAAGCTTCAGAACTTTCTAGCCTGAGTATTGAAAGTGATTATAGCTCCTAATCTGTTTCCCAGTCGACTGCCTCAATATCGTCAACGACCAACTACATTCCTCCCCCTTTCCCCATAATGTGTGTACGTTCCTCAGCGACTGCCTCAAAATGTGCTACAGCCTTTCCCCCCTTCTGACAGAGTTGTGCCTCACTTCATTAGAAAGCAAATATCTGTTCAATAATCACTATATCAAAGAAAAGTTTCCTGTACCTTACCATCACTACATCCGAAAATGACCTGAAGATTATCCTACTACCACGGACCAGGTCGTCCCTTTCACGTCCTTCCACCTCATGACCCACAGAATGGCCGTCTTTCGCTTCTATTTTCATAGACTGTTTACCCTACCCTTGAGCCAATCAAATTTTAAGAAAGAATACGATGCCATCTTTCAAATTGCCCACCGCAATGGTTACCCATACCACCTGATCTCTTCATCCAGAAAGACCTTACCACCTTATTACCTGTGGACGATACACCATCCAGGAAATTTTTCCCGTTACCATTCATTGGCCACCCGTCTTACTTTTTCAAAAAGTTACTGAAACAGTCTGACATAAATATTTCGTGTTCCTCCAATTTCACTCTTAAAAATCAACTTGTCCACACAAAAGGCAAGATAGATCACCTGGACAAATCGGGCGTATACAAACTGATCTGTGGGACGTGTGACGCATTTTATGTAGGACAGACGGGCCGAAAATTTAAGAATAGATTTGTTGAACACTATAATTGTATTAAGAAAAACTCTGCCTTCGCCGAACATTTCCTACAGTCCGGTTATGCTTTCGACCCGAAGATTAATTTTGAGTTACTCCCTTTTTCCACCAAAGGGGAAAAGCTTGACATATTGGAAACCAAGAGATTTCTTGATTCTACCCGGTATTTCCCTCGTATATTCCATTGCTCAGGTTGCTCCTTTAATTTAATTATTTGCATGCTCTAACCGTATGTCTGCCGTAACCATGTTGCTTACTTAGTTTCCTCAAAAAATATTCTCGTAAGTATTGCATATCCTCCATCACTATTACATTAACCATACTTTTTTAGTTGGGACTGCACATTGTATTAATTTACATTCATTTTGTATTCAGCGGTGAAAATTTAATTGTTTATCTTACACTTGAACCGGTGCTTTACTATGACCGGATGTCCTTTTAATAATTATAGATAATATGACAGTGAAAATATTAGCTACATGTTTCGATCTATTTAAGCAATATCATCATCAGAGTATCTTAAGCTAAAGTGCGAGAATGAATAGCAATCATGCTGAAAACAATAGGACAATTACTACTACTAACATTTTACCCTGATGATGATATTGCTTAAATATATCGAAACATGTCGCTAATATTTTCACTGTCATATTAAGATTAAAAATAATTAATCGTCATGGGGAAGGTTATGAGTTATTAATTACCCACAATTAGATAATCATCAAAACCCCATTCATTTTATCAGTTTATCATCTATAATTATGGACCCTATGAATTTTTCACACTATTTCCCCGCCCCTTTAGAAATCTGTGTTCCTAGATTTATACTAATGCAAATGTCGTACATGCGAAGTCCCGTTTCCCACATCGGTAATGATTTAGCAAACGAGGTCAGTTTCAGGCGCAGCTACATGGAATGTGCGAAGTACTTACACAGAAGGAGAGCTTAAAAAAATAATAAGGGAAATAACTATTGGCAATACAGGAAACGATCAAGTACGAACGAAAATAATGGAGTTCGTAAAGGGCTGGGGAATAAGGCCGGTTTTTTTTTGTTTAAAGGAAATAATAAGTTTAAAACCAATATAGGAAAAGATGACCTACACGAGATTGAAGAGAAGAAAAAGAACAAAATCATAGCAAACATTTACACTCCTAGGAAAGGAAAGAATGGGGAGGAAAAGAAGGAATTTTAAAAAGGAACACATAGAGGAGTATGTGAAAATATCAAATAGTGCAATGCCAAAATATGTAAAAAAAAAACATTTACAACAAAGCAATGACAAAAGAACATAGCAAACATGAGGATGCTAATGTTAATAGGCAACGTTTGGCAACAGTAGTTCAGAAATTATATCATCGTTTTTCCCGTACCCACAATGGCAAAAATTACACGACCTTACAGCCCTCTCAGGCAGATGTCTCGCAACAATTTTTATCCCTCGCCCTTTATCGGTTCTCCTTCCCACTTTTTCAAAAAACTTTTCCAACAGTTTGACATTAGCATCTCTTTTTCATCAAAACACAATCTCAACATCTCCTAGTTCACACAAAATCTTGACAAATGAGGCGTTTACAAACTTTCTTGCGGCACCTGTGGGGCTTCGTACATTGGCCAAACGGGGAGGAGGTTCACAATCAGATTCGGTAAGCACTAATCTTGCATTAAAGACAATAACGTTGGCGGCTCTAAGTCATAATTTGCCAACCACATTTTGGAAAGTGGACATTCGTTTGACTCCAATCTCAACTATTGCGAAATCATGCACGTTTGCGACAAAGGTACGAGGCTTTACCTCCTTGAAATTAAAGAAATTATCCCACGTTCAATCATAACCCTCCCCTATCTCTTAATGAAATCCTTAATATAAACAAAAATTTACTTATCCTATAACTTGTCTTTCCTGCACCCCGTATTCTTTGCCCCCCCCCCCCCCCCCGCCCGTTCGTTCTCACTTTGTACTTGGCTTCCATTTTGCCCTGGAAGGTGTTTTTCTCTATTTATTTTAAATTTCAATGAATATTGCTAGTGGACACATTCCTTATTGTGTGCCATGTTTATGTTAATTAAGTTCCTTCCCCATCTAATTTTTTCCCGTAAGTATGATTTTTGGCTTGTGTAGTGGGTAGATACAGGGTAGCCCAGGAAGTCCAATATTTCATTCAATATCATACGGATATTTATAAACATACAGGGTGCTTCGAATAATCGTAGCTCCGTGCCGACCTCTTTTTTAAATGGAACATCCTGTATTTAATATCATATTCCGATTGCTCCCTTAAAATGCTCTATGTCAATATATTTGTGTTTTGCTTTAAATGCAGCGTTCCCATGTTATGAATTTTTTTCATTAGTTTTCTGAAAAAAACATGGTCTGATTAAAAAATGCTTAGGCTCGTTCAGTATTAAAATTTTGAGTCAATTTTTGGTACACAAATTAGTAAAGGTCGTTCTTTAGTGAATATACAAATATTTGTCGATTTAATTATACATGGTGTTTTGCAATAATTCGTAGTTTTGTAAATTTTAAATGGAACACCCTGTATATTATTATGTAGTTAGATAAAGAAGGTTGTCTAAATCTTTTTAATTGTAAATGGTATCGTCCTTTCTATGCGGGAGATACAGGGTAGCCCATTAGTACGAGGAAGTCCAATATTTCATTCAATATTATATTATATAGATTAAAAAATGTTTAAAATAAAAGTTGTAGGATACGAAGCATTGCATATTTGGACAATATTTATAAACATACAGGGTGCTTCGAATAATCGTGGCTCCGTGCCGATCTGTTTTTTTAAATGGAACACCCTATATTTGATGTTATATTGCTATTGCTCTCTTAAAATGCTCTAACATCAAATATAGGATGTTCCATTAAAAAAAAACAGGTCCGCACAGACCCACGATTATTCAAAGCACCCTGTCCGTTTATAAATATTTTACAAATACGCAATGGTTCGTATCCTACAACTTCTATTTGAAACATGTTTTAATCTGTATGATATTGAATGACTCGTACTAATGGGCTACCCTGTATATACGCACTTCTGCCCATTTATTCACATGGCATTTTCTCTACTTCTCAAATTTGAGCAATTGATTCGAAGAATTTTTATTCAACTGCTCTCCACCTTCCTTTAACATCTCTGCACTTATCCTAATTCGCACCCGGACCTATATTATTCTTTAGTTCTCAAATGATCCCTCCTTTTCTATAGGGTGGACTACATCATCTATTATTTGGCCCTTCTTCCTCTCTCCCATAGTTCGTCAACCCATTCATTACTTTTTCTGCTCCGTCCAGTAATAACCTTTCTTTGGTTCTTATATAGCCGCCTCTGTTTTAGTATGGTCTCCATCACGTTTGCGAGAATGAAGTCACATCTTTTCTTCATTGTATTGTCTCTATGTGTTTTTCTTCGTTTTTCTGTTGGTTGCTCTCATTATCAGTGGACAACATTTTCTGGCTAGCCCTTTCTTCATTTCCGACAATTTGGCGCTCTCCACATTGAACTATTCTTTGACTTTTCTTCGCTTATCTTCCAATCACTTCATTACTTATGCTATTCTTATTTTTTCTCCACTCTACACTCGCAATTTTTCTAAATTTTAGCTTTTCTCTTTATATTTTCGTGCGCATTTATCTGGGATCTGCTTTCATTTTTCCTCCTCGGAGTTTCCCTTCCTTTTCTCCTGTACAATTTTGGGAAAACTTTTGGATTAGTATTTATGGGGAACACCTTGTCCTTCCTTTGACTGGTAAGGAAAAAATGATCAAACAAGATGATCTCTAGTCCCATCCTTTTCATTGTATGGACGCTTGTAGTGGTGATATCATCTTGGACACTTAATAAAGTTATGTTTCAATACCAAAAGCATTGCAAAGTGGAACGATTTGTTATCGATTTCAGGAGAAAACACGTTAAATATTACGCGATAATCCATCCTGGAGTAAAATCTTATAGAAATTAAGTTACGATGATCATCAACAGCTACACTATAAGTACTGAAGTGACATTCCTTTACGTTTCATAAATGGAAGAAGCCATACCTCCAGATATTCACACTCGTATTTTGCATTGTAATCTCATCCACCATAAAATGGATCATTTTAAAAATAAGTCTTTATCAATGATCTCTGAAATATGTTACCTTAAGTAGGTTGCTTCCTGGAATAACAACAACAACAGGAACCATTAAAAGGAATCTGCAACAACCACACGCTTATACCTAATATACGCTTAATTTAATCGTGGGAAGTAAAGCAGATAAGAAGAATGTTAAATATGAGGGGCCCGGATTTTTTTAGACATTCGCTTGATATCAAAATGAAAACGTCGCTCGCAATTATTGTTTTCGTCATCCAAATTTTTATTAAATACGTAAGTGTTGTGTAAGTATTGCGAAGATCTATAAGTATTATTTTTAGGGTAGTTCTGATGACCTTGACGCACCAAGGCTACACGCTTTAGAAGCTATAGGGGAATGTTTAAATACATCCCAATTGAATTTGGAAGATCTAATGAAGGCGCTTGCAGCAGAAAACTTTTCGACCGATGCTGGACAAAACTTTTTTATGTGTTACAAGAATAATATGGAGGAAATGCAGGTGCCCATGTTGCTCTATTGTCAAGGAGGTACTGGGAGTAATATAAGTAATGAGATTCTATTGGAATGCTATGAAGATATTTTAGTTACTTTCATTTATGACTACCTTGCAGACCTGTAAAATTCATATTTTTTTGTAAGTTTTTGAAATAAACTTTCAGAAATCATAACCTTAGTATAACCTGAATTTTCCTCACTATCTCACTCCACCTTTCCGTATTTTGTTATCCTGTTTAACTATTTATTTTGTGGACTCCATCACATCACTTGCTATCAATTGCTGCGAAGTCCCGTTTCATTTTTCAGGGGCAGTACTTACACAGAAGGAGGTGTTAAAAAAGTAATAAGGGAAATACACGAAACGATACAAGTGGGAAACAATACAGGAAAAGATGTGCTACACAAGATTGGAGGGTAAGAAAAGAATGGGGAGGAAGCTTCACTCGGCCAATCTAACACTTTCCCCGAAGAACGCATGAACATTTACTCATAGCTCACTATCATTATACAACCATATAAGTAAGTAAACACTAATATCTACGCAGCAGAGGTTAAGTGGAAGAGCAGAGCCGTTAGAACACTGAACTTCGCTTCTGAACTAGAGTCATAAGTAGCTTATACAATGGACTAAATAAAGGCAATTATTATTATTATTATTATTAAGTGTCACCTTTTTGAAAAAGCTGTCCAGTATTTGGGGAATATCGTTGCCGACCAAGGTGTTGCAGTTGATCCGGAGAAAATCAAAGGCGTAAGTGAATGGCCAGTTTCAAAAGATAAACATCAAATCAGAAGTTTCCATGGACTTTACACCAACTATCGTCGTTATGTGTCTGGATTTGCTACCATCGCTAAACCGCTAATTCGTCTCACCGAAGATGGCAGAACGTTTATGTGGACCGAAGAATGTGAAGCAGCTTTTCAAGAGCTGAAGTTTTTTTTGTGCTATCCTCAAGCTGAGGGTGAATTTGTATTGGATATGGACGCCAGCAATGTTGCGATTGGAGACGTGCTTTCGCAGAAACTAAATGGGTAGGAAAAAGTGATTGGGTACTTCAGCAAGGTTCTGTCCAAACCAGAGCGGAATTATTGTGTGACGAGAAGAGAACTTCTGGCGGTTGTGAAATCCATCGAGCACTTCTACAAATATTTGTATGGGAGACAATTCCTATTAAGAACAGACCATGTTGCTTTGAAATGGTAACTGAACTTTAAGAGTCCAGGCCGTCAAATCGCAAGATGGATTGACAGACTGCAGAAGCACAACTTCAGAACTGAGCACCGCTCATCGAAATGTAGATGCATTGTCCCGAAGACCTTGCGAGTTAGACTGCAATAATTGTAATCCAGCAGAAGAAAAGATGGCGTCACTATGTGCTACTACTTTGGTGAATGACTTTTGGTAACCTGCTGTCGTTGCTCAGGAGCAAGAGGCGGATCCTGACTTACAACCGATTGTGGAATAGAAGAAGAATGGAGATAGATCAAATTGGCAAGAGGTGGCGCGATATTCACCCAATTTTAAGGCGTATTGGGCGCAATGGGATGTAAGATGATCTCCTTAAAAGTGTCCTGGAGCAAAAAAAAGCAATTACTGGTTCCGAGAAGCAGGGTCTCGGAACTATTGAAGCAACTTCACGAGGAAGTTGGTGGAGGTCACTTTGGAATGAAGAAGACGTTGGGAAAGTTGCGCGAAAGGTTTTATTGGGTGGGTTGAAATAACGATATAGATGGGTGGTGCAAGAAGTGCACCGTCTGCACCGCCAGCAAAGGACTCTATTGACGGCCAAAAGCTCCCAGTATAATGTGGGGAGTCCATTTGAGCGAAATGCCATTGACATATCTAGTCCATTCCATGCAAGTGAACGCGGCAACAAATACATTCTGGTCGCGATGGACTACTTCACCAAATGGGTTGAAGTTTACGCTTTGCCTAACCGAGTAGCCGTCACTGTAGCTGAAGTACTGGTTACTGAATGGATTTTTGGAGTCCCACTAGAACTACATTCTGACGAAGGAAGAAATTTTGAGTCCGCTCTTTTCCAAGAAATTTGCAAGGCCATGGACATCAAGAGGACCAAAACAACAGCTCTACATCCACAGTCCGATGAAATGGTCAAAAGAATGAACAGGTATTTGTCTAAAGTTGTATCTAACAATCAACGAGATTGGGACCAACATCTGAACTTCTTCCTTCTGGCATATCGATCATCTGTTCATGAATCGACTGAGCAAACATCTACAGACCTCATTTTTGGCCGAGAACTCCGCTTGTCGTGTTATTTTAGTTTTGGCAGTAAACCTGGTGAAGATTTGGTTGGCGAAGACAACGTGAGCGGTTTAAGAAGGAAAATGGATAGCATTCATAACCTAGTGCAAGCGATAGGATGAAACATAATTCTGACGTTCGACCCCAAGGAGAGGGTCACCGAGAAGAAGACCTGGTTTGGCTTTATAACCCTCAAAGGCGTCGTCTTTATCCCCCAAGGTCCAGAATAACTGGGATGTCGTCTATCGTATTCGTAAAATGTCAAATGGAGTGGTCCACTTTAATAGATTGGCACCTTATGCCGGCAAGAACAACTATTCGGATGGTGTACGTAGAGTAACGGGACAGAAGAACGGAGTCTCACACGAAGAGTTCCAGAGGATGTATGGAGGCAATGGAGTGACTTCATTTGCCGTAACCATTAAGAAACAACAAGACCCCTTCACTCTGTCGTCGGAGTATTCACTTGTTCATTGGTGTAGCAGCCGACCTCCACATGTCCCGTGGTATTGCTTCTGTCTTCAAAGCAAAGTTTAGTCAAGTAGAGAAACTGCGAGAGTTAGGTCCACGTGTCGGAAGAGTGCTATGGTTAAGGGATCGAGAACGATTCATTTACTACTTGGTGACAAAGAAGTTATCGTCTGGAAAACCTGATTATCGAGGAATGTGGAATTCGCTGAAAAGAAAAGTGTTATGGAGTGGCATAAGGAAGATAGCAATACCTAGAATTGGTTGTGGTTTAGATGAACTCGAGTCGAGGAAAGTCCAGTATATGCTGGAAGTGATATTCCAAGGATCCGGTGTGGAGATCTTGGTTTGTAGTTTTAACCCGAAGAGCACCCCGACTCCAGGAACGATGGATTGTCAGCAAAGAACATTCTGCGGATTTGGAAATAGTTTGCCAGCAACGACCAGTAAATTTCGGAACGAAATGGATCTTAAGGAGGGGACAATGTTGCGAAAAACAGTTCCAGACGGGAATGAGCCCAGCAAACACATTTATATGTAAAATACATATAAATTATATAAGAGCTTTTTAGATTTATATAAAACTGGAAGAAAAATAAGAGATATTTAATGTCAGGATGTCAGCAATTTTCAAAGTAATATATATGTCTATTAGATGTAAATTCTTTATATCTGTAGTACATGGATTTATATACGTTTTATGTATATTTTATGTAATATTCACATAAAAAATATTAGTTGTAAAAGCGTTGCGATGACCAAATGGCAGCTACTCGAGCATAATGTAATTATTACCAATGTAAAAAATTATTTAAGTAGTTTCATACAAAAAAATGGAAAAACTACATTTTTACGTGCAACTGTACTTTTAATTAACTTAATTCTTGCACGAACCCGTTTTTACCTGAACTGAAAGCCGACAGTTTATTATGATATTATATACTTGCTTGAAAAGTGTCCTTTAACCGGATTCGAACCTTTGCGAGTGGGAGTTGCAAATTCCGAAATCCGACATGTGTTTTCTTTGTATCCGACATTGTACCACTGCGCTAATCTGAAACATTCCTTTTTTTATTTCGTTCTTCCTAACTTTGCGCTGTTTCGCGAGTTTAAATTATGTTCGATTATACCGTTGAGTGAAGTCTTTTTCAATGATTATACCTACCTTTATGTTAAAAATGACCAGGATTTAATTTATTTTATATTATTTATTTTCTATATAAATTAGACGCATTTTAGTCGATACGGATCTAATATTAAAGGTACGTGAACTACAATTTTTGGCGTTATAGAAAACCCGCGCGTGCGATTAATTATGCGGCGCAAATAGAAACGGACTTTTATTTTCGACAATATAATATATGTAATAATAATTTATAATTATATTTGCAGGAGGCATACATAAAAAATATGTAATACTTCTTACACATAAGATTTTACATATAACGTACATAAATCTAATCATATAAATATGACAGCACATAAATTTCATGGGTAATATGTAATTAGCTATATGTATATATTATATGAATTTCTGTATACAGAATATCCATAAGTTTCTATACTATTGTGTAAAATATACGTAATCTGTTACATATGGTTTATATAAATTTATTAAAGAACACTTACATACTTGATATATAAAAAAGCATATGTAGGGGTATTTACTTCAATCTTATATATGTTGTACGTATATTTTATATGTGTGTTTTCTGGGAGTGATGTATGCGACGGCTGGTGGTGGGGAGAGTAGGCGAATGTGAGATAATGTCAGTGTGTGTGTTTTTAATTTTTCGTTACGTGGTTTGTTAATAATAGTAGTTTACGAAACAAGTCCCGAAAGTGACCTTTTACTGGACAAGTAGGCAAATTACAGGACGAGCCGTACAATATATTTTTTAAAATCGGCTAGAAACGGGAAGAACAATTGACCATTCCTAGGCCGGAAAGTAAAAAATGAGTCCGGTAAAGTAAAAACTTTCCGGCTCAGTCCGTCAAAATGACATTTTCTGGCCTAAAAATAATCCGGAAAGTACTACTTTCTGGCCGATTTTAAAAAAAGTATTATTGATTAAATACAAACCATTTGCACTTTGAAATTAATTTCGTTACACTATTGCCTCTAGGTGTTTTTAAAGGTTTTTCGTTTTTCTGCGTCATTCTGTTTGTTGCTCTCATTATCAGTGGCCAGAATTTTCTGGCTAGCCCTTTCTTCATCTCTGCCAATTGGACGCTCTCCACATTCTTTGACTTTTCTTTGCTTCCCTTGCCCTTCCAATCGTTTCAATACAAATTTTTTATATTGCTGTTCTTATTTTTCCCCATCTATATCTTTTACACTCATCCCCCCCCCCGCAATGCCGCATTCATTCTATTTCTAAATTCTCTTCTCGTCTTTTCATTTTTTAGTTTTCCTTTCACGTATTTTCGTGCGGATTTATCTGGGATCTGCTTTCATTTTTTCTCTTTGAAGTTTCCCTTTCCTTTCTCCTCTACACTTTTGGGAAAACCATTGCATTACTATTTTCTCTGGAATTAATGATCAGATTTGAAGTATTAAAAACCCTTAGAGCCGCTTAACGTTTGACATCCCTTTCTACTTAAAATTTTTGGTATGCAATTCATCCTCCTCATCTTGCGCAAATATAATACTAATAAATTCAGATGTTTCCCTCATAAATCCAAAATTGACGTGAGGCTAAGGTACAAAACTCCATCTGCGAGGTACAATTTTGTAATAATTACATTTGGTGCTGTACCTGCTGCAAATAAACGGTAAGTACAGAAGTAAATGTAGGATGGATCCCAATTACTATACGCTATAAATCATCAAATCAAATATTATGGGGATCCGTTCAAGTAATTACGTCCGAAAGGTGGTAGAGAGAACAATGGTATAAACTTGCCTGAAATATCACTGCTGCATTCCTTCACTATAGTCGTTAAGTACTTCAATTTTTCTTATAACTAAGTTATGTGAGTGAAAGCAATATAATGTTTCGAGAAACACGCGATGTATTATATATAATATATCATCTCGCGTTGGTTGTTTTGATATAGTGCCATTTCTCTATATACTTTAGAAGACGGATATCAGTGTCAATAAGATTCATATCAAATCTAATATCGTTAATAGCTAACACAAGAAAGCTTAACAATAGCTGACATCAATATAAAAAATGAGAAATGAAATTCCCTTAAGAGATGAAGGTAGACTCAACTCCCGACTGACGTGCTTAACAAAATTACATACTTTACTATTTTTTTTAACAAAAGGCGTATCAAGTTTATTCCTTTTAGTCGTCCTTTTTATCCATATACCTTAGTATTGTGTTACGTTCGCGTATTTCCAGATTTAATTAACGAGTTTGGTGGTGTTTACCTTTTATTGTGTAATGAGACGATTCGTATGGAGGCCCAAAGAGTAAGAGAAACTTGTGCGCAAAGTTTGAAAACTTGGTACACGTACCTCGTCCTATCTTTAATCGTTAGCAGAAGGCTTGAAGGAGGGTCCATATTAACGACAAATTAAACTATAACGTTAGGCTCTTTATTCTGTAATTAACGTGGAACGCGCGTGTAACAGATAAAATTAACATCCACCCCCTCAACTGTAGAGTCGAATGTTCAAACAACCGTTTTGTATTTGTTTGTATTGCGACTCGTTTTTTTTTTTGATAAATGTAGATAAAATGGAATTGAATATGAGACAGTTAATTAATGTTATGGCTGCGACTTTTGTATAGGTACAAAAATACCTACGTTAATGGCAACTTAATTAAACGAGCGAGTTGATTTACAAACCCCTTGTTTACTAGATTACTTTGGTGGGTGGTTTACGTATATCATTTCTGTTATTAGGAAACGTTAATTACTCACGAAACTCGATTAATCGTCTCCAAAAAAAAAGTACGTGCATCAAAAAAGACTCATCTTTCTACAAGGGAGAATATTAATTTAAGAATTGCGTGCCTAAAAGCTCAAAGCTCTACTGCAATTTATATTTCGGTAAGAGAGCTTAAGGTGGACTTAATTGTCGTAAAACCATTTATTTATATTGTGCTCGATTTACCTTATAACGGCGTAGTTTTGCTTTAAAAAATAATATCAGCCCGAGAAAATTAATATTGAAAATTTTTTCACTTACTACAACAGGGAATCCAAGAGTTATTATGGAGTTAAGTATTACGGACAATGGGCCGAAAGTTATTTCACTTGATTCATCAATTCAAAAACATTACGTGACCTTTTGCTTCTATTTTGTGTCATTGTTATAATGGCCTTATTGTAAGATAGTCATTCAAGAGCCCTTGATTGTTAAATCAAGGGTTTCTGGTACTGGCGGTACGAAAGGAAGCCTTTCGTTGACAAACAGCAAGAAAAACACATTAAAATTCTTCTGGTGCGACACTTGGCAATGCAGCTTAATAGTTGTGTGACTGGGATTGATGAGTCCGACTTCGGTGAGTACCTCTGACAATATAATGAAGTCCTGGAGAGACGAGAATGGATAAACTGTAATAATAAATACAAATCCGAGGCACTTATACATCTCATATCGACCTTACTCGGGTACGTGACCGATCACCGATATATGGTCTGGGGACTGGTGGAGGCCAACCCCCATAACAGATGGGGTAGCCAGAACAACAAGGAATAGTAATAAGTTAGATATAGACAAACGGAAGACCACTTAGAGGAAGCGAGGACAGAGGAAATCAGCAATGCACTCCAATAATGCCAATAGGGAGGTCAAATTGGAGAACGACGTATTGGTGGACGTAGTCCATAAGAGAGCTTCTCGAAAAGTGCATTAACACCAGACAGGCTCTAATGCAGAAATCATCGAAGCAGCCAGGGACATTCTCGCCAATAAAACACTCGGGCTGGATATGGTGAAGTTGGTTAGAGTAGCTGCAATGGTAATACCGGATCTGTACATTGATTGATTGAAAAATTGTAAATACTCGAAGACCTGGGAAAAAAGCAAACAGTGGTCATTCGTAAAATGAGGCTAGCGTTCAGGCCATCTTGTCCCCTAGATTTTGCTGGGACGGTCTTTGGGAAGATTATCAGGAAATGCTTAGGTAATAAACTGACACGCAGTGTAGTTTCCGAAAAGGTCGCGGAAGATATTCTTCTGACGTCAATCGATGTTCAAAACGCATTCAATTTTGCACCAAGAAAAAGAGAATCGTTGCACTGGAAAGTTTAGGTCTCCTGGTGCTTAACAATGTGTTTTGCTATTATAGGAGCGCCACCGTAACGAGGAACTCTATTAAATTCATATTAAGTGTGGACGTCCCACAGGGATCGGTACTGAGACCGACCCTTTGGAGGGTCACGTACGACAGAGCGCTGACGGTTCCAGTATCACGTGGGGTTGATATTATGCCACCACGAAGGTCAAAAGGCCCCTTCTCAGAATAAGATGTTGCACGAGGTAGTGGGTGTCTTCTTAGAATATTAATGGAGCCTTCTTGAGGACTTAGGGATGCGATTTAATGTACTTCAATACTAGGTCGACTGTAATGAAGTACGTCGTGCTTCATTAAATCAACTCCGCAAGTCCCAATTAATATTCTAAGGAGACACGAACTACGATATCGTTCAGTTACAGGAGATCACTTAATGTTGGATGAGCTCGGATAATTTGAATGTCGCAGCTGAACAACTGGCACTAAGTTCAAAATAGGTTTATTGTATTTTCTTACATAATAATCAAATAAATACATGATTCTATTCCCCATCGTAAAACTAATCCCGCCTGTCCTTCCCCCTACTTTCCACCTTTTCCCTCCTTTCTAGCACTTCCTTCATCCATCCCAACCCTTCCCCCTTCGCTCCTAGTATCTCATTTCTTACCCTTCTCTCTTCTCTCATCTCCTCGCATTCCCTTAACATATGTGCCATGTTCTCCCTCCCGTCACTACACATTCTGCAAACTCTCTCCTCCTCCTCCCGCCAATATCTGTTCTCTCTCTCCTCGTTTCCACACCTAAACCTCGCTATAATTCTTTTTTCCTTCAGACCCATCTCCCCTGTCAGGTACTTGGCCTTGCCCTCTACCATGATCTCTCCATATCCCTCATTATATCTCCCTCCGGCTATCTTCTCTCTCCTTTCCTGCCCTTGCACATCCCTATCCCTCAAGGCCACCTCCTCCACCATCTCTCTTTCTTCCTCCCTCCTTCTTTCTACCTCCTCCCTCGCATACCCCACCCTCTCGTAATATAGTCTCCTGTCCTCTTGCCCATACTTTATCCGCTTCCCCCTCATCTCCTTCATACATTCATTCACCATTTTTATTTCTGCCTTCTTCCTCATCTCCTCCTCGTACTTCACTGCCCTCCTTCCCGCCTGCACTCTCAATTTTTCCACTTTCGCCTCTTCCCCCACAATGTACCCCGGTGTCTCCCTGTCCAAACCCAGCGTCCATCTCCAATACTTCTCTTGCACCTTTTCCAAACTTTCCCACTCCTTCCACCCCCATATCTCCGCCCCGTATCCCATCACGCTCCTCACCAACTTGTCAAATAACCATCTCCTCTTTTCCATGTCCTTCCCGAACACTCTTTCCCTTATCCCCCACACACTCCCCACTACCCTATTTCCTCTCTTGGTCAGTTCCCTTATGTGTCCCTCGTCCTTATTATCATATCTGACTACATATCCCAAATACTTCCACTCCTTTACACTTTCTATTTCCTCCCCCCCCCCACTTTGACTTCCCTCCCCTCCCTCTTCTCTTCTGGAATACCATTATCTTCGTCTTGACCCCGTTTACCCCTAAGTCTTTTTTCCCCAAGTACCCCTTCATCACACCCATTGCCCCCCTCATATCGTTCTCACCGTCTGCTACCACCACTACATCATCCGCGTACGCGAGCGTCCACACTTTCACCCTCCCTATCACTACCCCTCCTCTTTGGTGTCTCCGCAACTCCTCCTCCAAATCTCCTATGTATAGCGCGAATAAACTCGGGCTCAACGGGCATCCCTGCCTCAGGCCTTTTGTCGTCCAGAACCTTCTTCCTTCCTCTCCCCTCTCTCCGGTCACACACCTTGTTTCCTCGTACAATTCCTCTATCGCCATCACCAGCTCTTCTCCTATCTCATATCTCCTCAGCATTCCCCACATTTTCTCCCTGTTTACATTATCAAAGGCTGCTTTTATATCCATACACAGCCCATACATCTTCCCCCCTCTTCTCTCCATCGCCTTATTTACCAACTGCTTCAGCACATAAATATTATCCACCGCCCTCCTTCCCTCTCTGAATCCCGCCTGCCAGTCCTGTACCAACTTTTTATCGATGACTTCCCTCTCCAATCTTGCTCGCAGCACCTCCGCATATATCTTGTACCCCGCACTCATAATGCTTATTCCCCTATAGCTCTTCGCCTCTTTCCTATCCCCCCTTTATATATTGGCACTATCCTAGCTTCTTTCCACTCATCTGGGATCCCTCCCCCTCGCCACACACCCCCTAGTATCCCTATTATCTTCTCTTTTGTCTCCCCCCCCCCCCGTATACTTCCACTGCTCCCCTTGTATTCCATCTGGCCCTTGCGCCTTCCCTAACTTTACTTTACCCAGTGCTTCCTCTACCTCCTCCCTTGTTATCTCCCCTCCCTCTCTCTTTCTCGCCCTTCCCTCTTTCCCCACTCCCGGTTTCTCCGTCACTCCTCCCACCACCGCCATGCACTGCTTCCTCCATTCCTCCCCACCCAACTCAGTCACTTTTCTTTTGCCTGTACCTCTTCTCCTGTTTATAAATTTCCACATATCTTTTTCACTTTTTAACCCCCTTATCTCCTCCTCTATCTCCTGCTTATACTCCGCCTTCCTCCTTCTGCACTCTTCCTTATATTTCCCCCTTAACTCTGCCCCTTAACTGGCACTATTAACCGGCAAAAGGGGAATAGTAGGAGATGTGGTGGTGGAAATACTGAGAAGGATGGCCGAAGCTCAAAAAACGCATAAAGATACTTGGCGGAATTATAAAAAAGGATGCCACGTACATCGACCATGTAAGATATGTGATACAGAAAGCAATTAAGTGTCTGACAGCGTTGAGCACAATCCTCCCCAATACCGAAGGCCAGTGCGGTTCAATCCATAGTACCTACTCTACGGGGCAGATGTATGGACAGATGAGTGAAAGTGAAGGCGGAACATTACCCTATGCGGTAGGAAACACGAGGAAATATATTATCGTCTTATTCAGTTTTTTGCCGACTTCCTGGTACTCGCTAATAGAAAAAAGGGTTTTAGTGTATATATCCCACCACCAGACGGCGGGGGTATCACTCACTACCTCCGCTACAGAGCAGAGCGGGGGTGCTTATAAGAAATTTAATTGTTTATACTAATAATCGGAAAATTTGAGTTTACTCTCATGCAATCTGCTCTCAGACCCTCTGTCCACAAAGGAAAAGAGGTTAGAGACCCTGCGAGTAGGTATACCGCTTGAAAACAAACTGAAATGGAGTACAGGTATCCAGATGAAAGCATAAACATCAAATGTCATCGTACAATCGTCACCTTTTGGGGCCCAATCCCAAAGGTCGTTCTGTGGTTACACACTGAGGTGATTAAAACTATGTCTTGTAATGGGGCAATCGTTTAGTAGGCCAAAACTAGGCTCTCCGCATATGTGCAAAGACTAGTTGTTAATGATACCCTTCTGAACTTTCACTAAGCCATAATTCGAATATTTTGACTTAAAACAAAGGGGTTGTTAAATGACAGAGGTAGCAGGGTATTCTATTCCGGAGGGAACATCGAACCGAGGGGGAGAATGATAGGGAGGAGATACCACATATTTTTGAATACGAAAGAGCCATACCAAACTAACATACCTATATCTTGATAGATACACCAAAAATAATGGAAGGAACTCTCACTGGTATTTATTCTCAAGGACTCAGCCAACCACAAGTCAAAATTCCAAACTGTATTCCAGGTAAAATTAATGAATTAATTCACTTTCCCTCCGTGATTCTGCATTCAGCCAGGGCATGTTTTGCCTCCTTGATTAGTGTCGTCAAGGATTTCCCCATCATGGATCTTCTCAGAAGGAGAAGTGCAGAACACCACAAAATATGTGGTGCGCCGTTTCGTGATCTGCTACTCGATGGTAGGTAGGTACGTGGTGATGGAGGAGGTGAAGGGAGAGAAGCTGAAAATACAGCTGGGGAAGCCAGCAATGAGATACGAGGAAGGCTACAGAGGGGGAGAGGTGATTTACTATTGGAAAGAAGTGAAAGAGGAAAGAATAAAGGGTGGGCAGGAAGAAAAAGAAGACGCTGATAGCAAGGTTCAGATGTGGGAATGAAGAGAGAGAGAACAAGTACTGGGCAGAAGATGAAGATAGAAAATTTAGGTTTTGCGGAGTGGGGTGGGAAAATCTGGAACATATGTTGTGGGAGTGTGATGAGTTGAAGGAAGATCAAAGGAGTATGAAGAAGATATCAGGGAAAGGAGGACAAGGCTTAGGATGAATGGAGGATGTTATAGAGAGAAGAAGGATGGAAAAGGTAATAGGAGAAAGGAAAGAATATTGGTGAAGGAGAGGTCAAAGAAAAGCTTGGGTGGGCTTTTGATTGTGTGTTATTTATAATAACGAATAAATAAATAATAATGCTGCTGCTATGTAAAGATGCCAAAATAAAATACGGTAATGAACGTCTAACAGGGTTGAGTGGAAGAACAGGTCTCTACTTTTTTGTAGACACTTCTTGTAAAGGGAAGCTTGGGTGGGCCTTTGTTTCACTTTTTTTTATTGTGCGTTATTTAAAATAAATAAATAATAATATTGTATCATTGCTGCTATATAAAGATGCCAAAATAAAATACGGTAATGAATGTCTAACAGGGTTGAGTGGAAGAACAGGTCTCTAATTTTTTGTAGACACTTCTTGTAAAGGGAAGCTTAGGGTGGGCCTTTGTTTCACTTTTTTTATTGTGTGTTATTTAAAATAAATAAATAAATAAATAATAATATTGTATCATTGCTGCTATATAAAGATGCCAAAATAAAATACGGTAATGAATGTCTAACAGGGTTGAGTGGAAGAACAGGTCTCTAATTTTTTGTAGACACTTGAACTCACTCCATTTGAGAACAAGTGTGCAGTTTTCACGTATTTTGAACAGTGTTATGTAATTTAATAGTTTGCTCTAAATGAAAGATATTATTATTTTATTTTTTAAGATGTTATGTACTAATTTCACGGGTAAAGGTGATTCTTTTGCAAAAATACTTTTCTATACAAATAAATAAATAGATAGATAGTCCACGCGGTACATATGATTGTTTTTTACTGTTCCCAAAAAGTATGTCCACGAGCAAATGCAGGTTCCTCCCCTAGGGACCTGAGCGGTAACGCGCAGACTGAAAAGTCTGTCTCGCATAATGACAGCTCATCATTCAGTCTTGTGCTGTGCTTGGGCATCATGAGAACCATGTGAACTTTCTGACCGCTACCAATTCTGCCTGAAATACTGTTGAAAGTACAAACGAGCTTGATCTCTCTATTGCACAACTCCTTCGTTTTAGTAGCAAGGCTTGTAGGTGGAGATCCAGTAGAAGCAGGCCCCAGAAGAACCCCCATAATGGGATTATCCAGATTGCGTCCGTGTACGCAAGGCCTTTGCACGTAATTAAGTGCTATAGTTTGATTCTGGGCTAAAAATAACAAAACATAGGTATAATCGCCCCTGTGTACTATTTTTGATATTGAGTCTCATAACTGTCGTAATACCTAGACTTCCTAGTGAAAAGTCCTTGTCGGCTTAATAGACGAGGATTAATGATAATAATAAATGAAATACTGAACCGCTGAGTAAGTCAGTACCAAATAGGTTACGACCCGAAGATGGTTCATGGCTATTTACTTTTAAGCCGAAACATGTAGGTAAGTGTAGTTAATCATCAGTTTCGTATGCTTTATGACGAACACCATTCGTGCCAAGTTAATTAAACACAGCTATCAATTAATTAATCAAGCCTTAAATAATTATCCATATCGAATTGATGAGACAATAGAGTTTCTGTATAATCGTTCAGTTCACCCTTGTATTTCGTATGCGGAAAGGAAATGAAACGTTTATAGCTGGAAAAACTAACGCAAATGAGAGAAAAACAAGTAGTACAATAAAACGTAAACAAGGGGTTAAAAAACGATGTATAAACTTCGAGTAAATTTTGCATATTGCCCCTAATTAAAATGCAAAAATATGTATCGTCGCAATTTATCATATTTTCCTTCCATTCCAACGTACTTGATGTCTTTTTTTTTCCTCAGCGAAAGAAAGACTTTAATAACGAAATGTAAAACTGTATATCGTGCACATCGGTTATAAGCAAAACTAAATAATAGGGAAGAGACCAAAGTCGGAGGGTTTATTGTTGGAATACATGCAAAATAGGAATATGTACACGGTTAAGTTATGAACACCGATCTACAAAAAGCGTTATTATTAATTACCCTGTATATTGTTTGCGTTAAATTAGGTGCCTTAATTTAAATTGAAACGAATTTTGATTATCGAGTATGAAAAGAAACGAGGAAAGTTGTTTGTCTTATTCGACGTTCATTTTCGAATTTTCCCGAACGGTAAACAAAAGGCACGTTTTAAGGCCCAATAATCTAATTAAAGGAGGTTGAGTATGATAGGATCTTTATATTCACGTTGTTTATACGTGTCTGTGGATAGATTCACGTTTTCAGAACTCGTAATAAAGTACGTTGTAAAAAAAAAGAAGTTACTAAAATCTAATTTCCGATCTAGTTTCTGCGGCTTTTTATAGTATAGCGTGTTACCAGTTTAGAAAAATGTAATTGAAAATCTCTAAAAATACGAAATTGTAATATTTGAGAAAAATTTAGCTGAAAATGCAAGAAAATCTTACCCTGTCTATAATGGAAATGTCTTGTCAAAAATAGAGCGTTTTCCCGATTAAAAGGCACAAATGTCATGTTTAAAAAGTAAGGAGAAGAGTGGAGGTCCTGTGACTTCAAAAAACAAGAAATTTGTGCAGAAAATCTTGATCGAAGATCTAAAAAATAGATTAAGAAGGACCTCAGGATTTTATCACACTTTTGCGTTGGAAAGCTTTGTCCTCATTAGGCTCTCTCACCGCAGATCGAAAGTATGCTCGAATATCATGGTGTCAACTGTGAAAATAGAGAACGTTTTTGGTTATGATTATGACATTACACATGGGTTCATCAATATGACCCGTAAACTAAGTGTATGCGTTGTTTTTGGACATAAAGGCACCCTTCGATAGTGTTTAATAGGAAGAAAATGTGGGATATAATGAGGAAATGTGGGGTAGGAGAAGATTTGGTAAGGGCGGTAGAAGAGGTGTACGAGGAGACAAGGTGCGTGACGAGGATGCGGGAGGAAAAAGGAGAAAGGTTTTGGACGGAGAAAGGATTGAGACAGGGATGTCCGTTGAGCCCGAGTCTTTTTTCGCTATAAATTAGGGATGTAGAGGAGGAGTTTCGGCGATATCAAAGGGGAGGGGTGGTGATAGGGAGAATAAAAGTGTGGGTGTTGGCACATGCGGATGACGTAGTAGTGATGGCGGATAGTGAGGAAGAGATGAGTGATGAAGGGATATTTAGAGAGAAAGGGTTTAAGCGCGAATGTCAAAAAGACCAAGGTGATGCTATTTCAAAAGAGAAGAGGAGTGTAAAGAAAAAGTGTGGGGGGGGGAAGAGATGATAGAAAGTGTAGTTTAGTGGAAGTATATAGGGTATGTTTTGCGGTACGATAACAAGGATGTGGCGCACATCAGGGAACTTGGAAAATAAGGGAAATAGACTAGTGAGGAAAGTGTGGGGAGTGAGTGAAAGAGTGTTTTGAAGAATATGGAGAAGAGAAGATGGATTTCTGATAAGTTGGTAAAGAGTGTGATGGGGTAAGTACGGAGCGAAGATATGGGGATGGAAAGAGTGGGACAAAATGGAAAAAATACAGGAAAAGTACTGGAAATACGTTAAGGAGCCTGTATCCTAAAAAATTCGCTCCTTCAAAAAGCGAGAGAAGTCTTCCCTAAAAAGAACGACCTGGTAGATATAATTGAGTTTGCAGAAAATTTCAAGAAATTCACATAGCGCATGGTTTTGTTTGGGGTTACCACTCGTACACACACGTTTGGAGCTTTCAAAACGACTCCGACTTTCTTTATTTACGTCCTAAACATTTTTGATCAGCGAAGGAAATCTAATAGGGAAAAAGTAGCAGCAAATGAACCAGATGGTCTGTTTGAAGTTTAAAGACCATGGATTGCAAAGTACAGAGCCATATCACTATTAAACGTGTAAAGAAGAAATCGTTGCATCATACCATATCTTCATTTGAAGAAAGACAAAAAATAGTTGGATTCCAATTGAAACGAGTACGTACGAGTTGTAATCACAGTCCAATGCCAGAAAATGGTTTTGGAGATGTCAAAAAGTGCCACACTTCAAACTCTGACCGAAAATTTGCTCACCCCGAAACAAAGACGGTATTGTGAAGATTTGTCAATCGAGTATTCAGTTCAGTTCTGCGTCGATTCATAACCGTGGATGAAAATGAAATCAATTTATTGCTTCGCATATGAGACAAAGCAGTGAGCTGGAATAAAGGTGGCGAAGGCAGTTCCATAGTTTATTTTTATTTTATTATTAATTAATTTTAGCAGTGAAAAAAATATTTGGTACCATTTGAATTTTTTTAGAAAAGTCGACCGTTTTGTTACTTCAACAAGTTGCGCCCTCTATTAATAAACAGAGATAAGAAATTGTTATGGTTTTGGCTTTTTTTGGTAATATCAAGTATTTTTTTACATCGAGACTAATCTTAACAAATTCAAGCAAACGGTTTCGAAGTTACACGATTTTTTCCATTTTAGTTTTAGATCCCCCTCCCTTTATTTTGACAGGAATCGTAAAAATTCATTAAACAAAGTTTTACATATTGATCACTTACTTGTGATGAATATATTTTTTTAAATACATCACTGAAGAACATTGCCCAAAAAATGGGTTTTTCAAATTGGAATTAGTGAAACGCCCTCTAGCGGCAATGGTAGGAAATTGAATATAATTTCCAGCATTTTCTCTTGGCCATATTTATCATAAAATTTTTTATTTCACTACTTAATCTCAAATAGTTTTTGAGTTATGACCGGCCTCCTTTCTTAGTAACTTAGATTAGTAACATAGATAGTAATTACCTACAAGTAAAGTAGTTATTGTCGTGAAGACCTTAGTGGTTGAGCATTGCCCTAGACAGGCAAAGGCTCCAGGTTCGAGTCCTGGTCGCAGTGTAACTTAGTGGTTGAGCATTGCCCTAGACAGTCAAAGGCCCCAGGTTCGAGTCCTGGTCGCAGTGTAAACTTTTTCCTGTATGTTTATATTTCTCTCTCCTTCTACATGTAATTACCTACTATTAGCATGCTTTGTGCTTTGGGATAATTTCTAAAACTTTTGGCCATTAGTCCAGTTGATATAATGAAAAATATGGGGGTAGCTGCAAAGTATTCCGAAGAGAATGGAATTTTGACTGTTTAGGGGTACTCTTGGATGTCTATCCTAAGTTTTCCTTGCGCTAACTTTGGGAGGGGACGAAAACCTCAAAATTTTCGATATTTTTCAGTTTTTCGCTAATATCTCGTAAACTAAGTATATTGAGTGTACCATAGTGCAATAAAAAGTTGTAGAGAAAGAAATAGCCAAAAAAACTTCATTACCATCATGTCTGTGTTAATTATGTTAATCACTCATCGTTATCAACATCTTGGAACACTTGTGGCCCCCCTTCCCCAAACGTGATTCGTGATTTATGTAGTTACTTCCATAATTATTTTCGTGCCTGGTCATCGCACCCTACTGTGAATTCCTCTTAACCTATAATCATGAACTTTATTTGCAAAAAACATTTGCAATTAACAAAGTGCATCAGGCGTAGTCAATCTTGGAGCGCTTGGGGGGCTGACGAACCTTCCTCGTCGTTGTCCTTGTTGTCGCGGTCCATGGACACGTCTTCCTCATGTATCTTAGGTGCAGGAAGAAGGTGGAGGTCAGTGGGTTTGGTAAGCTTGGCTGCCTTGGCGCTTCATCCACGCCTGGTCTTGTAAGTACGTTCTGAATGGGTTGTATTTGGCGACATCTGTGGTTGGTGGCAGTCTGGCAAGTTGACATTTCGGCTTTACCACGGCTGCGGAAAAAGTGCGGTACCTCAGGTTTGCGAGGTTGTCAATTTCGATGGTCTCCCCATACAGTTTCACAAGGGATTTCTGTCCAACGTCAGCGATTTGAGTAGGAGTTGCCTCGGGGTCTTTAAAAATTGCCAAAATCTCTGAATCTCTTCTTGCTATAAATCTGCATCACCTTCTTCTTTGCAATACCAAAGGGTTCTGAGGCGGTGTCACACCCACTTATCGCGTGCAGGAAAAGAATAGCCTGTGGTTCGTTCTTGAACGAGTTGGGCTGTTAGAAATTCCACTCTTCTGGAAACAGAGGTTCTTGTTCGAAGAACTCAAAAGGAGTGAGTAGCACCAAAAGCTCTATCTCTTTCCCTGTTATGATGACACTATCATACTTGTCAGAATATGAGACAGCAGACTCCACAATCGGCATCTTCTACTGCCTGCTTCACTTGGATCCTCTTGCCTTTGATTTTACTTTTCAGCATGGTTATCTTGTTGGTATCATTGGAAAGAAATTTCACCTCCGAAATCGTGCTAATTGAAGTTGCCTTGAAAAAGACAAGCTTTGTTGTTGAGAAATGCAGCAAAGAAGGCCGATAACGTTTAGCTGCTTTGGTAGCTTATCCCAACAGGATAACGATCACAAACCATTGATTTGGGCGTAATCTTGAAATGTGACTCCACATGACTTGGTCAATGCAATAGGAACCCACCATCGATGACACTGCAGGTCCACGTCTTCACTCACGATAAGATGGATTGATTTTCTATCTTAATGCATTCCTTCTTCTGTGAAGAGAGACGTGGGGAAAGGAGCGAGTTCATACTGGAATAAGTTCCCGAGGGAGCCTTAGATTGTTTGGTTATGCACACTCGTTGGAATAGAGTGAGTGGGGTCTACTATGACTTTGTTGTCCTTGATGTTCATTTTCATTTTTTTACATTTCGAGAAACTTTGTCTAACTTGGATCAGCTGAATCTCGGTTAATGTTGGGTCTAAAACAACCCCGGACTCTGTTAAAGATACAGGTATCCTCCAAGGGTAAAGAATATGGGGGGGGGGCAATAGCCCAAACGGTCGCAATCCAGGAACCAATCGTGGAGTACATAATAAAATCAAAGATTATTATAGTTTTAGAGGCTGCAAGGTTTACAACACATTGATCCTAGAAGGATAAGAAATAGAATAATTAGTAAATTAATAATTATGTGTAACTCTGACTCCAAAGCTTTTCATAATGGTGCATTTTCAAAAATTCAAAAAAGTTACAACGACGGTAGTTAGATTGTCAGCTGTGTTTTGACATTTGAAGGATAAGGATCCAAAATCTGGAACGGGTTGAAGCATGACAACGCGCGGACTCACAAAGCCATTCTCATTCCTGCAGCAATATTAATATCCATCTTATAGCCCAGATTTGGCTCCTTGCTGTCCTTTCCGATAATGAATATCGGTCTCTGTAAAACTTGTTCTGGAAGCTCAAAATGCTTTTGGGTCTCCTCCTGAGGACCTCTCCACAAAAGACTTGAGGGAATTTTCTAATCCTTCTCTCTTAGTTATACAGGATGTTTCTACTCAAAGTGGACAACGTAATGGGGATTGTAGAACTCGTCAAAACTAAGACTTTTTTAAGTAATTTTTTAATTTTGGCTTTTGTTTTCGAATTATGGACCTTTTTTTGTTTTTTACAAATCCCTATATCTCCATTATTTGTAGTCGGATTTCAAAAAATCAAAGTTTTTTGAAATCAACAGTTTAATACCTACAACTTGTTTACAACAAATTTAGAACAGCAAAATGGTGGCCATTTTAAATTAAAAGCCAAAATCAAAAAACTTATTTTAAAAAACGTGTTAGTTTTGACGAGTTCTATTACGTTCTCCACTTTGAGTAGAAACACCTTGTATGCACTGGTATTTCTTTGGCAGTACGATTAGAGTCCGAAAATTGTCGTGGAGATGTCTTGGTGTTGTGTAAAAAAGGCGTAAATTGTTAAACATTTCATCTTTCAACCGCAGTTAATCATGAAAGGGAAAAAAGGCTTTCGTTTGCGTTCCATCTAGAAACTTGTACCACGTTGCAATGCGTTTTTCCTAAATATTTGTAAGAGGAATTGTGGACTAGTGTTAGGAATACCTATTGTACCCAAGAATCACACCCCCATGAGCTACACTTTGAGATTCCTCTCTTTCTATTCTATTGGTTGCCCAAATGTGAGTGACAACCGCTGGTACATTGGGCATCATAATTAAACCTCCAATCACGAATATGTTCAGTAGGGCCAAAAAAAAGGCGTAAGAAAAAATGACTGCACAACAAAAGATATATACTGGATGTAGCAAAAGTCCAGAGGACCAGATAGTTAGGCCACGTTATGAGAGTAGCCCAAAAAAGAATACCAAAAAGGTACTAGCAACAGTCAGAAAGGATTCGTAAAGGAAAGAGGAAGAAGAAAGAAATGAATGAAGTAAGTGAAAGAGGACATAATATAAAAGATATGAGACAAAAAGGCGAAAGGAAAAGATGCGAGAAATTGTAAACCAAGTAACTTCCAATTCTTCCCCTTCGCTTATATAGTCCTCTAACGGAGAGAAGCAACCCATAACATGCATAGCATTAAGACGTAAACGAGAGGCATAACCAAATACAAAAGTTTTGGGAACTTATTCACTAAAACATGTAAACGTTATTAACACAAATCACAAACACATAATACAACATTTAATAGTAATAAATAAGGAACAAAAAAATTCACTCAGAATTCTTCTTTACATAATCTTGAAAGAATTTTAGAAAAATCTTTTGAACACATATGTCCAAATTAAACAACGCTTCGATAGGACTGCTGTTGGTACTCGCAACATTTAAACAATCGCTATTAATACTTTCTTGTACTTTGCTCACGCGAAGATCGAAACACGTTAGGAAATTTTGAGAATTCTCATCCGATACAAATCCAGTTCGAATCGCCGTTTCCGCACTTTCAAACTTCGCACCAGATTCCTCCATGCACTCCTTAATGCTGTCGCTTACATATTCATTATAATCGAAATTGGCACCACTCGAAACGGCCTAAAAAATTTTCACGAAATTACAAAAAAAGTTACGCTTATATTTCTTACAAGAATGGTAATGAGTGAGAACCAAGTTTTCATTTTGGAAGTTAACGTATTAATGATAACATTTTTTCCTTTAAATTGCGTAAATAATCTAATATCCCGTCATTTTAATTATTACGAAATTAGATTATTAGTCTTATCGACGAACTTGATTTTAGGTCAATTATACAAATTTATAATAAATACATTGTTATATAAACAACGCAATAATTTTCCAAGACCCCTTTCAATGAAGGCTACCTTTTTTCTGTACATTGTTTTCTATAATTTTTCAGTGCAATTTTCATAATTTTATTTGCAAATTCGATCATAGTAGAACGCGGATTCCTTTTGTTTTGCTTGAACGAGTACTAAAGGAAGGGCATGGAAAACGTGAGGGTTAGGGTGGTGGGCCGACAAAATTCAAAAATATTTTTTCAAGTCGTAAAACCGTGGAAAAGTTGCGAAATTGCGAGACTAAAAAAAGGCCTGAAATTCTTATTTGCTAGATCCACAGAAAATAAGGCTTAAATATTATTATTAAGTTAATGCAATTTTGAAAAATAAATGCAAATAAAGGTTGATCAGGATCACAGTTCAAGGAAAAAAATTCCAACAACTTACATGTTTAATTTTTTAATGTTTATTTTTGTTTTTACTCATTCTTAGCTGAAGGTACTTTGAACCATGGTTTATGGTGGAAGTTAGGCATGGGTTAGGTAATGAAACCATCCCTAGACTCAGCTCTGCAAACTTTTCCTGAGGCTTCAGTCACGAGTTTCACACATCGTTCAACCGCCTGTGTGTGAACTGGAAATGTCTTGAATGTTATATCCCGATTAGGGACTGAGTCGCTTTGAATAATGTGATTTAATCTCATCGTCACTAATAATGGGGGAGGAGATAAATCACAGTCCATCCAGTTAATTATTTCCGACTAGTCTTGAGCTTTGAAATTGAGTTTTGGCGGTATGAATGTTCTGATAGTTGATCTCTTTTGATCTAACTGTCCCACCTTTAGGGACAAGGACAAGGATCTCGTACATTCAAATCCTCTTTACAGTTTCCCGCCTTTATGGCCATGGAAATGTCGAGTAGAGATTGCTGATCCTTACTTAGCATACTTCTGTCTATTGTGGGGATCTGACAGACAGACAGACTGACAGAACATGAGAACAATGGTACGTTGCGTCGCCGTAGTGGCGACAGTGGTAGAAGCCTCCAGGTCTTTGACCCGAGCAGGTACGACAAGCGCGAGAATTTGTTAGATTTGACAGGTGTTGCGCTAGCGAAAGACAACCGGTTTGAACCAATCTTTTTTCTAATTATTATCGGTTCGAGTAAGAGACGACTAGAGTTATTACATTTAAGTATTGAGAAGTTTATCGTAAAAATGTGAATTTTTCCAAATTTCGGCAAACTTTAGAGCGCACGCGCGACAGGATTTTAATTTTAATTTTTTTTTGTCCTTTAGTCTTCCAAATTCGCAACTTTTCCGCGGTATTACGACTTCAAAAAATATTTTTGAATTTTTTCGACCCACTCTAGTGAGGGTTTCCTTCAATCATTCAATACCTTGGTATACATGTTTACAATTGGTTTAATTAGCAATTATTATTTATTATTATTGCTAGGGGTGGTTCCTGCACTGCGACCTTTTGGTCTATTGTGCTCCCCACTGTTGTCTACTCTTCCAGAATACCGGTATCTTTAACAAAGTCCAGGATTTTAGTAGGGTGAATCTTCCTTGTGTAATCCTCTTGTGTAATCTTTTCATTTCCAAGTAGGTGTTCTCTTGCCTTTGTGAATGCCTCACATTGGCAAATAACGTGATAGGGTGTTTCTTCGGCTTCACCACAACCCTTGCATATCGGACTATCGGTGAGTACCATGTTATGCAGGTGTTTGTTCAGGCGACAGTGGCCTCTCGCAAGTTTTATCTTCATCTTGCGTAACTTTAAGATGGACGTTGCCAAGTCCCCGTTTGGGATTTTCAGAAAGATCTTGGAGTGACTCTGTCCTGGGATTTTCGGCCCTTAACGATCCCTCCTTGACTCTGAGCCGGTATGCCCCTCTGCCCTAACTAGTAGGTTTAGTGGCGGCAGGTTCAAGAAAGTCTCCATGGGTGCTGCAGGGGTCGTTGTCATTGCCCCCGTAATTCCAAGGCAAGCTCTTCGGTGCACCTTGCTAAGTTTCTGTATATACTTCTGGGTGAAGGTTTTGTGCCACCACACCAGTGAAGCATACGTAATGATCGGTCTGATCATTCTAGTGTATATCCAGTGGATCATCGTTGGAGATAGACCTCACTTGCTTCCGAACGCTCCCCTACAGGCCCATAAGGACTTTGTGGCTTCGTTCGTTATCTTCTCTAGGTGTAGTTTGAAGATCAGCCCTCGGTCTAACGTTATGCCCAAGTATTTGCCCTCTTGAAATGTATTGTCAAACGCTTTCGGCTATGTCCACTACTCTGTCGATGGCAAGCTCACAAGATCTACCTGGTTGATACGCACATTGGTATTTACTGATGGGTTCAAGTCCCAGCACCTGTTCGCTAATGTGTCGCTCAATGAGTTTCTACAATAGTTTTAGGAGAAACGACGCCGACGTTAGACTGATGGGTCTACTAAACGACTTGGCTTGGTCGTATGAATCTCGCCCACGTTTCGGTATGAATACGATTTTTACGTCCCTCCATGCCATAGGTATGTATCCCAGGGCAATTCTTGCCATTAGTAACGTACAGAGTGTGGTGCCTAACAGGTCGAGGCCGTGTTGTTGTAGAGCAGGGAGAATTGCATCCTTCCCTGGGGATTTATACGGATGGAAATTCTTCAATAATTTTGGTTAGGTTCTAATAAACCTTGGGTGTGGTTCACTATCTGACAAGCGAAAACCCAATCTCCTCTGTCCCCTCGGTTCGCCTACGTCAGATTTAGAGAGGGTTTTTGATCCTGGGAAGTGTGATTGAAGCAGAAGCTCCAGGATCTCTTTCACGGTTTCTGTATAGCCCCCCTCTTTGCCGTTTTCATCAAAAAACCGATTCTACCCTCTGTTCCTCCTTGTAGAGCTCTTTGGAGTCTAGCACCCTCTGGAATTTGCTCAATTTCCTCGCAGTGCCCCCTCTACGAGTCACGTTTCAATGAGCAATAGTGGATTAATCAAAAATTATATAAGAGAAAATGAAATTGATACTAAAAAGTGTAAAAATGGACAAACACATATAAAACATATAAAAAAAGGTAATACATATTGTGCAAAAATGAGAATTAATTGGTAGGCAACAATATAATGTACGTACTTGCCGGTTATTTAATCATTTTTGTTTGTCCCATCTAAATATATAAATACATTTATTCAGTTTATCAACAAGAAGTTAAAGAAAAATAAAGCTCATTTATAAATAATTACACGATTTAAAAACAAGTGTAACCAATAAATCATTCAAACCGAATAATTACTTATCGGTGGTTCAAGTAATTATTGTGTTTGTGTATTGGATTAATAATCGAATTATTGAAGGAAATGAGCAATCATATTTTCCTATTATGAATGTTTTTGTTTTTTTTAGTTAGTTTTTGATAGTTACCTTTGATAAATTTTCAGTAATTACATAAGGCGGGAAACAAGAGATTTTCCTGTTTCGCATTTTTTGCTCATTAGGAAAAACTCAGATTTCCCGACGAATAATGTACAACATTTTTCTTGTTACCAACATATTATTCGAATAAATAACTAATGGTATGGGGAGAAACCTTGCACCCTGTAATGTACCCCTACCATATATGAACCCTTAATATAGGGGCGTGCGTTGAGGGCAGCCGATCATATTAGTAAAAAAAAATCGATCCTCAGAAAATCTTGAGCGCGTCAGAATAAGGCAAGGTAAGTTAAGTACATGCAGAACAGTGTTTATTTCAATAATCGCAACAGAAAAAACAGAAAAAACCAAAAAAATTTGACGCGCTCGAGTATTTCAAGGTCACGTTTTTTTTACATTTTAAAAATCGGTCATGACTTTTGGTCGCGTCCAAATCGTCAGTCATTTGAATAGGAAATTTTTTTGAGTTCATTTAACATTCCCTCCGAATATCTGACACGCTCGAATAACTTTTTTTTTCTACTTACCCCTTTTTAACCCCCCCCCCCCCCCCCCCCCCGCACTAATTAAACGGCAGATTAATATCTCTCGGTTATCAGAAAGCGCGTATACACTATGAATGTCTGACGCGCTCGAGTATTTCCATGTGACTTTTTTTTTACATTTTTGAAAATGTGTACCCCCCCCCCCCCCCCCCAATGGCAAAGGGTAACAAGAAGCCAATTTTGGCACAGTTGTAGGGGAAGGTGTCCTTACCAACATACCAAAAGTACTGAGGGATGATACTGAAGCTAATGGTGGGAGGCGTCTCTAAAGGTCCTTTTTTTTCAGTTTGGGCCGTTAAGTTCGGCACCTTCACAGGCACAAGATGGAGAGCAGTACCACACTCACAGCTCGAGCCGCAAGCATTTGCAAAGCGGCAGGAGATGGAATTTAGGACGTTGGCCGGTGCTGGTGGGTTGGCAGTCTTGATATGATGGGGCATCGTTTCCTCTCGCCCAACCCCACCGTTCTGGATCGAGGCAGTCGTTGCCCATCCGCACCTTTAATTGGTGGAAGAGAAACCAGATTGGCTTTCGACTTGGTTGACGATTTGATGAAGCACGTGTATCTCTGCCCATTCAAATCCGTCTGGCTTGGTGCGGCTTGATACATTAGCAGGAACAAATTTTCATCTCTTCAACACTCTCAGGTCTTGTAGAACAAACTAGCAATGTCTCGGGTATCGTTAGGCTTTTTGTCAAAGCATTTGAGGATGGAAGCTTTGCTTTTCCCATATGTGGCGCTTGAAAAACACAACAAAAACGCGCCCATTCAAACAAACTACTGTCGAGATCTAATGTGGTTATGTTAAAAAGTCACCCAGTGATCGGGCTATCAGTACTTGGTGGAATTGGTTTGAGGGTGACACTACCTACTGATGCCCCCACATCAAGACCATTTTCAAAATCGGTCAGTCAGTGTTGATTAGGGGATTAGTTCCCCTATTTGCCCTTTTTTGGTCCATTCTTACTCGACTATAAAAGAAACATTTCTGCCCAGTTTCGTCCAAAAATTGCAAAGCCTTCTTGGTGTTGAATTTTGTATGTAGTTGTGTATAGTGTAGCTATGTAGTTAGTTATGGAGTTAGTAACGAGATTTAGGGCTGGAATCGTTCAATTTTTCAATTAGTTCACAATAGATTATTATCGACGGAAATTGTTGAAGTAGAATTGAATCGATAAGTTAACCAAACCCAAAATAACAGGAATTAAAATTGATAAGTACCAAAAAGTATAACTACCGACAAACTCAATTTTGAATATCATTTCCACTTTGACTATCAAAATGAAAAGTGTGATCGTATTGCTGGTGCTCCAAATCTTTATCGGACACGTAAGTGCCATAATTGATTAGTTGTTAATTTAATAATAAATTCTTCAGACTATATCTGATGTGATCGACGATAATAGAGAGTCCGCTACGAACGCTATAAAAGAATGCATCGACGAATCCAAAGTGAAACTGGAAGATCTCGAATCGGCTGTTGAAAAAAATAATTACGACCAGGATGAGGTTGCACCTTTCGCTATATGTTATGAGGATCGTATGGGAGGCATAAATGCCCTGACTGAACATTGCGAGGAAAAAGAAGAAAATGCAAACTTGTACGATTTAATCAAATGTTACCAAGGTATTCTAGTTGACTACCTCAAAGATTATTTTAAATAGATAAAGTTATTTGTTCTAAACTGGAATGTGTTTGAAATTTTTAAATAAAGAAACTTAACTTCTATGGTTGGTAACACTAATGTTTCTTTTAATTATCACAGAATAGTAGAGCCTAAATTTTTAAAAATCTTACTGTTTTGTGTAGTTTTTTAACGGATACGCTACTTTCAGATGATTTGAAAATGAACAGCGACACCATAATCTCGATTTTAGGCTAATATCTTCTACAAAACAAACTTTCAAGTGTTCGTGTCCCATTTACTCCAATTGCTCCACAACGTTTCTTAGGTAAACTTTTTCTTGGTTTGGCATTGGAAAACTAATCTCTGGTGTACCTACTTGAAGGGTTGAAGGTAGCGCACAATCTCCTTAATGGTTGTCAACTTGTAGTCCATATGTCGACGAAATGTTTCGTTCCACAGCTCGTATTCAATCCAAGTTATCTTCAATAACTTCATAAACTGCTTTCCTTCTGCGCCCGAAGCTTGCGGAATAAAGGATTTTGACGATTGAACTTCACCAAAATGCGATTGAGCTTTGTCAATCATTTCCTATCAAAGGCCACTACACTACTCCGCTCACTTTCATCCTTAATATTGATCTCAGCGTTTAAGTCCCTTTTTGGCTTACCTTCGCCCTAAGTACTTCATCTTTTCTAACCGATGCGCTTAAGCTCTGCCTATCCCTAACTAGGCCAGTCGCCATGTACTTTCACCCTCAAAAAAATGCCAAGTTAATGAAACTTCGGGTGGTGGTTCGGTAGTGCTCCACCCGATTTATCGAACAAAATTTCCTTGTTGAATTGGGGGGGGGGGGGGCGAAAAACCAATTTATTTGCACTTTCTTCAGTTTCTCCTCTATAACTTTTTCCCTTGCATCCCACCAGATAGACCACTCTATTTATCTACCTTTGTAGAGCGTTAAATTTCCTATAATTTGCACTAGTCAAACATATTTTTGACCCCATATTTACTGAGGTGCAGGGGTTCAAAATAGTGCACAATTTTCCAAATTGGCTAAAAATCGCAAAAAAGTGATGTGTAGGTTTTACATACCTATTGAAAGGTGGTATCCGAATCTGATTTCTTACATGCAGTAACCCCCCCACGTTCGCCCAATTCTGACTAATTTTACCCAGTGTGGTGGTCGTGATCTACAGATTTAACACATCGTTCAACCGCCTGTGTGTGAACTGGAAATGTCTTGAATGTTGTATCCCAATTAGGGACTGAGTCGCTTTGAATAATGTGATTTAATCTCATCGTCACCGATATTTTCTAATAATGGGGGAGGAGATAAATCACAGTCCATCAAGTTAATTATGTCCGAGTAGTCTTGAGTCTTGAAATTACTAAACCACATTGGCATGTATGACTTCAAAATAAAAACAATTATTTCCTTAAATTCAAGTGTGGGACTTTCTTCACTTAAGTACAATCTGAGAGTTCGATTTTCTGTTGTCAACCACTTCGAGTGTGACAAGGAACCAGGATCTCGTACAGTCAAATCCTCTTTATAGTTTCCAATCAATATGGCCATGGAAATGTCGAGTAGATCCTTACTTAGCATACTTCTGTCTATTATAGGGATCTGACAGACAGACAGACTGACAGAACATAATAACAATGGTACGTCGCGTTGCCGCGGTGGTGAGAGTGGTAGGAGTCTCCAGGTCTTTGACTAAAGTAGGTACGACAAGCACGAGAATTTGTTAGATTTGACAGGTGTTACGCTAGCGAAAGATAACCGGTTTGAAACAGCCTTTTTTCTAATTAATTATTATCGGTTCTAGTAAGAGACGACTAGAGCTATTACATTTAAATATTGAGAAGTTTATCGTAAAAATGCGAATTTTTCCAAATTTCGGCAAACTTTAGAGCACATGCGCGACCGGAAGATGTAAACCGATTTTAATTTTTTTTTGTCCTTTAGTCTCCCAAATTCGCAACTTTTCCGCGGTATTACGACTTGAAAAAATATTTTTTAATTTTTTCGACCAACTCTAGTGAGGATTTCCTTCAATCATTCAATACCTTGGTATACATGTTTACAATTGGTTTAATTAGCAATTATTATTTATTATTATTGCTAGGGGTGGTTCCTGCACTGCGACCTTTTGGTCTATTGTGCTCCCCACTGTTGTCTACTCTTTCAGAATACCTGTATCTTTAACAAAGTCCAGGATTTTAGTAGGGTGAATCTTCCTTGTGTAATCCTCTTGCGTAATCTTTTCACTTCCAAGTAGGTGTTCTCTTGCCTTTGTGAATGCCTCACATTGGCAAATAACGTGATAGGGTGTTTCTTCAGCCTCACCAAAACCCTTGCATTATGGGCTATAGGTGAGTACCATGTTATGCAGGTGTTTGTTCAGGCGACAGTGGCCTCTCGCAAGTTTTATCTTCATCTTGCGGAACATTAAGATGGACGTTGCCAAATCGTCGTTTGGGATTTTCAGAAAGATCTTTGAGTGACTCTGTCCTGGGATTTTCGGCCCTTAATGATCCCCCCTTGATTCTGAGTCGGTATGCCTCTCTGCCCTAATTAGTAGGTTTAGTGGCGGCAGGTTTAAGAAAGTCTCCATAGCTGCTGTAGGGGTCGTTGTCTTGCCCCCGTAATTCCAAAGCAAGCTCTTCGCTGCACCTTGCGAAGTTTCGGTATGTTCTTCTGGGTGAAGGTTTTGTGCCACCACACCAGTGAAGCATACGTAATGATCGGTCTGATCATTCTAGTGTATATCCAGTGGATCATCGTTGGAGATAGACCTCATTTGCTTCCGAACGCTCCCCTACTACAGACTCATAAGGACTTTGTGGCTTTGTTCGGTATCTTCTCTAGGTGTGGTTTAAAGGTCAGCCCTTGGTCTAACATTATGCCCAAGTATTTGCCTTCTAGAGAAGTGTTGTCAAACGCCCCTTCTATGTCTATAAACGCTCCTAGAGTCACCTCTTTAGAGGTGATCGCCCTTTCGGCTATGTCCACTACTGTGAATGGCAAGCTCAGAAGATCTACCTGGATGATACGCACATTGGTATTTACTGATGGGATCAAGTCTCAGCACCTCTTCCCTAATGTGTCGCTCATTGAGTTTCTACAATAGTTTTAGGAGAAACGACGTTAAGACTGATGGGTCTAAACGACTTGGCTTGGGCGTATGAATCTCGCCCAGGTTTCGGTATGAACACGACTTTTACGTCCCTCCATACCATAGGTATGTATCCCAGGGCAATTCTTGCCCTTAGTAATGTACAGCGTGTGGTGCCTAACAGGTCGAGGTCTTGTTGTAGTAGAGCAGGGAGATTTATAGGGATGGAAATTCTTCGCTGTCCATCTAATTTTGGTTAGGTTCACTATCTGACGAGTCAAAACCCAATCCCCTTTGTGCTGCCTCAAAAGGGGTTCCAGAGTTGTTGACTCGCCTGCGTCAGATTTTAAGAGGGTCTTTGATCCCGGGAAGTGTGATTGAAGCAGAAGCTCCAGGGTCTCCTTCACAGTCTCTGTATAGCCCCCCCCCCCCTTTTTGTAGAGCTCTTTGGAGTATAGCACCTTCTGGAATTTGCTCAATTACCTCGAAGTGCCTCCTTCACGAGTCACGTTTCAATTAGCAATAGTGGATTAATAAGTTTAACAAAAAATTTATAAGAGAACAATGAAATTGATAAGTACTAAAAAGTGTAAATATGGACAAATACATATAAAAAAGGCAATACATATGTGCAAAAATGAGAATTAATTGGTAGGCAACAATATGATGTACGTACTTGCTGGTAATTTAATCATTTTTGTTTGACCCATCTAAATATAATATACATACATTTATTCAGTTTATCAACAAGAAGTTAAAGAAAAATAAATCGAATTTATAAATAATATACACGATTTAAAAACAAGTGTAACCAATAAATCATTCAAACCGAATAATTACTTATCGGTTGTTCAAGTATTTATTGTGTTTGTGTATTCGTTTAATAATCGAATTATTGAAAGAAATGAGCAATCATATTTTCCTATTATGAATTTTTTTGTTTTTTTTAGTTAGTTTTGATAGTTAGGTACCTTTGATAAATTTTCAGTAATTACATAAGGCGGGAAACAAGAGATTTTCCTGTTTCGCATTTTTTGCTCATCAGGAAAAACTTAGATTTCCCGACGAATAATGTACATTTTTGCTGTTACCAACATATTATTTGAATAAATAACTAATGGTATGGGGAGAAACCTTGCACCCTGTAATGTACCCCTACCATATATGAACCCTTAATATAGGGGCGTGCGTTTAGGGCAGCCGATCATATTAGTAAAAAAATCGATCTTCAGAAAAACTTGGGCGCGTCAGATTAAGACAAGGTAAGTTAAGTACATGCAGAACAGTGTTTATTTCAATAATCGGAACAGAAAAAACAGAAAAAAACAAAAAAAAGGTCACTTTTTTTACATTTTAAAAATCGGTCATAACTTTTGCTCGCGTCCAAATCGTCAGTCATTTGAATAGGAAATTTTTATGAGTTCACTTAACATTCCCTCCGAATATCTGACACGCTCGAATAACTTTTTTTTTCTACTTACCCCTTTTACGCCCCCCCCCCCCCCCCCCACTAACTAATCGGCAGATTAATATCTCTCGGTTATCAGAAAGTGCGTATACACTATGAATGTCTGACGCGCTCGAGTATTTCCATGTGACTATTTTTTTACATTTTTGAAAATGTGTACCCCCCCCCCCCCCCTCAATGGCAAAGGGTAACAAACTTTTTAGGACCTAATCTTCACAATCCATGACGCTTTAGTAACTATCGATTTAGCATCCCCATCTCCCCTACTATAAAGTCAAAGACAAAAAAAGACCAAACAGTGGCAATAATTCATCTAGAAGCCAATTTTGGCACAGTTGTAGGGGAAGGTGTCCTTACTAACATACCAAAAGTACTGAGGGGTGATACTGAAGCTAAGGGTGGGAGGCATCTCTAAAGGTCCTTTTTTTCAGTTTGGGCCGTTAAGGTTGGCACCTTCACAGACACAAGCTGGAAAGCAGTACGACACTCACACCTCGAGCCGCAAGCATTTGCAAAGCGGCAGGAGATGGAATTTAGGACGTTGGCCGGTGCTGGTGGGATGACAGTCTTGATATGGTGGAGCATCGTTTCCTCTCGCCCAACCCCACCGTTCTGGATCGAGGCGGTCGTTTCCCAGCCGCACCTTTAATTGGTGGAAGAGAAACCAGATTGGCTTTCGACTTGGTTGACGATTTGATGAAGCATGTGTATCTCTGCCCATTCAAATCCTTCTGCCTTGGTGCGGCTTGATACATTAGCAGGAACAAATCTTCACCTCTTCAACACTTTCAGGGCTTGTAGAACAAACTAGCAATGTCTCGGGTATCGTTAGGCTTTTTGTCAAAGCATTTGAGGAAGGAAGCTTTGCTTTTCCCATATGTGGCGCTTGAAAAACACAACAAAAACGCGCCCATTCAAACAAACTACTGTCGAGATCAAATGTGGTTATGGTAAAAAGTCACCCAGTGATCGGACTATCAGTACTTGGTGGCATTGGTTTGAGGGTGGCACTACTTACTGGACTATAAAAGAAACATTTCTGCCAAGTTTCGTCCAAAAATTCCCAAGCCTTCTTGATGTTGAATTTTTTATGTAATTGTGTGTAGTGTAGCTATGTAGTTAGTTATGGAGTCAGTAACGAGATTTAGGGCTGGAATCGTTCAATTTTTCAATTAGTTCACAATAGATTATTATCAACGGAAATTGTTGAAGTAGAATTGAATTGATAAGTTAACCAAACCCAAAATAACAGGAAATACAATTGATAAGTACCAAAAAGTATAACTACCGACAAACTTAATTCATAAAATCATTTCCACTTTGAGTATCAAAATGAAAAGTTTGATCGTATTGCTGGTGCTCCAAATCTTTATCGGACACGTAAGTGTCATAATTAATTAGTTGTTAATTTAATAATAAATTCTTCAGGCTATATCTGATGTGATTGATGATAATAGAGAGTCCGCTATGAACGCTATAAAAGAATGCATCGACGAATCCAAAGTGAACCTGGAAGATCTTGAATCGGCTGTTAAAAAAAATGATTATGACCTTGACCAGAATGAGGTTGAAACTTTCGCTATATGTTATGAGGATCGTATGGGTGGCATAAATGCCCTGACTGATCATTGCGAGGAAAAAGAAGGAAATGCAAAGTTGTACGATTTAATCAAATGTTACCAAGGTATTCTATTTGACTACCTCAAGGATTATTTTAAATAGATAAAGTTATTTGTTCTAAACTGGAATGTGTTTGAAATTTTTAAATAAAGGAACTCAACTTCTATGGTAACACTAATGTTTTTTAATGGATACGCTACTTTCAGATGACTTGAAAATGAACAGCGACACCATAATCTCGACTGTGTTCGTGTCCCATTTACTCCAATTGCTCCACAACGTTTCTTAGGTCATCTTTACTTGCTTTAGCATTGGAAAACTCTTCTCTGGTGTACTTACTTGAAGGGATGAAAGTTGCGCACAATCTCCTTATATAGAGCGTTGTCAACGTGTAGTCCATATTTCCTCGAAATGTTTCGTTCCACAGCTCGTATTCAATCCAAGTTATCTTCAATAACTTCATAAGCTGCTTCCCTTCTGCGCCGAAAGCTTGCGGAATAAAGGATTTTAACAATTGAACTTCACCAAAATGCGATTGGCAATCATTTCCAATCAAGGGCCACTACACTGTTCCACTCACTTTCATCCTTAATATTTATCTCAGCGTTTAGATCCCTTTTTGGCTTATCTTCGCCCTAAGTACTTCATAGATAGACCACTCTATTTACCTTTGTAGAGCGTTAAATTTCCTATAATTTGCACTAGTCAAACATATTTTTGGCCCCATATTTACCAGCGGTTCAAAATAGTGGACAGTTTTCCAAATTGGCTAAAAATCGCAAAAAAGTGTTGTGTAAGTTTTACATACCTATTGAAAGGTGGTATCCGAATCTGATTTCTTACATGCAGTAACCCCCCCCCCCCCACGTCCGCCTAATTGTGACTAATTTTACCCAGTGTGGTGGTGGTGATCTACAGATTTAAAAATGCAAGAAGTAACTAGACTCATTTTTCATTTGACTGGCTGGCAAGATCCACCCCCCCCCCTCGATACCGAGCTTGAACATTTAATTATAAATACACATAATTATTTTGTTTTTTCTTCTTATGAATGAACAAAAACTATAGGTGCAATAAGTATGTTATTCTAACAAACGTCCTTTTTCCCTCACGAAGAATAAAGAAACAAGCCTAACGAGATTCTGCCCATTTACACGTCTTCCCTTCGGTTTTGGTTTCAGTTACGTCCATAGAGAAAGAGTTAGCAACACCACATAATTATTTCACACCAAGTTGGAGCGCCCTCGTTGAGGCCTTACCAAACGAATATTTAATTTCGTAGTGTGTAAAAAACACGCCACGTTAACGAGAAGAGGAGTCGTCCCCATCCCACCTCACGAAATTCAGATCCCAACAACATCATGAATTATTCCCTGCAATTGCAAAAGAGGGTGTAGCACAGTAGCCTGCAGTTGCAAAAAAAGCAGGGCTGTTGTGTTCCGCCATTTGCAAAAATTGCAGCGGGAATGGATGCGAAAATCCTGACTTTCAAGAGAAAGGAGAAGAAGAAGAAAGCGTGGCTGACGGTGAATGCAATGTTGAAGAGGAAGAAACCAGGGAAGAAATAATAATGACAGTCTTGGTTGAAGACCCAAGAAGAAGTGCTAAGCAAATTGGGGAAATTTCAGGAGTTAGCAGGACATCAGTGTGGCGTAGGATCGAAGCCTTCCATTTTCATCCATACCGGTTTTAAAGGTACCAAAAACTTTTTGGGGAGTGCCATTTAAGTCGTTTGGGTTTTTGTCGTTGGGCCAATGGAAAATTGACCACTGAGAGACACTTTTTAAACATGTTTTATTCACGGACAAAAAATCAATGTTCCACAATGACGGGTTTATGAACAGTCACATATCACATGTGACCAGGGAAGTTGACCGTCAGCATAGATGGTTGCTAAACACGTGGGGTGGAATTATTGGTCAATATGTCATATTTTTTCGACGAGCTGCCGATGTTACTTCAAAACATCCCTTGGTTGATGCGTCAACGCATATGGTTTCAGCATGACGGCGCTACTGCCCACTACGGAATTGGAGTAAGAAACTTGTTAAATGATTCATATCCTCAAAGATGGATTTGAAGAGGCGGGCCCGTAAATTGGCCACCCCGATCACCCGACATAACCAAACCAGCCTTTTTTCTATGGGGATATGTGAAAGAACTTGTGTACCAAAAACCGCCTATAACTGCAGACAATATGAAGTACAGGATAGGTGAAGCTTTCAGATTAATAACGCCCGATATCCTGGAAGATATTAACACAACATTTTCAAATCGTCTAAAGCACGTGTTACACAATATTAGTGGGTTGTTTTGAAAATTAATGTTTAATGTTTTGTACTGTTCGTTTTTATGTAAATTTATTTATTAATTAATGTTATATATCAGAAAATAATAAATAAATATCCGATACAAATAGTGTTATTTTTTCTTGCTTCCTTTAATTTTATTTTCAAAAGTGGGCGAAAAAACAAAATAATATTCAAACTAAGGTTATTATCTTTGAAACTATTACCTTTAGGTATAGGACATATTTAACAAAAATCAAAGCTAATTTAATAAGCAGTTCATTACTGAAAAAAATGTACAGGGTGTTCCATTTAAAATAGTCGACTTTTGGCATTTCTTCTGTGATCGTTAGAAAAAATTCAGTACAGCCCTTTTGCAACATATTTCGTCCAAAATCAGGATGTCAATTTTGGTACTCTGCAGCCAATGATTGAATAGTTATGATTTTTTACCGATTTTGCACCCCCTCTACGGGGTACGGAACATTGTTTAAATTGCAAAAATAATAAATCATTAAGAAGTGTTGCAAATTTAATGGAATATTTTCGTTCAGATTTCATCTTGTATTAAATTTGCAACCTTTTCCTGAAATCGGAAACAAAAAAAAAACGCCACAACTTCCTATTTTAGATACACAGAGATAATGTTAATTAAGGGACTGAGCCCGAGACTTTTCGCGGTGTATATTGAAGGGTTGATGGAAGGAGTGAGAGACCAACAGGGTGGGGGGGGGGGTTATCGGAGGGTACAAAGTGTGGGCGAAGGCTAACGCTCACGATGTGGTAGTATTGGCAAGGACTGGTAGGGAAATGAGGGATATGTTGGTGACAACGAGGGACTTTCTGGAAAAACGAGATATGAAGGTAAACGTGGGAAAGACAAAGATAGTAGTGTTTCAGAAAGGTAGAGGAAGAAAGTGAAAGGAGGAATGGAAGTGGGGTACGAAGAACATAGTAAGTGTGGGGGAAGTGAAATACCTAGGATATAAAATGACGAAAAGGACGAAGTACATATGTGAGAGAATTGGCAAAAAAAGGGGTGTAAAGTGTTGGGACAGGTGTGGGGTCTAGGGGAAAGAACATTCGGGAACGATCTGTTGAGATGGGGATGGCTCCTTGTGGAATTAGTAAAAAGTGTGGTGCTATATGGGGTAGAGATATAGGGGTGGAGGGAACGGGAAATCCTGGAAAGGATGCAGGATAGATATTGGAGGTGGGTGTTAGGCTTGGAGAGAGAGACGCCTGCATATATCGTACAAGAAGAAGTAAATGGAGAAAAGATCAGGGTGCAGGCGGGAAAGCTGGATACGAACTATGAGGAGGGAATGGATAGGGGCAGAGGAGAGAAGATATTGCAGAGCTGTTGGAAAGGGGTGAAGGAAGGGAGGATAGGGTACGGGCAAGACGAAAGAAATAGGTATTATGAAAGGGTGGGTCACGCAAGAGAGGAAGTAAGAAGGGGAAGAGAACGAGGATGGGGGGGTGAGCATAAGGGAAGAATGAGCTGCATGGAAGATAGTTTTTAAATGTTCCAAAACTGACACAGTAATCTCTGGAAATAATCTATTACAGTCAGGAATGAAGGCAACTTCCTCATTTTTCATATCGAGTTAATCATTCAATACACAATACCTCAACTTCCATTTTATAAATAGTTCAAAACAGATTATCAACGGAAATTTTCAACTAGAAGTTAACCAAACTCAAAATAACAGGAAAGAAAATTGATAACAAAAAGTATAACAAACGACCGAAAATATTAATTCTTAAAATAATTATCACCTTTGAGTAGCAAAATGAAAACTTTGATCGTGGTGCTGGTTCTCCAAATCTTTATTGGACACGTAAGTGCCATAATTCATTCTGTTGTTAATTTAATGATACATTCTTCAGTGTATGTCTGATGTTATCGACGATAATAGAGAGTCCGCTATGAACGCAATTAAAGAATGTATTGACGAATCCAAAGTCAAAGTGCAAGATCTCGAATATCGAGGAGAAGATTATGACGCGGATCAGGTTCACGCTTTCCTTATATGTTATAATGAGCGTATGGAAGAGATAAAGGACCTGGCTGAACATTGCGAGCAAAAGGGAAAAAATGCTGCATTCAGATGTTACAATGATATTCTAGTTGGGTACATCAAAGATTATCTTAAATAGATAAAGTTATTTGTTCTAAACTTGAATGTATTCGAAATTTGAAAATAAAGATGCATTAATCTTTATTTATTTTTTAAAGAATTATTATTGCTGTTGGGGGTGGTCCCAGTAGGTTCCCGTACTGCGACCATTTGGTCTATTGTGATCCCTGGTGTTGTCTACCCTTCAAGAATACCTGTATCTTTCACAATGTCCAGGATTTTAGTAGGCCGAATCTTCGTTACTTCCTCCTGTGTAATCGTTTCATTTGCAAGTGATAGGGCCTCACCACAACTCCTGCATGTCGGGCTATCGGTCAGTCCCACGTTATGCAGGTGTTTGGGATTTCCAGGAAGAATCTCCTTTTTGGTTGTGTTGTAGGTAATCCCACAAGCCGGTTCGGGTCCTATAAATGAGTTTGGGCTTGCCCTTCTCGGAAGCTCGTCAGAAACCTGGTTATCTGTGATTCCCGCGTACCCACACTAGTGTGACTAAGTTGCACTTACCTAGTGCGTTTAGCGTTTGTGTACATTTAAGTGTGCCCCGCTCTTGACGATCCCTCCTCACAGTTAACTCTCTGAGCGCCTATGCCCTAATTACTAGGTTTAGTGGCGATAGGTTCAAGAGGGTCTCAATAGCTGCAGTCGGAGTCGTTCCCCGTAATTCCAAGGCAAGCCCTACGCTGCACCTTTTCTAAGGTTCTGTATGTTCTTCTGAATGGAGGTTTTATGCCACCACACCAGTGAGGCATACGTAACGATCGGTCTGATCATTATTCTGGTGTATAACACTCGCCTACAGACCTACAAGGACTTTGTGGCTTTGTTCGCTGTCTTCCCTAGGTGAGGTTTGAAGGGTAGCCCTTGGTCTAGCGTTATGCCCAAATATTTGCCTTCTCCCACAACCTGCACCTTGGTGCCATACATTGCTATGTATTTTAGCTTTGTAGGCCATTTTCTTCGTGAGAAGAGAATGAGGTTCGTTTTTGTTGGATTAACAGATGGACCCTCTTCTCCGCACCATGCTTCCACTAGATTTAAAGCTCCCTGCATCACAACTGATACGGTCTCTTCAAATCTGCCACGTATCATAATCGCTATGTCATCGGCATAACCAATAGTGGTGTAGCCTGTCTCACTTAGTCACCTCAGAAGTCCGTCCACTACCAGGCACCACAATGGAGGAGAGAGAACTCCCCCCTGTGGACATCCTCGTGCAGGCCTGACCACTACAGAGTCGTTATTAAGCGAGGCTGTAACCTTCCTATGTTTTAGCATGGTGTATATCCACCTGCGCACGGTAGGTTGTACTCCCTTGCTTTCCATAGCAATAAGGGTGTAATTAGCTATGGTTTGTTTAGTAATGTATTCCTTTATGACGTTAGTTCTTAGACTGTTTTCGATTATTTGTTGTGTACAATGGTTTGCGGAAGTGTATTTTTCTTTATGTATTATTTTTTTTTAATTCCATTTACGCCCCTTGAAGGGGGGGGGTGAGGGTATCAGCAGCTGTGGTCATTCACCCTATACGCTTACAAGCATCCATGTCCCGAGGTATTTTTAGCACCATGAGGTCGGGATTCGAACACAAGACCGCCAGGTGTAGTGTCGTAGTATACGAACAGTACATCCACTACACCATAAACAGCCACAATTATCATTAAGTACGATGTGTATAGTTTTTCTAATGAAGATATCATGTATTTTTGCGAATTTTAGTTCATTCAGTGTATTGTTGAATATAATGTGTTTATAGTTATTTTGAAGGAGAACTGGTATTAATTTTTTTGTTTACATATTGTTAAAAAATCAAATATGTAAATAAAATATAAATCCTTTCTCAAACCTCTATTGTCAATTTACCAAAAAATATACAGGGTGATTCATTAAGAATGTCCAATCTCTGAATTGCAGATTCCAGACCTCAAAATATGATGATTCTGCCCAACATGCGTTATATAAATATTGCTAGTTTCCGAGATACCGGGTGTTTAAAGTTTAAACATGAATTTTGATTTTCGCAATAACAATCAATTAATTAATTAATGTGATTAAAAATAATAGGGTTATTTGATATGAAGAGATCTTTGCGAAAACGGATCATAAAGTGTATTGAAGTAAATGGTGGACATTTTGAACATTTACTTTGAAGTTTTTTATTTTTGTTTTTGGCAATCCTCATGCAAAAAAAAGGTAAAACTGCCAATTTTCAAAAAGAAATTGTGAAAAAATAGAAAGTTATTGCGAAAATCAAAATTCATATTTAAACTTTAAACACCCGGTATCTCGGAAACTAGCAATATTTGTATAACGCATGTTGGGCAGAATCATCAATCATCATATTTTGAGGTATGGAATCTACAATTCAGAGATTGGACATTCTTAATGAATCACCCTGTATAATGTAAGTACAATTTTATTGAAAAAGTCAAATAGTTGGCGAAACGTCGCGTCGTTATGAAAAAAAAATGGGAATCTAACTTTTTTAAGTATTTAAAATTTGACATCGAACATCAACCTTTTAACCCGTAATTTTGAATAACCTCACATGCCCTAAAACCAATATCTTATTTTATATGTAACTGTTTTTAATATTTCGATTAAAAATTTTTGGAGCAATGAGTTTCTGTAAATGCATTGTGTAATTACACTACAAAAGGAAAAGTCTAAATCACTTGGCGGAATTGAGAAGAAATATTCCGAGCAAAGTTACTGAAGCGACCAATACTGAAGAAAAATGGGTCACCAAGGAGCCACACTGAAAGATGATTGTAAGTACCTCTAAAACGACAAGATGAATGGGAAGCGATAGGTCGAGGAAACGTATCGTACAAATGAAGGAGGGAGTAGGTGGAGAAAGAACAGAAGCTGCAGTACACGAAGAAGTAGGAGCATAAGCGACAGGAACAGAAATTGAAGAAACTGAAAATTAGCTGTAAATTAAAATTGTTGGTTTGAAACATAATAATTAAGCTTAAATAAACAAATCACTTATATTACATACAAATTAAAACCTACTAAATGAGTAATTAAGGTTCAATCAAACACATATGCTTGAACTGCGTACCACCCTCACAACGGCCGGTGAAATATGTCTGAATATCGAACAATTCAGATTTACTTAATCGAGTTAGGTTAGGTTACGTTTGGTCTAAAACTAGGAAATATGTACCAATTGCTTACCCTATTTGTGAAATGCTGGTAATTCGAACGGCGTACACACAAAACTATTTAGCACTAGAGATTATTTTTACGCGTAAGCACAAAAAATTAAGGAATAAGCACGCACAATATAACACTAATATTAGTTAGGTACTTTGAATGTAAGACTTTATAATAACCTTACGGTTTAACGATTCAACTGCAAGTGTCCATAAACCGAAAGGATATTCTCTTATGTCACACTAACTTGTCTATGGACATTGTATAGCTGTATAGCGATAACTAACCGGACATCTAATCTATTTATACGAAGCTACAGGCGCTTTAGTTACATTATTATAATATCTAGAAATGTATATTAAAATATACAAGGTGGCGAAACAAAGTTGGAAACTTGCGTCTCCATTACGAGACATAATGTATGATAGAAATAATGCTCGTACGGCGTACATACTCATGTTCTGTAAGTTATCACGTCAAAAAATTCTACATAATGGTGATAATTCATTTTCAAAAAAAAAGTAACGTCCAAATGTTTCCACTTAGGAAACATTATTCCAAACAGATTTTCCTTTGCGCCAATAAGGACAATTCTGTCTGTTGACCTAGCCGCCATAGTAAAAATAAACCCTATCAGTGAGTAGTATGGCTCGTTTCTGCACATGGATATTAAATTAAACAAGCACGTGCTCCATATGGATTTGGTTCAATCACCACCTCGTCAAGGATGTTTCACAGAAGACAAGAAGGAACACGTGAGTCTATGTTGGACAAACACTGATCGAACCACGAATATAAAGCCTATATACCAGTATCTAGAACTTCATCCATCATCATGGTCACCACATTGTGGTCTTCCCAAAGGGTTGATCCAGTTGATGACGTGGGGTAAATTTTAATTAACTGTTAAAGACTCCAAGTGTTGCAGTTTGGTGTACATTTGGAGTCTTGACCCTACCTACAAAATCCACATGTTCATTTCATTTATACGACACGAGAACATCGGACCATGCTGGCCAAAACGATTTACCCATCATGGTATTGTCTTCCTTGACGAAGTCCAACCTCTGATAGTCAAGGGGGCTTGAAAAGTAAAAAAAATCCATCTGAGCGAACTGTTCAACAACGCCTATAAGACAAACTTAAGGTAAGTAGTACAAAAAAATTAGGACAAGTCAAAGGATAAAAGACCCTTTGACGGTCTAAAGAGTCCTTCTTTTCTGCATACCTTCTGGGCCAAATCCCAATAAAGGATCTATAGCATAATTCACTTAGCCTCAGAAGCGAATATGGTTTCTATACGTTCTCGTTCACTTTCTCGGAGACAAAACTACGCTATAGTACAAGGAAAATTCTCATGGATAGCGCAGAAAACAAATTAATTGAATTTTGAGTGACAGCAGAGCGGCCCTCAGGCACTAGGTCACTGTAAAATGAGAAAACTGTAGCGTCAGGTCAACCTTTCAGTGTACTTGTCGTAGTTAACGTAAAGTAACATACAGAAACGTAATTCTGCATTCGACCCAAACTGGATAGAATTGTAGTGTATAAGAATGAAATATAATCCATAATTTTAATACCGAACCAGACAGACAAATAATAATCGGCTAAAGCACCGCCTTACTGAATAACCGAAGTTCATTAATGTAACCACGCAACTAAGCCTTTAAGGGGGTTGCCGCGTCGCGTCGCTCCCTTACGTGATGCTATTAAAATTATAAATAGGAACGTGACTCGTCTTTTCGAAAAATTATTTAAATAAAACTCCTATTTAGATTTTACGACAATATTAATATTGATGTTATTGATAATTTTATACAATCCATAAAATTATGGGGTACGTACGTGAGTGGGATTGACAAAATGTTTAGTTGTAGGAAAGATTTATACGACACACTACGGGCTCTATCTTCCTATACTATCTCAACTGTTCTTGATGGTAAACGGCAGTAGACAATAAACGAGATTGTTTTATAAAACGACAACGTAAATCAAGATGATCACGCGATGTTTTGCTATTGTTACGTATTTTAACGGGATTATTTTCTCAAGTATGTCAACCGACGTTATCTTCAGGGTAACATTCTCCTACCTACATATTCCTGTTTGCTCTCTACTTACAGGATATAACTTCTGACACTTTTTAATAAAATAAAAAATCCAACTGTTCCAGTTTGTTAACACGAGAGTTTTTTCTCATATTCTTAGAGCAATTCTCAATACTGAAACGAGATACTCCACGTAAAGAAGAGGTATTAATAATACAAATTGTAAAAAGCTACAAGAGGAAACGGAAAGTTTGATTAAAAGTGAGAATAAAAGGTGCTAAGTGAATATGAAATAACACCTGCTGGGAAATAATATGGAAAAATGAGAAATAATGAAAACAACACTAATTAAAGAGCATTCGAAATGAAAGAATATAATATATTAATGATGATGTGACAAGAAGCAAAAAGGAATTGCAATGAAAAATCAGAAGAAGAAAAGAAAAGCAAGTGCGAATGAGATTTCTCAAAATAATAACAGATAAGAAACAATACAGAGTGAATAGTGATAAGTGATAAGGAAAACATAAATGAACTACATAGTAAAAGTAAAGCAAAACAAATGGAACGAAAAGAAAAATAGGGAAGAGAACAAAATGAAAGCAGCCGCAATACAAGAAACATGATGGGAGGGATAGGGGAAAATAAATTAAAAAATCTTTACGTTACTCCACTGAAGTGAATATAAAACAAGGGTGATATGGGGTTGGTTTCATTATTGTTGGAAAATTAATGGATAACAAACATTCAAAATTATTTTATTAAAAAATTACTGTAGAAAACAACTAAAAAACAGAAAAGGAATAATAGCAAAAAATGATGAACAATATAAAAAGTAATTGATAGATCACTTTAAATATGTAGTTACTGATGCGACTATAAGTTTAAAAAAATGAAGAGCATGTGAAACGGGCCGATCAACATATTCTGGAGGTAGAAGTAACATTACATAAAATTAAAGAGGCAATCAGCAAAGGTTGAAATGGAAAAGTGCCGGTAAGACATAATAAAAATGGAGAAGTAAACGAGCATAAGAAAATACATAGTACCATAGAAAAATATGAAATGGAGAAAGAATGCTTGCAGAGTGGGAGAGCTCAACAAGTTAGTATAAAATAACTATCGAGGCATCACGCTCGTGATTCAAATAAATGAATGGATTAAAAGATCTAGAGGTGCACATGAAACTAAGGGAATATTTCATAATAAAAACACAAAAGGAGAAACCAAAGAATTTGAAGTTAACCAAGGAAGTAGACGAAGTGATGCGTTGTCAGCTACGCTGTTTTAAGAAAGATAAATAAAGGGACGGTGGAAATAAGAGGAACATAGCAGTAGTAATATCACATAACCCGGGGTTTTTTTTTCGATTTATATGGAAGGTTTGGGGGAAAAATTGAAAAATACGCAATACGGGGGAGCGGTGATAGGGAGAGAAAAGGTGTGGGTCTAGGCATACGTCGACGATATTGTTGTGATTGCGAAGACAGAGAGGGGGATGAAAGGGATGATGAGGGTGGTGAAGGATTTCTTGGAAGGAAGAGAGTTAGAGATCAGTGTTGAGAAAACAAAGATGTTGGTGTTCTAGAAAGGTAGGGGAAGAAGAAAGAGAGAAGAATGGAGGTGGGGGGAAGAAGTGATTAAGAGCGTGGGGGAGATAAAGTACTTGGGCTACCATCTAAGGTACGACAATAAAGAAGCGGAGCACGTAGAAGAGCTAGCAAAGAAGGAGAGTAAAGTGCTAGGACAGGAATGGCGGAGAGATTTTTTGGAAATGATATCGAAAGGAGGAGGTAGCTCTGCGACAAGCTAGGGAAGAGCGTAATGAGGTACGGGGCCGAAGTATGGGAATGGAGCGAATGGGAAGTGTTGGAGAGGGTGTACACATTAGGTCTAGAGAGAGAGACGCCGGGATACATGGTGAGGGAAGAGATAAATGGGGAAAAGCTAAGGATACAGACGGCAAAAATGGCGATGAGGTACGAGGAAGGTCTGGAGAGAGGAAGGAGAGGAGAGCTGACGCATCAATGTTGGAGAGAACTTAAGAAAGGAAGAATAAAGCACGGACAGGCGAGCAGAAGGAAATATTATGAGAGAGGAGGATATGCGTTAGCTGAGGTACAAAGGAGCAGGGAGTGTGGGTGGGGAGACAACACAACAGAAGATATAATAAGAAGAGATGGGGAAGTTCAGATGCAGGAAAGAAGGGCAAAGATCAGAGAAGGAAGAAATAACGAGAGATACAATGAAATTGTGGGGGAGGGCGTGCCGAGTTATTTGACGGGTAGGCTAAGCATAAAAAAGAAAAGACTGATAACAAGGTTTAGGTATGAAAACGAGGAGAGAGACAATAGATATTGGGAAGAGGATGATAGCAGAAGATGTAGACTGTGTAGTGTGGGGCGGGAAATTTTGGTTCACATGTTAGGGGTTGAGAGCGGAGACTAGGAGCTCGAAGAGGGTATTGGGAGAGAGGGGAGAAGGGTTAGGCTGGATGGAAGAGGTCATAGAAAGAAGAAGATTTATAAGGGAGTGTTATGGAAGGGATGAAGGTTAATGGGATGTCATAGGTTTAGAATGGTTCTGTTTTAAGTAGAATGTTTATTTCGTTTATTGATTGGTTAAATGTTAGGTGGATTTCAATTTTGTAAAATTATATAATTTAGACAAATAAAAAGCATTACATTACATTACATTACAATATCAAATAACAAGTAAAAGAAATAATAAGGAAAGGTGCTAGAATAGGACTACAAATTAATGAAGATAAAACTAAAATAATGAGAATTGGGAAGCAAACAGGATCAAAATTGTAAAGTACAGATTCGAAGAAGTGAGCGGGTATAATGTTAACAAGTTGCTGAGATTATATATCGCAATAAAAGGAAAAAAGACAAAAATAAAAATATATATTGTAAAACAATAATTCGGCCCATAATAATATATTCTGCCGAAATCATGACTATGACGAAGAAACCAGAGGACGATTTAAGGAAAAGCATATCAAATCATGAACTACTACAAGAAAATAAAGAAGACCTAGTAAGAAGAATAAAACAGCAAAGATTGAATGTGAAGAGCGGGAGCAACATCTACAACATACGTAATAACGAAATGGGAGCCAGCAAGCAGAAGGAGACGAGGCAGAGCAGGATCGAAATAGCTCAACGAATCAAAAAAAGACCTCTACAGGATCGGAATTAACGAAGTGGAAAAATAAAGTAGGTATAGACCAAACAGTTGAAAGGATTTAAAGGAATTAGGAGACTGATCTACCTCAAAATGGATCTACTCTAGAGAGTCTCCTATTGATATGGCGAAACCCCGTAGAGGGTGTGCACCTTTATAAATGTATAAATTTTGAAAAACATACAGCGAATCCACTTCACCGTATGTCATCGCAGAATAATGGTTTTAGGACTTCAAACGTAGATGGTTTTCAATAAAAGAGCAAATGCAGTCTGTAAGTCCAAATACTGTCGCGATAAGTAAAATTAAGGAAAACGTAGGGGAAATTGTGGTTTTTGGGAGATGAGCAGGATTTTAAGGATAAGTATTAGAAAACATTAGGAAGTGAGAAGTATTTATCGATTTGTAGATGTTGAGAAAGACGCAGATGAAGTCAACTTCAAGGTGCTTCAAGAAAACTTTATCGGGTTTTATGAAATTGTTGATGCAACGGCAGAAATTATTGGAAAGACCGTATTAGACATCAAAAAGTGCGATGAGCTCTCCGGTGTTCAAAAACGAACTAAGAACATTGAACCAAATGTATAAATATGTACGAACTCAACCAAGGGCTATATGGAAAATATCTGATACAAATAGTGTTATTGTTTGTTTCTTCCTTTAATTTTATTTTCAGAATTGGGCGAAAAAACAAAATAGTTCAAACTAAGGTTATTATCCCGGAAACTATTACCTTTAGATATAGGTAGGACATATTTAACAAAAATCAAAGCTAACTTAAAAATCAGTTCATTCATGAAAAAATATAGATACGGGGTGTTCTATATAAAATAGTCGACTTTTGACATTTCTTCTGTAGACGTTAGAAAAAATTCAGTAGGCTCCTTTTGTAACAAATTTCGTTGAAAATCAGCATATCGAGAAATAAAACGCTCTTTTGTTTATGATAATCACCAATCTTGTTGCTCTGTTGCCAATGATTGAATAGTTTTGATTTTTTTACTGATTGTTGATTTCGCCGACAATTTTTAAAAAACATTTATTTTCTCTTAAATGAGTTGACTTAAGTAGGTGAAAGGCTAAACAAACTTGGTCTAGAATGGAATATGGAATAATAAATAACATAATTTAGAGATTATCACCACAAGGGGAACCAAAATTAGTTTTTACGAAGGTGGGGCGGCGGCAAATGGTGAAGTTACGCTACACCTTGAGAACAGTGAAAGTTGTTTTTGTAACTACCTATTGAAATCATTTAGCCATACTGGCAAAGAATTTTCAAAAATATTTTCTTACTGAGACAATTTGTTTTGTATTATCTTTACTGTTTCACCGTTTTGTAACAAGTTGCATACACAACTGTGTCTGTAAAAGGAACAGCCTCTATATGTTTGCCGTTACTTAGAGAATTAAGGAAAGTTTGGTATAATAATAATTTGCAACCTATCACCCCCCCCCTCCCCCCCCAATGGTCAGTTACATTTTCATAAAATTTGTTTGAGTTGGCGTCTTGGCGACGATAATATAAGCATTAAATATTCAATAAGGTTATACTAGAGTGAATAGTAATTATTATTTTTATATTTATTTGTTATAATAATATAATTGTTGACAGGCGCTTATTGCTCTGAAGAAACAATTAATAAACTACAGTAATTTCATAGCTCCCTCATGACAGAGAAGTACGTAAGTTTACATTTATAGAGAGAATCAGTAAATCCATGTTATATCCCTAATTACACTGCTCAAAATAATTAGAGGGTCACTAATTGGTGCCTCCATATAATTCAAACGGGAAATTACATGCAAATATAATTAAGAACATCTGAAAGACGCTGTATGCTGTATGCTAGCGTATGCGGACGATGTAGTAGTGATGGCAGACAGAGAGGAAGAGATGAGGGGGTTAATTGGGGTAATGAAGAGATATTTGGAGGGGAAGAATTTAGAAGTAAATGTGAAAAAGACTAAAATGATGGTTTTTTAGAAGAAACGGGGGAGGGGTATAAAGTAATAGTGGTGGTGGGGTGAGGAGGAATTAGAGAGTGTACAGGAGTGGAAATACCTATGGTATGTAGTGCGGTATGACAATAAAGATGGGGCACAGGTGAGGGAATTGGCGAAGAAGGGTAATGCAATAGTGGGGAAAGTGTGGGGTTTGAGGGAAAGAGTGTTTGGGAAGGATATGGAGAAGAGAAGATGGTTGTTTGACAAGTTGGTGAAAAGTGTGATGGGGTATGGAGCGGGGATATGGGGGTGGAAGGAATGGGAAGAAATAGAAAGAATTCAAGAGAAGTACTGGAGGTGGACATTAGGGTTGGACAGGGAGACACCAGGGTATATCGTAGGGGAAGAGGTAAAATTAGAGAAAATAAGGATAAGGGCAGGAGCGAGGGCGGTAAAATATGAAGAGATGATCAGAAAGCGGGAAGATATTGTTGGAGTAAAGGAGTGCATGAGAGAGGTGGCAAAAAAACGGATAAGGTATGGGCAGGAAGAGAGAGTGGCTTATGCGAGGGAAGAGACAAAAGGAAGTAGAGAGGGGGGAAGAGATATGGTGGATGAGTTGGTAAGAAGGGATAAAGATGTGGAAGCACAGGAAAGGAGAGCGAGAATATGTAATGGAAGATATAATGGCGGATATCAGGAAATTATGGAAGAAGGGAACGCCGAGTATCTGATGGGAGAAATGGAGTTGAAGGAGAAGAGGTTTAGATGTGGAAATGAAGAGAACGAGAATAGATACTGGTGGGAGGACGAGAGAAGGGTGTGTAGAATGTGCGGTAAGGGACGAGAGAGTGTGTGGCATTTGATGAGGGAGTGTGAAGAGCTGAGAGAAGAGGGGAGAGGAATAAAGGTGATCTTAGGTGGGAACGGGTTGGGAGTGGGGTGGATGAAGAGGGTGATGGAGCGAAGGGATAAGCTGATGCCAAAGAGCCAGGAATAGATTTAGGGTCAGTTGAGGAGAAAGTTATGTTTTTTTTTTAAATTGAAATTACGTTGTTTACTTAATTAAGTAGTTAATAAGAATGCTTTTGTTTCGATTTTTATTATAACAAAAATAAAGGGCTATCTATCAGAAAGACGCTGTATTTAATTGTTTTAATTGGTACATAATATGGAAGTGTCAGCATCACGTACTTATTAACAACAACTACCAACCCAAAGTGCAGAACGAATTTAACTTAATTATTAATGTAAACTTTTGTAAATAAAAGATGCGGGCCACCACAAACACGTCTGTCGAGCATATCCCAAACATATGTTGTATGGGATCTAAATCAGGACTTAACGCAGGCCACACCATTGTTTGAATTTTCAGTTCTTGTAGGTAGTCTAAAGTGATTCGCACAGTATGTGGTCTTGCGCTATTCAGCATTAACAAAAAATTTGGACCTATTCCATATGTCACAGTGACAACATGTTCTCCTAACACAATGAGATTAGCGTTAAGATTTCCTGAAATTACTGTCGATACTAATCCCATCCCAAACCATAGCTGAACCACCTCCAAATCTTTCGACTTCCTGGGCAGTAGCAGTTGCGTAGTGTTCTCATGGGCGTCTGTAAACATGTACTTGGCCATCGCAACGAGTAATACGGAACCTTGATTCATCCATGAAGAGCACAGACTTCCAATGTCGAAGTTGCCATGCGATATGTTCACGAGCAAAATTCATCCTCGTTATTCTGTGGCGTCGTGTCAAAGAGGGTTTTCGGATCTTGCCCTCAAATTTGATTCCCTCAACCTATTCGTAATTGTCTGATCTGATACAATGACTCCATGCGTCGTCGTCCTGAGGGAAATTAAGAGGTCTTTCGCCGTAGAAACACTATTGTGAAAACTCGAAATCAGTAAAAACCGGTCTTGATTTTGCTTTTGCGACCTTGCCCATCGCGCCTGGTATCCAAGTACCTGTTCCAGAATCGCTTACGTTGAAGTTTCTTGAAACTTGTCGAAGACTTTCGCCATTTTCAATTAATGTTAAAGCACGAACAACTTCCACTTCGTTGAGATGCCTCATTTTCACTTAACTTAAGTTGCAAACGTTTTCGTCTGTTTATTGATCTCAACAAGGCCTTCCTAGCTCTTTAAATAAAATTTGGGACACATTCACTTTAGTATTGGTAGTTCTTGTTAATTATTATGGATACTCCGGAAGTATATGCGATGCTGATGACTCCCTATGTATCAATTAAAACTATTAAATACACGGTGTCCCAGTTGAAACTGACACATTTTAAACGTGATTATTCACTAAACAAAATGTGCGGTTTTCACCAATGAGTTTTAAATTTCGAAAAGTTTTTTCCCACTTATACAGGACGAGGAAAAAAATTGCCCATCTTCAACTAAAAATTAGCTGACTTTTTCCTGTATATTTTTACACTATTCGAAAGCGGAGTTCTTTAGCTTTTTAAAAATGTCAATGTCATGTAAAAATGTCATAATAAAATAGGTTTACCACAAACCATAATCACTAAATAAGTATTTGTTAGCAGTAATTTAGTATAATTTATCAATCACTTTGAAAGCTAATGTGTTTAAAATTAGAAAGTGTAGGTCAACTGCGTCAATATCCACTCCATTTTGAATAACGACGGTGTACGTGGCAGTGCGTTTAGTAAGATGGTTCCGGTTATAATTTTAAGCTTGTTTTTCTTTATAATTTGTAAAGGAGTAAATGGAAGTTTAGAAATAAGTGATCCGTCCGATGAACTGCAACAGTGTGTTTCTCACACTATGGAAGAGTTATTTCGTGAAGCCTTTTCCGTTTACGTGGTACAAGATGATTACGACTACGACATTTCGACTTTATCTTCCAACATTCCGCACGTTTTCGTAGATGTGTATCAATCAATACGTGGCCGCACCTGGGGAGGTGGAGACAATTATTTAATTCTTGCACAAAATGTCTCATCACTCTCGAGTTTGTTAGAAAATTTGGAAAAGAGCACTGTGTGGAATTCTGAAAAATCGGCACTTGGCAGATTTTTGATAGTGACTTTGTCTCAAGATATTCAGAACGTATTTAGATTTCTGTGGAAATTCAATATCGTAAATGCGCTGGTTGTTGTTAAAGAAGCCGAGGGGTGCAGTGTGTATTCAAGCGATCCCTTTCATTCAAAAAATAATTGTGGTAAGAGTGTCGAAGAGTTTGTTAGACAAGAATGTTCCAGCTTGGTGATTGAGTTTCCGAAACCACTTCGTAATCTTAACGAATGTTCTTTGGCTCTTAATGCAAGTTGGGTGCCACAATTTGTAGAAATGGCATTGAACAAAAGTTTTGTGTATTTTTCAGATGCTTTAAATATCACAATTCCATTTATATCTCACGCGGAGATGTTAAAAAATAATAATACTTCAATTTTGAACTGGAACGCGTATGCAGACCTTCAACATGGCAACTTAAATTTAAGTTCTGAAATATTCTGTAGCCAAATTTTGTACGTAAGTCCAGTTGATCACAATCTATTCACGTTGGAAGTAATCGCTGCAATTTTTCAATGTGAAGTGTGGATTGGAGTCTTATTGGTATTCCTTACTACTCTATTAGTGTGGTGGATAATCTTAAAAATAAAAAAATCTCCACACGGTGGAATGTTCTGTGAGGTACTTATTAACATTATCTCTTCATCTACATGTGGCTGTATAAGAAGAGTACCTCACATCGGTGTGTTGCGTAATATTTTTCTCATGTACTTGTTCTACGTTATTATAATACAAACGGCGTTCAAATCGAAACTTATCACAGCATTAACGACACCAATAGATAACAACAAAATTGAAAGTGTGGAAGACGTCGCAAACTCAAAATTGCCCATTTGCGATTGCCACGAGAAGAAAAATATGTTTTTTCAAGAAGGGAGGCCAAACGATGAAATTTATACCAAAATACAAAACAAACTGATTCCTATATCGAAAGAAGACAAAAAAATGCAATTTATAGAGAAAAAGTGCATTTACTTGACCTATAACACATTCAATCTTCTATTTCTTAGCCAACTCGGTGAGTCAAGTATTGTAACGGAAGACAGATACACTAAAAGTGTAAAAGTATCTTTAACTTTACCTAAACCTCATTACGTTATGCCATCTATAAATGCAGCTGTTGAAAGATGGAAGGAATCTGGTATATTTGACGCTGATATGAAAAAACTTCTTCGCAACATCACGATTATCAAGCACGAAGACGACGAACCAGTGGTTTTAACACTTCAACATTTTTCCGGAGTTTTTGCCATTTGGGGAATCTGTATGTCATTTGCATTTATTGTTTTTATTATAGAGCTTGTTGTTCACAAATATCTTTCTAAATAAGTTTTGAGCTTTTCGTGTGATGTTCATATTAAAATGTTTGTAGAAGAGCACTGTACTAGATATAGAAATTGTTAAATTTGCGTGAATTAATAAAGCAATGGAAAACGTAATTTTTCCATTTACTATCATCGATATACTCCTGTCCCTGCACTGGAGTGCTGTAAAAATTGTAGTACTGATTTGTCTAACCAACAGAATTGAGTAAAGGACATATAGGAGAGTTAAAAAAAGTTGGGTAGACATCACCATATTCTGGACCAGGTTTTTTAGACGCCATTTTCTAAAATGGCAGACACGAATTTGATTGTGCATAATATATTTCTGCTCCTGTGACGGTCATATTCATCATGTAAGTGTCTAAATATATGTTTTTAACGATTAAGATGGTTTGCGAAGTTAATCGGACGTCATTTCCCAAAATGGCCGACATTGATTTTCTGGTGGTTACATTTCTGCTCCTTTGGCAGTCATACTCATCATTTTGGTGTCTACTATGCTTTTAAGGACAAAGGAGTTCATTAAGATGGTTTGTGAAGTTACCTGATAGCTATTTCTTATAAGGAAAATCAGTACTAAAAGTTTTACAGGACTACTCTATTACTACATTTTTTTTATTGAGGTAACGAAATTTCATTAAGAAAAGTACTTTTCATTTGACTGAGTTTGTCTTTATTAATTTTTTCGTTTTGTATGTAAACACACTGATGAAGATGGGTGAACAAAAAAGCATGGGAATCAGACTGGCAACTGTTCGTTAAGAAAAACGAACACCTGGTCCAAAATATGGTGATGTCTATCCAACTTTTTTTGAACTCTCCTATATGTCCTTTAGTCAATCCTGTTGGTTGGATAAATCAGTACTAAAATTTTTACAGGACTCCAGTACAGCGACAGCTTTATAAGAAAGAGCTGTATGTTGTATAAGCTCAGCGTTAACATCTTCACTACTACCACAACTTTAGTGATATTCCAACGGCGCCCATTGATTTGGTATAGAGAAGTTAATAAATAAAAGATAGTTTTTTCCCCAATTTCGACCCTACCGAATCCGAAAATGCCGGATTCTCAAACGAAATTTCGACCGGAAGTGAGATCCAAGATGGCGGCCAAGCCAGAATCGGTACGGTAAAGCATTGGTCGCGTTTTTATAATGCAAAAATTTAAATAAATCATAGTTGTTAAGTTTGCGTTTTTTACGAAAAAAATGTCATTTGATTTACTTATATTAAGATGGATTTAAGTACCAAGAAGTTCACATTGTGTTCGAGCGGTACCTTTCTCAATCTGTAAAAGCAGGAATTAGAAAGAAAAGGGCGAAGGGCTTCGTTCCATTACGCAGAGAAATCTATGACTGCAACGTACCGTTGTCAAAGAACTGGAGTAACTTTTTATTCCTCTCAGAGAATAAAGCTGATCCGTGCAGGTTTTTGTCTGAACGAATCCTAGAGCATGACTTTGGTGATCTGGAGGTGGTGCTCTCGGGTATTCAAAGAAGAGTCACATGCTCAGTTTGGCTTTCCACGTAGTCACTGGTTGTGACTCGACGTCCAAACTTGCATCGATAGCAAAGGTCAGTGTCTGGAAGGTCTTGTGCGGTGAAAACTGCAAGCTTCTGGAGAGAGTTGGATGCTGGCCACTTAGAGAGGACGTTCTCAAGAACGTAGAGGCATTTGTCGTCATGTTGTATAAGCCATAAGGTACGTTTTCAAGTTGTTCACGCTAAAAACATTGTCCAGGTTGATCCTGGTGTTACATGTACAGATGATGCCCGCAACATTTTATTTGAAACTGTGAGAAAGCTCGAATCTCTCCCACCTACAACGGATGCACTTCGGCTTCACATCAAAAGGTGCAATTAGCAGGTAACTTGGCAGGGACCACTTCATATAAAAACACAGAGGATTGTCCATATATTTGTCGTTGTGTGTTTGGGAGAATGCTGACCTTCCCAAACCATCTCTTCCATTGCTTGAAGACTGCGGCTGGACCATTGACGGAGAGGAAGTTGTTCCACGTCTCATGACAATAGATCCTATTCCCAAGACCTGCCCATAAGTTATTGTTTGCCATTGCAAAGGTCTTTGTAAATCAAAAAGCTGCAGTTGCAGAAAAGCTCTGTACTCCATGCAACCCGTCTTAATTCTGGAGACACACAGTAATTCTTTTTTGTTCTTGTAATTTTTGCTTCCCAAAAATTGTTTTATTTCTGGAAACATTTGAATTAAAGTTTAGTTCAAACATTGCTATAGAGTGAAATTGTGGGTGCTGACGCCCTCTTGAAAAAATAGTAAGCAATGTTCTTTAACATTGTATTTTTGAATTCCGCATGTTGAAAAATATATAGTAATACATTTTGGACGCCTATGCCTACAGCACCGATCCGGCTTGACCGCCATCTTGAATCTCACTTCCGGCCTGGATTTCGCTTGGCTAACCGGCGTTTTCAGATTCAGCAGAGTTGAAATAGGGGGAAAACACCTTTTGCCCAAAAATAATATGAAATACTTCTAAATGTTCGATTTCAGAATCAACAACCATACTTGCACTTTTCCCTCATAATACACAACTATTGTTAAAGAAAAAGTTTTGAGCAAAAACTTAAATCTTTCGTGAACATTTCCGTATTTTGTATATTCCCAAATGAGGTCTAAAGCTGAACTGCCTTCATTTCGCATACGGGGATTAAGTACCGTACAAAATGGGAATTACAATTGGTCAGCGATGCTCCACCAAACTCAGTTAGTAACATATTGATGTGTGCGTGAAATGATTGCAATGGCTTTCCGCAAGTGGCTTATTTTAAGATTTAATGGCTCTTTGATATTAACATGTAAGCGTAAAGAAGTTTTTCAACATATCAGGTAACCAAATAAGTAACTGCGCCTTTTTATGGTAGAATGTACGTAAATATTGATTAAGAAACAATAACTCACTATTATTGCTCGAAGTTATTACCATTACACTCAATGACCTTTTGCCAACATCTCACCAATCTTTGTGTGCCGCTGTTTTTTGAATAACAAAATGCATGTACTGCCATGCGTCATACAGTTGTCAAGAGACAAAAAATGGTAGTAATCACTTGGCGAAATGTTAGAAGTATATGGAGGGTGTCTTCCGGTATACCGTCTGGTGTAAGAATACCACTTCGATTGACTAAAGAGGGATGTTTCTGGGTGGGTGCTGCTTGTACTTCTTGAATACAAGATCCCAGTGATGCAAAAACTCATGATGGACTATACCGGTTACTGTCCACCTAACACATATTAAAATCTTATTTGGACACAAAGAATTGGTTCATTATTGATGCGTAAAATGTTTGTCAAACAAACAGTATAGTAGGACGACTTAATTTGTTATAATTTGACAATTAATGTGGGACCTATTTGTTTAACTTCCACTTTTTCATAGCTGATAAAGATGCAAACGAACTTTCTGCAAGCTACAGTTGTACTGGAATTTGTCTGGAACGGTCTTCGGTCTCAAGGAGTGTGCTTCATCGGGCTTCCGAAGAAAATTTTGTGAACTTCCTCTGTGCTATTCGATCACTTATGGCATCATAAAATGCGATACATATTTTTTTGCGCCGTAACTGCAGCTTTGTTAGCAAGTTTGTACTCAAATAGAGTAAACTATCTCGAATTAAGGTTATATTCGTCGCCATTTTCAACTATGTATTTAAATTAGGAATTAAGCAATTATTATCAAATGTCTATGTATCCAAGGATTGTTACTGTAGCATAAATTGGTTCAAAAATGTTTATTATAATTATTATGTATAGTGCTTTATTTACCTTTTTTTTCTCTTTGTGTTTGATTGTCTTATGAGCTTTAGTTTATAGACGGAGAGCTGGCATGCAAATTCGGCCATGATCTAATATAGTCAGGATTTCTAAGGGGAATGGATGACCCGGTGGTGTGTATGGTAAATTTCGTGGAGCCAGAACTCTGGGGTGACAAGGAGAGGGTGGGCGGACGGCCAAAATTGCAAAGTTTTAAAAAAAAAAAAATGATCGAATATAGTTCTGGGTATTGGAACAGCTATAGCCTTTACCTATACAAACATTATTTAAAAACTCCCAGAACAATAGGGAAACATGAAACACCGTCACAAGCAAGCATACATGTCATTTAAAAAAAAATTTTTATGACAACATATAGTGCTGGCAATTTTTTCACATATTTTGCATGATCCCAATGACACATAAGCAAACTTACAGAACTCAAATCCTACAAAAAATAACGAAAAAAAATATAATTATGTGCACATCATACAAAGTGGTATCTGCGGTTGTCACAACATTATTATAAAATGCTCAAATATAATTGTAGGAAGTAGCATATTGTATATTCACACATGTAATAACAGAATCAAAAAACCTGGAATATTAATATAATAAATATTTTGATGTTGTACAGGGTGTACAACTAAGAAACGAGGCCGCCCATAACTCGGAAACTATTTGAGATAAAACAGTGAAATAAAAAATCTTATAATAAATGTGGCCAAGAGAAAATGCTGGAAATTATTTTCAATTTCTTACCATTGCCGCCAGAGGGCGTTTCACTGATTTCAATTTGAAATTCCCATTTTTTGGGCAATTTTCCTCAGTAAAGCATTTAAAAAAATATATTCGTTATAAACTAGTGATCAATATGTAAAACTTTGTTTAATGAATTTTTACGATTGCTGTCAAAATAAAGGGAGGGCGAACTAAATTATGTGTTACTAGAACAAATCGTGTAACTTCGAAACGGGTTGCTTCAATTTGTCAAGATTGGTCTCGACGAAAAGACAATACTGGATATTACCAAAAAAATTCAAAACCACAAAAATTTCTTATCTCCGTCTGCCAATAGAGGGGGCAAATTGTTGAAGGAACAAAACGGTAGACTTTTCTAAAAAAATTCAAATGGTACCAAATATTTTGTTCACCGCTATTTGAAGGAAAATTAATAAGAGAGTAATTTAAAAAAAATTACGTCAATAGCTCTTATAGAACCGAAGATGTGGTTTATACCTCAAATTGCCTCATATATTACCACATTTTTCGGTACTATAAGAGCTATTGACAATTTTTTTTAAATTATTCTTATTAATTTTCCTTCAAATAGCGGGAATAAAATATTTCAAGAAGTTGCGCCCTCTATTGGTAGACGGAGATAAGAAATTGTTGTGGTTTTGGATTTTTTTGGTAATGTCAAGTATTGTCTTTACATCGAGACCAATCTTGGCCAATTCAACCAACTCGTTTCGAAGTTACACGATTTTTTCCAGTAACCTGTAATTTAGTACCCCCTCCCTTTATTTTGACAGCAATCGTAAAAATTCCTTATACAAAGTTTTACATATTGATCGCTAGTTTACAATCAATATATTTTTTTAAATACATTACTGAGGAAAATTGTCAAAAAAATGGGAATTTCAAATTTCAATTAGTGAAACGCCATCTGGCGGCAATGGTAGGAAATTTAAAATAATTTCCAGCATTTTCTCTTGGTCACATTTATTATAAAACTTTTTATTTCACTGTTCTATCTCAAATAGTTTCCGAGTAATGGGCGGCCTCGTTTCTTAGTTGTACACCCTGTACAACATCGAAATATTGAATATATTAATATTCCAGGTTTTTTGATTCTGTTATTACATGTGTGAATATAGAATATGCTACTTCCTGCAATTATATTTGAGCATTTTATAATAATGTTGTGACATGATGTGCACATAATTATATTTTTTTTTCGTTATTTTTTGTAGGATTTGAGTTCTGTAAGTTTGCTTATGTGTCATTGGGATCATGTAAAATATGTAAAAAAATTGCCAGCACTATATGTTATCATAAAAAAATTTTTTAAAAAATGACATGTATGCTTGCTTGTGACGGTGTTTCATGTTTCCCTATTGTTCTGGGAGTTTTTAAATAATATTTGTATAGGTAAAGGCTATAGCTGTGCCAATACCCAGAACTATATTCGATCATTTATTTTTAAAAAAAACTTCGCAATTTTGGCCGTCCGCCCACCCTCCCCTTGTCACCCCAGAGTTCTGGCTCCACGAAATTTACCATACACACCACCGGGTCACCCATTCCCCCTATAAATCCTGACTATATTAGATCATGGCCGAATTTGCATGCCAGCTCTTAGACTATTACTCTACATTTCTTGTCTGCCTTGTAACCTCTTTAATGTATTTTAAATTTGTCCTGCATTTGGATGTCATCCGTTGGGACAATAAAGCTATTTTTATTATTATTTCCAGAACCATTTTGTAACAACCATAGAGTTGTACTATAACAGTCTTCGGTCACATAACGAACAATGCTCTAAAAATGAAGTATGAATGTATCTTTCTATCACGGCGACATTGACACGATTACAGTGAAAATAAGGGATGGTCCAGAAAGGATACAAAATTCTCACCCCCAGTTTGAGTATATATGCTCCTAACAATTACCAATATGCCTCCTACCAATGCAATTTGTTACCGAATACGGGTGTAATTCCACGTTGTACCTTGGTATACACTTGTCAAAACTGCCGGGTAACGTTTGCGTAAGCCGACACATACACACCACTAAATATGACACAAACAATAATAATACATTCGATTGGCCCAAATGGATAACATTGCTTGTGCATTCAATTGTTTACCTTTTGTTAGTCACCAAAAAAACATAGATTTTGTGTTTTTAGAGACTTATAAGGACCAAACATGACAATAAAACATAAAGGACAACAATGAAACGATACTCTTGTGGTATATCCTTTGTTCAATACTTTCAAGGACATATTTACCTTTCTAGAGTAACATATTGTGGTATTCGTACAACATAAATTCAAATTAATGCAGTGTCTTCAAATAAGACCCCCAACGGATATAGTATTGTCCAGAATAACTCCATGCGCAAGGGTGCAACAAGAGTAGCAACCTCGACATCTACAAAAAAATTGAGCAACGGCGGTTTCTTTCAGATTAGGTGCCTTGGCGATTGTAAGCAGTAACAGAAATAAGTAGTCATGCACAGGCAATGAAGAAGATGAAGTGGAAAGCACGAATACTGCAAGGCTTCTAATAGGTAAGTCAAAATATAGGTATAAATATCAAGAAAATAAAAGAGAATGTGAGAAAAACTAAAGGGTAAAAGACGAAATCGCACATTTTATTACAGTGCTTGGTTTTAGTAAAAAAGCATGTAATTGCTATAATATATAATAAAAATCAATTTCACGTAATTTTCAGTTAATAACATGTTTATTCCGTAACAAACAATCATTAGATGACAGTAAGTTATGTATTTCATCTATCATATTGAAAACAACAGAAAATCTAGGCCAATTGCGTCAATATCCACGTCATTTTCAATAACGTCGGTCTACGTGGCAGTGTGTTCAGTAAGATGCTTCCGGTTATCATTCTAAGCTTGATTTCCTTTATAATTTGTAAAGGCGTAAATGGAAGCTTAGAAATGAGTGATCAGTCCGATGAACTACAACAGTGTGTTTCGCACACTATGGAAGAGTTGTTTCGTGAAGCTTTTTCGGTTTACGTTGTACAAGATGATCACAATTACGATATTTCGATTTTATCTTCGAACATTCCGCACGTTTTTATAGATGTGTATCAATCTATGCGTGGACACACATGGAGTTATGGTTACAATTTTTTAATACTTGCACAAAATATCTCATCACTCTCAAGTTTGTTGAAGAATTTGGAAAAAAGCACGGTGTGGAATTCTGAAGAATCAGCCCTTGGCAGATTTTTAATAGTAACATCGTCTCAAGATATTCAGAACGTTTTTAGACTTCTGTGGAAATTCAATATTGTAAATGCGCTGGTCGTTGTTCAAGAAGCTGAGGGCTGCAGTGTGTATTCAAGCGATCCCTTTCATTCAAGAAATAATTGTGGAAGTAGTGTCGAAGAGATTGTTAGACAAGAATGTTCCAGCTTGGTGATTGAGTTTCCGAAACCACTTCGTAATCTTAATGAATGTTCTTTGGTTTACGATGCAAATTGGTTGCCATTATTTGTAGAAATGGCGTTAAACAGCAGCTTTGCCTATCTCTCAGATGCTTTAAATATTAGAATTATATTTATATCTGACGAGGAGATATTAACAAAAAGTAATACTCCAATTTTGAACGGGAAGGAGTATGCAGATCTCCAATATGGCAATTTAAAATTAAGTTCTGAAGTATTCCGTGACCACTTGGTGTACGTAAGTCCAGTTGATTATAACTTGTTCACGTTGAATGTAATCGTTTCAATCTTTCAATACGAAGTGTGGATCGCAGTCCTATTAGTATTTCTTATTACACTGTTGGTATGGTGGATAATTTTGAAAATAAAAAAATCTCCAGACGGTGGAATGTTCTGTGACGTACTTATTATCGTTTTGTCTTTATCTACGTGTGGCTGCATAAGAAGAGTACCTCACATTGGCATGTTGCGTAATATTATTCTACTGTATTTGTTCTACGTGATAATAATACAAACGGCGTTCAAATCTAAGCTCATCACAGCATTGACATCACCAATAGATAACAACAAAATTGAAAGTTTGGAAGACGTCGCAAATTCAAAGTTGCCTGTTTGTGATGTCGGTAAATGGAAAAATGTATTTTTCCAAGAAAGTAAACCACGCGATACAATTTATACTAAAATACAGAACAAATTCATTCCTATATTAGGAGAAGACATAATATCACAATTTATAGAAAAAAGGTGCATTTATCTAACCTGTAACACAAATAATCTTCTATTTCTTAGCAAACAATGCGAAACAAGTACTGTAACGGAAGACAGATACACTAAAAGTGTAAAAGTGTCTCTAACTTTATCTGAACCTCATTACTTTATGACATCTATAAATGCAGCGATTGAAAGATGGAAGGAATCTGGTATATTTGACTCAGATATGAAAAAAATCTTTCGCGAAATAACAACTATCAAGTACGAAGACGACGGACCTGTGGTATTAACACTTCAGCATTTATCTGGTGTTTTTGCAATTTGGGGAATCTGTATATCATTTGCATTTATTGTTTTTATCATAGAGCTTATTGTTCACAAATATTTTGCTAGATAAGTTCACTTTTCAGAAAACCTATTTTCTCTTTCATGTATAAAATTCACATTTAAATGTTTGGACAATCACTGTGTTAGATATATAAATATTGTAGAATTTGTCCGCAATATTAATAAATGCAATGAGAAACGTAATTATTTAAATTACTACAAATAATCGTAACTCTTCCTATTCCACAAAGTGAGAGCTAATATCAATGGAAACGGCATTACGATACCAATATTCACCCAAAAACATGTGATGGAACCTAACTTCGATGTTTTGGCTTCTGATGTTAAATAATCTTAGTGTGTAAATCAGAGTTTCTTAAAGTGGGGCATGAGTGCCAGTGGTCTGCAGTCACTCAGTTCACTCTTAAATAATATTAGATTCATGCAGGTATCTGCCAATCGTTTATTGCATGCAATTATCAAATTCACGATCATAACACAAGGAACTGTGGAGACTATAGGTTACCTAAATTCTCAAAAACAAAAACCCAAAATTCTTTTATATATAAAGGGCTATTATGTGGGGGCAATATTATGCCTTTAAAAGGATGTTAAACAGTATGTGAAGGAAAACTTCTAATTTATGTAATTATAAACGGTATGATAAATGTATTAGTTAAACTAACTAAATAAACATTATTATTATTATTATTATTATTATTTGACCGCTCGCCCGTATTGCTGAACAGTGTGGATGTGTACGATTGGGAGGGGCAGGATCGACTTACTATGAAAAGTGTATCAAAAGTTGCAGAAAATGAGGTATCAGAACATCTGGAAATAGTCCAGAAGCCTTATGAAGGCTACTTTACCCCAAAAGAGCTCGTTAAAGTAACATGGGCACGGAGTCCATTTTTGAGTAATATGGATATCAGCGATGAAAATCATATTAAAGATGACCTCATTGACATGAGGTTCATGGAAATATTGCGAGCTCAAGTTCATACTAAGAATCTTGGTGAATTTTGGTTTTCTTTGAGTTATCTTCATATCAAACTAACATTTATGTCTGTTCTGATCCCATTTGCAACTATGTATCTGTGTAAGTTGGGGTTCTGAGTTCTAAAAATCAATAAAAACTAAAAATCGTAATCAATTAGATTTCATTAGACGTCGAAAACAATTTTTCATTTTGACGTGCTCACGGAGTCCAAACAACAGAATCCTTTACATTAACTTAGTTATGATATACATATAATTGATATTATTTTAAAATGTACATCGTAAACAATACAAACTAATCAATAAAACATGATGAAGTCCGGAATCACAAAGGGATTAATAGTTTAAGAAATAAAACTTCCAACCTTCCCTTGAAACTTTAATAAATCGGGAACCAATTGATGAAGGATTCGAATAGCTTTTGCACGATGGTGATGTACAATTAATATAAGTTGTGCGACATGTTTCGAGAACTGACTGTTCTCATTATCAAGCGAAATTATATAAATGTCATTAATAAATTAAAAGGTTGATAACTAAAATAAACACATTAAAAACATCTTCCTTAAACAGTTCAACTTACCTAGAAACTAATCTAGCATAAAATAGGTTAGGTTAACATAATATACTTAAAAATCTTAAAGTTAGCATAAAATAGGTTAGGTTAACATAATATACTTAAAAATCTTAAAGTTTAAAGTAAACTTTAAGATTTTTAAGTATATTATGTTAACCTAACCTATTTTATGCTAGATTAGTTTCTAGGTAAGTTGAACTGTTTAAGGAAGATGTTTTTAATGTGTTTATTTTAGTTATCAACCTTTTAATTTATTAATGACATTTATATAATTTCGCTTGATAATGAGAACAGTCAGTTCTCGAAACATGTCGCACAACTTATATTAATTGTACATCACCATCGTGCAAAAGCTATTCGAATCCTTCATCAATTGGTTCCCGATTTATTAAAGTTTCAAGGGAAGGTTGGAAGTTTTATTTCTTAAATTTAATCAATAAAAGTTATTTTTAACATGTTTCGTTTTCAATTTCTAAAATTTTCAATGTTGGGGGTACGTGAAATCTTTTAAAGTCAAAAAGTGGTCCGTGGCTACAAAAAGTTTAAGAAACACTTATGTAAATCAATGCTATTTGCATCTGTTATGCTCTTATTAAATTATTGATCTTTGACGTTAAGCAGTTCGTTAAAGTATCCACTTCTTAATTTAGCTTTCAATTTATCTAAAAAATCTTTTTGGAAACCCTAATTTTATTTTCATAACTTGAGCCGCAATGTTCCTTTCATTCCTCCTTAAGTCGATGCCATTCATGTAACGTTTTAGACAGTATCCATCCTTAACTACTATGGGTTTGATGCTGCATCTCTGTCACTGGTAACGTCATATCTCTCGAACAGGTATCAACAGGTGCGACTGAATAACATATATTCTAAGAAAGTCAAAATTGAGTTAGGGGTAGCACAAGGCTCGATTCTTGGCCCCCTACTGTTTATAATCTATACAACTGATATAATAAAATCAATCTCTCATTATTATGTTCAAGCGTATATGCTGATGATATTCAATTATATACAACCTTTGAGTTTGAAACCCATTTAATAGTTAATCGGAATATCAATGTAGAGCTAGAACGAATTAAAGTGCTATCAGAAGAGTATAATCTGTAGTTGAATCCTCTAAAAACAAATTGTATGTTATTTGGGAACGTAAAAAGGATTGCAACGTTGAAAAATATTTTGAAAATACAAATCAAAGGATTAAATGTGGAAGTATTAGAGCATGTTAGCAATTTGAGGCTGGTAGTTGATAAAAACCTTAGGTTTAAAGAACATGTCAAAAAAATTTTACAAAAAGCCTATGGTTCTTTAAGATTGTTATATAGTAGTCGGTATTTTTTAAATTTTCACTTAAAGAAAATGTTGTGTGAGTCTTTAGTCCTCAGCCACTTCAATTATTGTGACGTGTTGTATAGTCCTTGTCTAACGGCTATCGATAAACGTAGAATACAGAAGGTGCAAAATTCATGTATACGGTTTATGTTTGGAATAAGGAAATATGATCACATAACTGATAAATTTAATAGACGGAGAGCCAGCAACGTATTTTGAGTTGTCATTTCAACAGTCATGAAAAGTCACTCAGTGAATCTCTAATATCTGCTGAAAAATAAAAGTTACTTCTGCCAACCCACTCCGGTCGGGTTGTACTACCCTAAATTTTCAAAAGGGGTAAAAAATAAGGCTCAATGTAGTTATAGTATCAGTCATGAAATTTCAGGAGGTTATTCCCACTTATATTCTGGATTTATCAGCATGTTGACGGAACATTTCCCCCCTCACCTAATTGCTGACAGAACGCCCTAAAGTCTAAGTATAAGTACATAAAACTACATTTACAAGGAGGGTAACAAATAAAGGATCAATATGGTTAAAGTATCAGTCATGAAATTTCAGGAGGTTATTCTCACTTAAATTCTGGATTTATGAGAATGTTGACAGAACATTTCCTCCCTCACCTAATTGCTGACAGAACGCCCTAAACTCTAAGTATACGTATATAAAACTACATTTACAAAGAGGGTAACAAATAAAGGTTCAATATGGTTAAAGTATCAGTCTTGAAATTTCAGGAGGTTATTCCCACTTATATTCTGGATTTATCAGCATGTTGACGGAACATTTCCCCCCTCACCTAATTGCTGACAGAACGCCCTAAAGTCTAAGTATAAGTACATAAAACTACATTTACAAGGAGGGTAACAAATAAAGGATCAATATGGTTAAAGTATCAGTCATGAAATTTCAGGAGGTTATTCTCACTTAAATTCTGGATTTATCAGCATGTTGACAGAACATTTCCCCCCTCACCTAATTGCTGACAGAACGCCCTAAACTCTAAGTATACGTATATTAAACTACATTTACAAAGAGGGTAACAAATAAAGGTTCAATATGGTTAAAGTATCAGTCATGAAATTTCAGGAGGTTATTCCCACTTATATTCTGGATTTATCAGCATGTTGACGGAACATTTCCCCCCTCACCTAATTGCTGACAGAACGCCCTAAACTCTAAGTATACGTATATAAAACTACATTTACAAAGAGGGTAACAAATAAAGGTTCAATATGGTTAAAGTATCAGTCATGAAATTTCAGGAGGTTATTCTCACTTAAATTCTGGATTTATGAGAATGTTGACAGAACATTTCCTCCCTCACCTAATTGCTGACAGAACGCCCTAAACTCTAAGTATACGTATATAAAACTACATTTACAAAGAGGGTAACAAATAAAGGTTCAATATGGTTAAAGTATCAGTCATGAAATTTCAGGAGGTTATTCTCACTTATATTCTGGATTTATGAGAATGTTGACAGAACATTTCCCCCCTCACCTAATTGCTGACAGAACGCCCTAAACTCTAAGTATACGTATATTAAACTACATTTACAAAGAGGGTAACAAATAAAGGTTCAATATGGTTAAAGTATCAGTCATGAAATTTCAGGAGGTTATTCTCACTTAAATTCTGGATTTATGAGAATGTTGACAGAACATTTCCTCCCTCACCTAATTGCTGACAGAACGCCCTAAACTCTAAGTATACGTATATAAAACTACATTTACAAAGAGGGTAACAAATAAAGGTTCAATATGGTTAAAGTATCAGTCATGAAATTTCAGGAGGTTATTCTCACTTAAATTCTGGATTTATGAGAATGTTGACAGAACATTTCCTCCCTCACCTAATTGCTGACAGAACGCCCTAAACTCTAAGTATACGTATATAAAACTACATTTACAAAGAGGGTAACAAATAAAGGTTCAATATGGTTAAAGTATCAGTCATGAAATTTCAGGAGGTTATTCTCACTTATATTCTGGATTTATGAGAATGTTGACAGAACATTTCCCCCCTCACCTAATTGCTGACAGAACGCCCTAAACTCTAAGTATACGTATATTAAACTACATTTACAAAGAGGGTAACAAATAAAGGTTCAATATGGTTAAAGTATCAGTCATGAAATTTCAGGAGGTTATTCTCACTTAAATTCTGGATTTATGAGAATGTTGACAGAACATTTCCTCCCTCACCTAATTGCTGACAGAACGCCCTAAACTCTAAGTATACGTATATAAAACTACATTTACAAAGAGGGTAACAAATAAAGGTTCAATATGGTTAAAGTATCAGTCATGAAATTTCAGGAGGTTATTCTCACTTAAATTCTGGATTTATGAGAATGTTGACAGAACATTTCCTCCCTCACCTAATTGCTGACAGAACGCCCTAAACTCTAAGTATACGTATATAAAACTACATTTACAAAGAGGGTAACAAATAAAGGTTCAATATGGTTATAGTATCAGTCATGAAATTTCAGGAGGTTATTCTCACTTATATTCTGGATTTATGAGAATGTTGACAGAACATTTCCCCCCTCACCTAATTGCTGACAGAACGCCCTAAACTCTAAGTATACGTATATAAAACTACATTTACAAAGAGGGTAACAAATAAAGGTTCAATATGGTTATAGTATCAGTCATGAAATTTCAGGAGGTTATTCTCACTTAAATTCTGGATTTATGAGAATGTTGACAGAACATTTCCCCCCCCCCCCCCCTCTTAATTGCTGACAGAACGCTGTAATCTCTAGGTATACGTATATAAAACTAAAAGTCCTGACTGACATATCAACGCCCAGCCCATACCCCAGGACCTAGATGGCTGAAATTTGACACAGAGGTTGGTTTTATGATGTAGACAAGGGATAAGGCCGGATATTTCAAAATTCAACCCCTAAGGGGTTAAAATAGGGGATGAAAGTTTGTAAATCCATAAAAATTGGTATATGACCTTTCGGTTAGAAATTAAGACAGGCGTGATTCAGGAATTTTCGAAATTCAACCCCTAAGCGGGGTAAAATAGGGGATGAAAGTTTATATGGAACTTCGTCATTCTTTAAGTTAAATCAATAAAAAAATTGGTATATGGCCTTTCGGTTAGAAATTGAAAGACGTGTTTCAGGATTTTTTGAAATTCAACACCTAAGGGGGTAAAATGGGGATGAATTTATTTCTACTTTTCTACGAAGCGTGGTATTTCGACAATCAATTGCAACAAATGAACAAACTTCCCTCAGTTACAATTTATTTCTGCCAAATCGTGACGTTACTATTTTTGTGGTAATTTTCTGTAGGTAATTGCAGAAAAATTTGAGCCAACAACGTATTTCGAGAAAGCCTAAAATACGTCTTTCTTAACTTGTAACAGAAGGTCCAAATTCCAATTTTTATGTATGTACCTTAAAAAATGACGAATTTCCGTGTAAAGCTTTATCCCCATTTTACCCCCTTAGGTGTTGAATTTCAAAAAATCCTGAAACACGTCTTTCAATTTCTAACCGAAAGGCCATATACCAATTTTTATGGATTTAACTTAAAGAATGACGAAGTTCCATATAAACTTTCATCCCCTATTTTACCCCCCTTAGGGGTTGATTTTCGAAAATTCCTGAATCACGTCTGTCTTAATTTCTAACCGAAAGGCCATATACCAATTTTTATGGATTTAACTTAAAATACAAACTTTTATCCCCTATTTTAACCCCTTAGGGGTTGAATTTTGAAATATCCGGCCTTATCCCTTGTCTACATCATAAAACCAACCTCTGTGTCAAATTTCAGCCATCTAGGTCCAGGGGTATGGGCTGGGCGTTGATATGTCAGTCAGGACCTTTAGTTTTATATACGTATACCAAGAGTTTACAGCGTTCTGTCAGCAATTAGGTGGAGGGGGAAATGTTCTGTCAACATTCTCATAAATCCAGAATTTAAGTGAGAATAACCTCCTGAAATTTCATGACTGATACTTTAACCATATTGAACCTTTATTTGTTACCCTCTTTGTAAATGTAGTTTTATATACGTATACTTAGAGTTTAGGGCGTTCTGTCAGCAATTAGGTGAGGGGGGAAATGTTCTGTCAACATTCTCATAAATCCAGAATTTAAGTGAGAATAACCTCCTGAAATTTCATGACTGATACTTTAACCATATTGAACCTTTATTTGTTACCCTCTTTGTAAATGTAGTTTTATATACGTATACTTAGAGTTTAGGGCGTTCTGTCAGCAATTAGGTGAGGGGGGAAATGTTCTGTCAACATGCTGATAAATCCAGAATTTAAGTGAGAATAACCTCCTGAAATTTCATGACTGATACTTTAACCATATTGAACCTTTATTTGTTACCCTCTTTGTAAATGTAGTTTTATATACGTATACTTAGAGTTTAGGGCGTTCTGTCAGCAATTAGGTGAGGGGGGAAATGTTCTGTCAACATGCTGATAAATCCAGAATTTAAGTGAGAATAACCTCCTGAAATTTCATGACTGATACTTTAACCATATTGAACCTTTATTTGTTACCCTCTTTGTAAATGTAGTTTTATATACGTATACTTAGAGTTTAGGGCGTTCTGTCAGCAATTAGGTGAGGGGGGAAATGTTCTGTCAACATGCTGATAAATCCAGAATTTAAGTGAGAATAACCTCCTGAAATTTCATGACTGATACTTTAACCATATTGAACCTTTATTTGTTACCCTCTTTGTAAATGTAGTTTTATATACGTATACTTAGAGTTTAGGGCGTTCTGTCAGCAATTAGGTGAGGGGGGAAATGTTCTGTCAACATGCTGATAAATCCAGAATTTAAGTGAGAATAACCTCCTGAAATTTCATGACTGATACTTTAACCATATTGAACCTTTATTTGTTACCCTCTTTGTAAATGTAGTTTTATATACGTATACTTAGAGTTTAGGGCGTTCTGTCAGCAATTAGGTGAGGGGGGAAATGTTCTGTCAACATGCTGATAAATCCAGAATTTAAGTGAGAATAACCTCCTGAAATTTCATGACTGATACTTTAACCATATTGAACCTTTATTTGTTACCCTCTTTGTAAATGTAGTTTTATATACGTATACTTAGAGTTTAGGGCGTTCTGTCAGCAATTAGGTGAGGGGGAAATGTTCTGTCAACATGCTGATAAATCCAGAATTTAAGTGAGAATAACCTCCTGAAATTTCATGACTGATACTTTAACCATATTGAACCTTTATTTGTTACCCTCTTTGTAAATGTAGTTTTATATACGTATACTTAGAGTTTAGGGCGTTCTGTCAGCAATTAGGTGAGGGGGGAAATGTTCTGTCAACATGCTGATAAATCCAGAATTTAAGTGAGAATAACCTCCTGAAATTTCATGACTGATACTTTAACCATATTGAACCTTTATTTGTTACCCTCTTTGTAAATGTAGTTTTATATACGTATACTTAGAGTTTAGGGCGTTCTGTCAGCAATTAGGTGAGGGGGGAAATGTTCTGTCAACATGCTGATAAATCCAGAATTTAAGTGAGAATAACCTCCTGAAATTTCATGACTGATACTTTAACCATATTGAACCTTTATTTGTTACCCTCTTTGTAAATGTAGTTTTATATACGTATACTTAGAGTTTAGGGCGTTCTGTCAGCAATTAGGTGAGGGGGGAAATGTTCTGTCAACATGCTGATAAATCCAGAATTTAAGTGAGAATAACCTCCTGAAATTTCATGACTGATACTTTAACCATATTGAACCTTTATTTGTTACCCTCTTTGTAAATGTAGTTTTATATACGTATACTTAGAGTTTAGGGCGTTCTGTCAGCAATTAGGTGAGGGGGGAAATGTTCTGTCAACATGCTGATAAATCCAGAATTTAAGTGAGAATAACCTCCTGAAATTTCATGACTGATACTTTAACCATATTGAACCTTTATTTGTTACCCTCTTTGTAAATGTAGTTTTATATACGTATACTTAGAGTTTAGGGCGTTCTGTCAGCAATTAGGTGAGGGGGGAAATGTTCTGTCAACATGCTGATAAATCCAGAATTTAAGTGAGAATAACCTCCTGAAATTGCATGACTGATACTTTAACCATATTGAACCTTTATTTGTTACCCTCTTTGTAAATGTAGTTTTATATACGTATACTTAGACTTTAGGGCGTTCTGTCAGCAATTAGGTGAGGGGGGAAATGTTCTGTCAACATGCTGATAAATCCAGAATATAAGTGGGAATAACCTCCTGAAATTTCATGACTGATACTATAACTACATTGAGCCTTATTTTTTACCCCTTTTGAAAATTTAGGGTAGTACAACCCGACCGGAGTGGGTTGGCAGAAGTAACTTTTATTTTTCAGCAGATATTAGAGATTCACTGAGTGACTTTTCATGACTGTTGAAATGACAACTCAAAATACGTTGCTGGCTCTCGGTCTATAATCAAAGTGGTTGGCGCTGAGAATGGAAGAACGCAGAACTTTGCATCTAGGGTTGTATATACATAAGGGACTATCTGATACCAATGAATTGCACCCCCTGCGCTCAAAATTTCCTAATAGGGCTAGTTTTCATGGAGTTAACATCCGCAATAAAGACACTATTAACATACCTACTCACCGTACAGCTATGTTCAAACGATCTTTTACATACAATGCAATTAAATTATATAATGGATTACCAAATGATATCAAATCGCTTGATATTAATAAATTTAAATCTAAATTTAGAGCACTATTGCTTTCGCAGCGAAATGCTGACATAATTACCACTAATTCTTGATTTTGTAATGCGTGCTTAGGATGCAGATGATTATAGTGGTTAAGAGAATATGCATGATTAATTAATTTTATCTTTGTCTAGTATTAATACATTTTGGTTTGTAAAATAGTATGGAGGGAGCATGACTGGTTGAGTTGGAGTAGCCAAATGTGCTAGACTCCGCCAGTCATGTTTTCAAAGTTTTCAATTTTTAATTCTCTGCTGTAATCACGATGATTGTCGTCGATTGGCAGCTACTTGTACTGACTATCGCAATAAAGTCGTATTATTATTATTATTATCATTCGAAAGCGTACCCAATATGCAACACGAACTCCTACCCTCACGTAATATCACCATCAAAACCTCGTACAAGCAGCTGTATGTAAAACCATGGATCAACAGCCGATGGAAAGCTGTCCATTCAGAAACTTCTAACTTCATCTACTAACCGATTCGAGCTTTGTGGGAGAGAAATTTTTGGACGAAACTTTATCCCCAAAAGGTGTTCTTGTGGTAGAGGAACAGACTTTACCAGTAGATGTGCAAGTTCTAAAACATTTCCTTTCTTTTTTTCACTTTTATCGTTATCTTTATGTACGGGCAAATTCTGGTTAGCGAGGAATCTAATAATATTGAGCGGAATCTCTTGTCACTACTTTGATTCTTTTACGATTCTTTTCGAAATCGTGATTCCAACATTTGCAATAGTTTTGATAACGTACAGTATATGACTCGCCATTGACTACTTTAGGACTCAACGTCAATCACGTTTTCTACCCATTTATTGAGCAAAACTTTGATTCATCTAATCCGTTTGTAAGAAATGACAACAAAAACGGAAGAATTCTGCATTAAAACCACGTAGAATCTTTTCGCTGTCAACTACCGTGAAGTTACCTCGTATTTCCTTTTGTTGTACTAGCAGAATCGCAAGTTGTGGTATATTTTTTCTGCTCATGTCATTCAAGCCAAAAAGTTTCGAACGTGGAGCGATTTATCTGTTGTGACGCCTATTTCGGTCAATCTAATTACTGACCCTGGCCAAATCTTTACATTGACCACACTCCAGCAGGGAACGTCAGACAACTAAATGGCGACTGAGACTCCATCCTAAAATGGGGGATGAACAACAACGGCCACGAGAGTCCGAAAAGTTACACATAACATCGCCAAACCTCGTATTGAAACAGTAGCACGCAACAACCTTTGGTAATTCGATCAATCTAAGCGAATTTTTTGAAATGAGGGTTCGAGTTATAATAGACAGCGTCAGTGGGTTCTACATTTTTCACGATCACTCGCAAAGAGAATTTACAACGATAATGGGACAAGCTTGGTGTCTCCTCAATTCATCCCATCAGAATTCATTGAAAGAGTATATTACATATTTGCATCATCTTGTCGATCATGAGACACAAGAATCAATAATGAAGTACCGATAAATGATCAAGAAACAAAATTTCTAAAACTAAACACTTCAATGTTTCTAATAAGAATATCTACAAATAATAAGAAAATGAGGAAGTCCGTGAGAAAAACTGAAAAACAATATTTAATAGCAAGCAACAATCTTACCAAGAACATTAAAAATAAACACAAATTTGACGTATTTTGTAGTTAATAATACGTTCGATTTGTAACTAAAGGTAATTTTGTGTAATTCATCAATCATATTGAAAGTAATGCGTTTGAAATTAAAAAATCTAGGCCAACTGCGTCAATATCCACTCCATTTTGAATAACGACGGTGTACGTGGCGGTGTGTTTTGCAAGATGGTTCCGGTTATAATACTAAGTGTGTTTTGCTTTATAATTTCTAAAGGAGTGAATGGAAGCTTAGAAATGAGTGATCCGTCGGATGAACTACAACAGTGTGTTTCTTATGCAATGGAAGAGCTATTTTGTGAAGCTTTTTCGGTCTACGTTGTACAAGATGATCACGATTATGATATTTCAACTTTATCTTCGAAAATTCCGCACGTCTACATAGATGTGTATCAACCTACGCGTGGTCACACATGGAGTTATGGATACAACTTTGTAATACTTGCACACAATGTCTCGTCACTCTCAAGTTTGTTGGACAACTTGATACAGAGCACGGTGTGGAATTCTGAAAAATCGGCAGTTGGAAGATTTTTAGTTGTAACTTTATCTCAAGATATCGAGATGGTTTTTAAACTTCTGTGGAAATTCAATATTGTAAATGCGTTGGTCGTTGTTAAAGGAAGAGAGGGGTATAATGTGTATTCAAGTGACCCCTTTCATCCGAAAAATAATTGTGGAAATGATGTGGAAGAGTTTGTTAAACAAAAATGTTCCGGCTTCATGATTGAGTTTCCGAAACCGCTTCGAAATCTTAACGGGTGTTCTTTGGGTTTCATTGGAAGAGGAGTACCTAAAGCTGGTTATATTGCTGTGAATAACAGCTTTGTGTACCTTTCAAATGCTTTAAATATTACAATGACACATATAAAATCCGCAAGTACACCAGATACGGAGATATTAAAAAAAAATAATACTGCAATATTGGAATGTACAGTTGGTATCGACCCGGAATATGGGAACCTAATAATAAGTTCCGCAATATATCGTGATTACATGGTGTACGTAAGTCACGTTGACCACAATTTGTTCACGCTGCATGTAATCGTTGCACTCTTTCAATATGAAGTGTGGATCGCATTTATATTAATATTCCTTATTACATGGTTAGCGTGGAGAGTAATTTTGAAAATGAAGAAATCTACAAACGGAGGAAGTCTCAGTGACATTTTTATCAAAATCTGTTCTTTATCTATGTGTGGTTGTATAAGAAGAGTACCTCAGATCGGTGTATTGCGCAGTATTTTTCTCATGTACTTGCTCTACGTTATCATAATACAAACGGCGTTCAAGGCTAAGCTCATCACAGGATTAACCTCACCTACAGATAACAACAAAATTGAAAGTCTGGAAGACGTTGCAAATTCAAGATTGCCCGTTTGTGATGTCAATCGAGTGAAAGAAGTGTTTTTTCCAGAAAGTAGACCAAGCGATGGAATTTATACTAAAATACAGAACAAACTGACTCCTATATCGGGAAAAAATGCATTTTGGTCATTTAAAGAGAAAAAATGCATTTGTCTAATAACTAACACTGAAAAACTTCTACTTCTTAGCCAACAAGGTGAGTCAAGTACTGTAATAGAAGACAGATACACTGATAATGTAAAATTGTTTCTAATTTTACCTCAACCTCATTACATTATGTCATCTATAAATGCTGCGATTGAAAGATGGAAGGAATCTGGTATATTTGATGCAGATATGAAGAAGCTTCTTCGCAACATCACAACTATCAAGCACGAAGACGATGAACCTGTGGTATTAACACTTCAGCATTTATCTGGTGTTTTTGCCATTTGGGGAATCTGTATCTCATTTGCATTTATTGTTTTTATTATAGAGCTTGTTGTTCACAAATATTTTGCTAAATAAGTTCACTTTTCAGAAAATTTATTTTCTTTTTCATGTATAATATTCACATTAAATTGTTTGTAGAATCACTGTGTTAGATATAGATCTTTTGACTAGGTTTTTTTTCGTATATAATACTCACATTAAAATATTAATTGTTAGGAACTAAAATTGTAGTATTTGTGTGTATTATAAAATTCAAAAATCGATGTGAGTTCCTGTACTCCACAATCCCTCACAGAAATTTACTTGAGATATTACAACGGCGCAATCACACTGATTTTGCGCAGAAAAGACTAAATTAATCAAAACAGTAAAGCAAGGCGAGTATTAAAAAACACACTGAAAGAACAATGACACCTTGACACATTTTGGATTCTCGATGTTCTACGATACTTACGTTTGACGAAGTTCATTTATAATTTAATTCATTCAATAGACACTTTGTAACATAGTGATATAGCTTTATTTGCACAAAGAAAATTGGGGGAAAGTAACTTTGTGGCAAAAATTTATATCAGTCGTGAACATTTCCTTTCTGCAATTTGAAATGTAGCCTAACGTTGAAGTAATACTTCGATTGACTCTATTTGAGAATTTGGGGACCACGACCAAGAGGCGTTAAAATCCATCTGTTGATATCACTAATGTTTATGCTGTGAGTAATCTGCACCCATACTATGGTACGAAGCAAAAGAAAACAGCACCGAGTTCGAGCCCAAAGCTTTAAATACTTGCCAAGGGTCGTTCAACTTGCTCGGTGGTAATAAAGCACGGGTTTATTCCAATGAACCTGAATGTAATCAATCGTTTCGGTATTGCGCAATAAATCTAAACCAATGAAAGTTATTGAATCACAAAGTGGGTGGAAAATGGAAATAAACGATTGGACGCTTCTTCATCTTTACATGCAGCAACCGAGGATCCAGGACGTATACAAGAATAATCCCCTTACGAACTCAAATCACATAGAAAATCTTCTTCGGCCGGCCGCACTTAGGATGCGAATTTGTATCGTACGTAAACGGATAAATAATGGTCGTACGAATTGAGTCCGCACACTGAATACGTCTTTCTCCGTCAAATAGACAGTAGGTACGCGTCCCGGTGATATAGCTTTTGTGAAGTCCTCTTTGGTGTGTAATGAATAATCTGTATCTTCAAGATAATTCTCTTCTAACTCTGAGATTGCGACGGCGTCACCCTTATAGTAGAACTGAATGGGTGCTCGAAATATTTTTAAAAAGAGATGAATTCGGTGAATTTCATCATATTATGGAAGACTTCAACGCACTAAAGTGCATTAAAAATCCCAACAAGTTCGAATTGTTTTCGGACGTCAGAACTACACGCATGTATACGTATGATCAACTCGCAACCAGTGTGCGCGCTCCCATAGTACTTGGAAGGTTGGGATTGTTCGTGCGTGTACATACGTATTCGCACGAGTCAAATTCGTACGAAAACGCGTCCGATGTGCGGCCGGCCTTATAGTTATAAGTTCTGATTAGGTGCTCACATTAAAAATATAGTTCTTTTGCCGTTTGGCACAAAAATGTATCATTTAGCATTTGTGAAAATATTTTTTCTACATAAAAAGGAGTTAATAATGAAGTGATCTTATCAACATTTAAATGGTTATATGACGTTTCCCCTCTAAACCGTTTCATCACCCCCCCCCCCCGCGCAGTGAAATCATAAAAATAAATGATTTTCAAAATAATATCTTTCGTAAATACCTAACTGTAAAAAACGTTTTAATTTGAACTGATTTTATAGATTTCTTGTCATAATTGTATTGCTTTTTTATTGTCTAAATTATATAATTTTACAAAAAATTGAAATCTACCTCATTTAACTAATCAACCAATAAACGAAATAAACATTCTACTTAAAATAAAATAAACAGAACCTTCCTAACCCTAAGACACCCCATTAACCTTCATCCCTTCCATAACACTCCCTTATAAATCTTCTTCTTTCTATGACCTCTTCCATCCAGCCTAACCCTTCTCCACCCTCTCCTAATACCCTCTTCCAGCTCCTAGTCTCCGCTCTCAGCTCGTCACACTCCCCTAACATGTGATCCAAATTTTCCCGCCCCACACTACACAGTCTACATCTTCTACTATCATCCTCCTCCCAATATCTATTGTCTCTCTCCTCATTTCCACACCTAAACCTTGCTATCAGTCTTTTCTTTTTTGTACTTAGCCCACCCGTCAAGTACCTCGGCATACCCTCCCCCACAATGTCTTTGTATCTCTCGTTATATCTTCCTTCTCTGATCTTTTCTCTTCTTTCCTGCATCTGTACTTCCCCATCCCTTCTTATTATATCTTCTCTTATGTTGTCTCCCCACCCACTTTCCCTGCTCCTCGTCACCTCAGCCATCGCATATCCTCCTCTCTCATAATATTTCCTTCTGCTCGCCTGTCCGTGCTTTATTCTTCCTTTCTTAAGTTCTCTCCAACATTGCTGCAACAACTCTCCTCCCCTTCCTCTCTCCAGACCTTCCTCGTACCTCATCGCCATTTTTCCCGTCTGTATCCTCAGCTTTTCCCCATTTATCTCTTCCATCACCATGTATCCCGGCGTCTCTCTCTCTAGACCTAATGTCCATCTCCAATATCTCGCCTGCACCCTCTCCAACACTTCCCATTCGCTCCACCCCCATACTTCGGCCCCATACATCATTACGCTCTTCCCCAGCTTGTCGAAGAGCCACCTCCTCCTTTCAATATCGTTTCCAAAAAATCTCTCCCCTATTCCCCATATCTGTCCTAGCACTTTACTCCCCTTCTTTGCTAGCTCTTTTACGTGCTCCGCTTCTTCGTTATCGTACCTTAGATGGTAGCCCAAGTACTTTACCTCCCCCACTTCCTCTATCACTTCTTCCCCCCACCTCCACACCTCTCTCTTTCTTCTTCCCCTACCTTTCTGGAACACCAACATCTTTGTTTTCTCCACACTGATCTCTAACTCTCTTCCTTCCAAAAAATCCTTCACCACCCTCATCATCCCTTTCATCTCCCTCTCTGTCTTCGCTATCACAACAATATCGTCGGCATATGCCAGGGCCCACACCTTTGCTCGCCCTATCACCACTCCCCCGTATTGCGCCTTTTTCAATTTTTCCTCCAAACCTTCCATATAAATCGAAAAGAGCCCCGGGCTGAGGGGGCACCCTTGTCTTAGTCCTTTTTCCGTCACAAAACTGACCCCGCACTTTTCCCCCACCGCACCTTTATACTTCGTCTCTTTGTACAGTTCTTCCGTTCTTTCCACTATCCCCTCACTTATCCCCCCTTCCCTCATTATCCCCCACAGCTTTTTCCTGCACACCCTATCAAAGGCCTTTTTGATATCCAGAAAGAGCGCATATACCTTTCCCCTCTTCCTTTCTAATTCTTTATTCACTGTTTGTCTGATGATATATACATTGTCGATCGCCCTCCTTCCCCTTCTAAAGCCTGCTTGCCAATCACCAATTATGTTTTTTTCCTCCATTTCCTTCTCCAGTCGTCCCTGCAGGATCATCGCGTATATTTTGTAACCCGTATTAGTAATACTTATACCCCTGTAGTTCTTGACCTCCTTTTTATCTCCCCCTTTATAGATCGGGCAGACAACCACTTCTCCCCACCGCTCCGGTATTCCCCCTCCTTCCCACACTTGGTTTATTAACCTCCTACAAAATCTCTTCGCTTTACTCCCCATGTATTTCCAGTTTTCCCCAGTTGTACCGTCCGTCCCTCCAGCTTTCCCGTTCTTTAGTCTACTCAACACATTTTCCAACTCCTCCACCGTGACCTCATACCCCTTCACCTTCCTCTCTACCCTCTCCCCGCTCTGAATCCCATCCGGCACCCTTCTGCCCCCTAACGCTTCCATACAGTGCTCTTCCCATCTCCCTATATCTATCTCGCATGTTCTTCCCCTTCTTCCCTTCCCCTCTTTGTTTAGGAATTTCCATATCTCTCCTTCATTCCTTAGTTCCTTTATTTGGGTTTCCAACTTCTCTTTATACTCTTTCCTCCCCTTCTCACATTCGTTTCGGTACTTCTTCTTCAGCTCCTTGTATTCCCCTAGCTCCACTATGCCCCTTCTCCACTTCCTGACGCTTCTCCTCATCTCCCTCTTTGCCTCTCGGCAGTTTTTGTTCCACCATTTTTTGTCCTTTCCTTCTTTGCGTCTCCCGACCTTGTATCTTCCCTTCACCATCGCCTGATTCATTTTCCTTAGCATCTCCCTCATCCCTTCCTCCACCCTCTCCTCTCTCCATTCGATTTTCTCCAAATTTTCCTCGTATTTTTTAATACTCTCCTCATTCCATACCCCGTATTCCTTCCATTTATTTTCTTCTCCTTCAGTCTCCCGCCATTCTCCCCTTAGTGTTACCTCCAGAGGGAAGTGATCAGACTCCACTTCCTCCCCCACTCTGAACTTTACAATTTCACCGCCACTTTGTTCGTTCACTAGCACATAGTCTATTACCGATTCCCCCCTACCTCCCATGTAAGTAAACTCTCCCCTGTCTCCCTCTTCCACGTTCCCGTTCAAAATATCCCACCCCCTGCCTTCACACATCTCCAATAACTCCTTCCCCTCGCCATTTATCACTTTATCCCTACTCTTCCTTCTCGTTTCCACCCCCTCTATCAGCATACCTCCCTTCTCTCCGGTTCTGGCATTAAAATCGCCTCCCACTATGACTCCCACTCCCAACTCTTCTTTAACCACTTCCTCTAGGAGGCCCCTCATGTACTTCATGCCTTTGGAGTACACCGTCACCATTACATAACTCTTCTCTTCCCTCATCCTTATATGGTTCACCATCACCCCCTGCCTTTGCGTATTTATCCCACTTTTGTCCCCAACCAGTTCGTCCCTTATTCCCGTTAACAATCCCCCACTAGCCCTACCCCTCTTGCTGTCTTTTGTGGCAAATTGCGCCCTCCACGTAAAACCCCCCGGTAGTTTACTTTCCCATGTTTCCCAGTCTTTTTCCTCCATCCATGTCTCTACCAGGCCCACCACGTCAAAACTTTGTAAATAGGTCCAGAAACCCCCACTTTTGTTTTTGATTCCCGCCACATTCCAAAATACCATCCTTAAGTGTTCCCCCCCCCCCCCTCCTCCCTTCACTAGCACCCCCTTCCCTCCCCCCCTTTAGTTTTTTTGCGTCACTTAATTTTCCTTCTTCCTGGCCCCACTTTAGCCTTCCTCTATCCTCATCCCAGTCGTACCTGCTTTCGTCTATCCAAATCTTTCTGTACCCCACCTTCACTCTGCTCCCTCTTTCCCTTTCCACCTTTGCAATCTTTCTTAATTCACCTTGCACATTCCTCTCTTCTTTTGTTAGATCATCCTCAATATACACGTTTGAGTTCTTCAAGTTTCCCTTTTTCTTCATAACTTCCCTCTTTTCTCCCCAACTACCTAGCTTCGCCACTACTAGCTCCTTTTCTGTCCCTTTGTTTATCGCCCATGCTTCTTTAACACTTACTCTCACTCCCACTTTGTCCTGTATGAATCCTTCCAGTTCCTTCTCTGGTTCCTTCATTGTACTGCCCCTCACGACTATATTATTTTTCCTTCGGCCTCTTTCATTTCTTTCCATTTCCCTCTTTATTTGTACTATCTCCCCCTTCAACTCTAACCTCTCTTCACTCCATTTTTTCTCTTTTATCCCATATTCTTCTTTCATTTGTTTAACTTCTCTCTCAACTTTTTATTTTCCTCGTTGTTTTCCTTCATTTCTTTCCTGATTTCCCCCAATTCCGTCTTTATCTCCATTTTCATGCTTTCCAACATGCTTATCACCTTTTCCATCTCCTCGTCTCCTTTCTCTATTTCCGCTCCACTTCCTCTTTCTCCCCTTTGTGGCGACCTCCTAGTCACCTTGCTTCTCCTGAACCCCTCCTCCTTACACTCCTCCGTCTTTTCTGACTTTTCACCTTCTCTTTTTCTCTTCAAAAACTCGTCCAAGTTTCCCCAACTACTTGCCCTTCCCCTTCTTTCGCTCATCCGCCCCCTTTACTCCTTGCTCACTTATTACGTACAAATCTACTCCTTAATTACTTCTCCCCAAAATTCTACCCCGTCGGAAATTTACTAATCGCTTTATCACTCTTCCCGTTAGAAAATAAAATAGAAATTTTAGTTCATATAACAAAGTTAAAAATCCCAAATCTACGACCTTTAACTTAAACTGTTTATCTTATCCGCGCACTCAGATACCGCGCTACGTTAGGTACTTACTTTGCGCTAATTACTCCTTTCTTCTCCTTTCGTCCTTTTGTCACCTCACTTTCGTACACTCTAGTTTTTTTCCTGCATCAACCGATACCACTCTGTCCCCACACCGTAACAATTAACACCTACAAAATTGATATCCTTTGGGAGCGCTTCAAAATACGTGTTTACTCGTTTAACGCACAGTAGGAAAAATGATTTCTTGTCATATTTATAACCCAATTGTAAGGGAAGTAACAACGTAATTTGATTCAAAGGGACGCTATTTGACAGTTAGTAACCTCTTCAGATTTACGGAAGTATAAATAAAACAATCATTTGCAACTAGACAAAGCATTTTGCCATAATATAATTGAGGAATAGCAATCAGGGAGATTCCTTAGGAGCAACGTAAACGAGAATTGCTATTTTTTGCAAGATGGTCCAATGTCAGTCATGGGCTGCAACATTCCCACAAGCAACAACATGGTACAAATATTGTATAAACTTCTATATTCTGCGCAGAATATTACAAATACATTTATAAGGTACAGCTCGGAGTGTCGGAGGATGTAAGTGCTTTTTGAAACTTTGTAAACTCTAGAAAGTCTAGCAACCTACAAATAGGCAAAGAAATGTGGTGGGGGGACAGGTGCCTCAGAGGGGAACGGGTCCCTTGTGGATTCTCTGAATACTTTTCCCAAGTGTACGACCACCCTGTCATGACAAATATATCCGTATTCAGGGAGCTCCGCATTGGACCTGTTCAACTTTGGGCACCTGACAGACCAAGATATTCGGGCAGCTTTTGGAAAACTTAAGCCAAAAAAATCCTATGGACCTGATGGCATTCTGGCCTTCATAATAAAATTGTGTTCTTCGAGCTTGGTGTCACCATTGAAAATTGTATTTAACAACTCTATTTCATGCTCAGTTTGGAAGATTTCAAGGGTAGCAGCAATATTCAAGAAGGGTTTCTTTAATTAATACATTTTCAAAAAATTTGAAATATATGCTTTGTACGAACAAATATTTGACCATTGTAAAGTGAGTTACCCCCTTTTCAGCACGGATTTTTGCCTAAAAGGTCAACAATTACCAATCTTGTTAAATTCTCGCAGGGCGTGGTCTACCTTGATTTTGCTAAGACTTTGATAGGGTGGACCATGACCTCCTTCTCTGGAACCTCACTACTTTTCATTTTTCATTTTCCTCATCGAGATTAATGAGTTCGTACCTTAAGGGTGGAGAGAATATTGTTGAAGTTTTCGGATCTCGATCCGAAATCTTTTCAAACATTAGTGGGGTACAAGGATCTGTTCTAGGACCATTTTTGTTTGTTCTGTTTATCAACCATCTTCCCGATAAAGTCAGTAATTCTAATGTGTTAATGTTGGCAGGTGATCTAAAGTTGTATTGTTCAACTTCTAGTAATAATTATGGTACTAACGTGCTGCAGGCTGACTTGGCAGGGGTTGTTTTACGGTGTGATTCAAATAATATGAAATTAAATGTTGATAAATGCAAAGTTGTATCATTTACCACCAAAAAAATTAATTATCCACAATCCTTATATTGAATGGGTAATGTGCAACTTGAAAAAATAAATCAAATATAAGACCTGGGGATTCATATTACGAGCGACTTGTGTTTTAAATTTCACACATCGAAAATAGTGGACGAAGCTTACAAACTTTTGGGATTTTCGAAAAGAAATACACGTCATTTTACAGAAATTTCTGCAATCATTTTATTATAAAATGGTCTTTTGTCCGATCAAAACTTGAAATAGCACTTTTTGAATTTAGACAATTTCGTAAAATGGCATTTTCTAGCTAAGTTAAAATCACGCAGTATATCTGTTAGGGGCTACATAAGTTTTCAGACAAGCACAAATTATTGCCGTAAAAAGTTTTTTTAAAAAATTAAAAATAAAAAAAAGTCCATTTGGTGCCGTCTTACCAATCAATGCCTGTTTTTGCATGGCCAAGTTGGAAGAAGCGCTGGGGACATGTAAAAACTTCGCACCTGGCCCCTGTGAGGGAAGGATTTCTAACCCTGAAAAAACCACTCCTCGCAACATTTAACAAGATATGGAACGAAGGAACATACTCCAACGCTTGGAAAGAAGCTTAATTTGATCGTTACAATCCCGAAAGAGGAAAAGATCCTGCGGATCCCTCAAGCTACAGGTGTATAAGCCTGAGCTGTCCTTAGGCAAACTTTTGGAAAAAATGGTGAGTAAACAAATAATGTGGCATCTGGAATCTCACCATCTTCTGGAGGAATACCAAATAGGTTTCAGGAAACGACGATCGACGTTGGACCAGCACGTCGAGAGGAAAATGTTAGAAGCGTTCATTAAGCGAGAACATGCAGTCGCCGACTTCTTTGACCTCGAAAAGGCCTACGACACGGCATGGCGTTACGCAATTGTCCGGAAGCTCCACGATCGAGGACTGACTGGTAATGTGCTGAAATTTGACGCCTCCTTCTTAGACGACAGGAGCTTCAGAGTTGCGAATCGGGAGCGAGCTATCGACCAGGAGAGTCCTAGAAAACGGAGTGCCACAGGGTTCAATGCTCAGCGTCACCCTTTTTTGCCATTGCAGTAAACGATATAGCAGCGTCCGTAGATGCGTCGGTAGATAAGTGCCTATACGTAGATGACTTGGCCATTTTTTTCTCAGCCCACAAAATGAGAACTGTCGTTGAGAAATTACAGATTATAGGGAAGGTGGAAGCGCTAATGACCTTAGAAGTCGATGCGCAAGGTCTAACAAAAAAAAACTCTGATTTGCAGCCGATGAAAGCAAGAATGCTGCGCATCTACATGGATACATGGATGAGTTGATTCACTTTATCGCAATCCTCGCTACCAAAGAATTGTTCTCGACAAATCAGAGTCATCTTGTATGCTGTTTGAGTCGCCGTGGACATTTAGACAGTCAATAATAAAATTTACATGTTCATCAAAACCATATGATTTTAATCATTTTACCCCAAGGTTTTATTCATTTCACCTCAACATTTTTTTTATTTTACCCCAAGATTTTATTTATTTATTTTATAGAAGTATTTGAGACTTAAAAAAATGTCAACGTAAACGTATACTGCCACTCAGGCGCTAAGGTTAGAGGTAGGTTTAGTATATCTTTTTCAATTGAATACAATGAATAAAATCATGGGATAAAATGAATAAAATCTTGGGGCCAAAAGAATAATTCTGTGGGATATAACAATAATTTTGTGGGCTTATATAATAATTCTAGGGATCAGAAATCTTGGGACCAAAATAATTAAAACGCTGGGGTTGAAACAATAATTCTTGGGGTTAAAAATAGTAATTCTTGGGCTTAGAGTGACAATTCTTTGGGCCGCAAAAATGATCACCCAAAATTTAATGCCCAAGCAATAAGTCGTTAAATAAATAAATAAGATGCAGAGACAACAAAACATTTGAATGATTAAAATCATAAAGTGTATAAATATCGAAGAAAATAGAAGAGTGTGCAAGACAAACTACCCGTAATTACATTGCCCTTCGTTGTGTCAATAAAAACCTCACCATTAACACCCTTATTGTCATAATATATATAACAAACATCAATTTCACGTATTTTTCAGCTAATAACACATTCATGTTGTAACAAACAACTATTATTTAATTTATCATATTGAAAGCTACGCGGTAAAATTAGAAAATCTAGGCCAATTGCGTCAATATCCACTTCATTTTCAATAACTTTGTTGTACGTGGCGGTATGTTTAGTAAGATGGTTCCGGTTTTCGTTCTAAGCTTGTTTCTCTTTATTATTTGTAAAGGAGTAAATGGAAGCTTAGAAATAAGTGATCCATCCGATGAACTTCAACAGTGTGTTTCTCATGCAATGGAACAGCTATTTTGTGAAGCTTTTTCGGTCTACGTTGTGCAAGATGATCACGATTATGACATTTCGAGTTTATCTTCGAAAATTCCGCACATCTTCGTAGATGTGTATCAATCTATACGTGGTCATACATGGGGAGGTGACAATTTTGTTATTTTTGCACAAAATGTCTCATCACTCTCAAGTTTGTTGGACAATTTGGTAAGGAGTGTGGTGTGGAAGCATCAAGAATCAGCGCTTGGCAGATTTTTAGTAGTAACTTTATCTCAAGATATCGAGATGGTTTTTAAACTTCTGTGGAAATTCAATATTGTAAATGCGTTGGTCGTTGTTAAAGAAAACGAGGAGTACAATGTGTATTCAAGTGATCCCTTTCATCCGAAAAATAATTGTGGAACTGATGTGAAAGAGTTTGTTAAACAAAAATGTTCGAGCTTGATGATTGAGTTTCCGAAACCACTTCGAAACCTTAACGGGTGCTCTTTGGCTTTCAATGGAAGTGGAGTATATAAAACTGGTTATATTGCTGTAAACAACAGCTTTGTGTACCTTTCAAATGCTTTGAATATTACAATAACTAGAGCCCGGAAAATATGCAAAGAAATTTTTAAAAATATGCGCATATATATGCATTGTTTTTAGCGAAAAAATGCAAAAATGTGTAAAAAATATGCCGAAACATATGCAAAATATGCTTACTGTAAAGAAAAAAATTAAAAGATATACAATAGAATAATATTTATGACGATACTCGCTACTTGTACAAACTATTGCGTTACCGATAGTCTATACTCAAAAAATATCGCACTACTTTTAATTTAATTTATTTTACGACAACTTGAAGCTTATGGTTACAATAAATTTTAAACAACCATTCTTAATCTAAATAGATACCTACGTAAAACCCTTCGCGTTGATTGCAAATATTTTCAGGTAGTATCTACATCTAGTATCATAAAAACAATTAGCTAACCAATTTCCTTGAAAAAATAGTGAAAAGCATTGAATTTCAACACAAAATAGGTACAAAATAACTGCAATTTATATATTTAAATGGGTAGGTACTTGTTTGGTCTTACTGTTTCTTGTTTTGTTACTTAAGCTGACGTTGACAAGACTTCAGAATTATGAATTCATTCTTTGGGCTTTTCGTGTATTTACTTTTAAATTTTAATCCTATTCAACACATTCCAAAACATCACTTTTACATTTTTTGACGCATTTCTACGAACAATCATATACTGACGCGGTTCGTATTCCTTTATTATTTGGATGAAATTTTTTAGGCTATAAATTTATTATACGAGTACGAGATGCATAAATATGCCAAGAATGGCAATTTTTACGAAAAAATGCAAGAAAAGTACAAATATGCAAAATATGCAATATAAAATTAGTGTCAATCGGTTCGTAATCGTGCAAATCGTAAAGATTTGAAGACATACAACTAGATATGCTAAAAACAAAGAATATGCATTTTTCATATTTTCCGGGCTCTAACAATAACACATAAAAAATCAGCAAGTACAGGTGATACGGAGATATTAAAAGGAAATAATACTCCAATTTTGAGACGTAGACTTAGTTTAGACCCGGAATATGGCAACCTAATAAGAAGTTCCGCAATATATCGTGACTACATGGTATACGTAAGTCCAGTAGACCACAATTTGTTCACGCTGCATGTCATCGTTACACTCTTTCAATATGAAGTGTGGATCGCATTTACGTTGGTATTCCTTATTACATGGTTAGCGTGGAGAGCAATTTTGAAAATGAAGAAATCTCCAACCGGAGGAAATTTCAGTGATATTTTTACCAAAGTCTGTTCTTTATCAATGTGTGGCTGTATAAGAAGAGTACCTCAGATCGGAGTATTGCGCAGTATTTTTCTCATGTAGGTACTTGTTCTACATTATCATCATACAAACGGCGTTCAAGGCTAAGCTCATCACAGGATTAACCTCACTTACGGATAACAACAAAATTGAAAGTTTGGAAGACGTTGCAAATTCAAAATTGCCTGTTTGTGATGTCAAAGGAGTGAAAAATGCATTTTTTCTACAAAGTAGACCAAGCGATGGAATTTATACTAAAATACAGAACAAACTGATTCCTATATCGGGAGAAGATGCAGTTTTGTTATTTAAAGAGAAAAAATGCATTTGTTTAATAATTAACACTGAAAAACATCTATTTCTTAGCGAAGTAGGTGAGTCAAGTACTGTAATAGAAGACAGATACGCTAAAGATTTAAAGTTTTTTCTAATTTTACCGCAACCTCATTACATTATGTCATCTATAAATGCAGCGATTGAAAGATGGAAGGAATCTGGTATATTCGACGCCGATATGAAAAAGCTTCTTCGCAACATCACGATTATCAAGCACGAAGACGACGATGAACCTGTGGTATTAACACTTCAGCATTTATCTGGTGTTTTTGCCATTTGGGGAATCTGTATATCATTTGCATTTATTGTTTTTATCATAGAGCTTGTGGTTCACAAATATTTTGCTAAATAAGTTCACTTTTCAGAAAATCTATTGTCTTTTTCATGTATAATATTCACATTAAAATGTTTGTAGAATCACTGTGTTAGATATAGGTTTTTTGACAACGTTTTTTCCGCATAAATAATATTTACATTCAAATATTTGTTAGCGCACTATGTCAAGAATTAAAATTGTAGAATTTGTGTGCATTATAAAATTCAAAAATCGATGTGCGTTACTGTACTCCACAGTAGGGTGGGTCGAAAAAATAAAATTTTCGAGTATCGTATTCTAATAGTGCGCAAAAGTTGCGTATTCGCATGCTATTAAACGGAAAAATAAAGAAAAAATTCCAATGTTTTATCTTCAGTTCGCGCATAGGGCCTAAAGTTTGAAAAAATGACAAAAAACATTAAATATTACATTAATGGTCAAATTTTACAATTTAAGTTTTTCGACTTCTAATAGCGTGGAAGTACTTCATTATAGTGGCCTATTAAACGGAAAAATAAAGAAGAAATTTCTATGTTCAATCTTCAGTTCGCGCATAGGGCCTAAAGTTTGAAAAAAAAATGAGAAAAAAACACTAAGTTTTGACTTTGCGCAATGTTTTATTTTATTCAACTTCGATTCGAATACATCACCTTGCACTCTTGCAGCTCTTTTGCCACTATAATAAGTCTAAGGGCGTTATCTTGAAATCGGATTTCTGGTTGCATTTTGGCATCGATGCTCTTGAGTGCAAAATTGGTGTGATGTAACCATCTCTGTTATCTTGTCCGCACACTTTCCCGGCGGACTCTGTCACTAGTTTTACGCACCTTTCCACTCCTTGGGTATGCCAGGGAAAGTTTACAAATTCAAACTCAGGCAGAGTTTTACTTTGCAAAAATGATGTAATAGTCTCTGTTGTCAAGCTTTCCAGGGGGCGACAGCTGACATTTCGTCCAATCAGTCAGCTCATAGTACTCATATGGTAGTCCTTAGCACCAAAATTTATTGAGGGAAGCATAAAAGTTCTAACAGATTTCTCCTTCGGCTGTTGATTTCTTGATTTCAGTATCCTCCTGTAACCCAACTCTCGTATGTGTTGTCTCTCATCCACTATCATAGCCAACAACATGTTCTCTGGATGACACTAGAACGCATTTCTCTGTATTACAGGGTCGATGATTATTTTAATGTCGTCCGGCAAATGTCTCGTCATTTGTACGACCTTAAAGATAAGTGGAGTAAGCGAATGAACCATTGGAACGGGCGCTGAAGTATGACCTCCGTATTTCGAATTGCACCATTTCTCACCGCTGTGTTTGTCGCTGTGCCATCGCAACCGATTGTTTTCAGTTTTTTACAATCGAAATTACACTTCTTTATGTGGTTTAGGATGCAATGGGCTATTTCCTTTCCAGTTCCATTTGCCGGTGTAAGGTGGCCGATATATTGCCCACCAGGCTCACGAATCACGCTAATATGTTCCTCCTTTCTCACTTTTCGGTACATTTTAATTCCTATTCTTTCTTGAAAGATAGTATTATTTTTTCTACCGTCAAAGTAGATTCCCTTTGTTACTGTAATCCGGCGCAATTCTTGTACTACAGGCTCTCGTGTCTTCTGTTTTTCTCTTCTTATCTTGCTTTTGTCAATGACTTGCGACAAGTCACATATGGCAGAGGTGTTCTAATCTGGTCTATTCGACGTAGCGCAGGTGCATGTCTGTTGTCTGATTGTTAAGGTAATATTTAAAGTTTTCGGTCGTTTTCTTCAAACTTTAGGCCCTATGCGCGAACTGAAGATTAAACATAGAAATGTCTTCTTTATTTTTCCGTTTAATAGGCCACTATAATGAAGTACTTCCACGCTATTAGAAGTCGAAAAACTTAAACTGTAAAATTTGAGCATTAATGTAATATTCAGTGTTTTTTGTCATTTTTTCAAACTTTAGGCCCTATGCGCGAACTGAAGATATAACATTGGAATTTTTTCTTTATTTTTCCGTTTAATAGCATGCGAATACGCAACTTTTGCGCACTATTAGAATACGATACTCGAAAATTTTATTTTTTCGACCCACCCTACTCCACAGTCCCTCGCAGAAATTTACTTTGGATATTACAACGGTGCAATCACTGTGACTTTGCGCAGAAAAAACTAAATTAATCGTAACAGTAGGTCAAGGCGAGTATTAGAAAACACACTGCAAAATAATGACACCGTGGCACATCTCGATGATCTATGATGCTCACGTTTGAAGATGGTTCATTTATAATTTAGTTCATTCAATAGGCAGTTGGTAACGTATTGATATAGCTTTACTTGCACAAAGAAAATTGGGGGAAGTAACTTTGCGCCAAAATTTAAATCAGTCGTAAACATTTCCGTTGTGCGATCTGAAATGTGGCCTAACGTTGAAGTAATACTTCGATTGACTCTAGATAGATATTCGTTAAAGAGGTATAGAAAACTAACGATCCATTTTGAAAATCTGTTAACACCTTCCGTCACGGAAACTTGCAAGATGCGCACACATATTTGAAACCCCCTGTATAGTGTATAGTTAACCTGCAAATAAAAAATCCAAAAGCAGAGTAGCGCCGCATTCTTTTAAACTACTTTACTCTTGTGAGATGTGCCTCTCCCTAAGTACGATTTTTTAAACGATAGATTAGAACTTCATTCGAAATCTCGACACTTTGGTATAAATAATGAAATTATTTTAATGAATATTCAAAAAAGTAGCTTATTTTTTGTTTGTAAGTTGTAGTTGAGTAAGGTGACCAGATGTCCGGATTTTACCGCGACAGTCCTTCCTTTTCAATGTTTATCCCAGTTTTTACTTTCCCGTGCATATACATACGTGTAATATACACATAGGGAAGTAAAGTAATCGAAAAAAAATCGAACTCGAGGTTCTGATGAATCTCGACGTTTTGAAAAACACTTCATCGGTAAAACAAGCTTGTCATCAAAATCGGCCCAAAGGGGCCCAAACTAGGGGCGTTATTTTGGGAGCAAACATTCAAATTTTAACTCAAACTAATTTCCCTTGGTGAAAAGTTATTAGACATTATTACAAGTAAAACGCCGTTTTTCGTTTGTTTCTAAATTCAAAATGGCGCCCAATATAGCAATTCTCCAAGCTTTTACTTTTTAGGGTGTAGCTCAAGAATCGTTTAACTTAATTGAAATTTCAAAATTGGAAATTGTAGCCAAAGGATGGCCAGAACTTTTACTTATAATTGATAATGAACAAAAATTTAATGCGCCAATTTATTGGTTCCAAAAATTGGTCAAAAATTGAAAATCGATTTTCTCAAAATCTGCTCCAAGCTTTTTTTTTATTTTTTTAAATGTTATACATATAGTTCATTAAAAACTATTTGCACTACAACTATTTCCATGTTTCCCATAGGCCAGGGGAAGGGGGATGAATGTGTGAAGTTGAAAATTAAAAAAAATTCATAACTATTTTACTAACAAAGATGAAGAAGTAACTTCTAAATATGGTCACCTTACAGTTGGGTATTATGTACGCTACGATTCATTTTGCACGAAACTCTTAAATATTATTCATTCTTAGTCATAATATAAGTCACACAAAAACCCAAGAAACTGGGATAAGCAAAATTTGGCCGCCATTTTGGAAAATATTGAAAGCTCTAGGTCCTAAATTAAAATGTTGATTATGTCAGGACGTTTTCAATGGTCCCAAATCGACATCAACTTTGAAACGATATCATGGAAATTTATTTTTACTAGTCACCCCTGTCAACCTCCACAATCGAGGCTTAGGTCCAGTGTTGTATAAAGTCTAAGTTTCAACCGGCCGGCGGTTAGTGTAAAATTGAGTTCCACAAACTAGGGTTGACGTCTGGCCTAGGGTTGAACTGAGGAGTGGGTGGTAAAACCGTCGTTCAACCCTAGGTAGGAGGTCAACCCTAGTTTGTGCGAATCAACTGTACACTAACCGTCGCTGTGCCGGTTGAAACTCAACTTGACTTTATACAACTGCGTCTTAAAGGTTGAAGCGGCAGGAACTTGAGGCTAAATCGCTGAAATTGATTCAAAGAACAAATTATTTGCAACTGATTCAAAAATTCAGATATGGCAAATAGGAATTCTTTCACCGATCTCCCTAATCTGGATTTCGAGGATCATTTTGGATTTTTTCTTCATTTGTTGCAAATACTTTCCGAAAACGTTGACAAAAGAGTTTACGATCTTTGGAAGATGGTAGAGCTATTTGTAGTATTCGTTTATTATTACAGAAGGTCGTAGAATTTAAGAACTAGATGGCATGGCAAGTAATCTGGGTTTCTTTTTTACAAAAAAATTGGATGTCTTTCCAAATTAATCTTTCATGTAAATCTCAATAAAAGCCAAATTAAAAATATTAAACCGTTCATATATTTTATAGGAATGTTGAGTTAAATGGTTATAAAGTTGAGGAACGATTAGCCATAAAACTAGAAAAAAAATTAAGCCAACATGAATTTATGTAAATCGTAAACACAGGCTCAATGCGATAAAGACAAAAGATTAAACTCCGAAAACGAATTTTATAGAAATAAAACGCGATCTAATCTAGATTTACAGCTTTCATTGAAAATGGTTCAAGTGGCCTCTCTAAAAATCTCTCTTTTTAGTCGGGGAAAAAATTTCATCTCATCAATTTCCAAATTTAGTTGCTCTTTCGAAACTTTTTCGAGTTAATCCAGAGGGTAAAAAAAAATTATTTCAATCTGAGGTGTAACGCCTAAAAAATCTGATAAATTATTTTAATTTCACTCAAGTCAAAGTTTTTTAAGGGAGAGAACGCTACGCGTAATAAATTTGGAAAGCTGCACTACGTTACATAACCTCAACATCCAAATAAAGCATTTCGAAAATTAAATTTGCGACGCACTTAATCTTATAAAATGCTTGTAAATTAAAAGATAATTAGATTGTAACCCTTTAGATAACTCCATAGAGGATACAATTTCATTAAGTTAAAGAAAAAGAAAATGAACGAAAACGTATGGAAACGTGTACGCGGGCGGTGCGGTAACGCAGAATTGTCAGTAACTGGTTACAAACTTTTCCGCCGCAAACCACGCATTATTCCGCATGGCTTCCTCGTTTCGTTACAGTTGTCTAAACAAGTAATTAATTCAATGAAAACAAGGCGGAGGCGTTTGTATCGCAACGATGACGACGTCGACGACGGCGAATTGTTTTCCCTTCGGTAGAATCGCGAGCTTTTTACCCCCCATTGGAAAACCTTAGGTATACATATATGTTATTTACTTTAAGGTGCGTGATGTTGTTTTTCGACGAGATTGATGTTTCGTAAAATTTTCGTTAGCGAGTAAAATTTGAAATGCAAGTTCCAAATCACTTTTGGTTTAAAAAACATCTTTGATTCAATTATAACTTGGCACAAATTACTTCTCTGCGGTTTAATAAAGAAAATACAAACCCCACGACGCATTAACTGCAAAAAAGCTCTAAGCCCAAGTCATTTCATTTACAGCTTTGGTAGTATTGAGTAATAACTACCTAGTTGTTTTATGTTTCATTGTATAGTTGAAATTCGAGACAAGGAGGCCGAATTAATGGTATAGTGGTAAATGTTCGATTTTTGTATAGTAATTAAGGTATCTAAGGCGTTCTGAACTAAATAACGCCTAAGGTCGACAGCGTATATCCCTCGGGCCAGAGGCCCGAGGGATATACGTCGACCTTAGGCGTTATTTTGTTCATAACGCCCGTGGTGCCTTCTTTACTTTATGTCATACTTGCAAGAAAACATAGCAGCGGGCGTTATAAGCGGGCGTTATAAAGAAATATGACAGGATAATCGTTCCAAAAATCCTTGTTTTAGGCCACAAGGAAAAAATCAATGTAAGCCTTTCAACGCAGGCTGTGGAACAAAGTAGCGACGCGGTATAAGCACAAAACTAGTTACCTTGACAGTTCGAGGAACCGCGAGGGTCTCAAATTATTATTCATGAAAAAAATCAAGGTCAGTGTAGTGTTACAAAAGTATGGGATTTGAAACAGCGACATATAAAAATATAAAAGAAAAAGGAAGAAGCGATATTACTGCTAGTTAAAAAATGGAAATTTTTGAAGTACAGGAAAACTTAGGAGTTGGATCCCTAAAAGTATAGGAAAATAGTGTAAAGTTTTGGTATTATACCATAATAATAAAACAAACAGACCATTATGCACCCATTCTTACATTGTTACCATGTGAGTAAGTGAGGAGGTTTTACAATAACGTAAAGTGCAGACGAAGGCTAACCATCATGCTTGGTGGCAAAAGCTGTTTAGTACGAAATGGATTGTTGATTCGAAAGGTTGGCAATCAATAGTACCTCTAGTCATCTTGCACTATGTGTCACACATAGAAGCAGCTCAGAATAAGTTTGTCACATTTAGAAAGGTCTTCTCAAAACAGCAACAAAAGGACATACATCTTCGGACTTACGCTTAGAGAACGTAGTCGAGTCGGCACAATTTCAATCATGACAAACTGCAGACTGAGCGAAAAAGGTATATCCACTGATCGTGGCGGGCGGCTATTAGTACTTAGTACTTCTCTTCATCCATAATAATACGAGACCACCACCACCTCCAGCATCCGTTCTTCTTTTCACGATGAGAACCAAGTTCGCGAATGGAAATGATAACGAAAGAAAAGTTGCCACAGTAGTAGAAGAGCCGCTGATATACAGGGTGTTTCTACTCAAAGTGGACAACGTAATAGAGGTTGTAGAACTAGTCAAAACTAACACTTTTTTTTAAGTAATTTTTTTCATTTTAGCTTTTGTTTTTGAATTATGGGCTTTTTTTTACAAATCTCTATATCTCCATTTCTAGTCGGTTTTCAAAAAATCAAAATTTTTTGGAATCAACAGTTTAATATCTAAAACGTTTATTTAAAACTGTTTTACAAAGGTGGTGGACATTTTAAATTATAGTAGTAGAGTAAATTTTGTGTCATTTAATTTCCAAAATTTAAAATGACTGCCCTTTTGCTGTTATAAATTTTCTGTAAAAAAGTTTCGAACAAACGTTGTAAATATTAAACTGTTGATTCCATGGGACTTTGATTTTTTTGAAATCCGACTACAAATAATGGAGATATACAGATGTGTAAAAAAAACAAAAAGAGACCCATCAATCGAAGACAAAAGCCAAAAGGAAAAAAAATATTTTGAAAAACGTGTTCGTTTTGACGAGTTAAATAACCTCTATTACGTTGTCCTCTTTGAGTAGAAACACCCTGTATATCAATATTATTGTCATCCAAATAGAACCATACCAATGATATAATAGGTATTTCGTCAGTACCACACGAAAGGTGGAAGGTTCTGCGGCTAAAATGACAAGTTGCAAATTAACAAATTATTAAAAATATTTATGGCCTACTCTGTATATTATTTCAAGAGATAATCAGAAATCGTTTTTTGATTACAACCATACTACACGCTATTTCCTTTTTTTTTATCCGGAAATTAACAAGATATTTATAACATACCCTGTATTTTATTTCAGGAGAAAATCAGAAATACTACACACTTTATACAGGGTGGGCCAACGAAAAGGTAACAGACGAGTTTCTGGATAGAGAAATTTTTTTTTTTGAGAAACTCCAAAACACGTGAATTTTTACATCAAGGGAGACAACTTTTGCTATGAATTTCAACTTGAAGTAATTTCATCCCTTAGCGCTTTGAGAACAACCCTTAAAATTTAAATAGGGATGATGGGGCAAGTGATATGTCATTTGAAAGGTCTTTCTTTTCTGATTTCAGTGCACTAGTTTTTTTAACCAAAAAAATTGAAGGAATCGTTCCCGTACATTTTGCAACATTTCGGGAGTGATCAGGCGGCATTCATGTACTATACGGTGGTCACGTAACTCCTCCAAAGATTCCGGACCAGTGGAAAAAACTTTACTCTTTACATGACCCCATAAAAAATCTAATGGAGTGAGATCAGGGGGGATCAAAATCTGTATTATTACATGGAAGCTGAAGGCAGACACTTCGAACATTTATTAAAATAAGGGTTGAATTTGCATAAACTGGTTTTATTAATTAGCACAAGAAAAAATTAACCCTTGTTTTTATTTAAAAATGTAAGGGTTGTTTACCCTGTACCCAAGGGGTGAAACAATGTTGTCAAATAGCAGTAAAAGTACCTAGCTTCTCTGAGAAAAAAACAATTGACCTGTCAGAGCTTTTTTGAGTTTTTAAATGCCTCAATCTCTTTCCTCATTTTCCATTTTGGAACTTCAATTTTTTTGGTTAAAAATAAAAAAAAATATAATAAAAACTAGTGCACTGAAATCAGAAAACGAAGACCTTTCAAATGACGTATCACTTGCCCCATCATCCCTATTTAAATTTTAGGGGTTGTTCTCACAGCGCTAAGGGATGAAATCACTTCAAGTTGAAATTCATAGCAAAAGATGTCCCCCTTGATGTAAAAATAGACGTGTTTTTGCGTTTCTGAAAAAAAATTTTCTCTAGCCAGAAACTCGTCTGTTACCTTTTCGTTGGCCCACCCAGTATTTCTTTTTTTACGCAAAAACTATTTCATTTTGAGTTATTACGCAAAACGACTATTTTATTTAAAGTTTCGTGCCAGTATTTAAAGTATGTATAGCCTTCCACAGCTTTTCCAGTTTCATCCATACTGGATAGGCGCATCATCCAAGCAAAAATGTAATTGCAATGTCCCAAAAAAATTCTCGTCATATCTCCTGTTGGATCATTAGACGTTATATTTCACACTCTGGAATGACCCAAATAAAGTTGTTTCAAGCCAGAAACAGAAGGGTCGTAGGAAATGTTTCAATAACAAGTTAAAAGTTGTCATTACACTCGCAAAGTGTAACATCGAAATTTTATAATTATATGATCTGAAAAAAGTCAATGTCTTCTTCAACTGGGAGAATAATCAATCAAATTGGTCATAGTCTGACCATACAAAATCATTATTACAAGCGTAAAAGGGATGAAGGGAGTTAGACCACCGCATGGTACGAATTACATGTACAAATAGAAAAATAAACCAACAAGCAAGCAAAATAGTGATACCAAGAAAAGGCTAACCAGAAAACGTAAAGATTGATTTGAAGAATAAGTAGAAAAAAGCAAGACAGATTATGGCGACCTATCCAAATGAAGCTAACACAACGGAGAACGAAGAATATGAAGCACTTATGTAGAAGAAAGACAAATCGATACAATCGAACCATGGAAGAAATGTTTGCTAGTAAAGAGATATTTTTCTGAATTATTGAATTAAAGAACAGCATGGAATACAGTAATAGGCGATTGATGAAGAAATTAACGATAGAAGAGGCCAAGATGTAACGATGCAAGTTGAAGACAAGAAAAATTCAACTGAAAACGGAAACGTGAACTGGAATTAAATAGAAAAACCTAATATTAAAGAGAAACGGTAACAAAGAGAAAAAACAGAAAATAGAATAGGACAAGTGTTGCAAAAGAATGGAAACATAGAAGAAATAGAAAGAGTAGTTAACAGAAAACGTAAGATAGAGCGAAACTAAGGGGGTTTGGATCCGTTGATAGTCGTCCACGTGTATTACGAATTGGAGCGTCACTTCTGGGTCGGTAAGCATCATTAATATCCTGGTTTTTGGCAGGGTTGTTGCGCTAGACAAATTGCCTGTTTCATTATCTGTTTCATTATCTGGATCAAGGTTTCGTATCTTCTGCTATTCGTCTTGCATCATATCGGCCATACAATGCATCCCTGATGGTCTGATTTGTAAAAATTTGGCATTTCTCATTTGGTCCGAATGCAATTGATGAGTTTAAATCAACCGCCCCAGAAGCCGTTTGGGCGCGAAACTGGTTATGCCCATTCATTTAAGGAACGGTTTCCGTATTATTAGAGAGAAAAGCCCAAACCTCGCTCGGAGGTTATTTTGATCTTTTCGAGCAGAACCAACAAGGTGTCCACTTGGTTACCTTTTAGCAGTAACGTTTGGTTGGGGAATTTCATGGAATCATGAAATCAATAACTCTGTGATCTGTCTTCCAGAATGCCTATTAACCTTTTGACATATTCCAGCCTACCATAAAATAGCAAATAGACCAAGATGGGAAGACAATTGCGACATGGAACTTCTTTCACCTGCAACCACACAAAATCCTTGGCAAGGATGTAGCTCTTTTACCTGTTTGAAGGAAGGGGGCTTTTTTCTCGGACGAAATAAGATTGCATGCAGAGGCTGTGGTGAAGTACTCATAGAACTGGACCATCATGTTTTCATTGGGAAATTTTTTCCAGAATTGAACGCACGCATGGTCACGTACTGGATACACAAGCGTACAGTTTCCACTATGAAGTTCAACACAGTACCTCATGGAAGGACCACTTTAAGAACTTTCGTCGAGTACACCTCGCATTGCACTTTTAGGAATACCTTCTGTGTTAGATAAATGAAGGAAATGGACACTATTTTCGGTAGAAAGAAAAAATGTATTGACTTTCTTTTACACGCCTCCATAAATCAATAAGGGCATTAGCTTGAAAAATGTGTATTTTCCTTTCGAAATCTGTGCGAAGGCTACATTCGACAATAAAACAAAAACAGTTCGATATTAAAATTGTTACCAATTTCGACAAAATCTAGAAAAGTCAAAACGTACAAATTGTCCTGTGTTGAGCAACTGTGCAGAGCCTTGATTTCATAATGGATGAACACTCATAAAGACACATTAATCCTTTGAAATACATAAAAGAATCGTCTATATAAGTTTCCAAAAAAACAACACAATCTAAGTGTCACCAATTTGTAATCGTTTAACTCTATTTTGAGAAAAAAGAAACGTCGTCTTAAATAATCCCCCTTTTTCTATTGTTACGTGTGGCAATTTGTTTTCCTTTCCGGAAAAAATTCTTAGTATGTATTGTTCTTGATATTTTTACTCCGACTAAGTGCTCTTAAAATAATTCTTTAGTGACATCTATAAGCTAAAAGCTTTACTGTTACTTAATGTAATGGGATTATTTATTTTTATGTCACGTAAAATGTAATAATTGCCGATATATCTTAAGATAATGGTAAAGGTATGTTATCTTATTAAAGTTTCACTGCACGTCTACTTGTATAAGGAAATCGTCGACGTAAATTAGATCTAACGCCCTTTAAAATTGTCAAAATCGTTTCGAGACACGAATTCGCGAATTTTATTTTAAAATGCTTATGTAAACATTTCTTGCATACTTAGGACGGACGAATCGAGTGCCTTCTTTTGAATTTTTTATAACAAATGACTTACTTAAATCTGATTATTTTATTTTCTTAAGTGGATCCTTCTTTATGGATAAAAAACGAGGGGCCGTAAAATAGGAAATAACAGTTTGCAAGTATTAATAACAAAAAACAAATAAATTGTTACGTGGGCCGTATTCTAACTCATACAAGGGCCGCCCTATATTTATTTAAGATAAATTCGAGTTTTCCAAAGGGGGAAACCAGACCGTGATGTAAGGAGAAAATCCAGGAAATGGTGGAGATGGTTACACTACGACCTTGGGGTAGAAGCACTCACAGAACGAAGAATTTCCATCCTTTAGTAGGTTCAATAACCAGTCAACGCAATTGTCTTGATAAAAAATGTGGCAACAGAACGTACCACAACTATCAGAAATAGGGACAAAATAACTGTAAATCGATCGAAAAAAGAGAAAAAGTGTGGTAAGGACATCCAGTTAAAGTAGGAGATGAAGGGTCGTTGCTCAGCAGATACGAAAGTGATAAAAACTCCCAAAAACTAACAAAAGATAGATAATGGTTCGAAAAGGCATGAATTAAAAAACTGCTCCAGCCCCACGACCCAGGAGAGCTTGGTGCAACTTTACTAGTATAGGAAAGCCGGACAATAATAGAGAATTGTGCAAAAAGGATACTGTAGATAAATACCTAGTAGAAAACTAGGAGAAGGAGGAGGAGTGAAATAAAAGTCGAGCACGTGCACTACGAATAGACAAGCTGGAGAGGACCTGAAGCAATATTTGAGCAAAGGGATCGTTAAAGTATAGAAGAAGTGCTTTCGCGCGGTATAACAACATAGGAAGAATAAGGTGGAAACGTAAACGTAAGAGTACCATTGGAAGAGCCACAGATGACTAACAATACTACTAATAATTCTGCTAGCAGAAGAAGAAAAATATGGAAGAATGGCAACGAGCTCAAGGGAGAAATACGTAGTTTCTCAGATGCCACATAAAAAAATGAAGATGTTCATGGAAGGAAAAGGTAGATTGATGAACAGCCCAAGGAACACGCTAATGATAAAATTCTGAAACATGGGAGAGTTTTAATGAGCGAGAGTCCCAAATTACTGATGATAGAGATCCTAACCGTATTGTCCATAAACCTGGCATCTTCCCATAACAAAAAGAAGATACGCTAGTAGTATGCACCCGGATAGGACCGAACAAGATATACATAAAAAACATGCATTGTGAAGAGCCTTTACCGAAACGATTTCGTAACTAATTAGTTTCGTCCCCTTCAGGAATAAAAGTGGTAGAAAACATCGGAACAACATTATATAAAAGCGAGATCTGTCTGCGTTACTCCAGGGTTACATACAAATTGTTATTTATGCGTGAACGAAAACGTCCGCAACCTGTAAGCAAAAGAAGGAAGAATAAGAGGTAAGCCAACAACAAAAATCACTGTAAAAGTGGTCAATCAGTGGCTAGTTGATCTGAGATGTCACAACCAAATTACATAAAACAAAGAAACACCATCAGACTGTAGATTACGAAGTTAAAAGTTCGAATGGGGCGAATCATTGAACTTCATGCAAAACCCAAAAGTCTTCTGAAAAAAATGCAAGCAGAATATTAGTGGGGACGGCATTGTAGAATTATTTACCACCTATACAACTACAAAGTTATAATAGACGAGAAAAACCTACGGCGAAGCTTTAATGGATAATCTCTTGGAACCTTTTCCAGGATCCTTCGCTTGTGTTTGAGTTTAGTCGATAAGTTTTGGATCACTTACAGGTGAACCCACCCCGTACTTAAAGTGGAAGCCTAACGAGTTACAGTTACACTTCCCAACATTTTGATAAACAAACCCAATTTTGTACTTTTTAGGAAGAAATGTCAATTCTGACAGTTGTTAAATAACGTAAGATGTCATATATGTATGGTATTTTGTGTTCTTGGTTCTTACACATGCTTAGTGTAATTCTTGTTTGTACATACCTATAGTTAGCTAATGCTTATGGAAGATTTGGGAAACAAAATTTACGAAAAGTGGTGCCATCTAGCAATGAAGGATTTTTTTAGAGTTATAAAAAACCTTTCCGCAATGGTCTTTGTCACCATAACCACTTGTGATATAAGGGTCTTGAGGAAATTATAAAAGTTTCCCTTTACATTCATTGTATGAATAAATAATATAATCCGTCCCTTTCGCGCCAGTCTCCAAAGCTGGATCCTGTCTCCAAAAACGTATTTTTAATATCGGATTTGTCTAAACAAAGGTGTAATCTTATATAATCCAATTCGTTATAAATCAAATCAAAAGAACTCTCATTTGGTGCGGGTTTCTTGCGAACACTCGGTATAGGAAGTGGGGCAAATGGTACCTACTATCGGAGACACAGAGAGGTGAAGTGCCTTTTGAGCTAATAACTCAAGCACGGATGCATGCATTGTAGTGTGGTAGGCAATAAAAGTAGGTCCTTGTCAAATGTGTTTTGAGGTTTTGTAATTTAAGTGGTAGCGACAGTACCGAGACAATACAGAGTGTGCATTGCTGAGGATAGGCAGTTACTGTATAAATATTATAAGAAGAAAAATAGGAGTTTCTTATGTTATCTGCCTAATGTGAAAACATTATTAAATTTCATTACGTCAAGTTGTTAATTTTATGGAGTGATGTGGAAGGTTTCAATGCTTAATGTCAATCACCTATACAGGGTGGCCCAACGAAAAGGTACCAGACGGATTTCTGGCTAGAAATTTTTTTGTTGAGAAATGCAAAAACACGTCAATTTTTATATCAAAGGGGACAACTTTTGTGAAGATTTTCAACCCGAAATGGTTTCATCCCTTAGCGCTGTGAGAACAACTCCTAAAATATAAATAGGGATGATGGGCTAAGTGTTACGTCATTTGAAAGGTCTTTCTTTTCTGAATTCAGTGCACTAGCTTTTTTTAAAAAATAGCGCTGAGTTTGGTTTTTTTAGAGAAGATAGGTACCTACCTATACCTACTTTTACTGCCATTTGACAACATTGACTCCTTAGGTACAGGGTAAACAACCCTTAAATTTTTAAATAAAAACAAGGGTTAATATTTTCTTGTGCTAATTAATAAAGCCAGTTTTATGCAAATTCAAATTTAGTTTAATAAATGTTCGAAGTGCCTATCTTCAGTCTCCATGCAATAATACAGATTTTGATTAAATCGTTCCCGTACATTTTGCAACATTTCAGGAGTAAGTAGACGGCATTCAAGTACTATACGGCCACGTAACTTACAAAGTCACAATTAAAAACTTGAAAGAGGCCATGCGTCACAATTATCTTCAGAAATCTCAGTTTCTGCACGATAATTGCAGGGTGCTTTGCGTTGTTCACGCAATTACGCTGTTCTCAAAACTAAAAAAAAACCACTTCATGGGGCCTTCATTTTGGACATCTTGGGTTGGTTCCCGTTCATAAAGGGGGTTTTAGTGACAAACAGCAAAAGAAACTCGCAGCCTCCCCTTAATATTCAATTTATTAAATGTTGACGATGAATTAATTGAAATGATCAAGTTCACGATAGAGCGACATGTTTCGAGAGGGTACATCTCTTATTATCAAGCAAACTTTTTACATTAAAAGCGAAGAGCTAAAATGCGACAATAAATAAATATTCCATAAATCACTCACCTTATATAAAGGGGTTACATTATAAAATTTGAAAGTACGTAGTATAAATATAAATTTAATTACAATTTTAAATTTTAAAACACACCAAGAGGCCCCCGAATGGGGGGTGCTCAAAAAACGACGGAGAAGCCATCGATTATTTAGATTAAAGTATAAATTGGACTTAAACAATAATCTCACAGGATCAGATTAAAATATCGATGAATGGTGATGGACAAGTGAAAATTGACAGCGTTAAGAATACCAACAATTTTTTTAGGGAAACATAAAAGTAACTAAGCGGTTATGTACAGAGTGTACTTAAAAATTCATTATTAAAGCCCACAATTTCATTGAGGAAGGCAAGGCCATGTTTATTTCTAAGAATTTCAAGCATTTCCAGAGAGATAAGGAGGTAACCTTTATTACAGACATGAAGGATGCGGAAGTCTTTCCTAGGGTTGAAAGAGTGACCGATATTGAGGATATGTTCGGAGAAAGCAGAGGTGTGCCTATAATTGTAATTCTTAATAGAAGTAAAATGCTCATTGAAACGGGTAACAAAGGACCTGCCTGTTTGGCCTATACAGAAAGCGGGACAAGAATTGCAAGAAAGTTGATAAATACCAGAGTTTTCGAGTTTATTGCGTTTATCTTTGTTTCTGATTAGGGTGGTGCGTAAGGTATCTTTATTGGAGAAGGAAATTTGGATATTGTAGCCTTAAAAATTTTGTTTAATAATGTAGGAAAGGTGAGACATCTACTATAGGTAGAATTTTGTAAATCCGATTCGATAGGGGTTAAACGGGTGGGGTTTAAAGAATTTTGAATTTTGCAGGCAGTTTTTCTATGAGACAAATAGGGTAGCCATTGTTCAATGCTAATTGTCTGATAATATTGAATTCGGAATTAAAATGGGTAAGAGACATAGGAATAGTAAAGAACCTTCTAAGTAAGCAATTAAAAGAAGCCGTTTTATGAGAAAGAGGGGGATAAGAGTCAAAGAGGATGAGGTTATCGGAGGTAGTAGGTTTCCTATATATACTGAAATTGATTTTATGATTCTTTTTGTGAAGTAAAATATCTAAAAAGGGGAGTTTATTATCTTGTTCTTTTTCAGTGGTGAAGTAATATTAGAGTGGATTTGATTTAAAAAATTTAGAAAAAGGGTAGTTTCAGCGTCATTGGCAGAATGGATACAGTTATGTCGTCTACATATCTACCCCAGAAGATAACAGAATCAGTAAACAATTTGTGTTTAGTAAGTAACAAATTCTAATTATTCAAGATCTATATATATAAAAGAAAGTCGTGTTAGTTACTCCACTTATAACTCAAGAACGGCTGAACCGATTTAGCTGAAAATTGGCAGGGAGGTAGTTTAGAGCCCGGAGAAGGACATAGGATACTTTTTATCCCGTTCGACAGCATTCCCGTGTGACTTGACATGAAACGTCAGTCACTATAAAACGTGGTATAGAAAGTTCGTGTGTGTGTGTGTGTGTTTGTCCTTTATACAAATCAACACCATTTGACCAATCTTCACCAAATTTGGCACACACACCTTACGTCATCAGCAAAAGGTTTTAGAAAAGGTTCCGTTCCAAAATTTCACCGGGAAACCCGGAAAATACGCATTTCCCCAGGCCGCGGGCGAAGTTGCGGGTACTTTGTCCTATATAAAAAGCCACACCGTTTGATCAATCTCAACGAAATTTGGTACACATATCTCATATCTTACTTGATCAGGAGAAGGTCATAGAATAGGTCCCGTTCAAGAATTCCACCGGGAAACCCGAAAATTACCAGATTTTCAGTTTTTTAACAGGAAATTGAGCTAGAAAGCTGAAAATTTGTATATGGGGTCTTTAATAGCTATAAAATTTTTCAACCCAAATTTTACTTTACCCCGGGCAAAATCGAGTATTCACACCGGGAAATAAGAAAAATACGAATTTCCCGAGACCGCGGGCAAAGCTGCGGGTAAGCAGCTAGTTATTCATAAAAATTTTGGAGAGAATGGGAGAAAGATTGGAACCCACGGCAAGTCCTTCGGATTGGGTGCAGCAAACGTCGTTAAATTTAAAAAAGTTTTGTTGAACACATAATTTCAGCAAAGATATAATGAGACTAATGTAGTTATCGGAAATATCTGAATTAATGAGATGGTTTCGAAACAATGATAATACAATCTTCGGGGGTATGCTGGGGAACAAGTTAGTCACATCGAATGAGGTTAAGGAATATTGGCCTGGACGTTGAATAGCATTAATCTTAGTGGGTTCTAAAGTAATGTGTTTGTTTAAAAGGGAATTCAGAAATTGTGTAATTTTTGGGACAGGAGTATGAGTGAAACTGACCACTGGCGTTCTTTTTCTCAAATGACGACTTGAAAGACGCATTGGTGCCATATTCGCAGAGTTTTTCTTCTTCTTCCTTTTTGGTCTCCTCTAACTCATGAGGACTGCTACATCTTCGCATGCAATATTTCTTTTTGTATCTTCTCCTTTGGTATTCTCATTTTAGGGTCTTCCTTTTTAACTTTACCAGGAATTTTCGTCATAACTTTACCGTATTGCATATGGCACACGTGGCCCAATCATCTAAACTAGTCCTCCGCGAATTCTTCAGTGATGTGTTTTAGTTTGAAGTGTTGATTAAAAGTATCGTTTCTTATTCTATCGTTCTTAGTTTTCTTGCCTATTCTTCTTACAAATCTCCTTCGGATTTTCTGTAAACTTGACTTGTGTTTCAATTCACGTTCAGGTCTCTATAGAATGGCATTTACATTGTATCTTATGTAGGTATGTTGTTTTCAAAATAAAACAGTACTACCTAGTGAACTTGGTGTTCATCCTTACTTTACTCCTACTTCAGTTTTGAATTCATGTAGGTACCTACCTACATAACTCTTTATTCTTTGTCCTAATAATATTTTTGTTATCGTTTTGATTCCTATTAACGCTATCTTTATCCTTTCCTTTTTCAGTTTTTTGCCCATGTACTTATCCCTTTTTTCATTACTTACTTACATTAATTACTTCTCCTAAGATAGTTGATGTTGTTATATTATTATTACCTTATAATTGTTATATTTTGCTCTTACTTCCTTTTTTTGTATGTTGGTAATACCGTGTCCTTACTCTATTCTTGCAATATTTTCATTACATTTTGTTAACTGTCATTTTCTCTTCTGCCTTCTCCACCATTTATATTCGCCGAGTTGTCTTATTTCACCCAGATACAAAGGAAATCCACACCACATAAATTAGGTCGGTAACAGACGCTTAATATATTCACAAAAGGCTGCGTAAAAATTGAACGATAATCAAAACAGTGTAAACGAAAGAAGTAAAGGAATGTATAAGAAAATTCTTTAGTAAACGTACTCAGACGTTATAATGTAAGCAGAAAGGAAAACAATGCAAACTTAAAGCTTTCATAAAAGAGAAATATGAATGTAGGGGAGTAATTCCTTTCAATATCCATCCATCGCATTATACTCGAAAACGCAACAACATCAACACCCCTCATCCCCCCATTCCTTTTCCACGCAAACACACACGCACACACAAAAATAACATTTCTAAATGTTGGTAAACTTTACCAAATTTAGTATAAAAAGTGGTGGTTATAAACATCGTAATATCCTTTTATGGGTTGTTTTAATGGTACACGCGGTAGAAGAACCGTATATTTAAATTTAAACTTTAGGACGTTGTTATAATATAAAATGTGAAAATTTTTACGATACGACTTTTCTGCTATTGTGATATGTTAGAGTTTAAATAAGTCGTAAGATAAAGTACGCTTCCCTTGGAACCTTTACTACATTTTTTAACAATAACTTATTGGTTGTGTAAAGGAGAATAAATTTTAGAAAAACTTTATCGTTGAAATATGTCTACCATCAACGTTACGCGCCATTTGTTTAAGGTCTTATTTAAAATTTTCTCCAAACTCAAATATTTAACCCTCTTTTCTGAAAGACGTTCTTAATATTTTTTTTTTCAAGAAAGAAAATATAATTGTGTAAATATTCAATTTATCCAGTTATTTTCTTCCTTCGATGGATTAAACGTAAGTAAATGGCAATTAAATCCGACGTATTGTCTTAGTCGATATAATGACTATTTTTGGCACTAAACGTGATGAATGTACGCAATTAATTAAATTACTCTACAGCCTTCAGTTTCAGATAACGAAAAAATCCAATAATACTTTCCTTTAGTCGTCATGGTCGAAGAAAATCGACTGTAAGAGCACCCCGCACGTATAATTTATTGGAATCAAGCCATAGCATTCATCCCTTAATCCGCCCTTCTCAAGACACTCAAAAGCGTTGGATTTCATAAAACCAATATTTCCTCACCCTAACGATACCTAACCCAAAGGAGATCCTACCCCCCCCCCCCCCCCCCCCCCCCCCTCACATGGTTGCTCATTCCGCTATTGAACTGCATTTGTTCCCCTCAAGATTCACTTCTAAATGACCAAATATCTTGGATAGCCGCACACTGAATGTGACGTACGTATAAAATAGACGTTCGGCAAAAAATGGAGCGATGCTTCATAAGGTCCATCGAAATTTCCTGGATTCTCGTACCCTACACGCCGCACCCAGAAAATTCTCCACCAGCCTACCCGTTGAAAAATTTTGCCGAATCTGCTGAAGACACACGAACTGCTACCAGAAGATCGAAACTGTTACTTCCGCCCCACCTGCGTATGTGTGACTCAAGAAACACCATCTCTAACTAACATCTTGATGTTTGGGGAATACCTTTTTACTTCACTACAAAATGACAAAGTGAGAAGTAACAAGAAGCGCATAGGAATGTACAAAATGCGAGGTAACTTTCACAGAATCTTCGTTAAGGATACGGTAAATTCGGCGGGGACACAGAAAATCGTATCGACAGGCCCGGACTTAGAGACCTAGGGCCCCTAGGCACTTGAAATTTGCCCCCCCCCCCCTCTCCATCTCGAAGCTATTTTGGAAATTTGGCAAATTAAATTATACAGAACATATAATTTTTAATCGACTTTAATATACGGTCTATGTTACTGTAGATGTCACGTTGTCCTAAATATGTAATTTGTTTACAAGATCTCACAGATGATTTGGAATATCTGCCCTTAAATTTACGACAACACCTTTGGTTGCAGCACGACGGAGCTCCCTCTCACTTCAATTGTCCCGGAAATCTTCCATAAACGATGGATCAAAAGATGCGGTCCAGTACCACATGGCCGCCGACGTCTCCTGATCTCACCCAATGGGTTCCTTGTTATGGAGGCAGATGAAGAGTCTAGTTTGCACTGAGAATGGAATTATTGACACACATGAGCAAATGGTAGACAGAATTGTGGCGGCTTCCGATATTAAGGACAGAGTTTCATCCCAACGAAGTGGAATCAGACAGAGGAATTTTTTAAAAATTGAACCTAATGCGTTCAAAAATTCGCATAAATACTTTTTTCGTGTCATTTTTAAATGGTAACCATCTTCGCAAAAAAAACGGTTCTTTTCAGAACCAACAAATTTAAAAAAAGAGCCAATCCTACTATTTAGATATTGTATTAAAATAATCAATATTCCTTTGCGCATGTCATATCTACGAAGCCTAATATTAGTAGGCGAATCATGAAAACCCACATATACATTTTTTTTGGATACTGTATTAAAAAATCAATAATGGTTGGCGCATGTCATGTCTAGTAGAACCAATCATGAAAACCCACATATACATGTTTGTTTGGATATTGTAATAAAAAATCAATATTGCTTGGCGCATGTCACATCTAGTAAAACCAATCATAAAAACCCACATATACATTTTTGTTTGGATATTGTATTAAAAAATCAATAATGCTTGGCGCATGTCATGTCTAGTAGAACCAATCATGAAAACCCACATATACATTTTTGTTTGAATATTGTATTAAAAAAATCAATAATGCTTGGCGCATGTCACATCTAGTAGAACCAATCATGAAAACCCACATTTTTTTAAGTTGTACGAAAAAACTGTTTGAGAATTTTCTTCTTAAGCTTTTACTGAAATCTATTCAGCAAATGTTCACTTTCAGGCTAAGAGGTGTGCAGTTGGCATTTTTTTTTTGAATCAACAAAATAATTTTGAATCGCCACATTCATGTTCAAAAACCTGCAGATACAAAATTTTGTTGAGATCACATTTTTCGCACGGTAGGAATTGTTTTTTAATTATTGCAAAATCGAAAAGGGCATACCAAAAAACCTATCAATGACGTCTGTCTTGTTGCGCAAAAAATTAAAAAAGAAATTCGTTAAGGGTAGCTTCTAAACGAAAGGTTTCCGATCCTCGGTTTATTTGGAAAACCTGCTTGTTTTCGTCCCCTCTTCCATCCAATTCTTTTTTGACATACCTACTGCATAAGCTGGTGATTGGAAGTGGAACAATGAAAACCGATGAATTACTTATCATCATCAGGCCCGGACTTAGAAACCCAGAGCCCCTAGGCACTTGACATTGCCCCCTCCTCCATCGCGAAGTTATTTTGAAAATTTAGCAAATTAAATTGTAACAGAACATATAATTTTTAATCGACTTTAATATACGGTCCATGTTACTGTAGTTACGTTATTTTATAAAATTTATAGAATCATACGACGAACTTTCTTCACATGACGTCATCATAGTCAATTGACTGCATTATTTCTGCAGAGGCCCCTTGGCTGGCGGGGTCCCTAGGCCTGGGCCTTGTAGGCCTAGGCCGAAATCCGGCACCGTGCATAGGATGTGTTTACAAAAACCATTGAGGAGCCTGCGAAAAGTTCTGAAAGGGAGGATTGAATTGTGGCCAATCTTGGAAGAGATTGGAAGGTTAATTTATAAACCTATAAATTCCAGGGTGCAAATGAAGTGTGTTGCTTCAATAAAGGACATCTTAGTTTCTGAGTATCATTTTCAAGCAAAACGGTGTAACTGTCGCAATGGATTTATGGGTAGGAATATTCGTGAAAATTTAATAACTACTTGCAAAACCCAGTTAAGTATGCCTATTAGCCAAGTTAATCTCATAAATGTGTTCTTCATTATGCGGTGAGATGGGTTGAGGAAACTCTCGAAGTGATTAAGGGAGCTTTTCTCAGCGATTAAACGAGCGTAGGCTCCATGGGGAATGGCTAGGTGGTTGTACCCTCCCTCTTTCGTTGGGTCTGATTGTCGATAACCAAATCGCATTTCAATCTCAGGGATCGTACCAAACACACGGTGTTAGTGGTACTAAGAAATATGGTTTGGTGATGTACGAGGTAAACAATTTCACCAAACAGGAAGAAGATATATAGCCTGAAATACGATAACTGTTTGAAGAATGTCTTCAGTTTCAAAAGGAGACGAGGAGTTACCCTTGCTGGACAACGAACCTCAAACTCACATCTTAGGAATACCAGAAACAAGGTTAAGAGAGGTTTAATAACAATGGATTAAACTGGTCTGAAACCCTCAATGATTGGTTCCATCTGAAAGTAACATGCATTGTTGTCATATTCTATCCTAAACATTTTGATGGGGTTGACAACTTCAAATGTATGGAATTTTGCCTTCCCTACATTTAATTGATTGAATTCATCTCAAAAACAATTGGACTACCTGGAGTTAAAATTGCGAGAAAACGATAATTAGATAATAATAAAAAGCTCTAAACCTTGACCATATTGTATAAACAATTGTCCTCGAGCCGACACCGTAGTTTGTCTCAAAAGATCTCGTCAAGAACTGATCCCACGACAAGTACACCTTTCGGCAAAACGAAGTAACGAGGAAATATGCTCTAAACCCAAAGAACGAGGAAACGATAATAAAGGGCTCTAAACCCTTTTTAGAGCTTTTTATTACCACGAGGAAACGATGATTAGGTTCCTTAGGTTTGTCGAAAACTATACTTGTCATGCGATCAGTTCTTGAAAAGTTCTTTTGAAAACAGCTAGATGGTGGCTTGAGAAGCAACTTCTTAAGGTCGAAACCTTAATTTTTTCATTAGAACCTAGGCCAATTGTGCCAAAATAAGAATGGAAGAGATTGGATGGCGAATGGAAAGCAGTTATTCTATTACCAAACGGCTGGAAAGTAAAGTACTACCATGGTTTACGTACGTAAGACAACGTTGGTAGTAACACTACAGTCACAACGGAAACAAAGTCGGTACCACTTGGCGATATCGTTTTGTATTTAACCTTCGGAGTATTGACACGGTGGTAATCCCGTTGGATAGGGAAGTGGTACGTTGATATATTATAGAAAAGAACCTGCTTGACGGCTTTTTCGAGACGCTAATACAATACACCCGCGTTTTCTGAGCCTATTCCTCCATCGCCGAAGAGGAAGCAAGAGTTTGGAGTGGTTTGGAGATTGCGTCGTGTTCACACCAGTGTGCCGTACGCCCGAACCGGTTCAGCGGTTCAGTGTTCAGTATCTCGCCGAGCATCACGCGCGAGAATAAACTTTTCAGATATTAGAAGACTATGTTGTGAGTCGTGATATAAGAAGAATGGTTCTCCAAGAGGTTCTACGTACGCGCATCAACTACTTTTTCTCCACTTTAGAAGAACGGCTACCTTGACCGGGTTCGAACCCGTGTCATCTGTGCGAAAGGTAAAGGCGCAAACCTTGAGACTAAGGTAGGTTTTAATTTTTGGAGCGAAACGAACACATGAGCCCACACTTTTCTATAGGAAAAATAAAGATAGGGGGTTCAGCAATTTTTTTATGGAAAATTGGAGAGATAGATGACTATGGAAACAACAAGCGGAAAACCTGAATAGATAAAAACCAATGGAAGTAGGAAAAGAATCGTTTCGTAATGATCTTTGAATGTTGTAAAGTAGTTGATTCCCATTTGAGTTATGCTCACTAATGTTATACATTAAGGAAAGAAAAGTACTAGTTGACTCAAGTAGAAGGATACACCCAGCAAACAGAGTCACGTTATTTTGTCGTTAATTTCACGTAACTTAATGACCCGTAGGACGTCAGATATGACTTTTAAGTGACGTCTTTTTGTGGGCATTATGTCACATGAAAGAGACGTGATACACATAACATCATTTTTACGTCACTTTAATACCTTTAGGACGTCAGTTACGACCGTTATCAACGGTCGTCACCCTAGCAAATGCATATGTAATTATCGTTTCAAAAAAATGATTTAAGCAGTTCCATTCAAAAAAGGAAAACACTACATTTTTACGTGCAAATGTACTTTTAATTATTTAACTTAATTGTTGCTGAAAGAAAGTCGCTTTTATTAGGGTATATTGCTTGAAAGTTTCCCTTAACCGAATTCGAACCTTTGGAACTGGGTGTTGAAAATTCCGAAATCCGACATTGTACCGCTGCGCTATTGTGAAACATATTTACTTTTCATTTCGTGCTTCGCAACTAGGCGCTGCTTCTCGTTAATACACAGCAAAAAGGAGTCACTGTTAGAACAAACCGTAACAGATAGTTTTGACCGAAATTTAACAAATGACAACTGTGAAGTGAACTGAGAGTGACTCCAGTAGAGTTCACTGAGTGAACATAATGTGTAATCGCCAACTTGGTGAGAAGTGAGTCGTTCTACCATCTTTGCAAATCTAAATTTATTAAAAGGTAAAAATCCGCTTTCGCTTCCAGTATTATTAATATTTTTAAACAGCGTTAAATGTTAAGAAAGATAATTATCAATATAAATCAAATCTATTACTACCACTCGTATCAGACGTCACAATGACGTCTCATAAGTGACGTTAAAAAATCGTAAGCTTTAAGACGTCATTATATCGTCAGTAATAGGTCGAGTGACGTTAACGACCTGTGAAAGACGTCAAAAAGACGTAGCATTGTTTGCTGTGGCGTTTTTTAGACATGCACAATAGTAATTCCTTCTCTTACGGCATAAGACAGCTTTTGGAGTATTGTAAAGGTAACACTTCCGTGTGGAAATTTTGAGATCAATCGAATGGAAATGAAGCGCCAAAGGTGAAATTCTTACGTTAAAGAACCATCATACTCCACATTCCATTTTTCTTATAACAATTCTGTCATGTTTTCACAAAACATAAATCTCGTTTGAATCCTCATCAAATTTCGTACTTAAGCTAATTATGCACTCAATGTCCGAGATTGCTAAGGATTTTACAGAAATTCGTATAATTAAGGAGATTGAATTTCCGAAATGCAACAACGTTGATAAATTAATAGCATCCACTTAAGGGGGAGGTATTTCAAATTGAACAAATAAAAATTATACAAAATGGTAAACGGTTAGGAAAAGTTTTAACCCAAACGATGGGGGAAAGTTTTAGGCCTCCTTGCCGTAGAAGTGGAGTTTTCTGAAAGATTCGGTTAGAAGGACCCTAATGCAATTTATCAACTATCCCGTGCGCTTAGTTTGGAGCGAGTACATGTTATTTATCTTTGGGGCTCACCCTTCATTATTTAATGCCCGTACATAAATAGCGGTTTTGTTGATTCTAGTTAGCTTTAATCTTTGACATTTGAGCATTCTTGTTGAATGTTTGACAAGAGCACCAATTCACGTAGTAAATGGACGATCGATAGAGAGTTACCTTTTTGTGTCATACCAATTATACGTTTTGGAGTTAAATTGAAATGTTTAATTTAAACTTTTCCAATTAGAAATGTGAGCGGGGCGGGTGATTTCGTGTACCTACCTACTGTTTTTGTCTGGGGATACCAATACCGATAAACCTTAATCGGTAGGTACATAGATGTCGCTTTTCCACGTCTCTTTAATATGATTACATTTCCTCTCTTTGCAACTATCAATTTCAGAAAGAAGCTTAACGTTCACGTTCGTAATATTCTCATAAATATTAAAATTCCTATTCATTGTGTAGAACTGGCACTATTTAAGCGGGGACACGACATCAATATGCATTCATAATAAAAGGATTGCAGGCTGCTTTTTTTTTCTTGTACATCGGTACGGATTTGAGAATTTATAAAATCGATACGGTTAAAGCAACAGGAATAAATAAGGGCACGATTTTCTAAATCCTTACTTCTTCATCCGAGAATGTCGGGAGTGTAGGTACAACATAAAAGGACGAACTCTCCTCGCTCCTTCAGATAGGAGGGCCAATTAACAAACTAGAATGTCTGAGCTTTGCTTTTGTAGTTTTTCAATTCTTCTTTTAGTATTGTACGTGAAATAAGTATTCAATAACAAATTTTCATGTAAGCATTTTCTACTAAAGACTTTTGGTCCACCACCACCAATTTCAAAAGATAAAGAAACATTTTGAACAAGCGACCGTATGATAAAATATTTTTAGTTTAATAATAAAAATATATAGAATATTTCTTTGTCTTCTCTGTTTCATCAACAGCCATTTTCATGGAAGTCTGTCTGTATGTATTTCATAGTCTTCTTTTTTTTTTATTTTAGACCTTAATTCAAATTCATTTATTCCACCATTATGTCTTTTTATGAGTCTTATTTGACGGTGTGGGATTTTTCGCCGCGGCCGTTTCGCCGCAAGGTCAGTTCGCCGCTAGCCGTTTCACCGCAAGCCGTTTCGCCGTGAACACTATTTTACTGCATTCAATTGAACACTAGCACATACCATCTTAAGTTTTTTTAAATATATATGTTGTATAAAAACTCACGTATCTACCAAATTTTAAACCTCGTTTTCGATTATTTCCAATAAGAGATAATTATCATTAGGATATACAGGGTGTCCATTTAGTAGCCCGTTCTTCAAGTATGGGTTTATTGTTAAATTTAGGTACTAAAAAATAAATATACAGGATGGCAATTAGGTTGGATGAAGCACATTTGCAAATTAGTTAGACAATACAGGGTGTCTTCAAAAAGTATGGTTCATAAAACGTATATTTTTTTAAATGGAATGACCCACTTTTTTTAAGCGCAAATGTAGGGGCCTTGGGTGAACTTTTTAGTCGTACATTATTTTTGTATTAATACACGACGTTGCCAAGTTATTAATTAATACATATTTTTTTGCTAAATATCAACCCTTTCATTATACGCTTGTATTTTTTAACGTCTTGTTTTTGTTTTTACGTAAGTTCGGTGGTAGACTTGGGTTGAATTAGAGTATTCAACCGTGACGAAACATTAAACTATTTCATACAGGACGTTCACTTTTTTTTGCTCCAAACATCGACATTTTCAAACTAATTTTTCTTCATTTTTTTAAATAGCACATTTATTATTGCATATTTGGAATCCCCGGTAAATTTTAGTGCAACTTTATTAAGCTTACCCTATACCTAAGTGTGATAGTTTTTTCGTAAATTGAGATCTTGTATTCCTTACGGCAGCAGATAGTGGCGCGATGGACGAGGCAACACATAGGCCGGACACTCGAATCGAGGATACCGTTCAAAATGTTTAATGCCGAATGGTTAATATGGTTAAGGAAAAGTTGCCAAATTTGTCACCGTGTGACTGTGACTTTGAGCAAGGCACCATATCGGCCATTCGGAAATGTTTTCCCAATACCCTATGTTTCTTCCACTTGTTCCAAAATCTTAGAAATCAATTACCTCACTTGGGTCTCATGCAAGAATATAATAATAATCCTACTTTAATCTCTAATCCACCCCTCAAAGTGAAAATGGTAATCGCTTTAGCTTTCGTCCCGATACAAAATTTGGAAGAATCGTTACTTTGGCGTATTACCTTCCTGAGGAACTTTCTCCATTGTTGAAGTGGTTCGAAGAAACCTATATTGGATGATCAAACCGTCGAAGAAATGGAAGGCCGATTCCCATGTTTTCCCCGTGCACAATCATGCGGAGGCGGTACAACGTCGTTTACAAACTGAATTGGGTGTGGAGCATCCCTCTATTTGGAAATGTATTGAAGGATTGAGAAAAATTCAGAAGGGTCGTGATGTATATATGAAGCAACTTATGGCCGGTCAAGCTCCCCCTGACGACAGAATTTTAAGAATTGTGAGGGAATTTAATGACAGAGCAACTTTAGAATATTTGCGTTCAATCGCCCATAATGACCGATTTCATTAATATAATGTAGGTATTATACACATATACAGAGTAGGTACCCCATTAGTGCGAGGAAGTCCAATATTTCATTCTATATCATATTGATTAAAAAATGTTTCAAATAAAAGTTGTAGGATACCAACAATTGCATATTTGTAGAATATTTATAAATATACAGGGTGATTCGAATAATCGTGGCTCCTTGCCGACCTGTTTTTTGAAATGGAACAGCATTGTGGTATACAGATTAGTAAAGGTCGTTCCTTAGTGAATATACAAATAAATTTATCGATTTAATTATACAGGGTGTTTGCAATAATTCGGAGTTTTGTAAATTTCGAATAGGAAAAGCTTTGTTATTTTAAATGTAACACCAGTAAAAACTACTAGTTTTAGAAGACACATAGTACAGATATGAATTGTAGAGATTGAAAAGCTTTATGGACCTACATAATAATATACAGGGTGTTCCATTTAAAATAATAAAGTTCTTTACTATACTTTTAGCGGCGAAACGGCCGCCACAAAACGGGGACGTCGAACCGGCCGCGGCAGAACGACCCTTATTTGACGTTTCGTATTTTAACAATTTTATCGCGGTGCAATTTTTTTCAAATTTTTCCCCTTTCTGTTCACAGGGATTTCTTTCCTGTAGGTATTACTTCTTCCTGCGTTCCTGACCTTTAAGACTATATCTTTTCAATTTTCTTCCTTTTGTTCTTCATTCCCTTACTCGTCTTTTCAGATATACATTTACTCGATAGTCGCCATTACAGTATTTCGAAATATTTATCTTTTTGCATCTATGTTTTATATTATTATAATTCCTCATATCTTTGAAACTATAACAGGTAAGTAAAATTTCTCGAAAACGTTTCTATAACATTGAGCGGGAACCAATATGACTCATAAAGAAATCTTCTGCAACTCACCAATTGGCCCCCCCCACATTTTTTTTTAAATTGCACTACTCCATGTGTAATACGTCATTGGAAAGCTCTTTAAAAATGCTATTCATCAGTAGCAAACAAAATTATAATTAACCGATTATTTTCTAAATAATACGAAAAATAGTATTTGTTCAAACTCCAGATGAAAGATTGATGTTTTTGGGGGTTGGTTGGTTGTGAAGGGTACGCCGTCACTCGTACCAATTGTAGACTATGCCTCACGCCCCCGTTGAGTAATTGAACAAAATGGTTTTCATTTAAAGACTGGTTTATTCTGTAATTGGTACGAGTGACGGCGTACCCTTCACAACCAACCAACCCCCAAAAACACTCAATCTTTCATCTGGAGTTTGAACAAATACTATTTTTCGTATTATTTAGAAAATAATCGGTTAATTATAATTTTGTTTGCTACTGATGAATAGCATTTTCATCTGGAGATTGAACATGGTCCTCGAGTCGGATTAATCTGTTTAGTCTGATGATTAAACAGTATTTAAAGCAATTTATTCAACATTTCAACAAAACAATCGATTAATTAACATTTTGTTTAGTACTGATGAATAGCAAGTTTAAAGAGCTTTTCAATGATATATCACACATAGGGTAGTGGAATTTAAAAAATAGGAGTGAGATGGCTGGAATCTATAAGGGGTGAGTTGCAGAAGATCGCCCTGTGGATCATGCTGGTTCCTCCTCCATGTTCTAGAAACGGTTTCGAGAAATTTTACTTATCTGTTATAGTTTCGAAGATATGAGGTCTGGTAAGTTTTTAAATTGACACCTGGTATGTTCTTGCTTTGGTACACTGGAAATACCAAAAACTACAACAAGAATTTACCAAATCGGGCGCATTTTGACAATGAGAGGATTGTCGGAAGGCGTTCAAGGAAGTAAATCTTTTAACTTTTTCTTAGTTATTTATTCAAGAAGCAGTTCTTTATCTAAAAAATAACAGAAGCAACTCTATGCAAATCAGTGAGAATCATCACTATAACACTAGAAATAAAGGTAACGTAAAGGTTAAAGGGTGGTAATATTCCCGACCCCAAAAATTGTCACCGTCAGCTCAAGAATTATTATTTTTACTCCAAGAATTATTTTTTCGACCCCAGCTTTTTAATTATTTTGATCCCAAGATTTCTGATGTCAAGAATTATTATATTAGCCCCCAAAATTATTATTTTAACCCGCAGAATCATTCTTTTGGCCCCAAGATTTTATTCATTTTACCCCATGATTTTGTTCATTTTATTTAATCGAAAAAAATATACTAAACCTACCTCTAACCTAAGCGCCTGAGTGACAATATACGTTTAGGGTGGCATTTTTTTAGTTTCAAATACTTCTATAAAATAAGTAAATAAATAAAATCTTGGGGTAAAAAAAAACATCTTGGACTGAAATGAATAAAACCTTGGGGTAAAATGAATAAAATCATGGGGTAAAATGAATAAAATATTGGCACCAAAAGAAACATTATATGGGCTAAATTAATAATTTTAGGGGCTAATAATTCTTGGGAACAAAAATCTTGGGACCAAAATAAATTAAAAAGCTAAGGTAGAAAAAATAATTCTTGGGGTAAAAATAATAATTCCTGGGGTGAGAATGACAATTCCTAGGATGCACAAAATAATATCTTAGGGTTAAATAATGTAGACTGTCAACATCTCAAAATGGTGGATGTACCTATTCTCATTGTTTCCTGTTCTTATCTTTTTGTATTAGATGTTTTCTTGTTTGTATTTTTAGATAATCTTGTCGTTTCCTCTGTTTGTATCTATTTTCTTTGACTTGGTCATTATTCTATCATTTTTATTTTCTTTTATTATCAGTTTTTTGGCATTATCTTATTTTCCTTGAATATTTCCTTTTCTTTGTGCCACTTTCATTCCCCTCCATCAATTATGACTTTTTCGTACATATAAATTGTGTATCTTAAACCTGTTTCAGTTAACTTCTATTTTCCATTATCCCTTCTATGTCCAGTGCCGGTTTATACATTACGCACACTACGCACGTGCGTAGGGCCCGGACGTGCGTAGGGCCCGGACAACTCCAAAGTTTTAAGTTTATTAATTATAGGTACCAATCAATGCAAAGGAAGACTCAGGGCCTTCGAGCTCCTCTACTCTTCCAAAAACACCTCCAGTTTTCAGAGTCAGTGAAGTATCTAGGTATTACACTTGACAAAAAACTGAACTGGAGCAAACACATCCAGCTTAAAGCGGAGAAAACAAATAGGGCCTTCTGGCAATGTCGCCGCGCAATGGGAAGACTTTGGGGTCCATCCCCAAAGGCTGTCCTGTGGCTGTACACCGCTGTGATTAGACCTATGTTTTGTTACGGAGCAATTGTCTGGTGGCCTAGAACCAGACTCTCCACAACCATAGCACTTCTTAACCATGTGCAAAGACTAGCGTGCCTTTCGTGCACGGGCGCAATGCGAACGACCCCCACAGCCGTCATGGAGGCCCTCCTGGGTCTGCCTCCACTGGATCTCCACGTGAGAGAGCAGGCCACGGTGGCAGCCTTGCGTCTGAAAAATAAAGGGTTGTTGAACAGCAGAGGTACTGAGGTGGGACACTCTCGAATTCTGGGTGAGGCAGTCAAGCGACTGCCTATACTAGAAGGACGATCTGACTCACTCATCCCTCGATTTATACTAGGGAAAAACTACCGCATCTTTTTTGATGCGGAAGTGGCATCCCAACCAGACATATCCATCTTCACGGACGGATCTAAAACAATGGAAGGAACAGGCACCGGAATTTATTCCAAAGAACTGAACCTCCATATTAGCCAACCACTAGGCAAAATTTCGACTGTCTTTCAGGCAGAACTAGCAGGAATAACGCTTAGTGCAAGAATAATTCTTATGCACAGCATAAAGAATAAAAGCATTAGAATTTCCAGTGACAGCAGAGCCGCTCTGCAGGCACTAGGTCAACACAAAATTACCTCCAGGCTGGTTTCCGAGTGTCACCAAATACTGGAGCAACTGACAAACAGCAATACCCTTGAACTGGTATGGGTTAAAGGGCATGCTGGAACAACAGGCAATGAAAAAGCCGATAAGTTAGCCCGACTGGCCTCAAAACAACTGTTTTATGGTCCAGAGCCGGCTCTTCCACTTACAGTATCAACTGTAAACAACTTAATAACTCAAGACACCCAAGCCCAGCATAGGGTTAGGTGGAACTTGATGTCAGAATGCCGTCACGCGAGAGAGGCCTTCAGAGGACCATCTCGTAGCCTGGCGCGTTTTTGCACAGGGCTATCCAGAAAGAACCTGCGGCTACTTGTGGGCATACTTTCTGGGCACTGTAAACTTAACAAGCACATGCACCGCATGGGCTTGGTTGAATCACCATCCTGTAGAGGATGCCACACAGAAGATGAGACGGCGCAACACATACTTTGTGAGTGTCCCGTACTTGTCGAATTAAGACGATCCATGTTGGGGGACTCCTGGCCGGACATGGCTAAGATTAGAGCCGCTTCCCCGTCCAGCATCCTCAGGTTTATCTCACGTGTGGGATGGCTTGAGTGATGCTGCGGGGTCGAACGACTCTAATCAGGGAGGCAGCACAAAGGGCCCGAATAGGTGGCCTAAGTGCGCGTGGACTTTTGACCACCCTCCCATCGTAATCCAGATCCAGATACTCCAAGAATTATTTTTTCGACCCCAGCTTTTTAATTATTTTGATCCCAAGATTTCTGATGTCAAGAATTATTATATTAGCCCCCAAAATTATTATTTTAACCCGCAGAATCATTCTTTTGGCCCCAAGATTTTATTCATTTTACCCCATGATTTTGTTCATTTTATTTAATCGAAAAAAATATACTAAACCTACCTCTAACCTAAGCGCCTGAGTGACAATATACGTTTAGGGTGGCATTTTTTTTAGTTTCAAATACTTCTATAAAATAAGTAAATAAATAAAATCTTGGGGTAAAAAAAAACATCTTGGACTGAAATGAATAAAACCTTGGGGTAAAATGAATAAAATCATGGGGTAAAATGAATAAAATATTGGCACCAAAAGAAACATTATATGGGCTAAATTAATAATTTTAGGGGCTAATAATTCTTGGGAACAAAAATCTTGGGACCAAAATAAATTAAAAAGCTAAGGTAGAAAAAATAATTCTTGGGGTAAAAATAATAATTCCTGGGGTGAGAATGACAATTCCTGGGATGCACAAAATAATATCTTAGGGTTAAATAATGTAGACTGTCAACATCTCAAAATGGTGGATGTACCTATTCTCATTGTTTCCTGTTCTTATCTTTTTGTATTAGATGTTTTCTTGTTTGTATTTTTAGATAATCTTGTCGTTTCCTCTGTTTGTATCTATTTTCTTTGACTTGGTCATTATTCTATCATTTTTATTTTCTTTTATTATCAGTTTTTTGGCATTATCTTATTTTCCTTGAATATTTCCTTTTCTTTGTGCCACTTTCATTCCCCTCCATCAATTATGACTTTTTCGTACATATAAATTGTGTATCTTAAACCTGTTTCAGTTAACTTCTATTTTCCATTATCCCTTCTATGTCCAGTGCCGGTTTATACATTACGCACACTACGCACGTGCGTAGGGCCCGGACGTGCGTAGGGCCCGGACAACTCCAAAGTTTTAAGTTTATTAATTATAGGTACCAATCAATGCATTTAATATTAATGAATTAAGGTGTAGGTACTTATTTCACTCACGACTTCTCTTCAAAATAAATACTGTAAGATACAACAATCTTAAATAACAGGAAAGCACGTGTGAGACTAAAATTTATTGGTCATATATTTTAAAAGAGTTTATTGCAGATTGAACATTTCCTCGTCCCTTTCTAAGTAAATAACCTTTGTACTTAATTATGCCGACACAATCAGGGGTGTAACTATCATGGTAACTATCAGCCCCGCGGAACCCGGGCCTGTGATCTATCCCGGATGTTACGGCACTAATATTTGTATTTTCGTAAACATTCCTCTTAAATTGCTGAAAACGTATTTAAAAAAAATTGCAAAATTGCCATCATTTCCGGCCTACACTTCGTTTGCGTGCGGTGTTGTTTGTACTCGTACCAACTATAAATAAAGACAGATGCGCCGTACTTATTGTATTGCATAAGCTTCTTGAGAATTCAGACTTGCCGTTTTCATCTTATAAAGCTATTTAAAATAATTAGATATATTAGTCTGAATGATTCTCATTGTTATCGTCTCAAAAGCAACGGAGGTGGAGAAAAATAAATTGGCTTGTATCAAATTCGAAGTTTGGCTATCTATGCAAATTGTTGTGAGGGTGGGTGGTAATGGTGGGGGGGCCCAATGTTACTTAGTGCGTACTACTAAATGACATGTAAAACCGGCACTGTCTATGTCTAGTGCGTTTCCTAGCTCTAGTTTGTATACTTCTTCTCCTTTTATCTGTGTCCTTCCACCTGCGCCTCTTTAAATAAGGTTTGAAATCTGCCTTTTCCACAGCTTCCATTTCAAGACCACTTACAACAATATTATTTTTGATTTTGTGGTTTGCTAATCTCCTTACACTTTTTTCTACAGCCTTCATCTTCTCTTTTAATTTATTTCTTATTTTCTTCCTTTAACATTTTATTTCCCCGTTTCAATTCCTTCAACTCTTCTTGCAACGATCTCTGATCCGTTTTGATGACTTTTGTGTCTTTCATTAGTTCCCCTATCATACTTGTAATTGTTTTTGTTTTATCCTCTATCGTATTTTTCTCCTTTTCTGAGGTTCTGTCTATCTCTTCGCGTCACCTAAAGATTTAATCTATCTCCATGTTTCGTTTTCGTTTCGTTTCTTCTGATGTATAGTTGGTATCATTTTTTCTGAGTGAGACTTTAAACACCTTTCTGCACAATAAATGCAGTTTGGTGACACTGGACGACATTTATTCGATATTTAACTGTCTAACTCTCGAAATTTCACTTTTTTATCACACGATGACTCTATTAGAAACGAAAGCAAGTTGTTTAAGAGTATAGTAGGTATTGTACTCTCATGTAATAGCTATTACTCACCCTGCTGAATTGTGGTACTCGCCTTCGGCTCGTGATGCAAACTTCATTTTCGTGAGTAATAGCTATCATTACATGTTCGTTACATACAATGAATATAATACAGTCCACTAAGTCCTTAACTTCAGTAGTTATTTTTTGAACTCAATCAAACAACGTTTTAAATGAAAAAATTTCGATTACACGCCTTACGTCTTACCAACCGAAAGACAATAGAAAAGTCTTGAAAAATAATATGTCATATAAACAATAGACATTTTTAGTAAATTAGTCTTGATAATATCAAAAATCTTTTTCGTCGAGAAAAATAATGAAAGAAAATCAAGCCAGCTTACATTTACAAGGGAACATTTGATTAGATCACATTCTTTTCGGGATTGTAGGTTTTATTTGTCTACCTCAACCCCTTAAGTAACTGAAACGTCCTTGTGGAACAAAGGGCAAAAAAAGGTAGTACGTAGAATAAAATTCCCATTAATAAAGTACGCGAGGGGATGCAAAAAAAAAAGTATTTCGGTAAAATCTGCTCAAGGAAGTAAGAGTAGGTATACAAGATGGTGTCTCGATCGTACCCTAAAAGTTCGTTTTGATTTATTGAAGTGCGTGTGTTACACATAACCGAGAAGCCATTAATAACCTTTAAGAAAACGTACAAACATCTAACGCACTTCTTTTTTTTTATTACGGAGCTCGATTTAAAATATGCAAAGTGTCAATCCGATTACAATTTCGCGCATCATCCACCAGGTGCTACAGTCATCAATTTCCCTCTCAGTGCTACCAACTCTAGTTACGTTTCACAGCCTTCTTTGATGCGATTGCTGTCATCTCACAAGCTCCAGTATGACATCTGCCTTTTCCCTGAAGAATACTCTCATTTTCTGCTCGCTTAACTTGCAAGATGATCTCCGTACTTTACTTTGTTACACACTCTCTCTCGAAATTTGTATCTTCTATTCTTGACTCGACGTAATTTACATAAAAGTAAATTTCGTTATTTAATACCCCATTACGAACGACGTTTCAAACAATTTTCTTAAAACCGAATAAAACGTCATTTGAAAAGTATGAAAGGGACACCGGAAATTCAATTGAACTGAAGCGGAAAAACGGAAATGGAAATTGACAATTTAGTTTTTCGAACGAAATAGTTTTCAAACTAAATCTGTTTTGGTTATAATTTCGATTTGATGTACTCTTTCCGAGGGAAATAGAACGAAACGGTCTCTTATACAACACGTAATAGTTTGAACGCTGACTGACTTCTTTCCGAAGGGAATAAATGTATTTTTGTCAACCTTTTTTTTTCTTGTTTTGAGAGGTAAAATGGAAATTAAAGAAAAATAGAAATTTAAAAAGCGCGATTAATTGAAGCGTTCTGGTTTAATCACGCACGTTGCTCGCTTTTATTCGAGTGGAAGTGAACGTTATGTCTTTTAAATTTAAAGAAAATATTGAAATAAATGGAATTGTTGCGTTAAATTACGTAGGGCGATAAAAGCGTACTTTGGTTAAGACGTCATCTTACAATTTTTTTACTAAGCGAAGAACCTTACGAATGATACTGTAAGATCAACGAATTGCGGAGGTATGCAATTACCAAGCGGCCATCTTGGTAAACCTAATTTGAACCGTTACATTTGACGCTTTGCGTGAAAAAATCGAATTACATACTTACAGCTGATTACATCTCTTGTTTTCATTAGTAAAATTTGGCGTTAAGTCGAAAATTTTGGAGAAGAACCGACTAAATAAATTAAACGGAACAATCACATACAAACAAAAGCGGAAAAGAACAGGAAAGACAAGATGGAGGAAATATTAAGAAAGCTAAAAATGAGATGAGTCAGGAAATGAGAAACGGATTCAGGGAAAATAGAGAGGAGAGCAATTATAAGAGAAGATATGATGATAAAGGAGGGAGAGTGAAAAGAACAAAAAAAGGTATGAGAAAAGGCATATTGCAAGCAAGAATAGAAAAAATGGAAACAGGAGAGACAAAAGAGGAAGAACAATATAGTAATTATTAGATGTGTAAAAGAAGGTGGTAATAACTTGGAGGAGAAAGTGGAAAAATTCATAGAGTAAAGCTAAGAGTAAAGGTGAAAAAGCTCATATCAAGATCCCAGGAAAGCGTATTATCATAGCGAGGACGAAGAATTTAGAACATAAAATGGATGCCAGGAACAAGAAATATTGAGATAAGAACCATAACAAGAGAGAAAAAAAGAGGAACTAGAAAGAACCAGGATATGATACAGGAAGTTGTGGATAGGGGTGGAGAAATATACCTAGGATAACGAGAAGAAGAATTAGTATTGGAGAGGGCATAGTAACGCAAAAGGAAGGAGTTGGTAAGAGATATTAGGAAAGGTAGGGGAAGGTTTGGGGTGGATGAACGAATTTGAAAAAAGAAGAAGAAGGATTGTTAGGGAGGCTGGAGAAAGGGATGGGTATAAGGAGAAGGAAGAGAAGTGGAAGGCTAGGTTAGGCTAATGTGAGTTATAAGGATTATGAAAATGTGAGTATTTTACAGTATTACGTAGTATGTATTAAGAGGGATGGAGTGTAAATTTTTTGTTCTTGTTTCTAGGTATTATACTGGGTTAAGGGAGGTTAGGGAAAAAAGAATCCATTTGTTAGAATTTTTTTATAAACAAATAAAGTCATTGACTGATTGAAATTAACTGAGACCTTTTTCCAGACATAGCTAAAGACTTTGGAGAAATTCTCTGGGTGCCTGGGCTTGGGCGCTTATTTCATTTTCGTTAATTCAATTAAAATTCATGTATAAATTTTTCTACCTAATTTCCGTAAACGATCCCTTTACCAACTCCCCCCCACACCACCCCTATTTGAATGTAATCGAAGTGATCCCTGCCAACGTGTAATTACCATCCTGTATTATTATCAGCCAAAAAGGATATTTTCTTTACCAAGTAGGTACTTTTATTGCCAATATTGTTTTTTTGGAGCTTTCCAACTTTTGGAGAGGTCTCTCTGGGACACCTAATTGTATGCAGATTTGGGGGCATTTGCCTTCCTTATCCATAGCGGCCATCCTAACTAAACCAGTCCGAGTGCAGGAAACGGTGCTGGGATAACTGAACCCTAGGAGCTAGAGGAAACCAAAGGATCCAGGTCCTTTAGTGTTATGTTAAGTTTATGTAAATATTCGATTTTCGTTAATGCAACGTCTTGTTACTAATAGTTCTGTAGTCCCTACTACCTCTTGACCTACCCGAGGTGGAGCCCCTTGAAGATAACTGTTCCAGTTTTGGCGTCTGTCCTACGTCTTGGATAGTAATGTTCAAAGAGCTCCACCATGGGTAGCTCAAGGAGGTAGTGGAGACTGAGCTGATGTTTATCATAAATCAAGAACCGCTAATCCATAGCGTTGGTTCCCTCTCTAGGCTAGCGGGTGGTTGATTGGAATATTTAAATGGGCATGTGCCAACATAGTATACTTTATGTAAAGATACCCGTAACGCAGAAAGACTCGTTTCTAACCATTTACGTGTGGTACCCCATCTATCAAACTGGGTGCTACGTAGCTCCAGTAAGTCCTGGCTTCTTTCTCCTTTGGTATTTTCTGTCAATCCCACCCTGCACTTTTTTTGGTCACGTGAGAGCAAGAACCCTCCTACTAAAAATAAGTACACGAAGGAGCAAAGAACACAACATCGTACCGAAGATCGTAATCCTTTATTTATTTATTCTGGAGTCAATATGGAATCTATCTGTAACCCTTGCGTTCTATTTAAAATGAACATTTATCTGGGAATTACTTCTTATTACTGTAATATTTATGGAGTTCCGCGAAGTAACTTTATGCAAAATTAATTAAATACGGGAAAAATTGTGGTGCCATATTACAACGCTGAGCACAAACTTGCATACAATTATTTAATACTTTCAGGAGAACACGGCTAATGTATCGTCTACTTCAAAAAAGGGATTTTATCTAAAATCAAACCCAATTTCTTCATAGAGGACCTACAGAATCATGTCTATGCTTGAAGAAGCAAAAGTAGAAGAACAATCAAGCTCCATAGATATGTATATCACACCTCTAGATTGCAACGAACTGGCCGACGAAGACAGAGGCGATGATGACTTTGGAGGCACTTTTGACAATCGAAATAACGCCGAAGTGGAGATGGTTCTAAACCACGGGGAGAAAGACTATTGAAGAAATTGAAGCTGTAATTAACAATAATCTTGATTCAGATGTCCTCAATGCATTTGAAAGTGGCTTCATTACCCCCCCCCCCCCTCCAAACAAGAAATGTTCACCTCCGTTATATGAACTATCATTTTATTCAAACTTGTAAACGCCCATAGAAAAGTTTCCAAACATTTTTTACGTATAATTTACTCGTATATACAGGGTGGTCCAAAATATTCTTGCGATGTACTTTCAACTGGATTGTTGTCTTAATCGAGAATGAAATGTAAAATGAATGATTCTGTGCGCTTAGGTTATTTAAATGTTTCAAAAAAACATTTAAGCAATATAAGCACATAAATGTTTTTTTGAAACATTTAACAACCTAAGCACACAGAATAGTTTATTTAAGTGAAAAAGGGAGAATTCAAATTCTCATTATAGTTGGTCACCATTTTGTTATAGATACCTAAAGCGATTGTTTTAAAATTTGTTAAGAGCTTTCCAACGTTGTGCCACATTTTCATTAAAACTTTTGAAGAAAATAGCGCGTGGCCGCCATCTTGAATTTTTGCTAAAAAATTTTCCAGCTAAAATGTGCCCAACAAAAAATAAAAATGTACGTGTGCGAGAGATTTTTCCAAAAATAATTATTTTGGAAATTATGAATTTTGTTCCAGACTTTTGGACCACCCTGTATTGTAAAAGAACGCTTTCCAAATAGAAGCGCGACTAGAGTGGAGTGTGGACCAAATAAAAACATTATTTGGGATTCTTTTGGTGGCTGTCTACGTGGATTGTATAAGTGCGTGAACACTAACGTATTGGAAGATGGCTCATGATGTTATGAGTGCACCGATTTAGAAAACTGTGAGGCGCAGTCGATTTGAGACGATAATACGATTTATTCAATGACAATTTGGCCACCGACAGAAATAATCGTTTGTCATGCGATTTGGTGTCCTGAAAGCAGTATAGATGGAGCAATGATCCCATACTACGTAGAGTCCCTATATAGAGAGAGTACCGCAATTGACCGCCATTTTGACTCCAGAAAATGGCGGGAAATTTGAATTGAAGAAATGGTATTGGTGTGATAGAAAAATTATTACAACTGACAGCTGACAACTGACAACAGCTGATTCCTGACAAGACAACCATAATATGCAGCCGCCATTTTAGCTCCAAAGTAACGCCCAAACCAATTGCGGTACTCTGTCTATATAGGAACTCTAATACTACGGACGCCCTAGTATAAAGCAACACTTGGTTACAAATCATGGTAAGAATGGGCGTTTGGTAGATTTTGAAGGTTACCAAGACAACATCCTCAAAAGGTATTTATTTACCAGAAGGAAAGAAATCACTGGAATAGCCGCAACTCGTTAAAAATTATAATGAAAATATGAGTGGAACTGATCGAATGTACTGGCCCATAATCATTTGGGGTCTCTATCAATAACGCATGTATTAATCCTTTAAGATTCAAGGATTCAAGTGAAATACTGGAAGTGGGTATTGGGGCATGAAAGTGAAACCACGGGATATGTGGTGGAGGAAGAGGTGAAGTTAGATAAAATTGGAATAGTGGCGGGAAAGAGAGCGATGGTCTTTGAGGAAAGGATGGAGAGGCGGGAAGAAGGGGGGATCTTCAGATGTAGTTGGATTGAAGTGAAGAAGATGAAGCAGGAGGGAAGAAAGTGCTTCTACGAGAGGGGCGGATATACGAGAGAGGAGGTGGAGAGGAGGAGAGAGGAGGGGTGGAGGGTAGTTGGGGATATAGTAAGAAGAGTAGAAGATGTGCAAAGGCAGGAGAGGAGGGCGAAAATTAATGCAGGGAGGTACAATGGAGCTGGTGACAAGCGGTTTGCCAAGGTATTTAACCGGTGACGTCAACATAAGGAGGACGATGATAGTGGCACGGTTTAGAGTGGGGAATGAAGAAAGGGATAATAAGTACTGACGGGAGGAGGAGGAGAGGGTATGCAGACTGTGTAGAGAGGGAAGGGAGACGATGGTGCATATACTGGAGGAATGTTATGAGCTAAGAGAACAGGAGGGAGGGTGGAAATGGGTGTTACGCGAGGGAGGAGAAGGGATAAAGTGGATGGAGGAGGTGGTAGAATTGATTGAATCAAAATCAAAAAAAGGAACCATAATAAGACCTTGAACGTCTAAAACCACGCTTACCATAATTTTCCCTGCTGAAGGTTTCACTTTTTCGTTTCGATGCTTAGGCTGAGTTTAAGCATCGAAACGCTTGATATTTTGATTCAAAAACACAATGAAGAACAGCCGTCACTATAATACGCCTCTTCACATCTTTGTGCATTGGTAATATGTTTCGACGCCCATCTCGCACAAACTCTACGGAACTGTAACATTTCCCAGTTCCCACACTTAACTCAAGAAAATTTGCCATTTATCGTATTAAAAAAAATCCGTCGATCATTCCGAATCAACTCATCGACTTGCTGAATGTTTTCCGAAGTTACGGACGTTCGTGCACGTCTGATGTGCGTTAAGTTTTTCAGCACGTTCTCGCCCTTCTTTGCAGCCTGAAAAAGGTTTGAGTCTTTGAAAGAGGGTTCTTTTTCCAAATTGTGCAGAAATACAAATACAAAGCGAAATCGGAAACACTGACATAAAGTCTTACGACTGAACTCTAGAGTCAAGTTATGTTTGCCAGCGAAGATAGCAGAGTGAAGTAAGTGACTCTAGATTGCTTTCAAATTTTTTTCATTTTCGAAACTGACTATGGTTTAAGTTTGTTTTAATTTTCGTCTTGTACGACCGAAGAAAGTATAATTAGAGACCTTGAGAATTAAGGCACGCGCGAGAGTGCAATGCAAATTTGCTAATGCCTAATTTAACGCTTCGGTTCCAGTTTGTTCGCTCCGTAAAGGACGTTAAGTTAGAGTGTTTCGAGCCGAAACTTCCACATGCCATAAAGTTCCTCTTCAGTAAGTTAGCTATAATTTTCCCTATATTAATGCCGGATATTACTATATGAGAACGGTCGAACCCCTCCACGCTAAGATCAATAAATTCTATGCAGGTGCATCAAACTACCCATACTTCTAGCTAGTGATAAAGTAACTTGAGCAAAATAAACAAGATCCATTATAAAGGACACCTACCCAGAATATAAAACACTCAATTTCATGCTCTGTGCTCGCTATTGTTACTGTAATTTCAATGCGCCATAAAGCTCAGACACACGATCTTATAGAGAACGTAATTTTAAGATAAGAAGGAAATATTTTTTGACCCCCCTCTAACTATAAAATTGCAATATTCAGATTTGGAAAGATACTCGCGTCCGCAAAGAACCCCTTCGGTTAAAAGTTGAAGACAAACCGCAAAGTAAACTGAAACGTCTGATGTTTACACAGAATAAAGAAGGGAATTTACTTATTAATAACAGATAAGGCGTCTTTGAATAGTTTAAGGGTAGGTAAGGGCGTGAGTGTTTGCATTCTAAGCCATGCTTTGGTCTTTTCTCGGTGGCTGAATCAACATTCAAGGTAAATACTAGTTGAACGACGTTGTCATTTCATCTCTAGAGGATCTACTTTTTACTTTTACTCGCTAATGGAAAGGTTACGTTTTTTTTAATCAAATGAGGTTCATTTTCTAACGGTAAGGGTCAAACGTAAGCTTTACGAAATTAAGTAACGGAAACCATAATTGGATTATCTGTTTCACTTTGTTGTACTTCGAGAATGATGTGACTATCTGGATTCTGAATTACAATGGGGGGGGGGGGGGGGCATGCGAACATAGGCCACCTATTCGGGCCCTTTATGCTAACTCCCTAATTAGAGTCGTTCGACCCCGCAACGTCACTCAAGCCATGCCACATGTGAGATAAACCTGAGGATGCTGGACGGGGAGGCGACTGTAATCTGAGCCATGTCCGGCCAGGAATCCTCCCAACATAAAGCATCCAAATGACAGGACAGACGGACGCAAGAAGAAGAAGAATTCACAAACCATAAAAGTATTTTACAAAGTAAAGCTTTCATCAAGAACCAACCACTGAAAACACTTGGAGCTAATACTGGCAGTACTTCAGTTGTTTGCTGATCATGATGAAAAAGCGTCCGATTTCTATCTTTGCGCTTCAGTAGTGTACGTTTCATCGATTCCTTTTAATAAAGATAAGGCTAAAATCCGATTCAGGATTCAGTTTTTAATTATAATAAATAAATAATCAATTTTTAAATAAAGTGTCCAAACCATTTAAAATAAATTAAATGACCAGTAAACTGGCACACAACTTTCCCCTGTTTACTAAAATGACGTATTAAATAAAATAGTTTTTGCGTAAAAACTCAAAAAAATAAAAAAAATAAATATATAGTGTGTGGTACCTATAGTTGTAATCAGAAAAGGATTTCTCTCCTAAAATAATATACAGGTTATGTCAAACATTTTTAATATTTTGTTAATTTTCGGATAGAAAAAAAAAGAAATATATAGTGTGTAGTACAATTGTAATCAGAAAATGATTTCTGGTTTTCCCTTGAAATAATATACAGGGTATGTCATAAATATTTTTAATATTTTGTTAATTTCTGATTAGGCCGGAAGTAAATTGGTATACTTATTTTACTCGATTAAAAGAGTCGTATGTCCTCTACTTCACTGTACAATTTTACTTCTTCATCTTTGTTAGCAAAAAAGTTATGAATTTTTAAAGTTTTCAACTTCAAGCATTCAATCCCCGTCCCCTATGTGAAATACAGAAATAAATGTAGTGCATATAGTTTTTCATGAACTGTATGAATAACATTTCAAAAAATAAAAAAAAATGCTTAAGGAAAATTTTGAGAAAATCGATTTTCAATTCACAAGGAATGGGAACGAACGAAGATGAAGATTGAAGATCATCTGATGATTAGGACAAATTAAGATCTCTTAATTCAAATTTAAAAAGCTTTTTATTTACTGGAAGTTTTCATAATGGAAATTTCAGGAGCCACTGGACAATATCCCATTGGGCAGTTCAAGATATACAGAAATTAAAAACTCCAATGAAATATTAGTTATTGCACTATGGCCCATCTTTATAATAACAATAATCCCGCTTTAGAACATTTGTGTAACTAACATTGTGCTTCTTAGCCGTCTATTATTATTCCATAGGTACTTACTTTGTGGAGGTTACGACCTCAAAGAGGAATCGTGTCAAAACTGTCAATAAATTCCTTCACATTTCCAATCATTAAAACAGATCATGTTAGACAGCGACATGCTTCAAATATTCCAGAGCATTCTGCAAGAAGTATTCCAGAAAAAAAAACTAAAATGCATCTCAAAAAGACAAAATAGGCTTTTTAGACCACGGGATCAAGATTACAGTTCCAATAGCAGGAAAGACCTGTTATTATCATTGATTGCCTTGCTGACAAAGTACCTGTACTTCAAAAGATAATAAAAAAACTTACATTGTCTACCGTGATCTACAGCTCCCTAAATAATAAGGACAATAAGTTGAACAAGTTGCTCTGTTGAGTCACCATCGTCCTGGATGTCGCCCTTTCAGGTCGTTTTGCTGCTCAGAGGTTCTCAATGTCAACCATTCAGCGCAACAGAAATTGCTTAAATTTGAACCTTGGACCTACTCCAAGAACAAGAATATAAACAGGGCAACGGAGACAAATGTGCTCGATTGTGGGGACAATTCGTCAGGTCGAGTTTTTCGGACGCCATTGCTCTGATTGTAAAGCAAGTCAAACTCTACAAATAACTGATTCACCTTTAACTAAAACTAGGAAGTATTGATTTTCTAAACCAATTTGCCTCTGTTACGGTTTTTATTTCCAACATTTTGAAGAACTCTACGTCTAAAATCACGTTTAAAATGCCTTTTTGGCTTTTGACTCCTTTTGGGGATTGGAAAATGAGTATCCCAACATGAAGATATAATAAAATCATTTTGCAAATTTTGGAAACAATTCCACTGTCAAAACTGGAAGGTGAAAAAAGCTTTAAGATTTTTGAGTGTGGACATACTTAAATTCGCTAGTTATCTTCCAATAGATAACCAAGAATATTTGCATGGAATAATATTCGAGTGTTGCCAGTATCACGTATTTGTTAAATATTTCAATGCTAATAAAAGCACATCCATTGAAAGTCAGAGAACACCCGTTAAGATTTCGAAGCTTTTTAGTACTCTTCTCACTGAAGTAGAACTAATTGTACCAAGTTCTTCACTAATTTGTTTGGTGCAAGCATTTGGATTTTCAGCTACAGCCTGCAATACCATAAATTTTACCTCTTCTGTTCTGACAGTTTTTCTTTGAACAGGTGCTTTGAAGTTTACCGATCCTGTTTGTTCGAATCGAAGCTAAAATTTTTGTAATGCACGAGGAGCACGACGATCAGGATATCTTTGTTTATAAACACGAGAAAATATTCCGGAAAATACAAGGACCATGTGGTATCAGCATGATGGTGCGCCCTGTCATGATTTCCGGGTCTCTTACTGTCATGGATTTCTTTTATGGGAATTCGTAAAAGATTACGTATTTCAAAAAGATCCTACGACACAAGAGACAATGAAAAACAGAATAATAATCGCATTTTCTAACGTCACACACGAGATGTTACAAAATGTGTGTGAATCTTTAAGGCAAAGACTTGAAACGTGCCTACAACAAAATGGGCACAATTTTGAACACGTGTTAAATTATTTTTTTGTTCTTATGCTTTTTGTTTAATAGAAGCAAAGCCTATTAGAATAAACCTGCTCGATTAAAATAATGCTTGTTGGGATTTAATCGAAATTTTATAAATATCTCCATAACTGTGGAAAAAAGTAGGTACTAGTGCAAATCGATAAAGAATTAAAAACTACATTAGAAACAGTTGAAAGAAATCGAGGGTGCCATTTAAAAAAAATTCTGGCAAGTTGCCCCGAGACTTCCCTCGTATTAACACTTTTTTGAAAAAATAAATACTACTGAATTCAGAAAAAAATACTCTAAACTACATAAAAAACAGCAATTTTATCTTGTAAAAAAATGAGTGCCGCCATTTTAGCTTACGCCGGAAGTGACCTCATCAAAGGTAATATCAGCATTTTCGTTCTTGGCCCGAATGCAGTCGATTGGCGAAAACCGCATTTCGATAACTTTAATAGTTTCTGAGTTTAGAGCGTTGCAAGGAATGTGTACGTACAGACTACAGACTACAGACGACAGACGACAGACGACAAACGGAAATTTTTTTTCATATTTTGAATCTACGTATTCAGAAACGCAAAGATATGTCAAAATTTGCATAGGTCAATTTTTTTTTTGGAACACTAATACAATACTACCCTTTTACTTCGTACTCGGGAAGTAAAAAATGAGTTTCAGAGTACTTTGAAAAATTTGAAAATGAGCACACTTATACAAGAAAAGTATGGCGAATTAAAAGAAATGTTTTAGACTACTTAAATAAATACTTCTGACTTTCTTCTACGATTTTGCAAAAACAAATTCCAAAATTTCAAAAACACCAGTTTTTTGACCATTTCTTTCTGATGCTGCATTTTTCTAATTGCTCTAAAATGGTAACGCCGCAATCAATTTGAAAAATTTAAAAAGTACCTATTTTTCATCTAAATTAAGCTTTCATCGACCAGCACAAAAAAATTCATGGGTCGCTATTTAAAAAAGCAGATATAAGTTTATACTGGCCGGCGAAAACTAAACACCTGGTATAAACCCAAATATTTTAAAACATGAAGTTGTTCAATAGAAATTAGTACACTACTATTTATATTTTATGCTGATATTTATGCAAAGTCACTAGAAACCGAGGCCGGAGTAATGCCGAACCCTGTATTAAAAAGGACATTTGCACCGAACATTTGAGTGTTGCCAGTATCACATATTTATTAAAAAATTCAATGCTCTTAAAATCACATCATTATGAAATACATTTTATGTAGAAAAATTTGTCGTATGTGCTGAATGTTAAATTGGCCCCACCTAAACTGAGAAGATTTGTGTGCCAAACGGCAAAAGGACTAAGTTTGTAATGAGATTAATTTCGATGTGATTTGAGTAGGTGAAGGGGTTAACTGGACTTTTTATTGTATACATTGAATCTGTGAAATACAGTAACGTATGGCGATTATATGAAATAAATGAAAAAATTTGATTTTCCATTGCTTTTATTAATTCACACGTAAATTTAACAATTTCTATATTTAATGCAGTGCTCTTACAAACATTTTATTATGAACATCACACGAAATTGAAATAGAAGCTCAAAAGGTGAACTTATTTAGTAAAACATTTGTGAACCACAAGCTCTAGGATAAAAACAATAAATGCAAATGAGATACAGATTCCCCAAATGGCAAAAACACCGGATAAATGCTGAAGTGTTAATACCACTGGTCCGTCGTCTTCATGCTTGATAATCGTGATGTTGCGAAGAAGCTTTTTCATATCGGCATCAAATATACCAGATTCCTTCCATCTTTCAATTGCTGCATTTATAGATGACATAACGTAATGAGGTTTAGGTAAAGTTAGAAACAATTTTACATTATCAGTGTATCTGTCTTCTATTACAGTACTTGACTCACCTTGTTCGCTAAGAAACAGAAGATTTTCGGTGTTAATTATTAGACAAATGCATTTTTTCTCTTTAAATAACAAATCATTATCTTCTCCTGATGTAGGAGTCATTTTGTTTTGTATTTTAGTATAAATGCCATCGCTGGGTCTACTTGGTAGAAAAAACACGTTTTTCACTTGATTGCTATCACAAACGGGCAATTTTGAATTTGCAACGTCTTCCACACTTTCAATTTTATTGTTATCTGTCGGTGAGGTTAATCCTGTGATGAGCTTAGCCTTGAACGCCGTTTGTATTATGATAACGTAAAACAAGTACATGAGAAAAATATTACGCAATACACCGATCTGAGGTACTCTTCTTATACAGCCACAGATAGATAAAGAACAGACTTTAATGAAAACGTTACTGAGATTTCCTCCGTTTGAAGATTTTTTCATTTTCAAAATTATCCACCATACTAACCATGTAACAACGAATACTAATAGGAGTGCGATCCATACTTCATATTGAAAGAGTTCAAAGATTACATGCAGCGTGAACAAATTGTGGTCAACTGGACTTACGTACACCATATAGTCACGATATATTGGGGAACTTATTATTAGATTGCCATATTCCGGGTTTAAACGAAGTTCACATTTCAAAATTGCAGTATTATTTCTTTTTAATATTTCCGTATCAGGTGTACTGGCAGATTGTATATGTGTCATTGTAATATTTAAAGCATATGAAAGGTACACTAAGCTGTTATTCACACCAATATAACCAGCTTTAGGTAACTCAGTTCCATTGAAAGCCAAAGAGCACCCATTAAGATTTCGAAGCGGATTCGGAAACTCAATCATCAAACTCGAACATTTGTGTTTAAGAAACTCTTCCACGATATTTCCGCAATTATTTTCCGGATGAAAGGGATCACTTGAATACACGTTGTACCCCTCGTTTCCTTTAACAACGACCAACGCATTTACAATATTGAGTCTCCACAGAAGTTTAAAAACTATCTCAATATCTTGAGACACAGTTACTATTAAAAATCTGCCAAGCGCTGATTCGTTACGCTTCCACACCACGCTCCTTACCAAGTTGTCTAACAAACTTGAGAGTGATGAGACATTTTGTGCAAGAATAACGAAATTGTCTCCTCCCCACGTTTGACCACGTATAGGTTGATACACATCTACGAAGATGTGCGGAATTTTTGAAGATAAAGTCGAAATGTCATAGTTGTAATCATCTTGTACGACGTAGACCGAAAAAGCTTCACAAAATAGCTCTTCCATTGCACGAGAAACACATTGCTGTAGTTCAACATCCGGATCACTTATTTCCAAGCTTCCATTTACCACTTTAAACATTATAAAGCAAAACAAGCTTAGAATGATAACCGGAATCATCTTTACTAAACACACTGCCACGTACACCGTCGTTATTGAAAATGAAGTGGATATTGACGCAATTGGCATAGATTTTCTAATTTTATCGCGTAGCTTTCAACATGATAAATTAAATAATTGTTGTTTGTTACAAAATGAACGTGTTATTAGGTGAATAATACGTGAAATTGATGTTTATTAAATATTCTATCAATTAAAGGGTGTTATTGGTAAGGTTTTTTTCTGACGAAAACAATTACGGGTAGATCAAAATACATGTTAAAATTACGCAAGGTGTTGCAATTATATTAGCAATAATTGCAATACACAAATGCGGAACAGTAAGTAAGCATAAATGTAATTATTGGATAAATCGGCAACGGTCAAAATGTAACGTAAGAATAGTAGTAATGAAATCGCTTACCTGCAATTAATATAGAGACGGGACAAAATAAGAAACCTGCCTACGTCATGTTAAGAATTGTATGTAAATATTATAGAATAAATCAGTCTTTGAATGAAAGCCATTTTATTCAATTACTCAACGGGGATGTGAGGAACAGTCTACTTGGTACGAGTGACGCGGGGTACTCCTCACAACCAATCCCCCTAACACTCATCACCACATGAGATTGAAACGATAATGTCAAAAGACGAAGTACAAAATATGAATATTCTTCCCACTTTTCGCCGTATCATTAAACTGCTCTGAAAATCGTCCAGTAACCCTAGGAAGTATTTGGAAACCCTACCACCTTGGACCTATCTCGTCCCCTTCGTCCTGCTACAAGACAGTTTCGTAATCAAGACTATTTTTTTTAAGTGACTGCCAAAAGGTCTTTAATGGAATACGATAAGCCATCAACGTTGTTTCCAACCTTTTCAAATGTTCCCCACTTATAGAGTATTAGAAATAGTTGGTTCGCCACTTTCTCCCTTACAATTATAAGTAAATTTATGATATTTGTACCGCGCTAATATAGATGAAAATATAAATGAAGTTGAAGAAGCTTTCATGAAAATTAAACAAATGGAAGAATCACTAAAGACAGTAACACCATTTGTTTAGAAATTGTTTAGACTTGTCGATTCTAGGAAGTTCGCATAACGGTAATACCAGATTTCGAAGGGGCAAGTTCTGTTTGTTAAGCTATCCCGAAGCAGAGTCGGTCTGCAACTGCTGGTGACAGCACTAAGTTCATTAAATGAATGTTTTTCTGCTTTAGTTAATTAAATGTTTATTAAAACTATTCGATAATTTTCATTTTCGTTTCGGTTAGGACGTCGCAAAGTTCCAACAACCAAAAAAGAAACGTTTTCGTTTTGGCGATACGCCGCAAACCAAGTTTCAGTAGGATTCAGTAGATTTTTAAAGATAACGAAGCACTACATCGATAGAGGTTGAAGTTTGATTCTCAGCAGTACTTTTACAACCTTGGTATTCATCTTTGTGATGATCTTTTCGGGTTTGGTTGAGATCTGCATTGTGGTGTAGAAAGTGGTAACTCAGCGAGAACAATTTGGAGGAAAAAAATGACTAAACTTAATGACGGAGAAATACCATAAAACTGATCCGGTTCTCGAAGAAACTTATCAATAGCGCAAATAAATATTTTGGTTGAGTAATCGCAATATAAGAAGGCCCTGTCACGTGGTATTTACAATAGGAATTAAAATTAAAATAGTCAGCTTATTATTTCAGCTCAAAAGCTCTTAATCGCATTTAGAACTATTCAATGTTTATGTTTATGAAAAATTTTAACAATATAATATTTAAGTTGTACAGTCACAAATTTATTACTTTCTTTCAGAGTAAATATCACGTGGCAAGTCTTCTTCATCTTGTGATTGCTCTAAGTTATGCTTCCCCTAACCTCCCCTTTAATTGCTCTGGTTTTAATATTGTAAACCGAGACGTCCCAAATTCACCCATTAACTAAACATTGTCACGTTATGTCATGTTATCGTTAATTTAAATTTTATATCTATGTAAGTACTCAATTTTTGCTTATTTAATTCAATCGTAGTATTAGCCTGAAGATGAAAATTTAAGATTATCGAAACTTTTGGTTAATCTACTTGTTATTTCATAATTAATAAAAACTATCTATGGGGAAGGTTTAGCGATATTATTCTTTCTTACACAATTTTAAGTACCATTTGAAAGCAAGTTAAGATTTCGAAGCGGTTTCAGAAACTCAATCATCAAGCTCAAACATTTTTGGATATCATCTTTCTGATAAGGCTTATCGTAACAGGTGGATTGGAAGGGGAGGAGGGATATGTGCAGTGTCCCTCTCGCTCTCCAGACCTAAACCCTATAACTTTTTGAGTGTGAAGATATTTAAATTCTCTAGTTGTGGTCCAAAAACATTTGCACCGAATAATACACTGCTCAAAAAAATTAGGGGAACACTTTTTTAACAATTTATAACTTCTTAAATAAGAGTCCTAGGAAAATTAAATTTGGTATACTTCAACGGCATATATCTAACTAAAGAAAATTACAAAAACATTGTTACAACTCTTAGTTACTTCTAAGTTACACTTATAAATGTAAGTTGATAACGCAAAACAAAATGGAAAAAAAGTCAAGTAGTCTTTTAATTTACGTATGAAAGCCTACTAAAGATAACAAATGAATTCAGTTGTCAATCTTCGTTGATTAGAAGTAAAATGAGACATCTTAGTGAAGTGCAAGTTGCTCAAGCTGTCGCTCTTATTCAGCACGGCCACTCTATTCGACATGTTAGCAGGGACCTTCGAGTTTCCCCTTCTGTTATTCAGCGTTTATGGAATCGGTTTCTGGAAACTGGCCAATATGTCAGAAGAGCTGGACAAGGTCGAAATCGAAAAACTACTCAAAATCAAGACCGATTTCTTGTCCTTTCCACTCTACGTAAACGTACTGCCACAGCACGAGACCTGCTAAACGATCTAAGACGAGCATATGGAATAGAAATTTCTGATCAAACAGTTAGAAACAGATTAAAAGAAGCGAATTTGAAACCAAGAAGACCTGTCCGGGCGCCACGCCTTACGCGGCATCACAAAGCAGCGCGAATGAGGTTTGCTAGGGATCACGGAGATTGGCAACTTCGTCACTGGACGCCTGTACTGTTTACAGACGAGTCCAGATTTCGTTTAACTCGTTGCGACGGTCGAGTACGTGTGTATAAGGCGTCCTGGTGAACGCTACTCAACCGCCACTATACAGGAAGTGGATAGATTTGGTCGTGGATCTGTGATGGTTTGGGCTGGAATCAGTATAGACAACAGAACTGATCTTGTTGTGATTCCTGAAAGACTAAATGCAATGCGTTACATCGAAAATGTCTTGGAGGATCATGTGGTGCCTGCTGCATATGGCGTTGGTCCCAATTTCATCCTAATGCAGGACAATGCAAAGCCACATACCGCCGGCATCACCAGAATCTTTTTACAAGAACGTGGAATTCAGGTAATGGAATGGCCGGCGTCAAGTCCTGACCTTAATCCTATTGAACATGTGTGGGATCAGCTTGACCGAAGTGTTCGCAAGCGCCCTAATCCACCACAAACCATACAGGAACTGACACAAGCCCTGATTGAGGAATGGGAAAACATACCCCAAGAATCATTTCGCAGACTAGTCCGAAGCATGCCACGCAGGTGTGAGGAAGTGATTCGTGCTCGTGGAGGGCATACACGGTACTAACCCTCACCAATCCACAGAAAACCTGACTCTCATCGATACTATGGCAGTCGCTTTCATTTTGTTTTGCGTTATCAACTTACATTTATAAGTGTAACTTAGAAGTAACTAAGAGTTGTAACAATGTTTTTGTAATTTTCTTTAGTTAAATATATGCCGTTCAAGTATACCAAATTTAATTTTCCTAGGACTCCTAATTTAAGAAGTTATAAATTGTAAAAAAAGTGTTCCCCTAATTTTTTTGAGCAGTGTATTATTTTGAATGTTGCCAGTAACACATATTTATTAAAAATGTCAATACTAATAAAAGCACATCATTATGAAAATTTTTTCGTATGTGCTCAATGTTAAATTAGCCGCACCGAAACAGAGGATTTGTGTGCCAAACGGCAAAAGCACTAAGTTTGTAATGCTAATGAGATTAATTTCTATGTGATTTGAGTAGGTGAAAGGGTTAACTTAATGGACTTTTTATTGTATACATTCAATCTGTGAAATTCAGTAATGTACGGCGATTACATGAAACAAATTAAAAAATTACGTTTTCCATTGCTTTTATTAATTCACGCAAATTTAACAATTTCTATATTTAATGCAGTGCTCTTACAAACATTTTATTATGAACATCACACGAGAATGAAATAGAAGCTCAAAAGGTGAACTTATTTAGTAAAATATTTGTGAACCACAAGCTCTAGGATAAAAACAATGAATGCAAATGATATACAGATTCCCCAAATTGCAAAAACACCGGATAAATGTTGAAGAGTTAAAACCACAGGTTCATCATCATCCTGGGTGTTGGTCGTGCTTTTAGGGAAAATTTTTTTTACATCAGCATCAAATATACCAGATTCCTTCCATCTTTCGATCGCTGCATTTATAGATGACATAAGGTAATGTGGTTTAGGTAAAATTAGAAACAATTTTACATCTTGAGTGTATCTGTCTTCTATTACAGTACTTGACTCAACTTGTTCGTTAAGAAGTAGAAGATTTTCAGTGTTAATTATTAGACAAATGCATTTTTTCTCTTTAAATAACAAAACTGCATCTTCTTCTGATACAGGAGTCAGTTTGTTCTGTATTTTGGTATAAATTACATCGCTTGATCTACTTTGTAGAAAAAACACTTCTTTCACTCCACTGCTATCACAAACGGGCAATTTTGAATCTGCAACGTCTTCCACACTTCCAATTTTGTTGTTATCTGTAGGTGAGGTTAATCCTGTGATGAGTTTAGCTGTGAACGCCGTTTGTATTATGATAACGTAGAACAAGTACATGAGAAAAATGCTGCGCAATACACCGATCTGAGGTACTCTTGTTATACAGCTACACACAGATGAAGAATAGACTTGGATAAAAACGTCACAGAGATTTCCTCCATTTGAAGATTTCTTCATTTTCAAGATTACCCACCATACTAACCATGTAATAAGGAATACTAGTATAAATGCGATCCACACTTCATATTGAAAGAGAGCAACAATTACATTGAACGTGAACAAGTTGTGGTCAGCTGGACTTACGTACACCATGTAGTCACGAAATATTGCGGAACTTATTATTAGGTTGCCATATTCCGGGTCTAAATTTAATGCACACGTCAAAATCGCAGTATTATTTTTTTTTAATGACTCCTTAATAGGGGTACTTGCTGATTGTTGTCATTGTAATATTTAAAGCATATGAAAGGTATACAAAGCTGTTATTCACAGCAATATAAGAAGCTTTAGGTATCTCACTTCCATTGAAAGCCAGAGAACACCCGTTAAGATTTCGAAGCGGTTTCGGAAACTCAATAACTAAGCCGAAACATTTTTGTTTAGCAAACTTTTCCACATAATTTCCGCAATTATTTTTCCGGTGAAAAGGATCACTTGTATACACATTGTACCCCTCGTTTCCTTTAACAACGACCAACGCATTTACAATATTGAATCTCCACAGAAGTTTAAAAACCATCTCAATATCTTGAGACAAAGTTACTACTAAAAATCTGCCAAGCGCTGATTCCATAGGCTTCCACACCTTGCTCCTTATCAAGTTGTATAACAATCGATAGAGTGATGATACATTTTGTGCAAGAATAACGAAATTGTCTCCTCCCCACGTTTGACCATGTATAGGTTGATACACATCTACGAATGTGTGCGGAATTTTCGAAGATAAAGTCGAAATGTCATAATCGTAATCATCTTGTACGACGTAGACCGAAAAAGCTTCACAAAACAACTCTTCCATCGCATGAGAAACACACTGTTGTAGTTCATCGGACGGATCACTCATTTCTAAGCTTCCATTTACTCCTTTAGAAATTATAAAGCAAAACAAGCTTAGAATGATAACCGGAACCATCTTACTAAACACAACCGCCACGTACAACAAAGTGATTGAAAATGGGGTAGGTATTGACTCATTTGGCCTAGATTTTCTAATTTTAAACGCATATTACTTTCAAAATGATTGATGAATTACACAAAATTACCATTATCAATAGCTTTAGGGTTGAATCCAACGTATTATTAACTACAACATACGTAAAATTTGTGTTTATTGTAAATTTCCTTGGTAACACTGTTGGTTTTACTTGTTATTTTCTCACGGACTTCCTCATTTTCACATTATTTGTAAATTTTCTTATTAGAAACATCGACGAGGTGTTTGGTTTTAGAAATTGTGGTTCTTGATTATTGTCTTGAATTCCGCTAATTATTATTCTTGTCACCTTAAATTTTTGAAAAGTGGATTTCAAATCATCACAAATTAAACAGATTCATCCAAAGATCAAAATATACGTAGGTACGTTAAAATTAGGCCACGCGTTGCAATTAAGTTATTATTTTGGCAATTAGCGATAATTGCAATACATAAATGTGTAACATGCCGATAGTAAGTAAGCATATACAGGGTGTTTCTACTCAAAGTGGACAACATAATACAGGTTATAGAACTCGTCAAAACTAACACGTTCTACAGCCCCTATTACGTTATCCACTTTGAGCAGAAACACCCTGTATAGGAAGAGGTTAAGTTATTACAACCGTAATAGTTAGGATTAAATGTTGTATGTATAGTAATGTAACAATTTGGTAGGTAAGTCGGCAACGGTAAGTGTATAAAAAATGCAACGTAAGAATAGTATCTATGACATCGCTTAGATAAGGTAACAATATCTGCAATTACTTAATATTGAAATGGGACAAAATAATAAACCTATGTGATATTAAGAATTGTACATAAACATGTAAATATTTATGGAATAAATCTGTGTTTGACTAAAAACCATGTTGTTCAATTGCCCAACTGGGGTGTGTGGAACAGTCTACAATTTGTACGAATAACGGCGTACCCGTCACAACCAACCCCCCTAACACTCAGTCTCCTCATGAGATTGAACAGATCATGTCAAAAGAAATAGTACAAAATATGAATATTCTTCCTACTTTACGGCGCATTACTAAACTGCTCTACAAATCGTCCAGTAACTATTTCGAAACCTGCTTGGACCTAGTATCTCGGGTATCGGATAAATTGGTACGTCCTGGTACAAGACAGTTTCGTAACAAAGACTACTTTTTAAAAACTGACTGCCAAAGGGTCTTCAAGGAAATACGATAAGCCATCAATTTTGCTTCCAATGTGAGAGACATCCCATAAACCTTTTCAAAAGTGCCACGCTTACAGTATTTGGAAGAGTCCATTTGGTGCGCCACCTTTGCCCTTGTGGTTTAACGAATTATAAGTAATTTTACGTTATTTGGACGGCTCCACTATAGGTGAAAATATAAATGAAGTTGAAGAAGCTTTCTTCAAAATTCCACAAATGGAAGAATCACTGAAGATAAATCTTGCAGTGTTATGAAGACAGCAACACAATATCTTTGCTTCGTGTATCGCTCATAGATAACATGCACCTTTCAACCAATTTGGATCAGACTACTCTTACAGAATAAATTTTCTTCCAAAACACATTTACTTCCTTCACCCTTATCCTTGCTGGGGGAGTATGGGTTTAGTCAGTGTTTAGTGGGTAGGTTTAATGCTTGGTAATTATGACTACCAAATTGAAGAAGGTTTTTGTTTATGAAAATCAAAAATAAAAATAAGAAAGAAAGGAAAGAGAATCCACCCATGATTAGAAGAAAAATTTGGAAAACAATGCTAAATTCTTTGTAACCACACGAACGGAGGGAGAAACTTTCGTCTTCGATATATCAAGAAATTGTTTACTTTCATTAATGTCAAGGTAGTGCCTTAGCTCAAAAAATTAGCACAAGAAGGACAATACAGCAACATTGCAGTAAAAGAAGGGCAGTACGAAGCGCGAATATTCACGCTGCAATCCAACCTCCTGATCTGATAGGATAAGATGGAAAACATTAATTGCTTGGCATCAAGAACACATTTTGGTCGGGGACTTCTTATGCGTTGAATACTTTAAAGCATTGCACAATTCTCAAACCTGCTGAAAGAGCAAAACGAGATAAATATAGTAGAAAACTCACAGAACATCCTTTTTTTGTTGGAAATTGAGTAGATGTCCGGACGATGGGATTCGACAATAAATAGATGAGTGGAAAGATTAGCAAACACACTAATGAATGATACTTAACATCATTTCTACTTCAGAGATTGACAATTGCTCATTATTATACTTTCTGGAAAACAGCTGCAAAGAGCATTTTTAGTTTAAACACTTGCGTTATTTATTCTGCAAAAGATCTCATAAATAATAATTTATGGTGTAACTTAGTCCAATACCAGAAAAACTTAGTTGTTAGTGGTTCCAAAAAAATGCCAAACAGGTACTAGGTATAGTTATAGAAAATTAAGTTTGATTTTGAAGAAACCTTGAGTTTATTGCCTACCGAATCAGAAAAAAAACAATAAAAGGTTTATAATTGAAATGTCAAATTTCAGTTAAGATGATCTTCCAGCATAATTCACGAATTTGAAACATTATAAACTTTTGCTTCGAATTTTAATGCTAAATTTTGACAATAACATTTATGGCAAACAATTTATAGGGGAACAGTATTGTATGGTAAATTAAGGAAAGTACGTTCAAGTCACCCAGTATAATCTTAAAAAAATTCTTCTTTTGTGGGAACATTAAAATTCTTTCAGGAATGTGTTGATGGGGAGCAAACTGTGTGGCAGTTAATCTGTTTAAAGTAAACCAGGGAGTATCGTGACCTTGAAGTGAATTAGAATCGGCCTTACATTATTACTACCGGTGCCGAAAAATCGGTTTCGTTTTGTTTTTAAATTGTACTCTTTAAATGTAAAAATCATTGAAACAAAATTGAAACCTGACTCTCGCTTAAATTTCAATTTCTGTGATTCGGTTCTGTTTCAATCTACAAGAATTTACAGTTTTGTTTATTATTATCTTACTCAGTTTTAATTAAATTGAATCAGCCTTCTACAATAACCTAAATTCCAAGGGTTAAAGAAGTGTAGAGAGAGAAAGCAGAGATCTTTGGACGACCAGACTCTTCACCACTTAAATTGGAGTCTTCTGAGCACGCTAAGCATGCAAGCACCCCATCAACTAAGGGTATCCGGTCATTTCCCCGCCGAAAAAATCCCGCCGGTCAATTGCCCGCCGGTAAATTGTTCGCCTGGTAAAAACCCCGCGCGGTGAAATGTTCGCCGGTAAAATGCCCGCCATGACAAAATCCCGTCGGTCATTTGCCCGCCGCTGTAGGCAAGATGATTCCCCTGATATTCTCCTATTTAATATTACAATAAGAAAATAAGCCCTTAACTCCTTTTTTGCCCGTAACTCTTTTTCCCGCGGTCGCATTGTCTTCATATGCGGCGAGGACCCTCCCTTCGAGAAGGCGCTTCTTTTGAAGTCGCTCGGCGGGCTCCAGCTCCCCTACTTTTCCGCCGACGCAGCACTATCTTAAAAAATTCGTGGGGGCCGAACGGTGCGAGATACGGTCTCGGGGCATAGAGGTTTTTAGGTGGGGGACGGTCGGGGCCGTCTTTCGTCCCGGGTCGAAAAAACCCCTCCGGCGCTTCGCAAGGGAAGGGCGGGGGTGCGAAGCCGTCGGGGTCAACTCTTAAACGTGAAGCCAGAATTTTTTTATACTTTCGGTAAGCGCGTCCCGTTTCGACGTCTACTCGTACCCCCAGGTCCCGTTCGGACGGTTTGCCTCTGAGGGCGGGTATCGGGGCGAGAAGGGGATCGCGCGTTTTTCGGCATTTCGACGACGACGGTTCGAAGAGGAGAGGTAGGCGGTTGCGGTTTTCGGTTTTCGATTCGTCTTTCGACAGCGCATCTTTCGGCGGCGCGAGTCGTGCTCCGGCCCCGCAGGGGGCGGAGAACGACGAGCGAACGCGATGGGGAGGTCGGGGTGAAAAACTTCGCGGCGCCCTGGATGGAAAAATCGGAATCCGAGCGCCGTCGTATTTCGCGTGCCGATACTACCGGGGAGGACGAATCGAACGCCGCACGCACCGACGTTTCGACATCTCCCGTTCGACCGCCATAGGTACTCGAAGTTTCGAACTTGCAACGAGCCTTGCGGGCGAACGGGAGGGTGCAGGGGGACGATTTTTTCGGCGTTACTCTCGCGCGGTGGTGGGGCGACGGAAAATCGACTTGAATCGATTTCGTCCCCCCGCGGAGGGGTCGCCAAATTTGGCGATTTTCGGGGCACTCTCTCGGGGCGTAACTTGGGCATGCGTCGACCGATTTTGACGAAACTTTCGCGGAAACGTTTCTTTTTGCGTCCTGCATCCGCCAAAAAAAAACCACGGGAAAATTCGAAAAAAAATTTACCCCCGATTTTCAGTGGCTTTCAGCGGCGGATAAAATTTACACAACTCAATAAACATAAATCGTCAAAAGTGGCACTTTTCGCTAAAAATTTTCCAATGTTTTTACGGCAACGAGTAGGTAGATGTTCCCCGTCGCATACGATACCTTTTTTTTGCCAATAGGGCCTTCCGATTTTGCACGGCGTCGACCTTTGCCGCGCGCGCTATATCTCGAATTTCAAAGCGACAACCCCCCCTTCTTTTCACATCGTTGTAAAGGGGGAACTTCGGTCTTTCTTTCCTTGTGAAAATTATCGCGAAACTCGGAAAATTGACAAAGTTATGGGCAAAAGAAGGGGAAAAAAGGTGGAAATTTGCGAAAATCACGTTTCGAAACGAACAAATGTGCATTTTTGACGGCCGTTTTTCGACCTCCGCCACTTTTTATATATCCTACCGCGTAAAAGAGATTCCGCCCTTTCGTTTAAGACCCCCCGCGTCTTTCCACTCGATCGGGTGACGAAAATATAAGAAAAACATCATTTTCCAAGTGGAAAATCTCAAAATTAAACGTCAAAATTTCGATGTCTAAATTTTCGCCTCAAATCGAATTTGTAAATTGTAAACGGTGTTCGGAGGCCCTTTAATTTTTGAGACGTATAGTAAAGGGGTGCGTGAAATTTTACCCTTAAAATTTGCGAAAATTAGGTAAAAAACGTTAATCGCTCGTATTTTCGTCACTAAACGAGGTACGAATATGAAAATTGTTTTGGGACGTTGGAAATTACATAGACGTAAAAAAATTGTCGAAATTATCCACAAGGGGCGTACCCAGCTTAGTAAATAGAATTTCGATTTTATACATTATCTTTTCTTGATGTTCATATGGAGCAAGAATATTAATGTAAATAAGAGCGGCAGCTTGGCGCACTGGCAAAGCAGGCCATTTCGCAACCCCTTCGACGGACCGAAATTTTTGTTTATTGAAATGAATAAACTGTAACTTTGTAGTTACAAGAAATGTTACTTTGTTGAGTTGGGATATAGCAAAGGTATAAAGTGTCTTCACAGTATACATACGAACCAGTATGATATCTCGTGACGTCACGCACTAAACTTTCTGTGACCTTCAACGCTGCTCGGATGAGAATCTCATCCGACGGCCATAGACATGCATAGTGAAAAGTAAAATAAATCGTGGAGGGGTGCGTTCAAGGTCCCTAAGAGCTCTGTCGATTTATGAATGAAATGCGTAGGAGTTATTGTACTGGTTCGTTTATATACTGTGGTGTCTTGATAGGTACGTGGGTGTTATAAAAAATGCAAATCGGCAAATTACTGAGTGCTACTATTGTTCGACCTAAAGTGTTGGTCAGTAGGTAGTCTATTGAGAACATCTTATTTGGATGCTGTGAAAAAGAAACTTGTAGGGTTGATTGAGAAATTGTTATATAGTCAACGAGTTGTTCGTGTTTTTAGTTCCGGTTAATTAATAGTAGTGAGATTGAAATTCGTGTTTAGCTCGTGATTCGCGTATAGTGACTAGGCCTATTTACCGAAACTTTGGAGTAACAATAAAGTGAAGTAATTAAAGATTGCGGTACGAATATTGGAGTGTTAGTGATTCTCGAAATTAGGGTAATCGCGAGGGAGGAAGATCACCGCTCGCCTATACGGCGAAGGAGGCCTGCAGAGAACCTCAAGTGAAATGAAAGTGAGGGTTGAAACATTCACCTCACCAAGGTATCGTTTTAGAATAGATACTAATATTAGAATTGGAAAACCAAAAATTGTTAATCCCGTTACACAGTTAATTACAATGCAGTTTTAAATGTTTTTTTTTGGAATTTTCCAACCCTCCCGCGATGATTTTCTTTTGCGAAACTACGATAAATTAATTATTTTGGTGCCCAATTGTAAAATCGATAAAGTTAGATCGAAAATTGTGCTAACGTTAACATAACTTTGCACGTTAGAGTGTCCATTTTTGGGACGAGCATTTTCTGTTTGACTTTCTCCGCAATACCGTAAACATAACATGGCAACGTTTGAGGTTTGAAACGAATTACTTCGCCCATCTTCGGAGCTACAAATGAGAAACACTCGAATTGGCATTCTACACGAAGGGTAAGTGTTAAAACTTTAAAAGTGCGCAGTTTTTTGTGTTCGATGGAGAACTCGATATTGCGGCGAGGTTACTTAGGTCTGAATCTGAAATTCATGTACCATTAAATAAGCGGGTGAAAATCGAGAAGGAAGCGTGTAAATTTTAACGTAACCTTTTAACTACCCGGTAATTTGATACTATAGAGTAGCCATTTTTTGTACTCCCATGTCATTTGACCTTCTCCGCGATACCGTGAAGATGGTGACGTTTGAAACGAATTCCTTAGACCTTCTCCAGGTCCAAATGAGTGACGCTCGAATTCGCATTCTACACGAAGGGCAACTGTTACAAGGATGCTGATTTTTGAATTTGAACAAAATTTACGAATCTCCAACACGTGGAGGTCGAAGAATGAACACCTCCAACCCCACCAACCCCCTCCGATTTACAAATTTATAAGGATGTCGTGTCGTATATCGTTTTCGTATCATTTTCACCGATATAGACGAATACGATATGGATTTGAGGCGCATCCCTCACATAATCGTGGAGCTACCCCTTCGTTTCACCCCCGCATTAAAAATAAACCTCATATTAAGTGTCGCATGTCTTTTTCAACTAATTTCGACAGATAGAAACGAATATCGTGTACGTATTGCAAACATCGGTCGTACAAACAAAATAAACGATGCCCAAACCACTCTCTTCGCATTACCCATTCAACTAAAATTCATTTTCCATTACCTACGTCTGCGTTTATGTTAATTTTAATTGCGTAAAACTAATTCGGAGCCCGAAAGTCACCTATCGCCCTCCCGCCCCTTCGCGAAACCGAAATCTTTGAACGTAATAGACGAATTCTAGCGGAGACTTGAAATGCGCAGCATTTTAATAAACAACAAAATAATAGATAACTTTGGGGTAAAATGATTTGGGCCCTCGAACAGTAACAAATTTTTTGTTTTTGCCCTTTTATAGGTATATGCAACGTAACATAACTAGTTTTGTGATAAAGATCCACTTACATATGTACCTACGTTATGTGCAGCCAGTGGCGGATTATGCGCTCAGGAGGCGTAAGATGAATTTGAGGCCGCTGTTTACTGTAAATTAAAATATGCTAAATTCAAAAAAGAAGACTGTATTAATAAACCAGACATTGCCATGTTCAACAAAAGAACCGTTATATATAAATTTATAAAATATTTTCGACGGCCATTTTAAGCACTTCCCGATGGTATTTTGACATCCTTTACAGACCTACGGCACTATACATGAATACTCGCCCGCTACTATCTCTTGTTTCAACCTCGTTCTTAACACGTAAATGTTGTACCATTTTCTATGCTTATTCCCCCACTAAAGCGCCTAGGTTATTTGCAGGTTTAGTATATTTTTTTCAATTGATACTAAAATAGTGGCATGACACACAGGTTTACAAAACTGAAGTTATTTAAAAAAGAACTTTCTTAATTGCTTATTTTTTCAAAAATTACGGCGGGAAATTGACCGACGGGATTTTGTCATGGCGGGCATTTTACCGGCGAACATTTCACCGCGCGGGATTTTTACCAGGCGAACAATTTACCGGCGGGCAATTGACCGGCGGGATTTTTTCGGCGGGGAAATGACCGTGAACCTCAACTAAGTCTGTCTCAAAGATTAGGAGGCATGGGCGACCGATCCGAGTGAACCCAGCAAACACACATATAAAATATACATACAACATATATAAGATTGAAGTAAATACCCCTACTATGTATTATATTAGGATATCGGGATGATATCATAAGGTAGAAATAAAAAACCACGTTATTAGATTTTCTATTGTCGTCTATCGATTTCGGTTATAAAACCATCATCAGGAACTAGCTGAAAGATTGTATGTTTAAAAATCGGTGTATGTGAGAACTAATCTCTCGTTTACCGTCATAAGGGTGAGGTGATATTAAAGATATGTAAAATGATGAGGACAAATGTTGAAAAACAATGTGATCGTCAATCTGTAAAAGAACATTGTTAGCAAATATTTGTTTTAGATAATTTATTATAATATAATACAAATAGAACCACAAAAAATGGAGAAATTTATTAATAACCCCTACTATGCTTCTTTATATATCAAGTATGTAAGTGTTCTTTAATAAAGTTATATAAACCTTATGTAACAGATTACGTATATTTTACATAATAGTATATAAACTTACGGATATTCTGTATACAGAAATTCATATAATATACACGAGAAGATCCAGAAATGAATAATATTTTTAATAATACAACTCGTGGAAACCTAAACAACAATAGAAATTCATATAATATATACATATAGATAATTACATATTACCCATGAAATTTAAGTGCTGTCATATTTATATGATTAAATTTATGTAAGTTATATGTAAAATCTTATATGTAAGAAGTATTATGTATTTTTTATGTATTCCTTATATAAATATAATTATAAATTATCATTAAATATATTATATTGTCGAAAATAAAAGTCCGTTTCTATTTGCGCCACATAATTAATCGCACGCGCGGGTTTTCTATAACGCCAAAAATTGTAGTTCACGTACCTTTAATATTAGATCCGTATCGACTAAAATGCGCCTAATTTATATAGAAAATAAATAATATAAAATAAATTAAATCCTGGTCATTTTTAACATAAAGGTAGGTATAATCATTGAATAAGACTTCACTCAACGATATAATCAAACATAATTTAAACTCACGAAACAGCGCAAAGTTAGGATGAACGAAATAAAAAAAAAGGAATGTTTCAGATTAGCGCAGTGGTACAATGTCGGATACAAAGAAAACACATGTCGGATTTCGGAATTTGCAACGCCCACCCGCAATGGTTCGAATCCGGTTAAGGGAAACTTTTCAAGCATTTATATAATGTCATAATAAACTGCCGGCTTTCAATTCAGGTAAAAACAGGTTCGTACAAGAATTAAGTTAATTAAAAGTACAGTTGCACGTAAAAATGTAGGTTTTCCATTTTTTTGTATGAAACTGCTAAAATAATTTTTTACATTGGTAATAATTACATTATGCTCGAGTAGCTGCCATTTGGTCATCGCAAAGCTTTTCAACTAATATTTTTTATGCGAATATTACATAAAATATATATAAAACGTATATAAATTCATGTACTACAGATTCACATCTAATAGACATATATATTATTTTGAAAATTGCTGACATCCTGACATTAAATATCTCTTATTTTTCTTCCAGTTTTATATAAATCTATAAAGCTCTTATGTATTTTAAATATAAATGTGTTTTGCTGGAAAGTAACTCCAAGAAGATTTGAACTAGGACTCAGAAGAATACCAAAATTGTTTCAGTGAGGTGACGAAATAGGGACAACTAAAACCTGGATCCTTGTCTATAATGGTAGTATCACCTAAAATAACCGAATGTGGCTACCGCGAGGGAGTTCTGTTCATCGCATGTGCAGATCAGGTATCGGTGGACTGGTTGAGATGAGAGCTAAGAAGAGAGAGAGGGTGCGAAATTTCGATTTGGCGAAGTCAAAGACCTTAGGTACAAAACTCATATGGACCCATGTCTGGATTCATAGAATCATAAAAGATCCTGAGAAGGGTAACACACCAAAATGGTAGTGTGGCACTAGCAATTGGCGAGTAGTACACACGAAGAACAAACGTTTATTGCCCTGGGAGGAGGGAGAGGAGACGACGAACTTAGAGTGTAAAGAGGCGACAGCACTAGCAGTGCTGTGAGATCCTCGGAGGTACAACTACCACACGCCAGTAGGTCAGTACAGTTTCTAATGGCGAAGTTTGTACTAATCAGTGTGTATTCCAAATATTCCATGATTAATAACGGGAAAGACCATGAAAAACAATTTTTGCAGAACGTAACTTACTTTCTTCAGTTATGAACGTTAGTAATTATTGCAATTTTAACAACAATTAAAAAAATTTTGATATTGTTAGGTACGTGTGCCATTTTTCCATCATCGTAATCTCCCCCCACATATAAGGATAACCTTTAAAATTATACCCAGCAAGATAAATGAACCAATTTATGTATTTATGTATAGAATGAATTAAAGAATCGTATTAATTATATAAAATCGAACAGAATTATGAAAAAGAGAACTTCAAGATCAAAAACTTGAAAGTCAAAAGACACAAGAAACGTTTTAACACGAGGAGGATCGAAAAATGGTTTTTAATTACACTAATTCAATTTATTATAATTTAAATTTTCTTACCCTAAATAGGAATTGCGAAATAAACTTTATAGAACGGGACAGTAAACTGGAAAACCGTTAGAACTGCATTCGAAATTAGACGCTTTAATTGTAAAAAGGGCGCGCACCCGAAACAGGATGAGTCACAAAGAAGTCCTAATTTAACTGTAATTTCAACTTCTAATTGTGATTCTTTCATTATTTGTTTTTATCCCGAACACAAAGACCCCTTTTTTTTTATTACCGATCGTTAATGTTTGTTAAGAAAACAGCCTTTGATAGTTTTGTTAGTATAACGAGCCAAAAGGAGGAAAAAAAATCCCAAAAATAAAATTAATAGGGTTCATTATCTATCGTAATACGAACTAATCTCATAAATAAAGCTTATTTTCCTTTTTTTCTCCTTCTCTCTCTCATTCACTTTCGACCTTTTCACCTTCCCCCCCATACTACTTAAACTTTCTGGATATTATTAGGGGTGTATATAATCATCTTTAGATACACCACATAAATTTGAATTTTCTACTTTGTATTAAGGTTTCAGTTGATAAATGGAGATCTAATGACTATAAATTTTAGATATCGTTAAAAAAAAGTATAAATCCCGAATAAAAAAGTTAACAAGAAATATTGTTAAGTAGTTTTTATAACTAAATTGGGTCTCATCCAACATGAATGGATTTTTAATTTAATAAAAATAAAATAGCTGAATTGAGCCTTTTTTTTATTTTAAATTGTGTTCAGTTTTTACGGGATTTGAAATGAAATTATGAACTCGGGAACTTTATTCGATAATTTCGTAAACACGGCGATAAAAAAAAACTTTTCGTATATTAGCGAAAAATGTGAGAATTCGCCAAATTTTGATTTATGAGACTCGTAACTTTTGTGTTTTCGGCGACAGTGTTGACGTTTCCTTTTTTGTTCACGTTTTAGACCTGCTTCAGTTAGCATTCTCGCTATAGATCAAAAACGTACTTGCCATATTTTCTTCTTCTTCCACTTACTGTATGAAAATTGGACGTTGATAGCCTCCCACAACTTAGCATAATATAGAACTATAGAAACGGAAGAGAATTAAACAATGTGAAAGTGACAGATTCGATATAAAAATACACATAGAAAGTTTTAAGAAGAGTAACATAGGCAGGTTAATGATCCGGAAGGAATAATAGGTGAAACAATTATGTAAAATTTAATTAGAAAACTCAATTTATATGATTTTATGAACATGAAATGAAAGGAAAAGGTGTCGTATTTCATTCTTCCGTCCCCCTCGAAGAAATAACATATAAGGGTAAACGGGGGTGGTTTCGAAAGTATAATTAAGGTGGTAAAGGGGTTCTCGCGGATTTCACATGAAAACAACAATTATGTGAAGCAACTGATGTGTAAAGAAGACCCCCTTAAAAACCACGTGGGAAACAGTTGGGCATTGTGCGAAGAGAGGAAACTGTAAAATACCAAAAAATGAGAAAAAGAAAAAAAAAGGCGGAGGAGAATGTAAATGAAATACAGAGGTAGAAAAGCTGAAAAACGTAAAACATGCACTTATCGAAAATGAAGATGGATAAGGCGATGAATACTAAATAGAATAGAAAAATAGATGCATTCTTCGATGTTTTACAAGATTACATAAATAACACAATAATGAGGTGTAATTATAGTGGATGATTTAAAAGGAAGATTGTGAAGGGAGAAGAGCGACAGAAGTTCAGAATGAGCCTCATGTGATTTTATTATAAGGTGCAAAACGTTCGAAGGTGAACGAACTAGGCATGTAATCGAGAGCACCTCAGAACCACTATTTGGGCTTAAAACATAGAAAAATCACTTACCATGGTAGACGCACATCTACAGAAAAAACGCTACTCCGACACACAATCAATAGAAAGAAATGCCTAACGGGCAAAGGACATGGCTTAATAATGATACGCGAAACAGAGTTTCAATGTGTTTTACAAACTCAAATTTTAAACCATGTTCACGTACGACATCTAGGGGCAACGCCAAGGATCACGTAGGACATCTAAGGGTAACGCCAAGGAGGTTGCATAGTAGGAAAGGATCAATGTCCATATAGAAAAGTTGGTAACAAGTCGGGACAAATGCATCGACTAACACCAATGGAACCTTAAAACGATCTTGTGTGGTACCATTGCTAGAAGTGTTGAGTGCAGTGTTTGGGAAAACCTGTGTCATCACAATGAACTGTTTCTCAAATATCAAGAAGCTTCCTAATCAGTCTCAGAAATCTTTGCGAAACGTTCATGAACAGTTCGGAAATCAGAAACAGTAGGATCTGGAACCATTCTTTCCATTCTGTACGCAATTAATACGACGATTTCAACAAATGAGAAGGATGCAGAGATGATAAAGGAAAGCAAAATTTTAGAAATTGCACCAAAAATATTACCTACTTACTTCATGATATGTAAGAGTGATTGGGAAAAAAGGACGGGAAGCAAATAAACAGCTATAGAAGAAAGATGAAAAGAATTCAAAGATATCATTCCAACGGCAGCAGACAAATCTGTGGATCCATAAGCACAGTAAAAGGAGGTGACAAAAACACAAACTTTGCGGATAGTAAGAATACGGTGACGCTCGGAGGGAGCATTCCAGGTAGCGCCCACGACATCGGTGCAACACAAGAAAGCTCGACCACGATCAACTGAAGGAAACCTCGAAGAGCTAGACGACCCATCAGCGCTGTCAAAAAGACTAACCGAGGTTTGTAACAGATTGATGCCTGTAGCAGGGCAGGGGCGCAGATCGAAATACTGGTAGAACCTCGAAATAGTCGAGCAAAGACATACATGCGTTCGGGTAAGGAGAGTCCCCCAGCATTGCAGGAGAAGCGGCCGGGACACGACGGATGAGGAGAATGCTCTGAACAGAGTAAGGGGAGCTTTTAACAGACAGTAAAAGGCAACCTGGAGGGGCCTATGCGACGATCTCGACCGCGACATCTGGGGTAAGGGATACCAGATTGTAATGAAAAAGATTAAAAGGCTCACTGTTCCCGTTGGATGGACGGACGAGGTGTTCCATGAAGTGATCGACACACTCTTCCCCTAGCACCCTCGACTGGAGAAAGAGGAGGCGGTGGGTCCCACGGAATTCCAAGGGGTTCACGGAAGAAGAGGTACGCGAGACGGCAAGGCGAATCCCCAAAAACAAAGCACCGGGACCGGACAACATACCAGGGGTAGTGGTGAGGGCAGCGACCACCCTCAAACCGAAGATCTGGAGGAATATAGCGGACGAGGCGCTATAACAGGGAGGTACTCTACGGAGTGGAAAACAAACAGACTCATTCTAATCCCCAAGGCAACGCTGACCTTTAGACCGATAAGTCTAATCGATTTCTTAGGGAAGATCTTGGAGAGGACGATAAAAGAGAGGCTAGAGGCAGCGGTGGTAGACAAATGATCCAGGAAACAACACGGCTTACGGAAGGGGAAGTCAACGGTTGGCGCACTACGGGAGGTGGTGGAACAAATAGCAGCAGCACACCTGGGGACATGAAGGAGCCGGGAAGTGTGTCTCGTGGCATCCTTGGACGTGAAGAATGCCTTCAACTCCGCATCCAGGGCTGCCATCATAGGTGCCCTAAACGAGTGGGAAGTGCCCAGGTACCTGATAGAGATAATAAGAGACTATTTAATGAATAGAAATGTATGTGCGACCAAACCGTCAGGAAAGCATTACATCTCCGTGGACAGTGCGGGAGTGCCCCAGGGGTCACATCTGGGATCCCTACGGTGGATAATACTGTACGACGAGGTGTTACGGCTCCAACACGACAAGGGCGTGGAGGTGATTGGATTCGTAGACGACCTCACGGTGCGCCACAGACAAATAGAGAACGCCTCTGGCAAGCTAAGTCGGTTAGTAGACACGATAAATAGGTAGATGATGGAAAAGAGGATGCCCGAAACACCTGTGGATATACTCGGTCAGAGACTAATCGCCGGAACCACCATCAAAATATTGGGGATAACGTTGTACAAAAACCTATCGTTCACACAGCACGCGAAAAAGCCAGCGAGAAAGCAATGAGGGTATAACGCGCTAGCGAAAATCATGCCGAACGGGGGGGGGGGATGGAACAAACAGCGAACGGAGCAAGAGTGGCAACTAAGGTAGTCGAAAAGGGAGTCCTCATACCAGGAATAAAAGGGTGGGTGAACAGGGGACATAGAGAGGTAGTTCCTATCGGGACACGGTGACAATAGAGTCTACCTACAAAGATTCCAAAAAAAAGAGTACGACAGATACCTAAACACGCCATTTTCGAATGCCCCAGATGAGCGAGACAGAGGAACATGTAAGAAAGACGAGCAGGTACGCAGATCAGTGAGGAGAATATTATCATCCCCGTGATGCTTGGAAATACAGGGAACTGGGATAACGTAGAGAAATGGATGACAACCATAGTAAAGACAAGGGAGGCTGTAGAAGCCGGGTGGATAACGAACCACTGAGCTAACATCTAGGCGGCGACCATCTGCCACCGGGCGGCGGCCCGAGAAGAATGCCACTGGCGATACCCGGGCCGCACAAACACTACGCTGCTCTGGCTTTGGTAGCATTATATCATATGGCACATATGCTACTATACTGTAGGCTACTTCAGTGTTGACAATGCTACCAAATTTTTTCTCACTGATTTCAAAGTGAGGTACAAAATGTTTGCACAAGATTTTGGTTAAACGCCACGGGATTTCGTTTGAATAGCCATTGATCTTAATCATGTTCAAGCGGCGAATACTGGCGTTATATATTGAAAGGCCTTGGTGTTTTTTACATATGGCAAATAATGCGAATATTGCTTCTTGTGAAGATGATCCTACGACTGGTGCCGGTTGGCGTAGCTTCAACAACAACAGATCAACTGATGACTACAGCGGTGCCACATCTATTTGGCGAACTGCTTCCTTTTCAATCATATATATCGGTCTTGTGGTCCCGTGTGAGAAAAACGAAGCTACCGCCTTGTTTCGAGGCTTCTTCTGGAGTCGTCAGACATCGCCGCTAATGGAACCTCCTTGTCCATCGAAAAGCGTAATGAAGGTATCGTTTCCAATTAATGTGTCATCGTCGAAGGACGCTGTAGAGGAGAAGAAAAAACGACGGTCACCTCCTACAAAGAAGGCTAAGTTTTCTATGAGAAGAGAAGGTACGTCCAAAGTCCTGCGATGATTAAGAAGAAGAAGAAGTACTTATCTACGAAAATCAGGAAACCAAAGAAAAAAACAAACGGCTGGTTTCTCAAAGAAATACTAATGCTAAAGAAGACGTCAAACTCTTGTGAGGAATGGCGAAAGCTCACTTTCATTTTAGCTTAGATTAGGGTTGCGTAATTTCTTGGGAAGACCATTTGCATCAGGGCGATGCTAAATGTTTATTTATTCCTTGATTCTCACCCAGCGATGACAGTCGTTTGAGTTTGATCAAATATAGAGACGTGTTCACCAAAAGGAGTTGGTGGAATAACATAAGGAAAAATGTCGGTTGGGTTAGACGCTCCTTTTCAGTTCTTTTAATAGCTTTTTTTTATTGGTGTCCTATTTTAGCCTTTTAAACCACGCCCCAGCGTGTTTAAATCGCACTTTTTAAAACGCGCGTGTTTTAAAGTTGCCATGCCAACATCAACACATTTGAAAAAAATTAAATTCTATCGGTTATTGATCTGACAGGAGTACTTTGTTACGTCAAATAAAATGACAGATTGCAAGTTAGTTTCCGTTTTTCTCATTTCCATGACAACGAAAGGTATACTGATTTCACATTACGAATTCAAGCATTTCACACTATTAGTTCTTATTTCCATTTTAATACCAGATTTCAAAGTGAAGCAATAAAAAAAATAGCGTAAAGTATTCGTGGATAAACAGGTCTTTAACACACTTGCTCTATTTCAAGCATTCCGGCTGCGCCGTCGGGCTTAAAAACTCGCGCGTGTTTTAAAGACCCGTTTAAATATATTATTATGCGACCCACCAACATTAATGCTGGAAAATTTCAAAAAGTATCGTCAAATTTAACAAGGCATAATATAATCAGGTCAGAGATTGAAAAACGTATTTGTTTAGAAAATATTTTCGAAAGTTTACGTTTATGTAACCTTTTCCTGTCCAAATTGTGAAAACATTATTTAAAATATGGAACGTGTTCCAATTAAAACAAAATTTTAATTACTCCAAACGGCCAAAAATAACAATTTCCATGATTATAATTATCAGAACCGTATTAATAATAATTAATTCCGATAATTAAAAGCGTTCGCCTATAATTGCAATTAAATTAAAAGTAGAGGTTTAAAAGCACTAACAAGACGATGTTATTTAGTTTTTTTTTTTCTTTACGTTTAGTAAACGGCAATTTCGTGCAAATAAAACCGAGCTATTCGCTCCTTACACGTATACAAAACCCCTTTGAGAAGATAAATTTCGAAAGTCATCTTAAATTAATTACACTCTTTAATGATGCACTTGAATAAAACTCTCCCATTTACTAAAATCAAAAGCTGCCGTCGGCTTATAGCAGATGATAAAACAAGTGAAGCATGTTTATGTGTTCTAGGATGAAACAGGCCCCTCTTCGTACTTAGTCTTCTCCTAAACCAACACAAAAGTCCTTACGGGGCAAATCCTACCTCCGCACCCCCATCGTTTAGATGTAAGCCACTCGAGCATGAACAACGGCTAGATCCCGTAGGTATTCACTAAATACTTTCCCGATTTTTCATTACATCTAATCGTGAAAACAATGAAAGACTCGAAAGCTTCCAGTTTTAATTTTCAGTTTACCCCGCCATACTTAAAATACACCGAGGGGTTTTTTTTGTTGTTGTTACTGTTATAGCGAAATAATGTGAGATTATTTCATCTGTCTAGGCGATGTACGATTTTTTATAATCCCGTGTAGTAACGAAAAAGTGAGATTGGGCAAAAAGAGGATCGATCGATTTCTTTGGGGGATCATTCAAAATTAGCTTATTAAAAGTTTTTTTTTTTAAGCTCGTGGATTAAATACGTACAGGGAGATTACATTTTTCTATGGCTTTTGCGGCATTCATTCGAATTGAATATGACTAAGGATTATACGTACCTACAAAAAAAGTAAAATTAATATTTAGATTAATCAACTGTTTTACATCCTTTAAAACAATTTCATGCTATTTTTTTTTAATAAAAAAAGTGGAAACCTTTCATAAAAAATTATACGAACTGCACAAATTATCGACTAAACATTCCACTTTTTCGCGTACTCGACGGTTCAATTAAAATAGAATTGTACCCTCAACTTCTACACACAGGACTCGCGCCCCCTTTAAAACAGCAAATTATAGTAGTAGTCGCGATAGATCATTCGAAAGGTAAAAAATTAGTATTTTTTATTGTTCATTATTGTTTATTCTAAACGCAGATAGTTACTTGTTCCCTCACTTAACCAAGTCCTTTCGAAGATTGTGCCAGGACAGTGCGCTATATTTAATTCATTTGAAATTTTGGTCCGAAAGCACATTCGGTAAGACCGAAAAAAGGAGCACTAAATTCGACATTTATTGAGGGATGAGTCCTAAGCACAAATCAGTGATGATATAGAGGACACTTTTGTATCAACAGTTATATCCTTAGACAAGGATAATTTAAAAAGAATATAAAAAGAGTGAAAAGTAAATGTTAAAAGAGCGTAAATGACTAGGGGACGGCACTATTATCCTGATGGTTTAATAAGATTATGTGTACAAGAAAAATGTGGAGATGCGATAAAAGAAATGGAGGCTTAGAAAAACTATAAAAAATGACGTAATGGCTACAGAACGCACTGGAGCACAATAATAACAAAAATAATATCGTTGAATAAAAATTTGGAAAACGTGTACTGTAAAAATGAATATATGAGAGACATTTTAGAAAACTAGGATTAGAAAATGGAAAGGTACAAAAATAAAATCAAATTTGAAAATAATGAAAGTGTAGATGAAAATAAGAGTGAAAAGTAGTGGTAGATGACCTCCCACTGAACACAGTACATCCATGAAACGTTTCTAAATGTTGCATAAGGGTTACAAATGAAACATTCCTAAGAAACATCTAAGACACATTACTGGTACATTCCTGTCGAAAGCGAATAAATGGTAATGTCTAATAAACGTTTCAATTAATATGTTACATAAAATACAAAACATACACATTACAACACGAACGTTTTAGATATGTATCCAAAAATACATCTTTGTGATGTATTTTTTGGAATGTGATAACGTATAACATTTTAGAAACGTTACAAATGTGATGTTTCGTTTGAAACAAAATAGTCATATTTCAAAGTTAACGTTACGGAGTTGTGTTTAGTAGTGTTGTACCAGAAACCTTATCAGTTGAAACATATCGTAAGAAACACATCATACACGTTTCGGTGTGAACGTTTTAGATATGTATCCAAAAATATATCTCTGTGATATATTTTTTGGAATGTGATTGATAACTAAAGCTAGGATACCTTTTTTTATATATGGACAAACATAAGTCAGGCCCTATTTAAAATCCGTTTTAGATGCAAACTTTATTCTGCCTTTTTTGGTTTCTGTTAGTTTTATTGCGTTTTTTACCTTTTTTTTTTGATATTTTCGCGTAAGTATTTAGTACCTTTTCTGTAATTTTTTTTAGTTTTTTGAAATTTAAGTAGGTAAGTTTTTTTTAATTTTTAGATTTTATATAGGTATATTTTTCTGGGTAATTTCTAAGAAAGCAAATTGTTTGAAAGGGAAAGGAATTTGGTATACAAACTGAATACAAACTTTGTCTATAATATTTAAGCCTTTTACAATAATAACTCGGATGAGTCATTTTCCTTACTTTGAAATATTTCCCATTGTATTATTTCTACCTGCAAGCTGCACCTACATACAGTCTTTGTTGAAATTGCATCCCTTAGTCATTATGCCGAGTTAAGCGTATTTTAATTAGCCAGAAAACTTTATTGAAAAAGAATACCAGCAGATAGCATTTATCAACTGTAATTACTTTTTCAAATAAATATTTGTTTGTCTATACTTAAATTGAATATGTATGTGTTGATTTTATCTCGACAGTTTTCGCTTTTCCGTGCCATTTTTCTCCTTTTTTGTCTTTTTAGATGCTTTTTTTAAATTATTTTTTATGTCCTGCCTTTTTGAAACTTTCGTTTTGTCTAACTATCCCAACTTTAGTGATAACGTATAACATTTTAGAAACTTCATTAAAAATGTGATGTTTCGTTTGAAGTCATCTTTCAAAGTTAATGTTAGGTACTTGTATTTAGTAGCGTTGTACTAGAAACCTAATCACTTGAAACATATCATAAGAAACTAAAAATACACGTTTCAATGTGAGTGTTTTACATATTGATCCAAAATTACAATTCAAATTACAATAGATTTATTCATCATAAGTAGATGGGTAATATTGCACATCTAAATGGCTTATTTGCCAGCGAATCTGTAGCTCAGGTAGTTTGCGTAGCTGTTTTCTGAATTCCTAAACAAGCGACCGATGTTCGAATCCCACTTGAAGCAAAACGATTTTTCAGCATCACCGATCTCCTTCGAGTCTACACTAAGAGAATTTTGGGGGCCCTGGAGAACAAGCCACCGGAGTACATGGGGCCCTGCAGGGCCTGCGCATTGGGAAAAGAGCCCCTCAGAGCAGTTGGGGCTCTCGGTACCATAGTTTCTACCACATCTCAATTTTTTTATACTCAGGTATGTTTCAAATGAAACATATATGAGACATTTCAAATATTCACGTATGAAACATTTATAAGGACACATTTCTCCTACATATCAATAAATTACTCTTCGATATGTTTCTTGAAACATATATAAAATGTTTCGATGTAACGTTTCTGTGTTGTTTCAAATCTAGGTTTCTGAAGGCGGACATTAAACATCTATGTTATGTGTATGATACGTTTCTGTCGCTGTTTCGGAGATGTTTCATGTTTCAGAGATACGCTTCTGAAACATTTCAGAAACGTTTTTTTGCACTGTGGGCTTGTGAAGATGCCTTCTTCCACCAGATTCTACACCCAGCTCACGTCTGCTAGGAGAAAAATTTAACAGAGAGAAGCATTTAGACGCCCTCCGTACCTTTCGCCCTTAGTAATCTTTCCCGCTTACCGTTCTTGATTCTTTGCGCTCGAATACATGTACAGGGTGGGCTAAATTGGACACTTTCTTATGGAAACATCCTTTATCTTAAGATATAAAGAAAAAATGGATCTAGGTGTCTTGAGCCCAATTTTAATGAGAAAATCACTGGCGTAAACAGAATTCAACTATCTCTAATCGTTTGGCCACTAGTGAACGTTTCTCGAATTTAGTCGATTTCATTAATCCTTAATAATCTCCTAATATCTTTCTTATTATTAAAGATGGTAAAATCTTTCCTAGTGCACTTTTTTACGTAGAATCCATTGGGATGAACAGTTTTTATACAGGGTTTTTGGTTTTTTGTGTACGACCCTAAACTACATTTTTTTCATACAGACCACTCTGTATATTTTGGGGTTTTTGAAAAAAGAGTAAAATTTCCTAAATTTTGATGTATCATTTCTTATATTTATGTTAAATATTCTTTAATCTTTAATGATAAGAAAGTTATGGAGGATTAATGAAATCGACTAAATTCGAGAAACGCTCCCTATTGGTCAAACTATTAGAGATAGCTGTTTACGCCAGTGATATTATCTTAAGATAAAGAATGTTTCCAAAAGAAAGTGTCCAATTTGGCCCACCTATAATCAGCACAGGTCTAATTAACTCTTTTCGCCGAATTAACGATACTCTCCTGTATTTCACTATGGTATACCTGTTTACGAAAATAAAGGAGGTAGGTATTACGTTTTGTAGTATCTATCAAAAAAGGTACCTAATTTTCTTTATTTACTTCAATTCTTTACTGTGGCTTACCACTTTAAGAGACGACAGTTGATATTATATTCTATAGAAATGAAGGTTATCCATCATCGGCCTGGAGTTCACAGGAGTAACTAGTTTATCACATTAAAGATTTGGGTTGTAACAGCTTCTTTAGACGTGTGAACTATTCTTATAATCGTTAGAGAAAGATACATAGGAAGAACCCAAAAAATTAAGGAACCTAGAAAGAAAAGGAAGGCTGTAAGACTGAAAAGGAAGAATTTAATGACAAAAAAAATAACTGGAAAGATTCTTTCAAAGTTAAAAACAAATTGTGGTTTTAATATCCACGTTTCAAGTATAAATTTTCATTTTGACGAGGTCCATTACTCACAAAAGGGTTATGTAGGTTGAGAAATGAAAAAGGGACATAGTAAAGGGGAGTAAAGGGGATATAAAGTAAAAGTTTTTCATTTCTCTATAATTTTTCATGTTTCAAGTTTCACGTTTCAATGGAAGATAAGTCAGTCAGTCAACTCTAGTTTGGTAATAATTTTCAAAGAAAATTAATTATTTAAGGAAAGCCATTTTCTAAGGTATTCGATTCCATGTTCCAATAAATTATTAATTTTTATCAACGTAAAGATATAGTGTATTGAACTATCTCTTTTCTGTTCATGAGAGCACCATCAAAACCTTTTCCTTTAGAGCCTGCCCCATAAACTTATTGGCATTAACTTCTACAGGAAGGAGTTTGGATGATTCAACTTATAGCAAAATGTCACCGAAATTCAATCTATTGAGGAGATTCAGGGTACAGTCAACTTATAACAAAGGGTCATTGAACCGCATATTATTGAGCACGAGACCTTTGGGTTATCAATTGTCCAAATCACAACAATAAGATGTCTTCCAGATGGACAACCTGCCAAAAAAGCTGCCAGAAGTGCTGGCCAGCTTTGTTTGGGAAAAGCTTTTAACCTTTAAGCCTTTAACACCTTTGGTACACTCTATATTTTTTCCCTTCATCAAATAAATTTTTCCATTTTTGAATATTACAGCCTGACCATGAATTGTACAAAATTTTGGCAAAATAATTAATAATTTGGCAACCGCACACCCAATATCAAAAAAAATTCAGGCGTGGTGTGCCGTTGAAAAAAAAACTGGCATTTTCCCTCCAACATACTGTAGATATAAAAATATTTTTAAAAGATGCACAATTCAAATCAAAGCAACCTTTATTTGAAACTTTTTCAGTATCTTCAACCCACATTGAGTTATCGACCGATTACGGAACAGTGCGACACCCTGTGTATTGTATATAGTATATGCCATAATTAGTTACCGATTTAAAGTTAGTTGAAATTAGAATTCTATCAGAATTCGCGCCTTTTGATACTTTTGTTAATTTAATTTGTGAAAAAGTTATAATAAATAAAAATATATCCCTTACTTTATGATAACCCGGTACTTAACAAAGCGTCTTTGGCCACAACTTGACACAATATTATTGAACGTGTGAGGAATACGACTGATATGTTTTAAATGATTTTTCAAAGCTGAATACAGTGAAAGAAAAGAAGCGACAGAGTGTTTAAGTGACGCCACAGTTTCTGCAAATAATTTTTAAACTTAAAGTTTGAAAATTAAAACCTCAAACCTGAACTTGAACTAAAAATTTGACATACGAAACTTGGCCCGTCAAACGTAAATAATGAAGCTTGAAACTTAAAAGCTGATATTGAAAGCTTCAAAATTGAAACTTGAACCTTGAAAAATGAAATTTGATGAATGAAACAACCTTAATACGTAAAACCAAAACCCTTTATCCTTATTATCTTTTCTTTTGGAAGCTTGTGACTGTGGTGAAACGTCACAATTTAAAAGTGAAATTTAAACTTCGCCAATAAGCTAAAAGCTTTAAATTTGAAAATTGATACCTGAAACGTGAAACCTTAAAATTTAAAACTTGAAACTTAAATTCTCATACCTGGAACCTAAATTATAGAACTAGAAACTTGACATGCACAGCTTGGTACTTCAAACGTAAATGATGAAGCTTGAAACTTAGAACCTGAAATTGAAAACTTCAGAATTGAAACTTGAACCTTGAAAATTGATGAGTGAAACATGAAACAACCCTTTATCCTTTCCTTACTATCCTTTCTTTTGGAAGTTTGTGACTGTGGTGAAACGTCACAATTTAATAGTAAAATTTAAACTTCCCCAATAAGCTAAAAGCTTTAAATTTGAAACTTGATACCTGAAACGTGAAAGGTAAAACTTAAAACCTTAAAATTTAAAACTTGAAACTTAAATTCTCATACCTGAAACCTAAACTATAGTACTAGAAACTTGACATGCACAACTTGGTCCTTCAAACGTAAATGATGAATCTTGAAACATAATCGCTGAAATTAAAACGTTAGAATTGATACTTGAACCTTGAAAATTGATGAGTGGAACATGATATAACAACCTTAATACGTAAAATCAAAACCCTTTATCCTTACTATACTCCATACGCTTGGCAATGTCCCTTTTCTCATTAAGTCGTAAATCAAATATCATTTATAACGCGATCGATAGCTTCATTCAATATGCACCTCTAATGCAAAGTAAAAACCAGTTCCATACGGGCGAAAGTTGTTCAAAACAAATCTTATGGAAACTTGAATACAATAGAACAATAGATTTGAACTACCTAACTGGCAGCGGTACTCAATAGAAGATACACTAGTTTCATTATTAAATTGTGATGTTTGTATTAATAATTGATATATTACTTTGTAATTAAACTATTAACAACCGCTGACTAGGCAGGTAGTTGAAAGCTATTGTTCTATTGTATTCAAGTTTCCATAAGATTTGTTTTGAACAACTTTCGCCCGTATGGAACTGGTTTTTACTTTGCATTAGAGGTGCATATTGAATGAAGCTATCGATCGGGTTATAAATGAGATTTGATTTACGACTTAATGAGAAAAGGGACATTGCCGAGCGTATGGCCTATATCTTTTCTTTTAGAAGCTTGTGACTGTGGTGAAACGTCACAATTTAAAAGTGAAATTTAGACTTCGCCAATAAGCTAAAAGCTTTAAATTTGAAACTTGATACCTGAAACGTGAAAGGTAAAACGTGAAACCTTAAAATTTAAAACTTGAAACTTAAATTCTCATACCTGGAACCTAAATTATAGAACTAGAAACTTGACATGCACAACTTGGTACTTCAAACGTAAATGATGAAGCTTGAAATTTAAAACCTGAAATTGAAAACTTCAGAATTGAAACTTGAACCTTGAAAATTGATGAGTGAAACATGAAACAACCCTTTATTCTTACTATCCTTTCTTTTGAAAGTTTGTGACTGTGGTGAAACGTCACAATTTAATAGTAAAATTTAAACGTCGCCAATAAGCTAAAAGCTTTAAATTTGAAACTTGATACCTAAAACGTGAAAGCTAAAGCGTAAAACCTTAAAATTTAAAGCTTGAAACTTAAATTCTCATATCTGAAACCTAAACTATTGAACTAGAAACTTCACATACCAAACTTGGTTCTTCAAACGTAAATGATGAAGCTTGAAACACAATCGCTGAAATTAAAACTTCAGAATTGAAGCTTGAACCTTGAATAATGAAATTTGATGAAACATGAAACAACAACCTTAATACGTAAAACCAAAACCTTTTATCCTTATTATCCTTTCTTTTGAAAGTTTGCGACTGTGGTAAAACGTCACAACTTAAAAGTGAAATTTAAACTTCGCCAATAAGCTAAAAGCATTAAATTTGAAACTTAAGACCTGAAAGGTGAAAGGTAAAACATGAAACCTTAAAATTTAAAGCTTGAAACTTAAATTCTCATATTTGAAACCTAAACTATAGAACTTGAAACTTGACATGCGAAACTTGGTCCATCAAACGTAAATGATGAAGCTTGAAATTGAAAGCTTCAGAATTGAAACTTAAACCTTGAAAAATTAAATTTGATGAAACATGAAACAACATTAATACGTAAAACCAAAACCCTTTATCCTTATTATCCTTTCTTTTGAAAGTTGTGTCATAATTTATAAATGAAATTTAAACTTCGCCAATAAGCTAAAAGTTTTAAATTTGAAACTTAAGACCTGAAACGTGAAAATTAAAACGTGAAACCTTAAAATTTAAAGCTTGAAACTTAAATTCTTATATCTGAAACCTAAACTATAGAATTAGAAACTTGACATACGAAACTTGGTCCATCAAACGTAAATGATGAAGCTTGTAACTTAAAAGCTGAAATCGAAAGCTTCAGAATTGAAACTTGAACCTTTAAAAATGAAAACATGAAACAACAACCTTAATACGTTAAACCAAAACCCTTTATTCTTATTATCCTTTCTTTTGCAAGTATGTGTCACAATTTAAAAGTGAAATTTAAACTTCGCCAATAAGCTAAACATTTTAAATTTGAAACTTAAGAACTGAAACGTGAAAGGTAAAACGTGAAACCTTAAAATTTAAGGCTTGAAAATTAAATTTTCATAGGTACCTAAAACTTAAATATAAAACTAGAAACTTGACATGCGAAACTTGGTCCTTCACACGTAAATGATGAAACTTGAAACTTAAAAGCTGAAATTGACAACTTCAATTGAAACTTGAACCTTGAAAAATGAAATTTGACGAATGAAACATGAAACTACAAACTTAATACGTAAAACGAAAACCCTTTATTCTTATTATGATTTCTTTTGAAAGTTTGTGACTGGTAAAACGTCACAATTTAAAAGTGAAATTTAAACTTTGCCAATAATCTAAAAGCTTTAAATTTGAAACTTGAGACCTGAAACGTGAAAGGTAAAACGTGAAACCTTAAAATTTAATGCTTGAAACTTAAATTCTTATACCTGAAACCTAAGCTATAGAACTAGAAACTTGACATGCACAACTTGGTCCTTCAAACGTAAATTATGAAACTTGAAACATAAAATCTGAAATTGAAAACTTCAGAATTGAAACTTGAACCTTGAAAATTGATGAATGAAACATGAAGCGACAACCTTCACACGTAAACCAAAACCCTTTATCCTCATTATCCTTTCTTTTGAAATTTTGTGACTGTGGTAATACGTGGCAATTTAAATGTAAAGCTTGAAGCTTAAATTCTCATACCTGAAACCTAAACTATAGAACTAGAAACTTGACATGCGAAACTTGGTCCATCAAACGTAAATGATGAAGCTTGAAATTGAAAGGTTCAGAATTGAAACTTAAATCTTGAAAAATGAAATTTGGTAAATCAAACATGAAACAACAACCTTAATACGTAAAGCCAAAACCCTTTATACTTATTATCCTTTCTTTTGAAAGTTTGTGTCACAATTTAAAAGTGAAATTTAAACTTCGTCAATAAGCTAAAAGTTTTAAATTTGAAACTTAAGACCTGAAACGTGAAAGGTAAAACGTGAAACCTTAAAATTTAAAGCTTGAAACTTAAATTCTCATACCTAAAACTTAAAATATCAAACTAGAACCTTGACATGCGAAACTTGGTCCTTCAAACGTAAATGATGAAGCTTCAAACTTAAAAGCTGAAATTGAAAACTTCAGAATTGAAACTTGAACCTTGAAAAATGAAATTTGATGAATGAAACATGAAACAGCAACCTTAATACGTAAAACCAAAACCCTTTATCATTATTATCCTTTCTTTTGAAAGTTTGTGTCATAATTTAAAAATGAAATTGAAACTTCGCCAATAAGCTAAAAGTTTTAAATTTGAAACTTGAGACATGAAACGTGAAACCTTAAAATTTAAAGCTTGAAACTTAGATTCTCATATCTGAAACCTAAACTATAGAATTAGAAACTTGACATGCGAAACTTGGTCCATCAAACGTAAATTATGGAGCTTGAAACGTAAAGCTGAAATCGAAAGCTTCATAATTGAAGCTTGAACCTTGAAAAATGAAATTTGATGAAACATGAAACAACAACCTTAATACGTAAAACCAAAACCCTTTATCCATATTATCTTTTCTTTTGAAAGTTTGTATCAAAATTTTAAAGTGAGATTTAACTTCGCCAATAAGCTAAAAGCTTTAAATTGGAAACTTAAGACCTGAAACATGAAAGATAAAACGTGAAACCTTAACATTTAAAGCTTGAAACTTAAATTCTCATACCTAAAACTTAAAATATTAAACTAGAAACTTGACAAGCGAAACTTGGTCCTTCAAACGTAAATAATGAAGCTTCAAACTTAAAAGCTGAAATTGAAAACTTCAGAATTGAAACTTGAACCTTGAAAAATGAAATTTGATGAATGAAACATGAAACAGCAACCTTAATACGTAAAACCAAAACCCTTTATCCTTATTATCCCTTCCTTTGAAAGTTTGTGACTGTGGTAAAACGTCATAATTTAAAAGTGAAATTTAAACTTCGCCGATAAGCTAAAAGTTTTAAATTTGAAACTTAAGACCTGAAACGTGAAAGGTAAAACGTTAAACCTTAACATTTAAAGCTTGAAACTTAAAGTCTCATATCTGATATACCTACTAGAACTAGAAGCTTGACATGCGATACTTGGTTCTTCAAACGTAACTGAAGCTTGAAACACAATCGCTGAAATTAAAGCACCAGAATAAAAACTTGAACCTTGAAAATTTATGAATGAAACAACAACCTTAATACCTAGAACCAAAACCCTTCACCTGAAACCTTAAAATTTAAAGCTTGAAACTTAAATTATCATATAATTATGTAACCTAAACTATAGGACTAGAAACTTGGACCTTTAAATGTAAATGATGATACTTGAAACATAAACGCTGAAATTGAAAAATTCATAATTGAAACATGAACCTTGAAAAATGAAATTTGACGAATGAACTTGATACCTCTAATAAATATAATGTGAAGAAGAACCATGAAGCTTGACACTTAAACATTAATACTTGAACCTTCAATCTTGGAATGTGAACCTTAAATCCTCAGACATGAATCTCAGAACGTAAAGATTGTAGTATGAAGGGTGAAAGTTCAACCTAGAGACTGAACATTACAAGGATGTCATGAGATGCAAGCAATTTCACTAACTGAGCTATGGCAGTGGTAATAATATTTCCATTACATGCTTTTTATGTTCCGATTACTTTATGCCAAGGCAATATTTCCACATTGATGAAGTTTGATGAACAATTTCTGCTTGATGGCAGGTAAGATAAATTGCTATTCGCTGGCTATACACAACAAGTACATTTCTTATTTAATGTGCAAATTCACAAAGCTTAAAGCGCTAAAAGCTCATTTAAAAAATTTTTGTTAACAGAAATTTTTTACAGCCTTAACAGATGTAATACCTATTACTAATAACACTGACGTTTCAAAGGCCAATAAATCATTATTATTGTTGTTATGTTGCTATATTTTAGTCTCATTGTTTCGCGAAAGGATATACAGGGTGTCTCACGGTGACCGTCGGTTAGAAGTATATCAAGAACTGTAAAAGCTAGAAATTTGAAATGTTGCACGTGCAACATGGAGTGTTTAATCTATTAAATAAAAATATTTTCCAAATGGCAGCACATCCGGAAATACCGGAAGTGAGCATCAACTTCTTTATTTTAAATACAAACCAGGCAATTTTTTTTCACATTCTGATGTGTCATAAAATGTTTAGTAAGTATGCTTAAAATAATCGGCGTATCAATTTTGATTGTTGAGAAAAAAAATTTTGTTCACTGAAAAATGTCAAAATCTTGTTTAGGAAATAAAATTGAAAGTCGAAAGTGGTAAAAGTTAGGGAAATGGGATTTTAGGTTCTCAATGTCAAAAGATTGAGACACAATTGTGTGTCCTGGATAATAAAGAATTGCCCGCGGTTACGTATCTATTTGACGTTATTTCCAGACTTAAGAAAAACTTTAAAAAGTCACTTTTTTTAATGGAATGCCTATTTAATTATCGGCCTATTCGATGCAGAAATAAATTTCCTTTAAATTGATATACCATGTTCCTATACCTAAAATCAATGATTACAGAGTTATTTACATTTTTCAATTTAAATTTATAATTACATACTTTACAAAAGATGATTGGCTTTGAAAATTTTCAAAAAATGTTTATTCAATTGTTTCTTATGATGACAGTTGTCAGTTAACTATCAGTTTGAAAGTTTACGCTACATTTAGGTTTGTTATCAGTGTTATCTGTTTGAATTTTGATTTTTGCGCTTAATATTTGTTTTTAATTGGGAGATATGGAATACACAAACGCTGATATTCTAAATTTGTTTACATTCATGGCGAGTCTGCTCGTATTACTTTTCGGACCTGCAGAACCTTTAACTATTGAATAAAGAACCACTCAACACTTTAACGAAAGATATCCGCATTTACCTACAATGACAGAACGAAAAATCAGGATGATTGAAAAGAATTTTCTAAATTTGGGCGAATTAAATGCGCCACGAAGTTTGGCAAAGCCAATTGTCCCCAATGACGCTGCAGAAACCAATGTATTGGGATATTTTAATGTTTTCCCTGAAAGTTCTGTTCGTTCGGCGGAAAGAGACCTTGGATAGTCAAGAAGTTGCATAGATAGAATTTTAAATAATCATAAAAGCATAAGAAACATTTGAATGAAAATTTTTTGAAAATTTTCAAAGCCAACCATGTTTTGTAAAGTATATAATTATAAATTTAATTAGAAAAATGTAAATAACTCTGTAATCATTGATTTTAGGTATAGGAACATGGTATATCAATTTAAAGGAAATTTATTTCTGCATAGAATGGGCCGATAATTAAATAGGCATTCCATTAAAAAAAAGAGACTTTTTAAAGTTTTTCTTAAGTCTGGAAATAACGTCAAATAGATACTTAACCGCGGGCAATTTTTTATTATCCATTACAGACAATTGTGTCTCAATCTTTTGACATTGAAAACCTAAAATCCCATTTCCCTAACTTTTACCACTTTCGACTTTCAATTTTATTTCCTAAACAAGATTTTGACATTTTTCAGTGAAAAAATTTTGTTTTCTCAACAATCAAAATTGATACGCCGATTATTTTAAGCATACTTACTAAACATTTTATGACACATCAGAATGTCAAAAAAAATTGCCTGGTTTGTATTTAAAATAAAGAAGTTGATGCTCACTTCCGGTATTTCCGGAAGTGCTGCCATTTGGAAAATATTTTTATTTAATAGATTAAACACTCCATGTCGCATGAGCAAAATTTCAAGTTTCTAGCTTTTACAGTTCTTGATATACTTCTAACCGATGGTCACCGTGAGACACCCTGTATAGTAGATGGAAGTTGTTCTGTTTCGCAGTTTTGATTGGAAGAAGTTTTGGAATATTTCAAATACATATTTTACCAATGAACGTGTAATTATTTATATGTAGCAGAAATTGAGTTAGGTACATACTTCAAAGTAATTACAATTTCAAATCGAACACAACTGTTAATAATCATGATCATGTAACAATTTAACGATCCGTGAGATGAAAAACTGAGTTTACAATCAAGACATAATTGCACAAACATTAAAACAAAAGTAATTCATAATGTAATAAAATAGTCTGACGCTGACGGTAAAAAGTTACAAGATGCATAAAATAAAATTTTCAAACACATTTATTCGCATTTAAAATAATATAGAGGTTATTAAGGATTATTTGTGTACTGCACCGGGTATTAATTATTTTAGTGCCGTACAAGTAGGTTGTAATTACAACACTTTTGAAATAAAACATCAGCGAGGTTAATTTAGTAAAAGGATTTTTGATTACATGTAAACCTTTAGAATAAGGAAACCCTCCGGTGTATAATTAATAATTTAAATACTAAACATTTTGGGGCCTTATTTTACAATTAAAATTTTGCCGCGTCCCTATTTATTTTCAAGAAGAACCTCAAATAATGATTAAGCGCGCGGGCACTGTTAATTATACCAATTATGCAGTAATCGTAGTGATGAATTGATTTATGCGCTGCTGAATAAACAAATTCAATACGAGACCTCTTCGGATTTAATAATAACCGTTTTGTAGAGGATGAAAGAGGGTGGAAAAGGGGGCGGGGGTGTAGTTGCGCGTTATATTGTTTTGTTTGCACAATAATGTGGATTTTCGAGAGATTTCGTTTCGCAAATAATTTACCCTTATACTATATATATGTATAGAAGAGCGTTACGAATCGAGATGAAAGTGCCAAAATTGCTTTGTTTTCTTAATAATACATTTAATTAAGTTATTATTGACATTCGAATAATTAATCAAATATTTTCACAAAGATATAGGAATTCTATTTATTAAGCTGCTTCATAAACAAAATGAAACGCAACCTTTTGTCAAAAAGAAATTGGGCGCAAAGAATTCATTAGCGATCAGAGAGCGTAATTAGTGTAATAAAATTCATTGTTATTTATTCATATCCGCGGTACGAGAATTAATTTATCCCATTTACATTTTACGCTAATATCTTAACGTTATATAAAACCACAGAGAGCGAATTTCGCTCTCGAGACGTACAGCACGCCGAAGATGTTTGCTGTAATAATAAAGTAACAAAAACACTCACCGGCAACTGTAAGCGTGGCATTTCGACTTCTGGATTTCCCAAGGGCATTCGTTGCTTCGCACCAGTAAATTCCACCGTCCGACTCTTTTCGACTCTGAACGACTTTCAGAAAGAACAAATTTCCGGCGGGTAGAAGAACGCGATGTTGGGCCGTTCGTACTATCGATCCATCTTTGTACCATGTAATTGTTGGTTCCGGTTCGCCGGTCGCGTGACAGTTTAGTGTTGCCGGTTCGTGACGTGCAACTGTCGTATCGACCGGATGTTCGATTATTCTTGGCGGTTGTTGGTTTGTGTAATGGTAACCTGAAACAAAAAATTACACGGTTTTAACCATCGACCAGCAATAAGATCAAGTAATTCATGGATGGGAAGGCGTGGGGGTTAGGGAAGAAAACATTTGGAAATGATATGATGGAGGGAACGGGAGTACTGGAAAGGATGCAGGATAGGTACTGGAGTAAAGAAGAAGATGTAAAAGGGGAGAAGATCAGAGTACAGTCAGGAAAGCTGGCGATGAAGTATGAAAAAAGAATGGATAGGGGAAGAGGAGGGAGGATACTGTAGAACTGTTAGAAAGAGGTGAGGGAAGGAAAGATAGGTTACGGACAAGACACAAGAAAGGGGTGCTTACGCAAGAGAGGAATAAGAAGGAGTAGAAAGACAATAAGAGAAGAGACAGCAAGGAGCAGAATCAGGAAAGGAGAGGCAGGGGGAGTACAATGGAAAATATGAAGAGATAATGTCGGAAGGATTACCGGGATATTTAATGGGAGAGCTAAATAGGAGGAAGAAAAGAACAATAGAAAGGTTCAGGTGTGGGAACGAGGAAAACCTAAATAAATATTGGTGTGAGGACGAGAAAAAAAGAGGTTCAGGCTGCGTGTAGAAGGATGGGGAAGTGTGGGACATATGGGTTGAGAGAAGAGGAAAGAGACTGGAAAGAAATTTTAGGGGCAGGAGTGGAAGGAATAGATTGGATGGAGGAAGTGGGAGGAAGAAGAAGAAGGATAATGGAAAAGGAAGAGGAGAAGTTCTAACTAGAAAATTGTAAACAGGAATAGGGAAAGGTTATAGCTAAGTTAAGAATGTGAATCATTGCCAAAATTTTTGAGATACGGCAGAGTATGCCATTTGGCGATAATTGCTTAATTCCTAAATTTAACAGTTGAAAACGGCAACGAATCTACTGGGGTTATTCGTTCTATGAGTAAAACTTGGTACCAAAGCTGTAGTTGTGTCTCAAAAATGTGTATCGCATGGGAGATCGAACACTACAGAAGTGTTTCAAAAATTTTTCTTCGAAAGCACGCTCCGGGAATCCGAAGAAATGATATGACAGTAGCAGCGACAAGTTTCGATAATTTTTAACATAATCATCTTCAGGCTAATTCCTACAATTAACTGAAATTAGTGGTGAAAGTAAACGAAAATTATAAATACTTAGATCAGATAGGTGAAAAAATTATGAGGAAAATTCCAAACATAAATCATTAGTGAAAACATCAAAGATCAGACCAAAATCAACCAAAAATACAGGCGAGATGAAGTGAAGGAAGTTGTAAGAATAAAAATTTATTAGAAATTGGAAGCCATGCTGTAAAAGGGGTTAAATTAACAACAGAGAAAAAGGCTACAATACTTACGGGAAAATATTAAAAAGCACTAGTTTAATAAATAAAATTATATAATTGAAAAGCGCGGGGGAAAGAAAAATACCGGTGGGGTTCGAAAATTAAGAGTCAAATAAGCAAGTTTTGGTTGATATAAATTATTTCGTTAAACGATCCAAGGAGGTAATTGTTATGGTGGAGTCCTTGTTCACCAAAATGTTTAATCTAATGTCTTTCTCACAGACATGGAGTATTTGAAAATTGAGATTAGGGTCGAAAGCATGGCCGGAATCCAAAATATGATTAGCAAATGATGATTTAGTATTCAAATTATTGTTTTTGATACAACAGTAATGTTCAGCAATTCTGCTTTTGAATTTTCTGCCGGTTTGACCGATGTACCAATTCTGTTTTTGAATTTTCTACCGGTTTGACCGATGTAACATGAGTCACAAGTTCCACAGGTGAACTTGTAGACCCCAGATATATCCAGCAAGTCCTTGGTGTGAACTAACAAGCTGTTTGAATTAAATTTTGATGCAAATGAAATATTTTTATCATATTATTTTTTGAAGAGGTTTTTGGAAAAGTACAATCAGAGGCCTATAAGGCTATAAGGCTATAAGGGGAAATACTTAAAAGGCTGGGTGTCAAGAAGGGGTTGTACAGTAGTACTATTTTTTTTTATATTAAAGGAGCGACGAAGTTGAGTATAAAGTTTACTAATCAATCTATCAGGATAACCGTTACGGGAAGCTAAACGAAAAATTATATCCAATATTCTGTTAATTACCATTGAAAATAACAAAGTATCATCAACGTATCGTTGGTAAAAAATAAATTTATCTTTAAATAATAATTGATTAGTTTTCCAGGGAAGTCAAAATACGTCAGCCAATAGGGGGGGCGATAAATTGCTGCCCATGGGGAACCCAGATAATTGGCGGTAAATAACATGGTTGAATTGAAACAAGTTTTGGTTGCGACGAAGTTGTAAACAATTGCTGAGGAAAGAAACATCATGCGGAAGATTAGAAGATGTGATGTAAGTCTCGATAATTTTAAGGCAATCAGTGAAAGGGATACTTGGGAGCAAATTTACGATATCAAAAGAAATTAGTAAATAGTCCGGTTTTATGGAAAATTTGACCAGTTCAATGGAAAGGTCTTTGTGGAGTTTTTGATCACGAATGGGAATTGAAAATTCATCAGGTTTCTGAGAGAGTGGTTAAGCCAATCCGATAATTGTGAGACAGGGGTTTTAAAAAAAGAGACTATGGGTCGCATAGGGACATTGATTTTGTGAATTTTGGGTAAAGCCTAGAGGCGCAGGAATACCGGGTTCATTAAAATTAAGTTGGAATAATTGTAGTTGAAGATTTTATTATTTGGTGAACAGCAACTAGAATAGTCCATTATGAGAAAAACGGCCTTCTTTAGCCAATCGAAAGGTAGTTGTTCTTATAGGATAACGCAAAAGTGACTCGGGAAAAAATTTCTGAACTTGGCTGGAAAACGTTACAACATCCTCCATACTTTCCAGACATTTCGCCAAGAATTCCTACATTGTCTTGTCTCTTGACAACTTGACCTGACAACCCTAATTGATGTAATACATGCAGAACGTCAATTTTTTTATTCACAATCCATAGAGTTCTACATGAACGGCATACAATGGTTGGTGACACTCTTGACAAAAAGTTATTGACTGTATGGTAATCATATTTTACCCAAAAAAAACCTCGCGTAATTATTTGATCATCTGATAGAGATTTAGTGTACTTGAGAACACTATACAGGAATAATACAGATTTGGACCTAGGACAAAAAGCGACCGTGTTCCTAGCCGAGGTATATGCATTATAGGGTGGGCCGAAAAAATTCAAAAATATTTGTTCAAGTCGTAATACCGCGGAAAAGTTGCGAATTTAGGAGACTAAAAATAGACAAAAAATTTTAAAATCGGTTTATATCTTTCGGTCGCGCCTGGACTGGAAAAATTCTCACTTAGAAGGGTAGACAATAGCTGGGACCAAAACGTCGCAGTGTGGGAACCAATTGGAACCACCCCTACTATATAAACAATAATAGTATTTTTTTTATTTATGTTATATTATGGGCCGAGATCTAGGAACAGCGAATTTGCAAGCACCTCTACGCGCATCAACTGCTTTGGTTATTAGCACTACCCTTACTAGAATTTTGCCTGACTAAGGGAATTCCACCCTCAAGCAGGGATCTTTATCGTGCCGACCATCGTGTCGACACAATACTACATTTGGTTTGGAGGTGAGATCGATACTGACGACGAATATTGACCCGGCAATACACGCCAGATACATCCCCCTTCTTTATGCGGCTCTCTCAGCAGCTGATGAGTTAGACTTTGCCGTACCAAACCGCGAAATGACGTACGTCCCAGATGATCCGCCTTGGACGAGAGACCACGTAGCCCAGTGCGAGTCACTTGAAGTGAACAAGCAGCATATAAAAACCAGTCTGATCGGTAAATTTCTAGATAAGTGGCAAGACGAATGGGCAGAGACCGCTGGGCACCTGAGAAGAATAACCGATTCAGTAAGTAGTTGGAAAACGAAACAGTTGAGGCGCAAAGAACAGGTGATGATCACCAGACTGAGATTAGGACACATGAACAACACTTCGTCATACCTTCTAAAAGGCATTACTGCCCCAGTGTGTGAAAGGTGTCAGGAAGGGCTAACGGTCAGACACATCTGGTGGAATCTCCACACCTCGAACCAACAAGGAGTAAGTATGGGATAAAGGATGTTGCACTGAAAGATCTGCTAAGGTACGACGCGCACGGCGCGAAGAACTTGAAACGATTCCTGAAGGAGCTCGGTCTCCTTGGAAAGATATGATGTTCTGTTCTCTGGAATGGTGTGCACGCAAATAGAGGAGACACAGGTGCCAATAGCCATAGCTGCTGACGCATTCTTATACACGTCAAACCACTCAAAAAGTGAGAAATCATGGAAGAAAACTGTGACCTCCCATGTAGCACCGTTTATTGGCGTTAGCTTGGCGGAATATTGGCTCAATATAGAGAGATTGGGGTAATATTGACGAACTGCAGCCAATGTTGGGGGAATATATTTGTGTAATATTATACAAATATTGGAAATACAATATTTAGTGAATATAAGAACAATATTTGCAATATTTATTAAATATTGTCATTTAATGTAAATTCAAATATTGTACACACAATAATGAACCAATATTACGTGTACAATATTACTCAATATTGAGAATCGATATTTAAGCAATGTTATATTACATATTTACAATAATTAATAAATATTACTATATAATATAAAGTCAATATTTATTTATCAATAACATAATAATATTGTGTTTTCAATATTTTACTGGATATTTAGGCAACATGAAAAAAATATTCACAAATAATAACGTTATGATACTCAAAATCCGCCGCATGATAATATTCGCCGATCGCCCAGGTCTCCTCCTTTCTTACTATTTTGGGACACATCACAAAACAATAATGGGTCAATATTGTATAAATATTTTCCTCAATATTGAAATAATATCGCTTAGTAATATTTAGCCAATATGTAAAATTGTTCACGTTTCAATATTGTACATTTATATTCGACCAATATATTTACAATGAAAAGCCAATATTAAAAGCTACATGGGCTATTTTTCAGGCAGACGACCATCAATTATATTGAATCCAAATGACAACTTTTGATAAGGAAATGCCGCACATAAAGTTAAACAAGCGAAGTACCTACATTAATAAAGTAAAGGCAGCACAAAATCCTTTAAACATTCTGAAACTGAAACGATGTATTCTTTATAACAGAAAAGGCAATAAAAGTGAATGTAGTAAAAAAATTTAGTAGGCAATTCGATATTAATGAGTATAGTGCGGTATAAAGACGGGTGCATTAAGACGATGAAAATTTATAACCTGAAGACATGTAAGATCCTCCTACCAAAGATTAGATAAAGCTCTAGTAATATATGCATAATTTAATTTAGTTAAGTATCCCATCTACGTCCAATAAAATGTCGTCGGCGGCGGCTGCTGCCGTTCCGAAGCGACTGTACTTCTAATATACGTTTTACCCTCCCGAGACACACCAACCACTTGAGATTGCTTATCCGAAAATGTTCCCTATGTTATTAAATTAAATTAATAAATGGTGCTTGTGTGCAAATACAGTTTAACACCTTGGATTTTCGTTACGAAATTACTAACCTTGTTTACCTCCCAATTTGGAGGGGGATGAAAAACTATCGCGTCTATTTAAATAACGAAATTCGATCCTCCGTAAATATTGTACAAGTTCTAAAATGGGTAATTGCTTAGTCGTAAATGGGGAATTAGTATTGTTGTAGTTCTTGATCTCTTTTTCTCGAAATGGTCAATCATTAAGTGTATCTTTGCGTGCATTCACGCGATTATCTCCTTTTCAAAAAAATGAGCTCGAAGGACCATTATTTCAAGTGTAGAGAACTATTTATTTTACATTCCTTTTTCCTTTTACCTATTTCCTAATTACAGGAGTTTATCAAGGGGTTTTTATGATTTAATACCGTATTAGATAACAAATGGCGTTTTGTCGTCAGTACACGCTCTCCTCCCTTTTTTAGAAATATAGCCTGACATTCTTCACTTTCGTTCCTGTTTTGTATCAGACCCCATCTCCCCGTTAATCAAATTGCGTTTTCGCTGTATGTTGTCGTTATTTTTCGCAATTCTCGGTCTTGGCCGTACAAAAATTATAATTTGAAATAATTAAGGCCCCCTTCGTATGTGCCTGTTGTACTATTGTATATGGAGACCCTGAGAACTGAGAGTTTTATAGTTTAAATCGTGATGTGAAAAAGAACCTTAGAATAGTTGAAACTATGTAACTTGAATCTTTCAACTTTAAATTTTTTAGTTGCACAAATTTAAAACAATTGAAACTTACACGTCGAGGTTCAAAATTGAAATTTGAAACCGGTACGTTTTATAGTTGCAACAGTGAAAAATTTTAAGCAGCGAGCAAATTTTTTGCAGTACGAGTCCCACATTTTGAATCTTGCAGCAATTTGAAATTCATTTGCGAATTGGATTTACTTTGATTTCAGCTGGAGTCTGTAAGAGTCGTGGCTTGAACTTGAAATGCGTTGAAACTTGAAGAAACTTCTAGTTACTTCTACAGTTTTAAACGTAAAAAATGAACCCTCCATCTTTTATCATCTACCTATTAAGAAATTGATGTTTGAAATATGGAGAATTTGAAAAATTGAACATAGAATTTGAAGCTTGCAACTAGAGGATTTTGGGTTCAAACTTCTAAACGTACACGTTACAAATAGTAAGAATGGAGAGAGTGGTCTAGTCGTTATAGCGTTAAACTATAAAGTCAACTGCCTAGGTTCGATTCCCGGTTCCGCCAGAATAACTTTCGCATCTTTTCTTCTCGCGGTCGACCCAGCCTCCATAAAATTAGTACCTGCGGTACCCAGTCAAAAAGGCCGGAATAAAATAAATGGTTTAGGTACGGTATCGTCAGAATATGTTAAAAAATCAGGATTAGGGCTTACAATACCGGAAGTAATTTTGAATATCGGTTTTTGGTATTCAATCAATGCAAATCCCCTGATCCCGTTATTGATACCGGTATTGACTTTTTTTACTGCCGAAGCAATAAAAGAAAAATAAAAAACGCAAAGCTTAGAAATTCAAAGATGTAAATATAAAATGACATAAAATTTAAAAGTTTCGTATTCAAAATAGAAATTTGAAATAAAAATTGACGCTCAAAATATTAATGCTAATACATCCTAAATAATAATTTGAAAATTCAACGCTCAAAAGCAGAACTATGAAAGTTGAAATATTAGAATTATTCAAAGTTAGAAATCTCATTGAAATTGTCAATTTTAAAATTCAAATTTGAGAATTCGATACGCCAAATATTACAGTTATTTTAAGTTAAAAAGTTAAAATTAAATTCAAAATTATTCCCTTCGTACCTGAGATTTCTAGTTTGAATTACCTGAACAGGAAGACCTTAGACCAAAACATATACCTACTTAAACATAACGATTGAAGTCATTATTATTTATGATGAAGCATTAGTTTGATTTGTAGCTTGAATCGTGGAACTTGAAACCTGAAATGTTTAAATTTGCTTGGCGTTTAAATTATATTCAAAGTCTGAAGATGGTTGTCGTGTCGAAACTAGTAGATTTTAAGCAAGGTTACGATTCTCATTTATTAACTTTTACTAAACTGATGCTTTCTTTCGCTTAATAGTCTCAGTTTAGAGCACAATGAATTTGCGCTCTGAACGTATGTAACTTTTATAACTTCAAACAAAACTGTACCTGCTGTATTCGTTGCTTAAGAGTTGAAGTAGTTTGAAGCTTAAAATTGATAATGAGAAGCTTCAACGTTAAGGATAATTGATGAGTATAGTTTTACATTTGTACGAGATACGAGTTTGAATGTTGCACACTATAAAGTGTTATAGTGTCTTAAATTTTTGAAAGCCCAAGGTTCCCCACACGAATTTGAACCCAAGACCGTTTTTTGCTATATTGCGACAACGTCGACTGACTATATGCTAACCTAGGTTAACATAGAGATGAAATAGTAGCACAAGCATCATGACAATAGGGAACAAAATGTATGAAACGTGGAGCCTAGGGTATGAAATTTAAGGTTTTATTTCTACGTACCATGAAGTTCACTTAAACCTTCTCAAAAGTACCGGACGTGTATCTTGAGGATGAAGACTACCTTTATAACGAAAGCTTTAATCTAAAGTCACTTGAAGGTGAAATAAAGAGGTGTAGATATCATCAATAACAAAACATGGGAAAAAAGAGTGAAAAAGACCTTAAAAAATTAAGACGAAATATTGTGATACCTAGGCTGAAAGTTCGACTTACATTTCAAATAGACGAATTTAAGAAATGAAGTCTACAAAATCGCCTAATCACGAAAAGCATACAGTGTGGGTATTTAAAAATGAGCCTAAAACAAAAAGTAAAGGCTTGTTCACATAATCCTGCGAATTGAAAGATCGTCAGTTTTCGGTATTATTGAAAATGTAACAACCGAAACGTTTCAGAAATGAGAAATTGTGAACGCTGATTGATCACTCTATAGATATGGTGTAATAGATAGTACGTCAAAAAAAATTGGGTGTTAGAGCGGACCAAAACGAGCATTTATTTTCAAAAAAACCGGGCTTTGGAAACGTTTCGTTTGGGAGCTTCCTTCAATAAAGTGCTCAAATACAAAAAATCAATAGATCATTAGGTATGCCCTTTTCGATTTTGCACAAATTTTAAAAAGAATCTTACTTTTACTAAACGGGGGGTGCGAAAAAAGGTTTTATTATCGACGAAAATCGCTACGTGAGGATTTTTTGAATCCGAAATTATTTTTTGAAATTTTGAAAAGAAATTCTAACTGCATGGTCTGACAACAAAATGTAATATGGGGCTACCAAGATTTAGTATTTACAAAGTTATAATATTTTTTTAATGCAGTAGATATCAAGTTGTCCCAAATTCCTATGTAATTTGTCCTCACCGATGATTTGGAATATCTGCCCTTAAATTTACGACACCTTTGGTTACAGCACGATGGAGCTCCCTCTCACTTCAATTGTCCCGGAGATCTTCCATAAAAGATGGATCCAAAGAGGTGGTCCAGTACCCCATGGCCGCCGACGTCTCCTGATCTCACCTATTAGGTTCCGTTTTATGGGGGAAGCTGAAGACTCTAGTCTGTACTGAGAATGGCGTTAACGACACACATGAGCAAGTGGTAGACAGAATTGTGGCGGCTTCCGAAGAGATATTAAGGACCGGAAAAAACCCCGACCAATAATTATAGATGGCTGTGAATAAATTTTGTTGTTGATGAAGATTGTCCTTTGCGCCGAATGAAAAATAAACGTTGAATGATATAATAACATATACCTGCTTTAGATTTATAATGTATTATACCTATTTAACATCAATATTACAAAATCATGCATAATATAAGGATTTCAAAGAATGAAAAAGTATCAGTTGAAAAAAAAATATAAAACCTGCAAATAACCTAGGCGCTTTAGTGGCAATCTATCTAACTAACTTACTCTAAATTTTGCATATTTATATATTTATTCACAGCCATCTATAATTATTTTTCGGAGGTTTTTCTTCCGCGGGTCTTTTTTTCCTAGGGTTTTTTCCGTTTTTTTTTCCCGGGTTTTTTTACTGGGGGTCTTAATTTAATTTAACCTAATGTGGTCAGAAAGTCGCATAAATACTTTTTTCGTTTCATTTTTAAATGGTAACCATCTTCGCAAAAAAACGGTTTTTTTAGAACCAACAAATTAAAAAAAAAGAGCCAATCCTGCTATTTTGATATTACATTAAAATAATCAATAATGCTTTGCGCATGTCATATCTACAGGGAGCCTAATATTAGTACGAATTATGAAAATCCACATATACATTTTTTGTTGGATACTGTATTAAAAAATCTATAATGCTTGGCGCATGTCACATCTAGTAGAACCAACCATAAAAACCCACATATACATTTTGGTTTGGAAAAAATCAATAATGCTTGGCGCATGTCACATCTAGTAGAACCAATCATGAAAACCCACATATACATTTTTGTTTGGATACTGTATTAAAAAATCAATAATGCTTGGCGCATGTCACATCTAGTAGAACCAATCATGAAATCCCACATATACATTTTTGTTTGGAAAAAATCAATAATACTTGGTGCATGTCACATCTAGTAGAACCAATCATGAAAACCCACATATACATTTTTGTTTGGATACTGTATTAAAAAATCAATAATGCTTGGCGCATGTCACATCTAGTAGAACCAATCATGAAATCCCACATATACATTTTTGTTTGGAAAAAATCAATAATGCTGGGCGCATGTCATATCTGTAGAACCAATCATGAAGATCCACATACATTTTTTTTGGATACCGCATTAAAAAATCAATAATGCTTGGCGCATGTCATATCTAGGCAGCCTAATATTAGAACGAATCATGTAAACCCACTTTTTTTTAAGTTGTGCGCATTGACAATTTTCTTCCTAAGCTTTTACTGAAATCTATTCAGCAAATTTTCACTCTCAGGCCAAGAGGTGTGCAGTTGGCATTTTTTTTTTGAATCTACAAAATAATTTTGAATCGTCATAACACTTTTCGTACCTCAGTGTAAGGAACCACTCCACTCCACTTTGGAGTAGGAATCATTTTTAAATTATTGCAAAATCGAAAAGGGCATACCAAAAAACTTATCAATGACGTATCGTCCGTCTTTATGTCTTAGGTTGTTGAGAAAAAAATAAAAAAATAAATTCATTAAGGATAGCTTCCAAACGAAACGTTTCCGATCCTTGATTCATTTGGAGAACACGCTTGTTTCGCCCCCCCCCCCCCCCCCCGCCCCTCCGTCTACCGCCCAATTCTTTTTTGACATACTGCATAAGCTGATGATTGGAAGCGGAACAATGAAAACCGATGATTCATGGCATAACGACCTTTTTTCTGAACAGAATGGGAAAACCAAGCACCACAAAGAGCTTTTAGATCCTTCATGGCTTTCGATTATTTTCTCTCGAAAGTGACCGTAACAAATAAATTGGCTTTAGGAAAGAAAATACTGGGCAATTTGATTCAAAAATATCCCATTAAATTGGTGACCATACCTTCGCTTATCCAAATTTACGGGCAATTTAGGCTAAATCCTGCCATTTGATAATCCTAATTTCGAAACGACTTCACGTATTCGCATTTCAGTTATAACGGTTATATACATAATATAAGAAAATCCTTTCAGGCAGCCCTTAAAGTAATTTTATCCTAATCTAAATTTCTCCGCTTTAGGGCAATAAACCGAATAAAAATTAATTTCCTAATTATCTTACCCGTTATATACAAAAATTATTTTTTTCTTTAAAATGAAAAAAAAATTTGCATTTTATTTCTTGATCAAGTTTAGTTTTGTTTACTTTATAATTAAGTTATGTAAATGAGATGTTAATGAATTCCAATAAACCGAGAGAACAGCTACCTATATTCCGGTGGTTATTTGCACGTTTAGTTAAATGGAATACCCGTGTTAATCAGAATTCAAAAATAATAAATGTAAATGCTTTGTTGGTTAAGGGTTATTGTTATTAGAATCCCTTCATACTATAAATCGATTATTCAAATGTTTTGGGTACGAGTTAAGTTCGGGGTACTTAATTAAATGAAAACATTTACTGTTATTACTTTTATCTTTAATATTTTACGCTTTATTTATTAAGGATCCCTATCTTTAAGTAACAAATCTTTGTATAATAATTATAGAAGTCGAAATACGAGGGGTAGTTTTTATATTTCCGCACTTTTATTTTTCATAAACGCGATTCTCGCGTTTTGCGTGGTTTGTGATTGTAGGTTATAATAGCTTTGGTTTTAAAATATCACACCCGCATTCGTCAGCACTATCGCGCACGCGCAGGACCGAAAAGTGCACAGCAACACATATATACATACAGTTCTCCGTCATTATAATAGTGATTATTAAGGTGCGTCCACATTCTCGTGCTCGCGCTCGTGCTCGGGCTTGAGCTTGTGCTCGACAAGTTTGCGAGGCTTGCAAGTGTGCAGTCTACATTTACTTGTCAGTTCGTCAAAAGACTTGGGCGCGAACGGTTCGGTGTATGTCTTTTTATAATTATTTTTATATTATATATAATAAAAATGAGTCCCATGCATCAGTTTTTCTATGGGTCATTTTGTAAAATTTATTAGCACTGTCCCACAAAACAGGATGCTTTTCATAATAACCAATAAATTCAATAACTAATTCATTTGTCCACTCCATTTCGTTTTTGTCACTAAACTAACTATATAATAATAGAAATTATTCAAAACTCACGCGGTCGGCGCCGTGCAGTATTTGTTTTTTAAAATAATAATGAATATAAAATAACAAATTACGTCTGAATGCAGCGAGCGTCTCAAGGCAACTAAAAAATTTTTATCGCCGTCCATAGGCTTGCAAGTCTACACACGCGTTTTCTTTGAAGTACCGCCTCTGTAGCGAACCCTGCGAGTCAGCGGCTCGTGTTGCTCGTGCGATTTGTGTTGCGACTCGTATTCCCGTCCACATTATGTGTGAGCCACGAACCGAACCACGCGCTCGAGCCCGAGCACGAGAATGTGGACGCCGCTTTACGTTACGTGGTCACTTAGCGTTTTTCGTAACAGTCAATTAAAGTTAGGTAATGTTTGATAATTTGAGCACCCCCCCCCCCCCCCCCCTAGTACAAGAGTTTTAAAGCACAAATGCATGAAAAATCAGGAAAAAATCCTAATCCTAAAAATTCGCCTAAAGGACCGTAACCGTAGACAAAAATCAACATTTCATTTGTGGTAGGTATTCTCCGTTGAACTTCGCGAGGGGTGAAGGATTTCTGTGAAATGTAATGCATGACCATTTGGATTTTCGAAATCCTAACGAAAATAAAAAATCTGCTGCCTTTATCACCACCATCCATCTGTTACCCTGTCTATAAAGAAGGTAACATCATTTAAGAGGTCACAAGATACACCGCAGAGGGCTCAGAATTCTTCCAAAGAAGGACGAGAACAAGAAATACCAGTGGAAAGTAGAATGGTACACAAGAAGTAGGGTGTCAGAAAAGGGTTAACAAAAAAAAATGAGAAAGTATCATATAAAGGTATGCTAGATAAATAAGTCAACACAACCACTTGTACCTACCCAACAAATAAAATCCAACCAAATCTACGTCAAATCCATTAACCTAAGCAAACATGAAAGGAAGGGAAATGGAATTATGGGACAGGTATGGATCCTAGGAGAAAGGTGGATGAAGAGGGGGATCTCGTGGTGAAGAGGGATGGCATTTGTGGAAAGGTTTGAAAGAAGTGAGGGGGTGGATTTTGAAAAGTTGCTGGAATGAGGTAAAGAAAGGAGGTTAAGATTAACCAAGCCAAGTAGCTTGACTTGAAATATAATAATAGCTTGGCTTGGGCTTGAAAGGTAAGCTTTTTAAGAAGAAAAGATTGGTTCGGCTTGATGTTTGCGAATGCAGGCTTGGCTTGGTTATCAATCTTTATCAAGCATTGTCAATTTTCTTCTTGCTCCTCCCGTAGGAGTAGTGAGGTTGGAACACATTGCGAATTACGTCATACATTGTCGGACTGTCGCAGTATTACTCAACTGCTGGTTAGTGGTTAGTTTTAGTCACCGTTGAGTGCTTAAGTAAGCGATTGAGTTCTAACAAAATATCTTGGCTTGGATAATACTTAAGCTTGACTTGGTTTTTTGTAGGCTTAACTTGATTTCATGTCAAGCTTTAAAAATTCAAGCCAAGCCCGTGAATCCCTAGGGAAGAAGACTATGCTCTGAAATAGGGATGTATGCGAGGGAAGAGGAAAAGGGGAGCGGGATGGGGGATAGCGGAGGAAATAATGAGGGAGAGAATGTGCAAATGCAAGTGAGCAGTGTGAGAATTAGGAAGGGAAAGTATAACGAAAAATGCTGGGAATTAGTGACCAAAGTAGTGGGAGGGGTATAGAGTGGCGCGTTTTAAGTTTGGTAATGAGGACAATGATAATAAGTATTGGTGGGGGAGGAAAAAAGGATATGCAAGACTGTATGGAGAGTAAAGTGAAACTATCGTGAAATGAAATCTTTAAATTTTTGGCAAGTTTTAGCGCCAAATTGAAACCTCTCAATTTTTGGGCTCAATATTCCATGGTACAAGAAACCTCAAATGTTGGATATCAGTATCTCCACTTCGGGAAAGAAAGTCAAATGACTACAAACCAAATAAATACAAGACCGTCAGATTGATTCGTACATGTTTGATAAAGGTTATCCGATAATTAAGGCAAGTTCATATAGTGTTTAACATATCTTTAAGGGGGCCCTCATTTTTTTATCACCAACGAGGAGGACCATCGTCAACTCCACTCATTTGAGGAGGACGAAGGGGAGGACAAAAAACAACGTCAACTCCACCCTTTTTTTGAAAACTCTTTTCAGGAGCTTCACACCCGCTAACCTTCGATTTTTTTTCCTACTACCATTCACTTTTCGTTTATAACCCATTTCACGAAATCCCAAAGGATGCAAAAGCAAAATGATTAGTTTTGGAATAAAAATATATGTCTGTAATGTTGTGACCAAGGGACAATTTTTAGAGCCAAAATCACTCCGTTTTTCATGAACAAATCTCAATAAAAATTCTCCCGAATTGTCTTGAAAAATCCTGGACGAAATGCGGGGAAACTCCATGAGAACATCATATTTTCTTTTTCTTTTCTATTTTTAATTAAAATACCGATAATAAAAATACTTTAATAACACTCTGACTTAGAGGACTTATCTTAATTCAAGAGGAGGTATTCTCATGGAGTATTTCGACATTTCTGGAGAATTTTGATTGACATTTGCGCCCAGGATTCATGAAAAATGGAGGAGTATTTTTACATGTTGAAAAGCCCTCTAAAAAATCTAAGGTTACCCTAAACACTTTCGGTGTAGAGAGCATTGACAATGGGAATTGCAGTGCAGTGGCCCGATTGCAGTCTTAATAGTCAGATGAATAGTTCCCGTATCGTTACAAAAAACAATTCCAATACGTCTTTAGTGGAGAAATTGGCCTATCGCAGACAATCAAGTCTGAAGCGCAACGATTTTTCTTTTATCGGAAACATGATTTTTAGCAATAACAAAATTTGGAGTAATGAAAATGAAATGGAAATTCGAACCCAAAAGTTTGCCATTTGATTATGGATTTTGGATTCGTGGAATCATATTCCTCTATTTTTTCGAATATGAACGAGAAAAAGCTTTAAGTATTATTAATGGTGGAAGACATCGGATGATAGCAAAGCATATGAGCCGTTGAACAATAGAGAAAGCTTTCTTTTTAGACATGACGATGTTAACGGTCCTCAAAGGACTTAAGGATACAGTTACGTTAAATACCGGCATTGCGTCATTCAATTGACTCACGGCGATGGGGAAAAAATTGGTAAATCTATTATTATCAATAATATTTTTCATAATATCGGATTACAGTAAACAAGAACAAAAATTGTTCCAAATTGACATTTCTTCGACTTCCGTACGAATTATGACACAAGTTCTACTCTCCAACGAATTTGATAAAATTCTTCACGCGCCTTAAAGGTAGTACAGAGAACGGGAAATCACCTTCTTCATTCATTGAAGACATTATTATTCGAAAGGGAGTGCAGAAGATTTGATTCATTTTCAGAGCGGTATTCGACTGATGTACCAAAATCTTACTAATTGAAAAACTTTACAAATACTACAGTCAAATAAGACAATATTTTCTCTAAGAAGGGAAATAATTCCAGATAGGCTGTTCGTTGGTGAAGGGGTGTATTTTTGGGTTACAATGAAGGTACAAAATGTCCACCCTCATATTGTGTTCGCTAAGAAAATTATAATGTCAAAAAGGTGCAAAAAATATGTTTTCCTTCAGTAACTAAAAAAATATCACTTTTAGGGGATGAAGCAAAGACGGGAAAGTTGTAGAGAATGTAATTTTATGCAAAAAAGGTTCTTACAAAAATTTTGTTCGAGCACTTGTACTCGAGCTAAATTTTTTTAAGCAAGGGTCATTTTTTGAGAAATGAGAAAGTTTCGAGCACGTCATACATTTTTTGTCGATAACTCGAAAACGGCGGCGCATAGGATCGGAAAATGATTCAAATGAAAGGGGAAAGACGTGATATCGCTATAAATACAATTAAATTAAGTAATAATTAATAATAATTGAATTATGAGTAATATGTACATAATTAAATACAGAGTGGCCCAACGAAAAGGTAACAGACGGGTTTCTGACTAGAACAAATTTTTTTTGAGAAATGCAAAAACACGTCAATTTTTATAAGGGGACAGCTTTTGTCATGATTTTCAACCTGAAATGATTTCATCCCTTAGCGCTGTGAGAACAATCCCTAAAATTTAATAGGGATGATGGACCAAGTGATACGTCATTTGAAAGGTCTTTCTTTTCCGAACTAAGTGCACTAGTTTTTTTATAACAAAAAAGTGAAGATGCAAAAATGAAACATGAGGAAAGAGTTTGAGGCGTTTAAAAACTAAAAAAAGCCCGGACAGATCAATTGTTTTTTTTTAGAGAAGCTATAGTACTTTTACTGCCATTTGACAATATTGCATCACCCCTTAGGTACAGGGTAAACAACCCTTAAATTTTTAAATAAAAACAAGGGTTAATTTTTTCTTGTGCTAATTTATAAAACCTTTTCATTGGGCCACCCTGTATATGATTACTTAATTGAACAGCGAGTCTACAAAACACTATGCTGCCCGATGCGGCCCTTTCTTGTGCACTATTCGTCCTAAAAATATGGCACCGTATATAATAATACCTAAATGTACGCAGAATCACTGAAAATAATTGAAAAAATTCTCATCAATTGTTAAGTACATTATTTTTAACATTCAAAAAGACTTAAACTCGAAAATAGCGAGCATTTTCAAAAATTGATAGCACAACACTACTTATTAAAAATCGAATTTGAACGTACTACTTTTGTAGCAAATTTTATTACCTTTAATTTTGATCTGATACATTTTCTTCGTAAAATCAGTAAATAAAAAGATATCAGCAAAAGAAGAAGTAAAAGGTTGACTTATTTTGTTACCCAACTGAACCTCGCCTTTTGATTTTTCCGGTATAACTGCTCGTTTTTATAATCTATGTGATCTCTTTATTATTATTATTATTATTATTATAATTTTCTTCTTTTTTGTCACAATCAATAATTCTGTTCGGCTAGGAAAAATAAAGTCGATTATTATTATTATTATTATTATTATTTGTCTATCATTTCTTCAAAAAACACCCCTTTTCGAGGGTTCACTTAAAATAAGTGAATATCTGATACAAATATTGTTATTGTTTGTTGGTTCCCTTAATTTTATTTTCAGAATTGGGCGAAAAAACAAAATAATTCAAACTAAGGTTATTATCTCGGAAACTATTACCTTTAGATATAGGACATATTTAACAAAAATCGAAGCTAACGTAAAAAGCAGATCATTCATGAAAAAATATACAGGGAGTTCCATTTAAAATAGTCGACTTTTGGTATTTCTTCTGTGGTAGTTAGAAAAAGTTCAGTACGGCTCTTTTGTAACAAATTTCCTTCAAAATCAGCAGATCGAGAAATAAAACGCTCTTTTGTGTATGATAATCTCCAATTTTCTTGCTCTGCTGCCAATAATTGAATAGTTATGATTTGTTTACTAAATGTTGATTTCGGCGTCAATTAAAAAAAAACATTTATTTTCTCTTAAATGAGTTGACTTAAGTAGGTGAAAGGCTAAACAAACTTGGTCTAGAATCGAATATGGATTTCAAAAATATAAAAATCTATAGGGTGTTACATTTAAAATAATCGAGTACGATCCTGTAGAGACGAAACCGAGAGTAGTGCGGGCCTCAAAATATTTTTAAGTTGTAAACAAGGAACACCTGAATGAGAAATGTCTCTTGATCTTTTGTCCTAAAATTAATTAATTATTATTAATTAAAGATACTATCGAAGAACGAAGGGCAAGTGGGCAACTCTGTATATGTATATCAACATTTTTCAAATTTAATTATCTTTCCCTTTTATAAGATGTAAAATTTCATTTAGAGCTATAGATTTTGAATTATTAGTGATTTTATCATGAAGGAACTACAATCGACAAACGATGATAAATGTTTAAAAAATTCATATCTCTGTCAATATTGATCGTAAAAATAAAATAAAAAAATAAAATTATTTGTAATGAAATTGTCTACAACTTTCATTTAAATCATTTTCCGATCCTATGCGCAGTTTTCGAGTTATCGACAAAAAATGCACGGCGCGCTCGAGACTCATTTCTCAAAAAATGGCCCTTGCTTAAAACAAAATCTAGCTCGAGTACAAGTGCTTGTACAAAATTTTTGTAAGAACCGTTTTTACGTAAAATTACATTCTCTACAACTCTTCTCTCTTCACTTTCTCCCCTAAAAGTGAAATTTTTTGTGTTATTGAGGGAAAGAGACTTAATTGCTAGTGTTCACTGTGCGTATGTATCGATTTTGAAATTCTAAGCAAAAATAAGAATAAACATGTTTCTTTCAGTACGTAAAAAACAAAATCAGTTTGTACGTATAAGTATATAGACCGAAGTACGTTTACTTGAATTCATTGACTTTTAACTATTAAAAATCAAAGGTTGTTAAGATAAAAGGAATTGCAGCATTGTTTGTATATAAAGGATAACGTAAGTGCAGCGTTGGAGAAAGGATCGAATCAACGTTGTTTAGGACTTCGGACGAGACCAAATCGGCATTGACAGAGAGAATTAAAATTTAAGAGGAAAAGCTGTACGATCTTTCGTAGAAAATATTTTGTTCGGCTACACTTTGAAAAAAGATTTTTGTTTTGTATATTTTTCTTTAATCATATTCAAAACAAAATCCCAAGCTTTAAAGAACTTATAAAGGAAACGACCCTAAAGCGGTAAACTTAATTGCGTTATGTGTATATACGTCCCTTTTATTTTGCTTTTCTTTTTTTTTTTTAAGAATAAACCGCAAAATGATGTTAATATCCGTTGCAAAGTGAATCTTTTGGATAACCATAAATTGTAAATGAGATGAGATGTTCGGAACACATATTAAGTTAGAAGCTAATCCTGCGAAATAAACTGCAGATGTAATCCTAGAAGGTTTCGCGACAAGGATCAACGAGACCATCAACTCTACAGACGATTAGCTCGGTTAGTTAACCGTATGTAATAGGCTTAATATTGTATATGACGTGTTTTAGACGTGATCACGATTCGAACCCCGAATTCGTGAAGTCGATTTCGTAAAGTTCGTAAGAGGGGTAAATAAAAAAAAAAACCCGGCATGATTCGCGGGCGTTAAGCGTTAAGTTAACCACATTGTATTCCAGTTGAGGCAAGTATCAGATATTGTATCTGCTGGAATGTGTATATATATATCTAAGGTTGTTTCCGGCGCAATAACCGTCGGGAGGGTTGTTAAAGCTTCCACTGTTTCATGGCGCCCCGGCGCCAAATACACTCCACCGACGCCCGAGGACGTCGTCTCCTTATTCGCTCCTCTTACGTTCGTTATAATGAACAATAATTACGGGAAATTGTCCAGAAACTGTAAATTTTCGTACCATAAAAGCGGAAATAAAATGTGCGATAATTATAATAAAAGAATTTTCATTAACGGTTCTGTGGCTTTTTTTCGTTGCGAATAAGAAAGGGGAGTAAGATATATAACTATGTATTGTCATCCAATAAATAAAGATGACAAAAGTAGATTTATTTATATGTTACTTTCTACCCTGGAAGCTTTAATAATGTGAACTTTCAGCCATCATGAAAGTTTAAGAGCAAGTTGTGAGAGTGAGAACTACATTATCAAAAAGGAAATTTTGTTTTTAGCATTAAGCATTAAACGATATTTCCCAATCGCCCGGAAGGTACAAATTGACACTTTGCACCTCACTTTTGGCACGTTTGGGGGGAAAAACAAATGAATAAATGAAGTAATCGATGGTGAACATTGCACATGCCGCACATTGTTTCTTCGGGAATTAACAAGAAGAGCCTATTTGTGTCTATTCACATCCAAATCCCAATTATGTTTTCACCATGAAGGGCATGATGCTTTATTAGACAGCTTGCAGCTGATTGATCCAAAGGAAATTTTCATCTGTTTAATAATTCCCTGAGTGAGAAAAAGTTGACGAAATGCATGGATAATGAAATAAAGGGCCAAACTACACTGCGTTCCAAAAAAAGTGTAACACTTTGAACCCATTAACCGATTTGATTGAAATTTTCACAGAATGTATGGGTCAATTATATTGGTTTTGGTAGCGTAGCAATGATAAAACTAAAGAAAATGTTTTGGGTCATTTCTTGTTAATTAAATGCTACATTTTCAGTAATATTAAAGTTAAGTGCACTACTGAGGTGAACTCAAACTGTTAAAATACCCAGAGTTCGCCGACCAGCACGGTGGTGCCATTTACCAGAATTCCAAAAGGAGCAGATAACTGGCATGAAAAATCAAAGAGTACGTTTTCTCGTAATTGCATCACAAGTTGGTTGTAATGCAACAACTGCAATGCAAGTGTGGCGTAGATGGATCAGGAACACAATTGTAGTCGCCGAACTGGATCTGGTCGTTGTGAGCCTCTACTGTTCGTGAAGATCAACGTCTTCGAGTGGCAGCTGTAAGAGATCAATTTAGCACAACACGAGCAATTCGGAATGATTGGGACGCCAGATCTCAAAAAGTACTGTTTATAGACGAATTAGGTCTTTTGGGCTTCATTCGTATCGTCCTTTCTTAACCCTTCCTTTAACTACTGAACATCGGGCTCGAGGACTAGAATGGTGCAACGAGCAAGGAAACTGGGAGGACGAGTGGCATCATGTAGTGTTTAGTGACGAGTCGCGATTATGTGTTTGGGCTCATGATGGCCGTAAGAGGGTTAGGCGCTTTCGAGGAGAAAGGCGAAATCCAGAGTTCTTCGTCGAGCGACACAATGCTCGTACTCCTGGGTTGATGGTTTTGGGAACAATATGTCATGGCAGCTAGTCACCGTTAGTATTTGTTGTCGCAAATGTAATGCAACCCGTTTGCCTTCCATATCTTCGGGGGATCAACGCAGTACTTTTCCAGCAGGATAATGCGCGTACTCATAGCGCTAGGACTTCGATGCAGTTTCTCGAAGATGCCAGTGTCGACGTACTGCCGTGGCCCGTGCTTTCTGCTGACTTATCTCCCATTGAACATGTGTGGGATATGATGAGGCAACAGTTACTGCGTGTACCCAATCCCCCTAACAGCTTGGAGGATTCCCATGTGACCATACAGCAGGCAAGGGACGACCTCTCACAAGACACTATCGACCACCTCATAGAAAGCATGCCTCGTAGAGTGACGGGAAAATCATGGAGGACCCACACCTTATTAATTTTTATTTTTAAGTGAAACTCCTTAAGTAAAACTTGTACTTAAATGAAACTCCTTAATTGAAAATCTTTAAGTGAAACTCCTTAAGTGAAACTCTTTAAGTGAAACTTCTTAAGTGACACTTCTTAAGTGAAACTAGGTACTTAAATGAAACTCCTTAAGTGAAACTCCTTAATTGAAAATCTTTAAGTGAAACTCCTTAAGTGAAACTTCATTTAAGTGAAATTGCTTAGGTGAAACTTCTTAAGGTTAAAGTTACAATATTCAAATTTTAATAATTTGTTTGTTTCGTTAAAATACATATCTGCGAAACTTTCAATAAAATCGGCTAATGGGTTCAATGTGTTGCACTTTTTTTTGGAACGCAGTATATAATAGAATATCAGTAAGTACCAAACTAAGAAAAAAAAGTCCATTGAAAAAATATCGGTCAAGGAAGGAAGAAGTGCCAAAGTTGAGAAGATAAGCGGCAGTTGAGAAGAGCAGTTGCATGCGTTGTTGCGTTCATCGAAGCCATAAAAGATTTTGTCTGTTAACGAAGATGTACAGAGAAGCATTAAATTAACTGTAAAACATTTACCAATCGTCTGCATCGCCTGAAGGTGCAAATCGAAAAACGTAAAAAACTTATTAGATCAAAAAACCGAGATTCCTTTTTTTGGTTATTTTGACCAGATTCAAAAATCGTACTCCTCTTTATTTGCCAAAATAAAAGTTTTTAACTACACTTCCAGGCGCTATTAATGAAACACAGGGCATTATCAAATTTTACAGTGTAAACTTCAGTAATTCCCATATTTAAATACAGTGCGGTCCAAAGGTATGGAATAAATTCATTTTTAGCGTTATTATGCAATTTTGGGAAAAAACCTGAAACACGTCGATTTCTATTTATAATTTACCATTTTCTCGTATGAAAGTCTTACCACCCTCTTGCACCCCCTCGGAGGTATGAGCAACCCTTAAAAAAATTTAAATACGAACGGGTGGCTTGTGGCACCTTGTTTGAAAGGGATTTTAACTCTCTATTCAAAAATATAAAAATTTTTAAATTTGGTACACTTGTAACTCAGAAATTGAATTTTGAAAAAGAAATAGTTCACAAACCTCCGTTTGAGTTTTTGTTCTATTACCACATCCAATCATAATTAAAATGTCTATTCTCTGTGTTTCTGTTAACTGAGCCATGATTTATTTACTGAAATGCACACACAAACAAAATTTGGCAATACACAAGCGTCTGTCAAAAATAACTACAAATATGAAGTAGTCTACTATGTAGTTAGATTTTTTGTTATTTTTTGTTAAACGCTTTTTTCCTCAAGAGAATCAGAACAAATAAGAAAATACCTGATTATTATTTCAAATTAAACAGATAATTTTATGATCAAGAAGTGACTGGTGGTCACTTTGAACACTTAATCTAAAAATACACTATTTCTTTTTCAAAATTCAATTTCTGAGTTACGAGCGTACCAAATTTAAAAATTTTTATATTGCTGAATAGAGATTTAAAATCCCTTTCAAACAAGGTGCCACAAGCCACCCGTTCGTATTTAAATTTTTTTAAGGGTTGCTCATACCTCCGAGGGGGTGCAAGAGGGTGGTAAGACTTTCATACGAGAAAATGGTAAATTATAAATAGAAATCGACGTGTTTCAGGTTTTTTCCCAAAAGTACATAATAACGCTAAAAAAGAATTTATTCCATACCTTTGGACCGCACTGTATATTGAAAATGGGTCATATTTCCAAAGGACTCACTGTGAATTTATGGCGTAATTATTGAAACACAGGGAATTATGATATTTTAAAGTGTGAACTTCAGCAATTCCCATATTTGAAAAATTAAAAATGCGTCATATTTCCAAAGGATTCATTATGAAATTATACCTTCACGACTTAGGCAATAATGTAAGATTTTCTTCGGTTCAACAATTCTCTGAATACGCGAGAAAAGTCAAAATTTCCTTAAAATTTTCTGCCGATTTGGCTCAAAGTATTCAAATATAGTAGGTCGCGCTATTTGCTCTGTTATAGATCTCACAGCAGCACAAAAAGCTTTCAACTGCACCAATTGCAACTTACAGGGTGTCCGGGAAAAAGTGGGAAATCTCTCGGATTCAGACAGAGCATGGAAAAATAGGATGACAAGCTCCTACAAAATTTTTCCCTACAGAGTTATGTGCCCATGAACGACGCCCCTGGTAATCCTTTTTCCTTAAATAACTTTCAGAGAACTCAATATAATTTCATAAAAATTTTATATGATGGACACTAGTAAAAACCACTTAAAATGGTGTCTATGAAACATATTTAGCTTTTCTAGAAGTTTTACACATCGCTGCTCAAATTTTTAACACCCTGTATGATAAAGAGAAAACATGAATTCGTTTACTATTCTTTATCTCGACAGCGGTTCATTATATCGACAATAAACAAGAGTACATTTTTGAGTCTAAAGTTCAAGCTACCCAGATTAATTTCTTTAAAGCCTTTATCATACAGGGTGTTAAAAATTTGAGCATCAATGTATACAGCTTAGTCCGCCCCATGATCTCCGTAGGGAAGGCCTGAAGGGTAAATTTTTATCTTACTTTTCCATGCTCTGTCTGAATCGGAGAGATTTCCCACTTTTTCACGAACACCCTGTATATTAATAAAAAAAATGTGTCTGAAATTCTGCTTGAGCGATCGTAAAGAGGTATTTGGAAAGAAAGCAGTTATAGTATATCGATTATTGATTGACTAAAAATAACCGCAATTGCAGCATCAGGGAAGGCCATTGATAAGACCTTTTCGTCTATTAACATCGATGACAATCAGAGACAAAGCGAAGGTAGAACCGCTGCGAGAAAACGAAAAACATCCAAATCCTCGAAGAGTTAGAACGTGGAGTTTCAATCCAGCCAGGCGCTCTGTAAGGGCAACATCCGCCGAAACAAAACAAGACTGTCAAGATAACTACTTTTCGGCTTATACCGCGTCGTTATATTTGTTCCACAGCCTGCGTTGAAAGGCTTGAGAGTCAAAACAAGGATTGTTGGAATTATTGTCCATACTCTTAGCTCTCGATGGTGGTGATCTGTTAAGTCTAGATTTGCCAGGTCTGACTGCTGAATGTGAAACCAAAAGTTCTGACGTTTTTGCAAGATATTGCAACTTGCATCTTCAGAGTGATAGTAATAGTCAGGCTCGGCAAATCTATACTTAACAGCTCACCACCACCGGCAGCTAAGAGGATGGATAATAATCTCCAAAAACCTTGGTTCACAAGGTAAAAGGCAAGGCAAGGCTTTCAACGCAGGCTGTGGAACAAGTGCCTATACGAGAGAGAAAGATAATTATTGGGCATGTCTGTCTCAAAAATGTGATTTCTAATCAATCAAAAAATGTACAGGGTTTCCGAATATTAATACTTATCGCAAGGTCTTTCACTTAAAATGGTAACTGTTAAATGGATAAAGAATGAGTCTTTTCTCGTATAAAATTCATTCCATCTTGTGTGGTTCATAAAAGCGGATCATGAAATTCAAATTTCTAAAGGTTACAGTATAAATTTGAAGACTGTCACTTCCACACGTACGTTGTTTCCTCTGACCTTTCGGGGGAAAGGCTGTACCAAACGAGCTGGGTGCCATGTGAAAAACAGACGATATAAAATGTAACGGGCCTAAAGTAACAAGGAAAGGATTTGCAAACAGAGCAAATTCCTGAAAGGTGCACATAGAAGGTGGTGAAAACGTAATATCTCCAGTTGTGATGTAGTGACTTTGGAAAGTAACAAGATTCTCAGGTAGAAGCACACGACGTGCACCCAAATCAATCCATGAAGGGCAACAAGAAAGTGTGCAAAAAATAATAGAAAATGCAAAAGAAGAAAAGGTGTAAATAGTTTATATAACAACATGAAAGTAAAATGTAGCCTTTAAGTCCGCTGTATTAGTGCACATTTGTTTTTAATTTGAAGTAATTGTTTGTATGTATGTGTATTTCATAATTTTTGTAAAAAATAATAATAATAATTACAGAGAATGTATTTAAATACAGATCTTAAAGACAAAGATAAACTCCTCCAGGTAGTTGATGTAAAATAAAAAAAAATGGACCCAGAATTGAGCCTTGAGGTACTCCTGCTTTAATTTTTAGTGGTTTGGAGGTAGCTATTTTTTGTACACCATTATGGATACGTTCAATTGTGACCGTTTGTGATCTATTGAATATGAAAGAAGAAGTGTGCAATAAATAATAGAAAATGCAAAAGAAGAAAGGATATAAACAGCTTATAAAACAACAGCTTTTAAGTTCTCTTTATTGGGACCATTTGGGATCTATTCAATATGAAAGAAGATAGCCATTTAAGGGCTGCTCTCCTGATATAATACGATTCTAGTTCGGAGACTCAGTCAAAAGCCTTGCTTAGAACGCAAAAAATCCCTATGGGCCTTTCTCCCTTTTCTAGGTAATCTATCAGTTTGTTATACAACACGTGAAGAGCACCTTAAGATCCTCTCAAGCAAATTGATTTTTAGTCAGAATTTAAAATCTTTCTATTAATATAAATAAATATTAAATATATTTGCAAATACAAATTCGAGTACAACAAGATTCAAAGAGGAAAAAAAGGAAAAAAAATCATGCAGCAGCCTCTTATTTACTCATTAAATTTCTCAAATTGAAAACATACTTTTTAGTATATCTTGGCCATAATGCGAAAATATAAAAGAGAAACTGCGTCTATAGAATCAAAGAAATTAAGTTGGGCAATTAAATTAAGAATCCGATTTACTCAAAATTGCATTTTCTCAGTTTTCACGATGAAAAAAAAAGAAAATCCGTTAAAGCAAAATTTAGTCAACCACGAGATTATATTTTCTTCTTTGGCGTGCGGCGAGAGACTTTTCCAATGAAATATCGTTGGAAATAAAGTCGTATATCACAAACTTAATCTAGGAATGCAGACAAGATAGAAAATGAACATTTTTATTGTCTATTGTATATAAATTTACAAATCAACGACGTCCATTTGCCTGCAAAATTTTTGCAAATTTCATTTTGTTTTGTAAACGAATAAAACCTAATTATTTAAATTTAATTACACGACGTTATTATGCCTTTAGGTTTTTTTTTTGAGACACGAGACACGATTTCGACATGACAATCGGTAACTTTTAGCTGTCAGGTTGGTAATAAGACAGGGAAAATTTATAGATATCTTCACCGTTGGGCATCTTTAAGGCTTTATTACGGGGGTATTTCGTTTTATATATGAAGGAAATGGTTGTAAAGTCTTTAAGATTTTATTGCCATATCGTTAAAGTAAATTAATAAAATCGCGGGGACTCTATTTAATTCCCTTTATTGTACATGTCAATACGTAGGTAGGTATATAATTTAGGGAACCGTAAGCGATTGAAACTTTAGTTTTATAATCTGCAGAATACGGGTAACCGTTTTCTAAGTAAACACAAATAGTATGTTAAACCGTTTCACGGTTCATCGAAAATCTATACGGGCGATTTCCCTTAATTTTGTATTTGGAAATACATGTTGTTCAAATGTTTAGTTGATTGTGCGTGATATTTCGACGTTATCCTTACGTTGGTAAAAAGTTCGGCAGTTCACAATCAAATTATTATTACCTACGTATAATTTATATATTTATTTATGTTTTTATGTACCTACCTATAATAACGAAAAAGTTCCCAATTTAAAAATACCACGACACGACTAAGGGAAGTGAACTAATAAAAGCCATAAGGGTGCAAATCGTATTTCGGTCTTATTTCAGACCACTCTGTTAGTGATTATTTTATTAAGGAGACGCAAATGTTATATTATAGAAACTGAATAAATTGTGAATTTCGACCAGAAAATAACCTGGAATAATACACGACAGATGAAAAGAAGGGAAATGTAAATAATTATCGAATTTATTACGGAAATTTGTTGGGAAAAAAGTGACAGAAGAACTGGGCAAAAAATAGGTTTTCTGAAAGGAAGATATGATTAAATAGCATGAATAAAAGACTCTCATTGACATAAGAAAAAGTAATAAAAAAGTGATGCGTTAATTAATATACAAGAATTCATTACAGGAGGATAAGCTAATAATTACTCATTATATAGGATATAGAAAATAACAAAGATAGTTATAAACAATAATGTAGTAGATAGTAAGTAAACCTGCCAAGATTCATAGAAATTATGTGTACATCCAGGTTTACCTTACTCTCATCCCTCAGTCTCAACCCTACAGGCGGAAAAATGACATACAGGGTGGGCCAACGAAAAGGTAACAGACGGGATTCTGGCTAGAAACAATTTTTTTTTCAGAAATGCAAAAGCGCGTCAATATTTATGTCAACGGGCACAACTCTTGTCATGATTTTCAACCTGAAATAATTTCATCCCTTAGCGCTATGAGAACAACCCCTAAAATTTAAATAGAGATGATACGTCATTTTAAAGGTCTTTCTTTTCTGAATTCAGTGCCCTAGTTTTTTTCAGCTTTGTTGCAAAGTTGCAAAAATGGAAAATGAGGAAAGCGTTTGAGGCATTTAAAAACTAAAAAAGCGCGGACAGGTCAATTGTTTTTTGTTAGAGAAGCTAGGTACTTTTACTGCCATTTGACCCTTAAGTTTTAAATAAAAACAAGGGTTAATTTTTTCTTGTGCTAATTAATAAAACCAGTTTATGCAAATTCAACCTTAGTTTAATAAATGTTCGAAGTGCCTGTCTTCAGCTTCCATGCAAAAATACGATTTTGATTAAATTGTGACGTGCACAAATGAAAAAATATACTAAATTAAAGAAAACTTTATGGACGTCACGAAATAATACCTACTAACTCAGCTTTTGATGAGAGCATTGGGCAATGGGCCTTAACGTCGATCGGTAATAAAACTAAAAAAACCAATTTGTGATAAAATAGAGGGCGCCACAAGTTTTTATTTACTCAGTTACTGAACTATTCAATGGTTCATACAATATATAATATCTTAAAAACTTGAAAAAGAAATTATCGCTAAGGTGTTAATATTTAAATATGAAAGATGATTATCAATACTGTAATGATATCGCAAATAACCTAGCACAAGATGAGAACTCGCTGTACCTATATACGAGTTATCTTAAAATAAACTTTACTTCAGGGTTAATAACGAAGGCCTTTGTATATTAACTTCCTACTTATTTACCTTACATCGGGTATTTATTTACCATGATAAACGCAAACTCTTGTGAACAGTTGCACAATTGCTAATATTGTGTAATTAATTGAAATCTGAATGTTAATACAAAATGATGTAAAATACTTCGATATGTGTAAAACAACCTTTAGTGATACGCTATTATAACCCTACTTTTATAATGAAAATAAACAATCTGTAAATTTATGAACTTTTAAAATTAAAATGAATGTGAAAATTAGTGTTTTAATAATTATTTAAATGTGATAATCAATTTAAACTATAGTGACTTTAACAAGTGAGTTGAAAATAAATGTTGTCGACTTCATCGTTTGATTTGGATCCACACAGGGGTTTGACGAAATTAATAAAATATATCTCTGACCTTATTATATTTTGTAGGTTCACGTTCAATGATGAATACTAATCGATGTTTATCAAGAAGTTTCCCCCCGTACTTGTTTTAACCATTTATACGATGAAGATGAAGTTTCCAATTATGATTACACGAAGATCGACAGGAAGATGGTGACCAACTCTCTAATCTCACCACTACGAAAAACCAAATCTAACAAAGAAGCTCTCAAGATATTGTGTGGAGCTACAAGTGTGTGCTATTCAACATCCCCAACTATCCGCTACCAGCGTGAAATATTCACCTATTTAATATTAAACTTTCATGGATCCTTCAAATTAGAAGAGATTTTTCTAAAACCTTTAACGAAAGTTTAACATCAGGAATGTTGAACTAAAACGAAGCACGTTCTCTTACAAAATGATCGACGGAAACGGAAATCTACTGATAAGCTATCACTAATTTTAAAATGGAACCAATTTGACAATTTCGAATAACTAAAATCCCTAACTTCCACTAGCTACAAATGATATGCAACCAACTATGCGTGACTGAACAAATTGAAGCGTCACAAATACCCCCCCAGCAAAAACTAAGCGTAGCGGAATGAGAAACAACTCAAAATGAACAATGAAATGAAATACGAAACCTAAACTACACAAAAAAAAACCCAATCCAAAGCACATCTTCCCAATACACCCAGAACATACATCCATCCCATTCTCATCTCACTAAATTCACACCCAAAGGTAATCCGGTTCGCCACTCCCACCAGGAACCCTTCAGCAAATCGGCCGGTACTAGAAAAAAAAACTAAATAAAAACCAAAAGAAAAAACAAACACAAAGCCTGCTACATCCTCCCCCATCGTACAGCGTCGACAGCCCAAGGAACTAGAACAACCGTCTATGGCATAGCAAGAACCTACCTAAAGAAGATAGTAAGAAAGAAAGTCAACAAGAAAAGATTGCGTTGCTTAACCGCACCCAAAACAAATCCCCTGACAGAAAGAAAGACCAGACGGTATATTATTTTTTGAAGGGCTCTGTTGTACGAGCGGAACTTGCACCCCGAAAAACGAAATAGCTGGGATACAAGCCCCCAAACCACCCAATACATCCCAACCAACCAACCCTAAAAATAACAACAACCCTAACTCATTAACCTACTTCAATTGCATGGGTCACAACCAAAGAAAACCAACTACTATTCAAGTTCTGATTCATTCGGAGATAATGACGTATGATCTGGTTTAAGATCTTTACAATGCCAAATACCTAACGTATTCCCAGTTTTATCAACAATTTCGTAAGTCCAAGGTGATACTTTCTTATGGATTCTATAAGGACCAACATATTTTGGTGCTAATTTAGCAGCAAAGAAATCTGAAGCCTTAGATTGAATAAAATTTCGTTTCCAAACTAAATCTCCCTGAGAATATTGCACATGACGTCGTCGTAAATTATATTGTTGACTAGTGGATTGATACGCTTTCTTAAGTCTTTGTATAATATTTTGACGAATATTTTCATAGTGATCATGAGACTGACTAATGGACGTACGATCAGGATTTTCTACAACTACAGGTTCGGATAATTTTCCATGAAGATCTCCATACAACACATGCTCTCTACCACAAAATGCATAATAAGGACTACAACCCGTTACTTCATGTTTACTAGTTCGTATAGCGCAGCCAATTTTTGATAATTCCCGATCCCAACTACGATGGTTATCTTTAACATACATACGAATCATAGTTTTTAATACACGATTGATTCTCTCTGCAGGATTACATTGTGGGTGATATCTGGCTGTATAAAGAATTTTTGTACGATAGGAGCTACAAAGTTTTGTGAATTCTTTTCCCCGAAACTGTACCCCATTATCTGTTATAATGTATTGTGGAGTCCCATAAATTAAAAATATTTGTTCCTCAAAAATTTTTGCAACTGTACTAGCAGTGGCAGACCTAAGCGGAAAAAAACAAGGATACTTTGAAAATATATCAGCTATGACCAAAATATAAACATAACCTTTCGATGAACGAGGTAACGGTCCAACTAAATCAGCACATAACACTTGCCAAGGTTTCGTTGCAGTAGCGCGTGGCGCCATGAAACCAGGAGATGACTTTTGTTCAACCTTTTGCGAAGCACAATCTTTACATCGCCTAACATACCTAACAATATCCGAACGCATCCCAGGCCAATAATAATGATTCGCAATCTTTGCTAGCGTTTTAGTAACACCTACATGCCCCGAAGTGGGTAAATCATGATTCTCTTTTAAAATTTGAGATCTTTGTTCTTTAGGAACTACCAATTTCCAAGAATGATTCTCATCTAGAGTAGAAAATGTTAATGATTTAGTTCTCCTATAGAGCAAATTATCCTGTACCTGCCATAATGGAAATTTTCTAGGTGAATTATTAATGTTATTAACTAACTTTAAATACCAAGGATCTCTAACTGGCGTATCTATCGAATCTACTAAGGGACCTAAAGTATCTACTTTTGGAACAGAACGAGAAAGCATATCCGGAACTAAATGATTTTTACCAGGACGATGAATAATATTAAAATCATACTGCTGTAATCTAATAGACCACCTTGCCAAACGACCAGATGGACTTTGTAACTTATTAAGCCAAAGCAACGAATGATGATCTGTGATAACTGTAAATTTTGATCCTTCCACGTACGGTCTAAACTTTTCAATTGCCCACAACACCGCTAAACATTCCTTTTCAGTAATTGAGTAATTTCGTTCAGCTTTCTTTAACGAACAACTAATATAACTAATGACTTTCTCTCCTTCTGTAAATTGTTGAGTCAGAACAGCTCCTAAACCAAAATCTGACGCATCAGTCTGAATTGAAAAAGGTAACGAAAAATCAGGACACGAAAGTATAGGTGCAGTGACTAAATTTTCTTTTAGGGTTGCAAAAGCTTGTTGACAAGAAGGTGACCAATAAAAAGAAGCATTCTTTTTAGTTAAAGCATTTAACGGAGCAGTGACCGATGAAAAATTTGGGATGAATCTCCGATACCAGCTCGCCATACCCACAAAACTACGAACTTCCTTAACAGATTTCGGAACCGAAATATTAAGAATTGCAGCTATCTTATCCGGATCTACATTCAAACCATCTTTATTCACAACGTAACCCAAATATTTCAACTCGGAACGACAAAATTTACATTTTTCCTTTCTAAGTGACAATCCCGCAACAAATAATTTAGAAAGCACCAGTTCCAAAACTTCTAAGTGTTTGTTAAAATCGTTAGTACAAATAATTATGTCATCTAAATACGCAAAGCAAAACGGTTCAAGCTCAGGACCCAAGATTCTATCAATAAGACGTTGAAAGGTTGCAGGTGCATTATGTAAACCAAATGGCATTCGCTTAAATTCAAAAAGACCACGACCAGGAACAGTGAAAGCTGTAACTGGCTTTGCAGAATCCGAAAGAGGGATTTGCCAATACGCTGAGCGTATATCCAAACTAGATAAATAACGTGCATCTCTTAACCTATCCAGAATTGATGTGACATAAGGTAAGGGATACGCATCTTTTTTAGTAACCTGATTTACTTTTCGAAAGTCGATACAAAATCTATATGAATTATCTTTTTTCCTTACCAAGACTATAGGACTAGACCATGGACTTGAAGACCTTTCTACTACCCCAAGCTGTAACATTTCATCCAATTCCTTATCAACAATTTTTTGTAACGCGGGTGACAAAGGATAATACCTCTGTTTAATAGGATCCCCCGAGGTATGTATTTCATGAGTAATTATATTAGTACATCCTAATCCCACAGGTTGTTTTTGAAAGCAAGCATCCAATAAAGAATAAAGTGATAGTTGTTGTTCTGGAGATAACTCCTCGAAAGAACGTATATGCTCCAATTCAAAAGTATCGATCGAACCCACATCTGTATTAAGAAAAGACCACTGTCCTGTACGGAAATCTGGTACTACCCCCATCAATTTCCAAAATCAATTCCAAGAATAAATGACTGAGACACTTCTGGCATAACCAATACTTCAATAAGTCTAGTGCGTTCCTCTATCGTAATGGGTAAAAGTATAGTTCCTATAACTTGACAGCCTTTTCCATCTGCTAAACGACAAGCCATGACTGACGACGAAGAAAGTTGAAAACCTTGACGTTGTAACATTTCCCAACCAGGCCCCCCTACAATGGTACGTGATGCACCAGAATCCAAAAGACCTTTAACTGGTTTATCTAAGATACGAATATTTAAGTAAGGACGTTCATCACCTCTTACACTAGCCAAAATAAAATCTAAGCAATAACGATACCTATCTTCTAAACCTTCAAAACTACTTGCCGAATTAAAATCAATCGTCGAGTCCAGTACTCGGCTTACTGGCTCCGACGACCATTTCCCGAACATTTAAAACAATTATAACGCGTAACACCGGGCTTACCACATCCATAACAATGGCGATTAAGTGGTTTGGAACATTTTGAAGACAAGTGACCAATTTCTTTACAATTCCAACATATTATGGGTTTCTGTGATGTAGAGGGATTACTAGTAAGGGCATTTACATTAGCAACTCCTGATGAAGAACTACTAGTTACCTCACATAAACTTGATTGATTTTCGTGATGAATATATGCTAAATCTGGTTCTAATAATTGTGATCTTTTAGTAGGAGGTGGTTTATAACTTTCAATGGTACTTTTCCTATATTCTAACTGCCTACCAATAGTAAGAAGTTGTTCTAATGACTTTATAGGTGCCAAACCTAAATGAATTTGATAAAAAGGGGTTAAATTTCTTACAATTACTTTCAATTTCTGATCTTCGGAAACAGGTTCTGACAATCGACTAAATAAACCTTCCATTGCCGCTAGATATAAACCAATTGATTCGGATTGACCCATCGTTCTTTGTTTAATTTCGTCAAATAATTTTTCGTCATAGTCCAAGGGTTGAAATTCTTGTTTAAGAAGTGTAACAACATCCGCCCAAGAAAAGATAACATTCCTACGAGCTCTATATACTAATAATGCTTTCCCCTCTAATAAATCAGACACCGATTGAAATAATGTAACTTGATTAACTCCCCTGGATAACGCAAGTTCCTCAACTCTAACTAAAAATGCATTTAATGATACTGACCCTTCCCCACTAAATTTTAAATTCCACTTAGCAACTACCCCTGATCTACTCTTATACGAAGTGTGTGCTACCGCTCTATCCCTACTATTTTCTTCTGAACTATCTGAACTTAATATTTCCTCAACTTCATCGACCTGCGTAGAATGAGTAATTGGATGTGGAGAAGAAGTGATCAAATTACTGGTTGCTGACACTCTTTTCGCAATAGAATTAAAATCGGTTTTTAAATTAGCTAAATTTAATAAAAGTTGACGTTTCTCCCCAATCTCTGTTTCCCCTGAAGCATTCATTCGTTCGCATCGCTGTAGAGTATGCATCCACAAACTACTTACACGCTTAAAAATGTTAGATGAACAATCCCCATCAAAATTAGCTAGAAACTCCTGTAATTCCTCAATGGATTTCTTAATGGCATTAACATCTACCGAAAATTCAATCTTATGATGAATAGGGGTTATTGACTTATCAGCCTCTAGTTTGAAAACGTTTCGAACAGATTTTCGGAGGTGTTCGACCCCCAAATTACTTGGAAACCCTCTACAAGAGAGTTCATAACGCAACTCCTCAGAATTTAATCGCTCAACATAAAATTTCCACTTTGAAGTAGACATGATGAGATAAAGAAGACAAAATTAAAGCAATAATGACCAATATGTACCAAAAAAAAAATTATGCCAAAATAATAATCAATTTTCCTATCCCCAAACTAAATTAATTACCCGATACCAAACGACGAAAAGTCGAGGCCCCACCACGTTGGGTGCCAATATTTGTGACGTGCACAAATGAAAAAATATACTAAATTAAAGAAAACTTTATGGACGTCACGAAATAATACCTACTAACTCAGCTTTTGATGAGAGCATTGGGCAATGGGCCTTAACGTCGATCGGTAATAAAACTAAAAAAACCAATTTGTGATAAAATAGAGGGCGCCACAAGTTTTTATTTACTCAGTTACTGAACTATTCAATGGTTCATACAATATATAATATCTTAAAAACTTGAAAAAGAAATTATCGCTAAGGTGTTAATATTTAAATATGAAAGATGATTATCAATACTGTAATGATATCGCAAATAACCTAGCACAAGATGAGAACTCGCTGTACCTATATACGAGTTATCTTAAAATAAACTTTACTTCAGGGTTAATAACGAAGGCCTTTGTATATTAACTTCCTACTTATTTACCTTACATCGGGTATTTATTTACCATGATAAACGCAAACTCTTGTGAACAGTTGCACAATTGCTAATATTGTGTAATTAATTGAAATCTGAATGTTAATACAAAATGATGTAAAATACTTCGATATGTGTAAAACAACCTTTAGTGATACGCTATTATAACCCTACTTTTATAATGAAAATAAACAATCTGTAAATTTATGAACTTTTAAAATTAAAATGAATGTGAAAATTAGTGTTTTAATAATTATTTAAATGTGATAATCAATTTAAACTATAGTGACTTTAACAAGTGAGTTGAAAATAAATGTTGTCGACTTCATCGTTTGATTTGGATCCACACAGGGGTTTGACGAAATTAATAAAATATATCTCTGACCTTATTATATTTTGTAGGTTCACGTTCAATGATGAATACTAATCGATGTTTATCAAGAAGTTTCCCCCCGTACTTGTTTTAACCATTTATACGATGAAGATGAAGTTTCCAATTATGATTACACGAAGATCGACAGGAAGATGGTGACCAACTCTCTAATCTCACCACTACGAAAAACCAAATCTAACAAAGAAGCTCTCAAGATATTGTGTGGAGCTACAAGTGTGTGCTATTCAACATCCCCAACTATCCGCTACCAGCGTGAAATATTCACCTATTTAATATTAAACTTTCATGGATCCTTCAAATTAGAAGAGATTTTTCTAAAACCTTTAACGAAAGTTTAACATCAGGAATGTTGAACTAAAACGAAGCACGTTCTCTTACAAAATGATCGACGGAAACGGAAATCTACTGATAAGCTATCACTAATTTTAAAATGGAACCAATTTGACAATTTCGAATAACTAAAATCCCTAACTTCCACTAGCTACAAATGATATGCAACCAACTATGCGTGACTGAACAAATTGAAGCGTCACAAAATCATTCCCGTACATTTTGCAGCATTTCAGGAGTACAGTATCACCCCGATCTCCTGATCTCACCCCATTAGATTTTTTTTATGGGGTCATGTAGAGAGCAAAGTTTATTCCACTATGCCGGAATCTTTGGAGGAGTTACATGAATGCCGTCTAATTACTCCTGAAATGTTGCAAAATGTATGGGAACGATTTAATCAAAATCGTATTATTGACTATCGTTGGCCCACCCTGTATATATTTGGCGACAGTGTTAGGGATAGGCCTTAATTTTATAGAAGTGTACCTTTAATTTAATTAATTAATAAATAAACATTTTTTGAAAATTTTGTAAAGTATGTAATTACTTACTAATTATAAATTTAAACAGAAAAATGTAAATAACTCTGTAATCATTGATTTTAGGTATAGGAACATGGTATATCAATTTAAAGGAAATTTATTTCTGCATCGAATGGACTGATAATTAAATAGGCATTCCACTTCAAAAAAGAGAAAGCTTTTCTTAAGCCTGGAAATAACGTCAAATAGAGACGTAACCGCGTACAATTTTTACTTCCCGAGTACGAAGTAAAAGGGAAGTATTGTATTAGTGTTCAAAAAAACAAAAATTTGACCTATGCAAATTTTTTATTATCCATTACAGACAATTGTGTCTCAATCTTTTGACATTGAGAATCTAAAATCCCATTTCCCTAACTTTTACCACTTTCGACTGTCAATTTTATCCTAAACAAGATTTTGAAATTTTTGAGTGAAAACTATTTTAAGCATACTTACTAAACATTTCATGACACATCAGAATGTGAAAAAAAATTGCCTAGTTTGTATTTAAAATAAAGATGTTGGTGCTCACTTCCGGTATTTCCGGAAGTGCTGCCATTTGGAAAATATTTTTATTTAATAGATTAAACACGGCATGCCGCATGTGCAAAATTTCAAATTTCTAGCTTTTACAGTTCTTTATATACTTCTAACCGACGGTCACTGTGAGACACCCTGTATATGTGAGTGAAGTTTTGGCTTGTACCTTTAATATCGGATAACCCTCGTATGAAAAAATTTTAGAGGATAATATGTTAACAAAGTAGGTTACTGGAAAATCCAAATCACAAAAATATGTTATTTCATGGTCAAAAAAAAAGCAAAAGATGAAAAAAACTTTAGAAAGAAATATGGAAGCATTTAAAAGAACTTTGGGAAAATTAAATACACGGTGGACCATTGAAAAGGAAACACGCCTGTTTTGAAACACTTAACCAGTTTCTTAAAAAAACGCTCGGACACGTCGATTGATGTCAAATTTGACTTTGTCAGGTCAACCCCCCAGCCCCAGCAACCCCTAACTCAAACATTTAAATAGGGAAAGGGTGTCGAGCGACCCCTCATTTGAAGCGTCCTTCAATTCTCTATGCGAGAGCATGGCCGAAATTATTCGATTTTTAGAGACTCAAGAGACCTTTAAAATGATGGTCTCTCGACCACCTTAGCGTAATTTATGTTTTCGTTGGAGGTTGCTGGGGCTAGGGGGTTGACCTGAAAAAGTCAAATTTGATATCAAAATGTGCCGTTCAAAAGGTCAAATGTCGCGTGTTTCAGGATTTTTCCTAAACAACACCCCCACCTTAGTTAATCTAGAGGGTGCTTTTTATGGAGCGAAACAAAAAATTGAATAAAACTAATTTCGGTCATACTGTCAAATAGAAAATTAAAAGACGCTTCAAATGAGGGGTCGCTCGACTCCCTTTCCTTATTTAAATTCTTGAGTTTTAGGTTGCTGTGGCTAGGGGGTTGACCTGACAAAGTCAAATTTGACATCAAAAGTTATCCCCCAAAAATAGAAAATCGACGTGTCCGAGCGTTTTTTTCTTTATTATTTTCTGTTTCTTCTTCTATTTCTTCCTATTTAATTCTCTTTTATTTCTATTTCTCCTCTAATTTTCTCTATCCACATCTTTCTCGTTCTTCCCCTTGTTTAACGTTGTTGCACTTCTGTTTCATAGATTATTTTCTTCTTTCATGCGACTAACAATACGATACTCTTCTCCAATTTTTATTGTATCAGTTCAATTTTTAGCTGTTGTCTCATTTTGTATTTTGCCCTTTCTTGTATAGTCTGGTATTTTTCTCATCTCTACACTTTAATTTGTATTTATCTGTCATTGTCCAGCAACTATTTTCTTCACAATTTTTGTTTAATTCCTTTCTTAACTATCATTTTTATCATACTTTTTCTAACCCTGATCATTTTCTGATTATGATAATATATCGTTATACAGAAGAAGAAGATAGTAAAAAAGGAAACGATCCAGATGTAATACAAAAAGAATGAAGTAAATAATTGGATTCGATGGCGAATGGTAGGTTCTGGCGAAGAAGAAGAGTATGATAAGACAGCAACTCCTACATGATAACAACGAAAACAAAATGAAATGGTTCAGGAAAAAGCAAGAGAAAGTAGAGAAAGTAGAGAAACAACACAATAATAAACAAAAATAGGAAAAGTAAGGTCTTCCTACTGGACGTTAAAGAATTTGGTAAATGCTACCAACGTTACAGCAGTTATCATAAATAAAGGAAGGGGTGCTGATAAGCCAAACCAATCAAAAATTGGTGAATGGAAAATATAGGGGTGAGACACAGGCTAACGAGATATCCGGAGAAAACTTACCGGTGCTAATCATTCAAGAAATGAGAGATAAAAATTGTTTATCCTGATGATAACTTTACGAAAGCGGACGAAACGTTGACTCTTTGTTCAACTATGACATGGTTCGACTCCGAATGTGAGAAACATTCGTTATAATAAGAATAATACAAGGCCGGGAATAAATTAATGCTGAAATGAGCCTGCGAAAAAATGGTAGAGGGTTGGGCCGTGGCTCGCATGCTCGCAGTTTTTTAATAAGGGGTGTCGATTTTAGTGAACACTACATACAATATAATAGCAACATTACTAAGCAGAGGAATATCAAGCTGGATTTGGGGTCTACGATTGATCAAATTTAGGCCACGTGCTCCAAAAATAAAATACCCTATTTGCATAGTATATAAACTTTAGCGAAGCATACGACAAAGGTAATAGGGGAAAGATCAGTTTGGAGTGGCGAATGTAACCTTAGCTCCACATGTAAAATTGCGTGGCAGGGACAAAGGTCTGAAGAATTTTCAGCCAGAAACACAACAATAGTGTTTTGGAAATGGTGATCAGGAACAGCTGACTAAAAAACGAAAACAATCTGTAGAGCTTGGTAAGATAACCTGAAAACATTAGACCAAAAAAGTAAGGAGATAGATCAAGAGGACAAGAAGTATGGTTTAGTAATAAACTGTATGAGCCAAAATATACAGTACCTACTGGAAAACTATGTTACTCTTATTGTTATTATTTAGTTATCGGGATGATATAGTCCAGGCAACGAAGACCAAAATAGACCAAATAGCGGAAATAATTCATGTAGAAGCCAATTTTGGCACAGTTGTATGGGAAGGTGTCCTTAACAAAATACTAAAAGTACTGAGGGGTGGGGGTGGAGCTAAAAGTGGGAGGGGGCTGTAAAGGTCCCTTTTTTCAGTTTTTCGTTATTAACTCGAAAACTACTACCTCTACCGAAAAAATATCTATATACTAAATTAATCTACGTAACATTCTCTACAATAAAGGTTCTATACACTTTTTCGGTAGGATCAATGCTTAAGGAGATATGGAGGGGAGAAAATGGAAAATTTAAAAAAATGACATGTTTATTGTTAAAAATGAAATGTTTTTGTGAAAAATGAAATAGTGTTTAAGGATTTCTCTTGAACATTAAATTTCGTCGAAACCTAAATTTTCATTGTTACGATGCTGTCTTCGACGGGGGCTCCGTTGGTACATGAGCCGAGACAGCCGCAGACACCAAAGAGATAATCCCTGCTTTGCGGCAACCACAGCGCAACCCACACCCAGTCGTGCATCTGCAAAAGATCATGTTCAAAATGGAGTCGGGTGTCACAGGGTCGTTCGTGTTAACTGTTAGCATGCCAGCATGTTCAATATCCTCAGGTGATGCTGAGGGATCTGTGCAGAACTTAGCGATTCCCATTTTTCCATGTATCGCCGAGGTGGTGTCGCATCCGGAGAAGCTATAGAGAAGGAGAATCGCTTTGTCAATTGGAAACTGTTGAAGTTGTCGCACCAAAAACAATTTGGTCTCCACATTCCCACGGCCTTACTCCTGAAACCTTTCTCTTTCCCATCTTTCCTTAACACACACTTGCCTTCACTAATCCAATTATCCCTTTTTTCCTACGTTACACAAATCACTTTCAAGTTCACCCTCACAATTGTCCCTTACCGTCTAACACTCCAACGTGTGTTACATTCCGCATACAATTTAACACACGTTGGAGTCCTAGACGGTAAGGGGCAATTGTGAGGGTGAACTTGAAAGTGATTTGCTGGCGAAAAGCTTTTCTTGGCTGTATATAAAGCGCCTGCACATCAAGGCAACCTAAACGAACATCGGTACTCAGCATTTTTGAAAGCGTATATCTACAGGTAAATCCATTTACATACAGTTTTAAATTGCAAATATTAATTTGTGATTCGAATACTTACGTTGGTCTCATTACTTTCTGACAGATAGGTACAACAGTGGCTCGGCAACCCCCTACCACCCATCCAATGGGGTTGTGTCGACGGAGCAGATGGGATCCTTAACGCAGTTAACACGAACGACCCTGTGACACCCGACTCCATTTTGAACATGATCTTTTGCAGATGCACGACTGGGTGTGGGTTGCGCTGTGGTTGCCGGAAAGCAGGGATTATCTCTCTGGTGTCTGCGGCTGTCTCGGCTCATGTACCAACGGAGCCCCCGTCGAAGACAGCATCGTAACAATGAAAATTTAGGTTTCGACGAAATTTAATGTTCAAGAGAAATCCTTAACACTATTTCATTTTTCACAAAAACATTTCATTTTTAACAATAAACATGTCATTTTTTTAAATTTTCCATTTTCTCCCCTCCATATCTCCTTAAGCATTGATCCTACCGAAAAAGTGTATAGAACCTTTATTGTAGAGAATTTTACGTAGATTAATTTAGTATATAAATATTTTTTCGCTAGAGGTAGTAGTTTTCGAGTTAATAACGAAAAACTGAGAAAAGGGACCTTTACAGCCCCCTCCCACTTTTAGCTCCACCCCCACCCCTCAGTACTTTTAGTATTTTGTTAAGGACATCTTCCCATACAACTGTGCCAAAATTGGCTTCTACATGAATTATTTCCGCTATTTTTCCTTCGTTGCCTGGACTAATACTGTAAATGTTTGAAATGTGCTTCATTGCGCTGTAGACAGTCTTCATAACGATCACGCAGTTTTTGAAACATATTCTGGAACATAGGTTGCTTCAGAGTCCTGAAAAACGAGACGATCTTCTGACGTAATGCAGGCACAGTTTTGGGTGGATGTGGACAGCTGAAGAAATGTAAAGCAGTCCGATTGGGGGAATGTGATGGGTAGGGGAACTCAGTCCCACGGGAAATGATTCGTCCTGGAAAGATTTCTTGCAGCATAGCCACAGACTGTCGAGCGGTGTGGCAGGTCGCCCCGTCTTGTTGGAATCACTGTCTATTCATCTGAATATTCTTGACACGATAAAACCTTCTTAGATTCTGAATACATGCAGACGCACAGGCGGGTTGCGCGAAAGCCAGTACTATATATTTTAGCGCATACCGTATATGGTCATGGGAGCAACAGAAACAAACGAAGAAAATGAAATGAGTGAACCTGGCTTTTGTACACCTGGAGGTGACGATTGATAACAAAAAATTTTGAGGTAAAGATAACTAAAAGAACGAAAGGTCCTAAAAGTACGTATTCAGGAACTGAAAACTGAAGTTTTAAATATGAATGAGGGGGAATGATAGTGAGATGAGAAAGGAAATTAGTGAGATTTGATTATGAAGGGGAGAAGACTGCTGGGGAGTTGAAATAACAAAGGGTTGATGTCGTACAACGAATCGCACTACTTTACAAATCGAAAAGTGTATCTTAAGAGAAGGTCAAACTAGAGAATGAACATACTTGTTCTTCTTCTTCACAGAGGGACCAAGAAGGGGAGGATGACCGAGAAAAAGGAGTAAAAAAATGGAAAAAAGTGTAGAGATAGGAATGGAAGACAATAATGTACGAAATCCAATAGAATAAAGTCTATCGTACATTACTAATAATAAGTTTGTACTATTTATACAGGATAAGTCATAAATTAATAAAGAGATTCAATTATTCAAATTTAAATGGCTTGCCTAATTAAAAAAGAAATTTCTGCTAAAACTATTGAAATATTTAAACAAACTTATTAACGTTTTGAGATAATGCACACAAATCAAAGGCATCTTAAACCGTATAACAACATTAAATGGAGCCCTTAAGGAGTATATAGTCATTTCCATAACAAACAACCCCATAGAGCCACTACCAAACTAGGCAGTTCCCAACCAGAAAATTACACTTTGATTTAAAGAGAACATTAATTACCCCCCCATAGCACGAACAACAGCTTGCAGCTTTTAGCATATAAGAATGTCAGATTTAGGTGTAATCGTTTAAGTTTGCGCGACAGTTGTTGTGGTTTATTGTTCCCCATCTTTAAGTTTAAACTGCCTTAAACTATAAAATATCACTTCCAACTTGTAATATAAATCCAAGAAGCATATTGGATGCATTATAATCCAATTTTCGTACGCGAGATAGTTAATTAGATCGGTACGGCAGTTTTTCGTTTGATTAAAAAGGAATTAAGTACACGAGGGGGTTGTATGTAGATAATAATTTGTAGCCGTTTGGTAAACGTGCCATGTACCGCCAAAATCGGAATAATTTAATTATCCGTTATCAGGCTTGATTTATACCGTCTTTGAATATCAATTGTACAACGAAATCCTTTATACGTAGTACACGCATTTAACTAGTAAAGGTACCGAACACAAAAGGAATTAATCCCTCAGGATGAGCATTTCGTTGACCCCTAGCGACACTGCAACCGACGGCGACGCTCGCTAGAAATTACACTTCGTACCTACCGTCCATCGGGTTTAGATAACGAAAATCCTATTTTGTGGCGGTCGGCTTTAAAAGGTTTTACTCTCTATCCTACTATTGAAAATTTTTGGGAAAAGAACATATTGTTTTCAATATTTCATAGTAAAAAGGTAAGGGAATGACAAATTACAAGACTGTTTCCACACGATAGCAACCGACGACACGGTCATAAAACAACGAGCTTATCACTAAAAATACTACTGGACTCTTTCGTTCGCTTCACTGATCGCCACCCCTTTATTTGTTGTTTTATTAAATTGCATATTGTGACGTTTTAAAATCGAGGGGGTGACAAAGGTAAATTCTCTGATGCGCGAACGATGATTGAAATCTTTTTTTTTTTTACCAAAATAAAATTTATGGAATGGAAATAAATCGGCTGATAAAAGAACCATACGTAAAGGGGATGGAAAAAATGAGATTACAATACCATTTTGTTTTTTTTTTTTGTGTATCGGGCCAATACCAAATTGATTTTGTTATGTGATTGATGTGAAAATTCCCTAATCTAAAAACGTCGATCGAAACTTGTCGATCTCATTATTGATCATTCCCATTTTGAGTTCCGGTACGATACCAGTATGTACCTACGCAAGTTTGTACGTTTTTCAAACCACTAAGAGGGTAGCTCCAAGTTTGTCAAGCTTGAGAAAATTCACCCTAAACTCTGTGAAGCTCGCAATTTAAGAAATGAATCTTGTAGTGAAAGTTTCCTAATTTTTCAAATACTTGGAAATGGAGGTTTGTGTATGCAGTTTAATATATTGAATAGCGTTGCATTAAATGATATTTCAAAAGCAAAAGGGGCAAAACTGATATTAATTATCTAAGGCCGATATTACCGAGGGCTATTTCGCTGGGGAATATGTATTTAGAGTGAATTGAGGAGGGAATTGGGATAAATATGTACATGCTCAACCACATGTACGAATCAGCTGATAAACTCGCGAAACCTAGTAGCGTAGGGTAACTTTGCATTTTTTTAGTTTCTAATCTACCAGTGGCGTACTTATTATTGTAAAACCGGGCCTTATTGGAGTAAAAGTCAATGCCACAATTTTTCTTGTTCCATTTTGACTTATAGTCGTACTTTCTAGATGGCTGTACCCTGGACGTTGCCAATATTATTCAATAGATAGAAATAAAACAAAAATATTCCAGTTTATTTAACAAATTTATTACAAATTACTGGTTACGATTCACTCTTCGTCTTAAGTAAAGCAACAAACGATGGATTAAAACAAAATAGAAGAGCCCTTTATTCTAGGGCAAGCATCCTAATTTTCAAATAGTCGATGGTCGTAAAGGGGTGATATGTTTGAGATAAGTGATACAATAGGGCAAAAATGAAAAAGCAACTAGGTACTGTTCAAAATGCCATGCGCAATATCCTAAACAGTAAGGGTTCAGGCTAGTTAGTTAAGAATTAGTTGTACCAATCGGTGTTGAATATCGACGTGTATTTACCTTATTTGTTTATTACCCTAGGCTCTAGACAAAATAAAGCGCAGATAATTGGTCCTTCGAGCAGTATTTATTAAAATTACAAAAATTAACGTTAAGTTGATTATACATAACAAGGTACGAAACCAAAAAACTGATTATTAACACACACAATCTTTAAATTAACTCCTATAACTAAACCATTACATAAAGCGCTGAGTATTTTCATTTCAAAAAACACTAACGATCATTAATTTAAAATTAAATAAATGAGATATTTGGTTGATTTATATTTTAATGAATAAATTAGATAATACGATCAAATACGAAGGGGAAAAATTAGGAGAACGAGAAATACCTACAGTCATTGTGAAGGAAACCATTTTTTGGATCGTTGCCAAGATTTTATGAAATTAACAGTCGATAATCGCGGGAAAAAATCAAAAAGCTAAAATTATGCGCTAATTGTTTCCGCAACAATCATTATAATAACTACAGGGGATTCCATTGAAAAAAAAATGTAACAAACAACACAATACCTTATTGCATAATAATAATTTTTGAAAAAAATAATAAATCAAATCGGCCTTCAACTATTAATAAAGTTCAAACAATCAGAATGATGCACAAACTCACTTAGCCATTAATAACCCAGCAAACACACGTATAAAATATACATACAACATATATAAGATTGAAGTAAATACCCCTACATATTCTTTTTTATATATCATCAAGTATGTAAGTGTTCTTTAATAAAGTTATATAAACGTATAAACCGTATGTCACAGATTACGTATATTTTACATAATAAAAGTATAGAAACTTACGGATATTCTGTATACAGAAATTCATATATCTACGCGAGACCGAACCCGGAAGACTACCAACTTCAAATTCATATAATATATACATATAGATAATTACATATTTATATGATTAGCTTTATGTAAATGTTATATGTAAAATCTTATCTGTAAATATAATTAGAAATTATCATTACATAATACATATATTATATTGTCGAAAATAAAAGTCCGTTTCTATTTGCGCCGCATAATTAATTGCACTCGCGGGTTTTCTATAACGCCAAAAATTGTAGTTCACGTACCTTTAATATTAGATCCGTATCGACTAAAATGCGTCTAATTTATATAGAAAATAAATAATATAAAATAAATTAAATCCTGGTCATTTTTAACATAAAGGTAGGTAAATCATTGAATAAGACTTCACTCAACGATATAATCAAACATAATTTAAACTCGCGAAACAGCGCAAAGTTAGGAAGAACGAAATAAAAAAAAGGATTGTTTCAGATTAGCGCAGTGGTACAATGTCGGATACAAAGAAAACACATGTCGGATTTCGGAATTTGCAACGCCCACCCGCAACGGTTCGAATCCGGTTAAGGGAAACTTTTCAAGCAAGTATACAATATCATAATAAACTGTCGGCTTTCAGTTCAGCTAAAAACGGGTTCGTGCAAGAATTAAGTTAATTAAAAGTACAGTTGCACGTAAAAATGTAGTTTTTCCATTTTTTTGCATGAAACTGCTTAAATAATTTTTTACATTGGTAATAATTACATTATGCTCGAGTAGCTGCCATTTGGTCATCGTAACGCTTTTACTAATATTTTCATGTGAATATTACATAAAATATAGATAAAACGTATATAAATTCATGTACTACAAATATAGAAGAATTTACATCTAATAGACATATATATTATTTTGAAAATTGCTGACATCCTGACATTAAATATCTTTTATATTTCTTCCAGTTTTATATAAATCTAAAAAACTCTTATACATATAATTTATATGTATTTTATATATAAATGTGTTTGCTGGGATGTTCAAAACTTATGTCATTATGTCAAACGCACAAATTAACATTTTAAGCGCAAATGGCGAAGGTTGTGCAATGTAGGGCACCGTTAAATACGCGTTAACTATCATGACCCAAGAATTGTTGAAAAAATTAGGTTTTGGTGCACACAGGAATAGTGCTTTAGAAGCTAAAGGTAAGAGTTTTCGGGATTAATGTTAACAAAGCAAAATAATGAACATAGAAATAGAAGCAGAGCATCGGTTGGAAAAAATGAAGTAATTAACATGAAAGATAAGCCGAGTAGTGCAGTGGCCCTAGAGAGAACCAGGAATGCTTGGGAGGAATTGGTCAGGTGGAAGAATCCAGGGAACATAAGAAACGAAGGAATCGTCGTATCATTAAAACTAATACCAAGACTAATACCACAGATGGAAATATTTCCATCTGGGCTAATACGTAGGCAGGCACTAATACTTCCGCAGAATTGGTATAAAAAAGAAATATTCGTCCATTGAAAACTATTATAGAAAATTATTGGCAGCTCAATGGCATTTTGGCGAATTCCTAAATTACCGTCTGCATCGTCCATTTTTTTTAAATAAGTGAAAATAACTTAAAAACCATAATTTGTAGATATGTATTGACATGTGGGTATTAAAAAAACTGAAATTTCATGTAGAATCCAAAAATACAATAGTTCCCATTTAAAATAACAAAGTTTCCAGCTACTTCCGGCATTTCCGGAAGTGCTGCCATTTTGAAAGTATTTTACATCGATTCAGTTTTCAGAGTAACCCCTAAGTTCAACTTTTCAAAAACCTATCTATAAAACTTTCCCAGAAATGTCTAACTAAAGCTTCTCAAAAAACACCCTGTGTACTATTACTAAATATTTTATATTATAATTGTTCATTTGGCGATTTTTTGTACTTCTATGATAGTTGTATTAGTAGTAGCATTAGACTTTGAGAAAGAGAATGTTTTCTGCCAAAGCATTAGCAGAAGATTTAACAAGGCAGAAATTTTTTTTCCTTGTTTAACAATATATAAAAGCTATATTTTAAGAGTAATTTGAAGCTGTTACTCGATGGATTCAGTGTATCCAAAAAATATTCAGGAGAGAGTACATGGCGAATTTCTGCACAAGTTCCGTCCAGGCAACAAAAGATTCTATGGATGGTCTGTATAAGTACTAGTTTTTAAAAATCATTTCATGCTGTTACTCCATAGGCCAGTTTTTTTGCAGCCAGCTCTCGCCCTGTGGAATAAAAGGACTAAATGTGGTTGCAAGGTGCAAAAATATCCACAGACATGTGAAGCCAGAAAATGTTGCAAATGCACTATTGAACACAAGAACTTGAAAGTTTGTTTTTAGAGAATAGAAGCGTAAATATCGATATTATGGTTTTGTTGAATTTTTAAAATTTTCAACATCAAAAATTCATCCCCCCTCCCCTATGGTAAATAAAGGAATAAATGTAGTGGAAATAGGAAAAAAACAAAAAAAAGGGTTGGGAGCAGATTTTGAAAAAATCGATTTTCAATTTATGGCCACGTTAAAGTTCTGGCCATCCTTTGGCTACAATTTTCAAATTTTAATTAAGTTAAAGCGTTTTTCAGCTAAACCCGAAAAAGTAAAACATGGAGAGTTGCTATATTGGCCGCCAATTTGAATTTAGCAACAAATGAAAAACGGCTTCCCTAGTTTGGGCCCGTTTAGGGCAATTTTAATGACAAGCTTCTTTTTCCAATGAAGTTTTCCATAGGCCTTAGTTTTAAATTTCATCAAAATCGGCCTAGTAGGTACTTTAGGCTCCACAGGCATCACGTACGTACCCACGCACCCCACAGGCAAATATTTTTCAAAGATGCAAGGGGGGCCCAAAACGTCAAGATTCATCAAAACCTCGAGTTCGGCAAAGTAAAAATGATTTAATGACATTTAGATTTTAGGGTACTTTGATAAATAAAAAAATAGATTAGTGTGTAACCATAAGAAGTCCAATTACTTTATTTCTAAATTTCAAATATATTTCAGTTTAGAACAAATAACTTTCTTTATTTAAGATATTCTTTGGCGTACTCATCTAAAATAGTATAGAAACAGCTGACAAAACGGTGCGACATTGCATCTTTTTCCTCTTGCCCTCCGCAATGATCAACCAGGTCCTTTATGTCTTCCATACGGTCGTCATAACAACTATTGAAATTTTCAACCTCATCTTGGTCATAATCTTTTGTTTCAAGTGCCGATTTGAGATCTTTCGGTTTGACTTTGGATTCGTCAATGCATTCTTTTATGGCGTTCATAGCCGTCTCCCTATTATCGTCGATCACATCAGATATACTCTGAAGAATTTATTATTAAACTAACAACTACCTATAATGAATTATGGCACTTACGTGTCCGATAAAGATTTGGAGAACAAGCACCACGATCAAACTTTTCATTTTGCTAGTCAAAGTGGAAATGATTTTAAGAATTAAGTTTGTCGGCAGTTATACTTTTTGGTGTCAATTATTTAATGTCCTGTTATTTCGGGTTTGCTTAGCTTATCAATTCAGTTCTAGTTCAAAATTTCCGTTGATAATCTGTTGTGAACTAATTGTAAAATGGAAGTGTTTGTTGATATTCCAGCCGTAAATATCGTTACTAACTCGATATGGAAAATGGTGAAGTTCCCTTCAATGCTAACTGTAATAGACTATTTCCAGAAATTATTTTACGTGGTAACCTTTTAAGAGACTATGCATCAATCAGTAGAAACAAGTAGAAATTGTCCACATTGCATTTGCAAATTAAGCGCATTTTTTTCGAGGCACATAGCACTTAGTATGGATATAGATTGGATTTGTTCAAATTAACGCAATACACTTGATATTTCCCCCAAAGAAATGTACCTATAGTACAAATTTCCAATATGTCGAATAAAAGCTCCAAGCTGTAATGTGATAGGGAGACATTGGGTAAAACCAGACATACGTATTTTAAGTTTGACTCAAATTAGTGGTCAAATCGTATTCATGATTTTAATTTTTCAGTTGTCAAAATAGTGTTTCAGGAAAAGTTAATGAGAGCCCTCTATTTCGATAAAAACATTTCGACACACATTCAAGATATAGGCTATCTACTATAAAGAGTTTTAAAACCGAAGAAATGGTTCCAGATGGACGAACCGAAGGGTCACGCCCAATGATGTACCATACACGTGAAGATTTCATGAAAATGCAACAGATAAAATATTCATTTCTAACGTACTTTCAATTTTTATTAGAAAATGATTGAAAACTATTTTGGGCAAACAAAAAGGTCTTTAACATAGCTTTGGTTATGGACACTACTAAATCCCTTCCCGGATTCCATCATTCATGGGTTCATGGGCGCTGTCATTTTATGCTATCTAAATGGAGAGTGGTGCACCACTAACACCAGAGGTACCGACTGTTACGCTCTATTAAAAATTTGTAGTTAATTTTTACAAACTTTATAGTCCTGAATGTAGTATAAAATATAAAAAAAAGACAAAACATCTTAAAAAAAGAAGATTAAAGACAGATTTGTTCCTGAGATGAGTAATCGACATCTCTATGTGCATCACCCTCACGAAATTTTAGTGTTGCCTAAATATTTTATGCTTTATTTATTAATAAATTTTTTTAGGAAGGGAAGAACTAAATTCTCGAAATTCTCCGCTTATCGTCGTAAATGTCCAAAATTTCGGAAACCTTCATTTATATCTAATTTCTATAGGGAAAGAACTCATTGCGTTGTTGGTTTTTCATAAAATTACAACTTTTATTTTCAAATCTTCTTCAAATAATTATGAAAGCTAAACATTTTTTTATTTTTTTTTCTTCGAATGTACATATTTAATAAGTAAAAACACGCATGTTTTGTTGCTTACGTATCCATCCGTCTCTATCCGGACGAATTTTTATGTCACATCAAGTAAGTATGTGCCTACAAAAATGCCATTATTATTTTGTTTTTGCTTAATTTAAAGTTTAATTAATATTATCTCTGTGTATCGAAAAGAGGATGTTGTGGCGTTTTTTTTCACTTTATCGTCTGTTAAACGTTCCACATATTCGTGATACTGAATCTTAACGCAACCGAGGATTGATTAATTTATAATATTTGTTAATCAAATCAAATTTTTGGAAAAAAATTGCCAACACGATTTCAATTTGGTTAGAGGCTTCACCATCAATAAATAATTGTTGCCAAGGTTAATGCGTAGAGTATCCTCAATCTGAGATTATTTGGTCTATTCACATAAACTTTAGATTTCAAATTACCGCATAAAAAATGTAATGTACATTTATTTTTCCTTAACGCGCGCGACCTGTACTTGCATGTATTTCAAAATATCACATTTCAAACGTTATTACTCCAAAAACTGCTGATTTTAGGGATATGTTAAAAAAATGTTCAGAATTACAAAATAATAAATTACCTGCATTCCCAGGAAACACACATATAAAATATACATACAACATATATAAGATTGAAGTAAATACCCCTACATATGCTTTTTTATATATCAAGTATGTAAGTGTTATTTAATAAATTTATATAAACCGTATGTAACAGATTACGTATATTTTACGGTTGTAGGGCAAATCGCCCCATGACACATCGCCCCCGGACTTTTCGCCCCGTCACTTCGCCCCACGGCCCGTTCGCCCCCGGACATTTCGCCCCCCGGACAGTTCGCCGCCGGACATTTCGCCACTTGACACTTCGCCTCCAAGATATATCGCCCCCATACACTTCGCCTCCCAGGACATATCGGCATCGCCCCCGACAATTTCGCCTCCAAAACATATCGCCCTCACATCGCCTTCATCGGTTATACATATACATCAGTGTGTCCACATTTCGATGCTCACCATTTGTAGAGCTATTATAGAAGAAGTAGAGCAGCGGTTAAATACTTAGGGAATGTTTTTCAGGGTTTAATACCCGTGACATTCAAATTCTCCACAATTTTCGTAGATTTTCAAAACCACAGTTCTGGTTTTTGTATTTCACAGTGTTACTTTTAGCACTTGCATACCTTTAAGCCTACATTTCTCATGTGCTATTAAAGATAAATACATGTATTTGTTAATATCTCTCCCATAAATAAATATTTTTCAGGCATGTTATACATTTTTGAAAATCTCTTCTCAAAGGCAATTAACTAATAAAAATTCTATAACATCTGCCGTATGAAAATCATTGCTGGCACACATTACTTAAAAAATTAAAAATAGAACGGTGTTACATCAAAAAGTTTGTGTTGAAAATGTTTTCGAACATTGTAAAAATTTAGAAGAGGTCAGATTAGAAGCTGTGGGGTTATTGAAGGAAATTTTGTTTCTTTAAAAATTATTTGAAAGTCTAAAAACATTGAAGAGAATTAGAAACGAGATTTATCGCGAGAATTGAATTCTAAAAAAACATTCCCTATTTAACCGCTGCTCTACCTCCTCTAATAACCGAGATACCGATGGTGAGCGTCGAAATTTGGACCACTGTATAAGCTAATACACAATGGATAATGGAACATTGGGGCGATGTTTCGGGGGCGAAATATATAAAGGCGAAATGTCTTGGGGGCGATATGTTTCGAGGGCGAAATGTTCGGAGGCGAAATGTCTTGGGGGCGATATGTTTTGGGGGCGAAATGTTTCTAGGCGAAATATCTTGGGGGCGATATATCAGGGGGCGAAATGTCTTGGGGGCGATATGTCCGAGGGCGAAATGTCCGGGGCGAAGTGTCCGAGGGCGAAGTGCCGGGGCGAATTGACCGCACACCTGATGCTGCCGATTACTCTTCGATACTTTAAAGGAGTATCTGATGTTTGATTTTAGGTGGTCCCTTTTTGTAGTGGAATGAATAGCGACGATGGTTGAACAATAGTCTTGTATTACTTTTCGAGAAAGAACAGTGCAGAAAAAAGTAATTATACTTAGTCTACGTTAATTCTGAGGAATGGTGACAGTACAATATATCTACCTGCACTTGTCCCTCGATACTAACAATTATTACACTCAGATTTCAATACTATGCTCTTAATAGATTTTATCCCAGCTCAGATCTTTGTATCTGCAAACGTGAAGTGAGAGAATCCCCAACATTTTCGAATGGATTAAGAGTGGCATCAGAGCAACCGCGTTTATAATGTGATACTATGTATTATAGGCGAAGAAATAAAGCACTGAACCTACCAGGATGACTGAACAACGTTATCTCCGAAGCTTTTCTGAAATTCACTTTCAAATGATTCTAGACATCTCACCCGGGGTTTTTTTGGGTTGCTGATTCCAAATCAGGCATCGGCAATGGTCCCCCCTTTCATACCTGGTGTCCCGCATCCGGGAATCAGCGTCATCCTCTGACGTTTCAAGCCTATAGGGAACCGAAAATTGTTTTCCAGCGAAAATTTAAACGAAACTCTAGAGGATGACGTTGATGCCCCGGTGTAGTGCACCAGGTATCGGTTAGAAAGTATCCGGTGCCAGATTCGATCTAAGCGACTCAAAAAACCCCGGAAACAATTTTCGGTTCCCTATAGGCTTGAAACTTCAGTGAAACTCCAGAGGATGACATTGATGCCCGGATGTGCGGGGCACCAGGTACGCGGGGGACGGTTGCCGATGCCTCATTTGGGATCAGCAACCCAAAAAACCCCAGATGAGATCTCTAGAATCATTTGAAAGTGAATTTCAGAAAAAGCTTAGGAGATGTCGATGCTCAGCCATCTTGAGCTCCAGGCGGGCGATGAGCCAATTTGGAGGTCATATTCGGGATCAGCGACCTGGAAAACCACCGTAAACCCGAATTGAGTCGATTCTAGAAGTTTATAACGAAGTAATGAATTTTTTCTATGAAAATGCATTTTTCAGGATGCATTTTCCACTGCACAAATGCAATTTCAAAAAAAAAACATGATCAAAAGTAGGTACAAAGTTTACTATTGAATTTAGGAAGCGAATGCAAAAAACCCCATCTCAATCCGTATTACTACAAAAATTTGGTAGGTTTGGCTTATTTTAGTGCTTTATTTCCTCGCCTATTAGGGGTTTATTTCGTATTTTTGTTGCATATCATTATTTATGAGGATTTTTCAATTGAAACGTATCTTGGTTTATACTTTATTAAGAATCATATCCGCAAAAACTTACTTCCACAATTATGGTACATGTTTCATTGTCTGACCCACCGATGTACACTCTTCGTTTGCTCATAGAAATCTTGTGGTTGCTGCTTGAATAATTCTTACACTGAGTTTTATCTTTCTGTTTCTCACTAAAAATGGTTCCTTTTAACACCCTTCTTAGTCTTCCAAAGATAGGGAAATTGCAATCTGGGATATAATAGTGGATGTTCTAAAATCCTCCATTTTCTCTCAATGACACCACATGAAAGGCATACCCGGACGTTAATTGCATAATGAATCCAGCTCGGAGTTTCCTTGTACGAGTTTGCATTAATATTCACTTTACGTTCTTTAAACCCCTATCAGTAAAGATCCTTCATGATCGAAAAAACATTTCACATTACCTTACCTGCAGAAGGTTGTGTCTTAAACTTCAGCAATTATTGACAAGAGAAAATCATCATTTTGTGAGAACAAATCTATTTGGAAGGACGAGATATACAAACTTTGGTGTGACTCAATTTATATACAATATTATGATCAGATCCTTCACTCACTCCAACATTTTTTGAAATTCCACACATGCCATATTGTTGTCTGTTGATGCATTGCACAACGCACAAGGTCGCAGTCCCTTCTTTGTAATCCCTAATTTTTTGCGAAAATTTCCTCACAGTTGTGCACGCAATAATAGATTTCCACACACCGCTCACATTCGCAGATTTCTCACTCCAAAGCAAGAAAAAAGCTTCATATAAAGATCTGCATAAAAAGTCTTAGTGGTCTAGTACGATTATAAAACTTTATGTTCAACACATTAAGCATTGTCATCTTTAAAGTGTCATCAAGTTATAAACTCCTGCAAATGATTATTGGAGCAAAGAGAAGTGAGCTTCCTCTACCTATCCAATCTATCATGGTACACACCAGCCAGTGTATTTTGAATCAAGCGACTAAAATGTGTTGAACCCCCTCATGCATAAATACGTGCCTCTTATTTGCAGAGCCATATCATGTTCTAATAACTGTTGGAAAATGTTCTGAAAGTCCATGTATACAATACCTACCCGTAGGGCGTGCTAGACGAACATGCCATACACAATTATTCTAGCACATACAATATCCTTAAACTGATCCTGATACCTAACATGAATTGTAACATTAGAGTTTTGATCGATATGTGTTGGTTATGGAAATGTGTTCTTCCATCTCTTCCAAACGTTGTCTCACCAGAGAACAAAACTGAAGGGGAAAGCAGCGAATTGATAGTTCGTGCAAAGAGTTCTACTGTGGTGGATGATCAGCAGGTTCTGAAAATGATACGAATACATGATCTGCCCGTCACGTATCATCCATGCTGAATTTTGAGATATAACGCATGCCGGTTTTCTTCCGATACTTGGATCGTCTTCAACAGCTTCTTGAATATGTTTTCCCGGTCAACCGCACGAGTAAGTCTTCATCTTCCTCTATGAAAAGTCTGTTGTACAACGTTTCTTGACTCAGCAATGCGACGATAAGCAGTAACAACGGTTGGATGACTCGATCGTCTTGAGACTGGAAACGCTAGCGACAACACATTAAACCATTCTATGAATGAGTACAATACAGGTACATCGAGGGTACAATGGATACAATAAGTAAAGCCTTCCATGAGTGCATAACTAAATGAAGTTGTTGGTCAGGTTCAACCTGACAAGCGGTTGAACCAAATCTTTCATTAATTACTGAAAAACTAAACATTTTCGGCCGTATATTTAACTTTTTTTCTAATTAGTTATAGTGTAAGCAAAATGCCCCCGAGATTTGTTAAAGCATTACCCTGTATATAATAGGGACATCGATCATACACAAACTTAAAATTAAGGCTCCTAAGGAGAGCTCTGTAGTTCATATTGGTAAAATGGCCATTTAGGACGTAAACATCTAACAAAAATTTAAAAAACGATGCATAGGTCAAATACTATGTAGCATAGTGATCAATTAATGTAAACCTTCTGGTTTCAAATTAAATATTTAAGTTACAATCTTGGTCGAAAGTTCTGGAGGAGAAGTACCACTTTTACGCAACTTTCGACCATGTAACTTAAATATTTAATTTGAAACCAGAAGGTTTACATTAATTGATCACTATGCTACATAGAATTTGACCTATGCATCGTTTTTTTAATTTTTGTTAGATGATTACGTCCAAAATAGCAATTTTATGACCATTTTATCAATATGAATTGCAGAGCTCTGCTTAGTAGCCTTAAATGAATCTAATCTTCACAAAGAGAGGTTACTCACTCCTTTACATTTATGAAAATCGAGACCTTGTCAAGCAGGAATTCTACAGTTACACTTTAGAAAAACATTATGGTTTTTCATAATATACCAACGTTAATAATCATAATTAGTGGAATTTTGCAACACGAAGCCCTTATAATCCCTATAATTCTTTGACTTGAGCTATGACATTTCTAGGTAAAATCAAAATGGGGTTTCAAATTGAATCATCAAAATAGAGACGCATCAAGTCATTTTCTGTATTCATTCGCTTTTGTCTGTACAAAATTGGGCAGCCAAATCCGATTCGAATTTCATGGTACAAACATATCAACTGATGTGTAATTTAAGATAACGTGTATGGAATACAGGTGACAAATTAAAGACCAAAGTTTGGAATATCATTTATTAATTCACACGAGAACAACAAATCCAAGTTCTAATGCAGTGCGTCAATACACATTTTAATGTGCATTTATTAGATGAATAAGAATAATGGGAGTGCAAATAATGAAATTATTTATTTAAATATTTGTAAACCACTAGCTCTGCGATAAAAACAATAAATGCAAATGACATACAGATTCCCCAAATGGCAAAAACACCAGATAAATGCTGAAGTGTTAATACCACGGGTTCATCGTCTTCGTACTTGGTGGTAGTGCTTTTGGGGAGATTCTTTTTCATATCGGCATCAAATATACCAGATTCCTTCCAAATTTCAATTGCTGCATTTATTGATGACATAACGTAATGAGGTTTCAGTGGCATTAGATGGAATTTTGGATTTTTAATGTATCTGTCTTCTATTACAGTACTTGACTCACCTTGATTGCTATAATATACAAGATTTTCAGTGTTAGTTATTAGACAAATGCATTTTTTCTCTTTAAATAACAAAACTGCATCATTTCCCGATATCGGAGTCAATTTGTTTTGTATTTTTGTATAGATATCATCAAGTGGCATTTTTTCTCCGAAATACGAATTTTTCATTCCACTAAAGATACAAATGGGCAATTTTGAATTTGCAACATCTTCCATGCTTTCAATTTTGTTGCTGTCTATTGGTGAGGTTAATGCTGTAATGAGGTTTGTTTTGAACGCCGTTTGTATTATGATAATGTAAAACAAGTACAAGAGAAAAATTGCGCGCAATATACCGATCTTAGGTACTCTTCTTATACAACCGCATGTGGACGAAGAACAGATTTCGATGAAAACGTCATAGAACCCTGCGCCGTTTTGAGATTTCTTCATTTTCAAAATTTTCCACCATACTAACCATGTAATAAGAAATATTACTATAATTGCGATCCACACTTCGTATTGAAAGAGTGCAACGATTACATGGAGCGTGAATAAGTTGTGATCAACTGGACTTACATAAATAAAATAGTCTTCGTATATTTCTGAACTTAATTTTAGATTTCCATATTGAGGGTTAAATCTGATTGTCCACCTCAAAATTGCAGAATTATCTCTGTTTAACATCTCCATATCAGATGCACTTTTGAATTTATTATACATCAATGTAATATTTAAAACGTACGAAAGGTACACCCAGCTACTATTTATAGCCGACTTTATACTTTCATTGAAAACTAAAAGGCACCCATTAAGATTACGAAGTGGTTTTGGAAATTCAATCACCAAGCTTGAACATTTTTGCTTTACATACCCTTCCACCTTAGTTCCGCACATATTTTTCGGATGAAACGGATCACTTGAATACACATTATACCCCTCTTTTTCTTTAACGACCAACGCATTTACGATGTTGAACTGCCACAAAAGTTTAAAAACGGTCTGAACGTCTTGCGACAACGTTACCACTAGAAATCTGCCAAGCGCCGATTCTTCAGAATTCCAGACCCTGCTCTTTACCAAGTTGTCCAACAAACTTGAGAGTGATGAAACATTATGTGCAAATATTAAAAAGTTGTATCCATAATCCCATGTGTGTCCACGCATAGATTGAGACACATCTATGTAGACGTGCGGAATGTTTAAAGAAGAAGTCGAAATATCATAGTCGTGATCATCTTGTAAGACGTAAACGGAAGAGGCCTCACAAAACAACTTTTCCATAGTATGAGCAACACACTGTTGTAGTTCATCGGACGGATCACTCATTTCTAAGCTTCCATTTACTCCTTTACAAATAATAAAGAGAAACAAGCTTAGAGTGATAACCGGAACCATCTTGCTGAACACACCGCCACGTACTACAAATCTATTGAAAATGAAGTGAATATTTACGCAGTTGGCCTAGATTTTCTGTTGTTTTCAATATAATAGATGAAATACATTACTTACTGTCACTGAATTGCTACTTGTTACGGAATAAACATATTATTATCTGAAAAACACATCAAATTGATTTTCATTATTTATTGTGACAATTATAGGTTTTTAATGATAAGGTTTTTACTGATACAAAGCCCAGCAATAACATTTCGGATAACTGGACTCATAGTCTCTAGTTTATCTTGCATTCTCTTCTACTTTTTTAATATTTATGTAGTTCTCTATTCGAAACATTTCAGTTTTGGGGTTTGGTATTTTCTGCTTTTCCTTTGTTGTTCGTATATATTTATTTATTATGTAACTGTTAGCTTGGGCGTTTGACAGGATGGCGCAGCTATATGACCTGCGTTGTTAAATTTTGGGGAGAATCTGCGGCCGCTCAGTTAGTACTTCTGTTATATTGTGGCGCTGGGTTATCCTGAATGACGGTTCGTTCACCGATGTTGTTTCATTGTCCACTGCCAGTTTGACATCTATTCCAACAACATACTGCGTGTTTGGTTTACCAGCAGAAGTTTATACAAGATTTGAATGATACTGACGCTGCCGATTACTCTTCCATTCTTTAAAGGAGTATCTGATGTTTGATTTTAGGTGGTCCCTTTTTATAGTAGAATGAACAGCCACGATGGTTGAAAGATCGTCTTGTAATACTTTTCGAGGAAGAACAGTGCAAAAAAATCATTATAGTCCACGTTAATTCTGAGGAATGGTGACAGTACCTACAATATATCTACCTACACTTGTACTTCGATACTAAAAATTATTACACTCAGATTTCAATACTATATATCCTCTTAATAGATTTTATCCCAGCTCAGATCTTTGTATCTGCAAACGAGAAGTACGAGAGTCCCCAACATTTTCGAATGGGTTAAGAGTAGCATGATAGCAATAGCGTTTATAATGTGATACTATGTATTATAGGCGAGGAAAGAAAGCACTGAACCTACCAGGATGGCTGAGCAACGTCATCTTCGAAGCTTTTTCTGAAATTCACTATCAAATGATTCTAGACATCTCATCCGGGGTTTTTTTGGGTTGCTGATTCCAAACCAGCCATCGGCACCCGCCCCCCCCCTCCCTTCGTACCTGGTGTCCCACATCCGGGAATCAACGTCATCCTCTGACGTTTCAAGCCTATAGGAAATCGAAAATTGTTTTCCGGCGAAAATTGAAGCGAAACTCTAGAGGATGACGTTGATGCCCCGGTGTAGTGCACCAGGTATCTGTTAGAAAGTATCCGGTGCCAGATTCGATCTGAGCGACCCAAAAAACCCCGGAAACAATTTTCGGTTCCCTATAGGCTTGAAACTTCAGTGAAACTCCAGAGGATGACGTTGATGCCCGGATGCGGGGCACCAGGTACGCGAGGGACGGTTACCGATGCCTCATTTGGAATCAACAACCCAAAAAACCCCAGATGAGATCTCTAGAATCATTGGAGAGTGAATTTCAGAAAAAGCTTCGGAGATGCCGATGTTTAGCCATCCTGAGCTCCAGGTGGGCGATGAGCCAATTTGGAGGTCATATTCGGGATCGGCGACCTCGAAAACCCTCGGCAACCCGAATTGAGTCGATTTTAGAAGTTTATAACGAAGTTATGAATTTTTTCTATGAAAATGCATTTTTCAGGATGAAATTTCCACTGCACAAATGCAATTTCGGAAAAAAAACATGATCAAAAGTAGGTACAAAGATTCCTATTGAATTTTGGAAGTGAATGCAAAAAACCCCATCTCAATCCGTCTTACTACAAAAATTTGGTAGGTTTGGCTTATTTTAGTGCTTTATTTCCTTGCCTTTATTTCCTTGCCTTTATTTCGTATTTTTGTTGCATATCATTATTTATGAGACTTGTTCAATTGAAACGTATCTTGGTTTATTATTAAGAATCATATCCACAAACACTTCCGCCTACAATTATAGTACATGTTCCATTGTCTGACCCACCGATGTACACTTTGCGTTTGCTCATAGAAATCTTGTGGTTACTGCTTGAATAATTCTTACACAACGTTTCTCACTACAACCGGTTACTTCTAACACCCTTCTTAATTTTCCAAAGATGGGGGATTTGCAATCTGGGATATAAGGGTGGATCTTCTAGAATCCTCCATTTTCTCTTACTCGTAGGCCAGATTGTCGTGGAACAAGATGACACCACATGAAAGGCATACCCGGACGTTTTCGACTAATAATTGCATAATGAATGCAGCTCGGAGTTTCCTTGTACGGGTTTGCATTAATATTCACTTTACGTTCTTTAAACCCCTATCAGTAAAGATCCTTCATGATCGATAAAACATTTCACATTACCTTACCTACAGAAGGTTGTGTCTTAAACTTCAGCAATTATTGAAAAGAGAAAATCATCATTTTGTGTGAAAAAATCTATTTGGAAGCATTTTTGATCATCAAAAAAAGGACGAGGTGTACAAACTTTGGTTTGACTCAATTTATATACAATATTATGATCCGATCCTTCACTCACTTCAACATTTTTTGAAATTCCACACATGCCATATTGTTGTCTGTTGATGCATTGCACAACGCACAAGGTTGCAATCCCTTCTTTGTAATCCCTAATTTTTTGCGAAAATTTCCTCACAGTTGTGCACGCAATAATAGATTTCCACACACCGCTCATATTCGCAGATTTCTCACTCCAAAGCAAGAAAAATGCTTCATATGAAGATCACATTTAGGCATTGTCATCTTGAAAGTGTCATCAAATTATAAACTCCTGCAAAGGATTATTGGAGCAAAGAGAAGTGAGCTTCCTCTGCCTATCCAATCTATCATGGTACACACCAGCCAGTGCATTTTGGATCAAGCGACTAAAATGTGTTGGACCCCCCTCATGCGTAAACACGTGCCTCTTATTTGCAGAGCCATATCATGTTCTAATAACTGTTGGAAAATGTTCTGATAGACCATGTATATAATACCCGTAGGGCGTGCTAGACGAACTTAATGAGCTACCAGATACTCATATACAATTTTAGCACATACAATATCCTTAAACTGATCCTGATACCTAGCATGAATTGTAACATTAGAGTTTTGATCATTACAATGTGTGTTGGTTATGGAAATGTGTTATTCCATCTCTTCCAAAAGTTGTCTCACCAGAGAACAAAACTGAAGGGGAAGCAGCGAATTGCTAGTTCGTGCAAAGAGTTCTACTGTGGTGGATAATCAGCAGTTTTTGAAAATGATACGAATACATGATTTGCCCGTCACGTGTCACCCATGCTGAACTTTGAGATATAAAGCATGCCGGTTTTCTTCTGACACTTGGATCTTCTTCAACAGCTTCTTGAATATGATTTCCCGGTCAATCGCACGAATAAGTCTTCATCTTCCTCTATGAAAAGTCTGTTGTACAACGTTTCCTGATTCAGCAACGCGACGATTATCAGTAACAATGATTGGATGACTCGACCGTCTTCGGACTGGAAACGCTAGCGACAACACATTAAACCATTCTATGAATGGATACAATGAATCAAAACCTTCCAGGAGTGCATAAATAAATGAAGTTGTTTGTTTGAGCGGTTGAACCAAAACTTTCATTAATTACTGAAAATTCAAGCATTTTCAGCCCTCTGTGTATATTTAACTCTTTTTCTAGTTATAGTGTAAGCAAAATGGGCCGACATTTGTTAAAGCATTACCCTGTATATGTATAATAGGCAGATCGATCATACATAAACTATTCTCCTCAAGAGAGGTTACTCACTCCTCTACATTTTTGAAAATCGAGGGCTTGTCGAGCAGGAATTTTACAGGTTACACTTTAGAAAAACACTATGGTTTTTTATAATATACCTACGTTAATAATAATAATTAGTCGAATTTTGCAACACGAAGCCCTTATAATCCCTATAATTCTTTGACTTGAGCTATGACATTTCAAGGTAAAATCAAAATGGGGATTCAAATTGAATCATCAAAATAGAGATACATCAAGTCATTTACTGTATTCATTCGCTATTTTTCTGTCCATAATCGGGGCCATTAATTCCATGGTACAAATATAACAAGTTTACAAGTTATGTGTTATTTAAGATAACGTGTATGGAATACAGGTGACAAATTAAAGAAAACAGTTTGGAATATCATTTATTAATTCACACGCAATACAACAAATCCTATTTCTAATGTGGTGCGTCAATAAACATTTTAATGTGCATTTATTAGATGAGAAAGAAAAATGGGAGTTCAAATGGTGACATTATTTAGTTAAATATTTGTGAACCACAAGTTCTGCGATAAAAACAATAAATGCAAATGATATACATATTCCCCAAATTGCAAAAACACCGGATAAATGCTGAAGAGTTAAAACCACAGGTTCATCATCTTCTTGGGGATTGGTCGTGCTCTTGGGGACAATTTTTTTTATATCTGCATCAAAGATACCAGATTCCTTCCATATTTCAATTGCTGCATTTATTGATGACATAACGTAATGAGGTTTCAGTGAAATTAGATGGAATTTTGGATTTTTAATGTATCTGTCTTCTATTACAGTACTTGACTCACCTTGATTGCTATAATATACAAGATTTTCAGTGTTAGTTATTAGACAAATGCATTTTTTCTCTTTAAATAACAAAACTGCATCATTTCCCGATATCGGAGTCAATTTGTTTTGTATTTTTGTATAGATATCATCAAGTGGCATTTTTTCTCCGAAATACCAATTTTTCATTCCACTAAGGATACAAATGGGCAATTTTGAATTTACAACATCTTCCATATTTTCAATTTTGTTGCAGTCTAGTGGTGAGGTTAATGCTCTAATGAGGTTTGTTTGGAACGCCGTTTGTATTATGATAATGTAAAACAAGTACAAGAGAAAAATAGCGCGCAATATACCGATCTTAGGTATTCTTCTTATACAACCGCATATGGATGAAGAATAGATGTCGATGAAAACGTCGTAGAACACTCCGCTGTTTGGAGATTTCTTTATTTTCAAAATTATCCACCATACTAACCATGTAATAAGGAACACTGCTATAATTGCGATCCACACTTCATATTGAAAAAGCGCAACAACTACTTGCAGCGTGAATAAGTTATGATCAACTGGACTTACATAAATAAAATAGTCGTCGTATATTTCTGAACTTAATTGTAGATTTCCATATTGAGGCTTAAAACTGATTGCCCACGACAAAATTGTAGAATTATCTCTTTTTAACATCTTCATATCAGATTTATTTGTGGATTTATTATGCATCATTGTAATATTTAAAACGTACGAAAGGTACACCAAGCTACTATGTATAGCCGGCGTCATACTTGCATTGAAAACCAAAGGGCACCGATTAAGATTACGAAGTGGTTTTGGAAATTCAATCACTAAGCTTGAACAGTTTTGCTTTACATACCCTTCCACCTTAGTTCCACACATATTTTCCGGCTGAAATGGATCACTTGAATACACTTTATACCCCTCGTTTTCTTTAACAACCACCAACGCATTTACGATGTTGAACTGCCATAAAAGTTTAAAAATGACCTGAACGTCTTGCGACAATGTTACCACTAAAAATCTTCCAAGCGCCGATTCTTCAGAATTCCAGACCTTGCTCTTTACCAAGTTGTCCAACAAACTTGAGAGTGATGAGACATTATGTGCAAGTATTAAAAAATTGTAACCATAACCCCATGTGTGACCACGCATAGATTGATACACATCTATGTAGACGTGCGGAATGTGCGAAGATAAAGTCGAAATGTCATAGTCGTAATCATCTTGTACAACGTAAATAGAAGAGGCCTCACAAAACAACTTTTCCACAGTGTGCGAAATACACTGCTGCAGTTCATCCGACGGATCACTCATTTCTAAGCTTCCATTTACTCCTTTACAAATTAAAAAGGAAATCAAGCTTAGAATTATAACCGGAACCATCATACTGAACACACCGCCACGTACAACAAAGTTATTGAAAACTGACGCAGTTGGCCTAGAGTTTCTAATTTTATAGGCATTACTTTCAATGTGTTTGATGAATTACACAAAATTACTGTTACCAAGTAGTTATTAGTGACAAGCGTGTTGCATTAAACGTGTTATTATCTATAAAATGTGTCAAATTGTTTGATTTTTGTAACAATTTGGAACTTTTCATTGATTTTGCTTCTTTACTAACAAATAATCTGTTTCCTTGATTTCTTTAGATTTATTCTGTGTCTTATTGAATATATTGGGGTGTTTTTGAAACCTGATATAATTGCAAAGACGTCGCAATTATGTTATCGTTGTAAATACGCAGTTCTTATGGGGTTTGATGGGGGTGTGCGTGTGTTTTGACTGGTGTTTGCCCCCCCCCCCCCCCCCCACTCTTTAGTACAACACCATGGTTTCACATAATAATGTAGATCAATGTCCGAAATAACCAACCCTGCGCACCTGAAGTCTCTCTCTTCCCCTACGTATCAGATGAATAATTGTGGTGTGTTTGAATTAAAGTACATAGTTCGGAGGTCCATAAAGAAGTGTTGTTCAATACTGTCTTGAATGTTTTTGACGTATTTAACACTAACTGCACGTACTTGATTGTCATGTCCAGTGTGAATAGCTGATATTTTCCTTAAAAACTACTGATACGGCACTGGATTCGCGTCCTTTAAAATGACTACAGAGCTCCCAAGCAAACATGAAAACGCGATATATGCAGTGGCGTGTTGGAGCTGGCTCGCACCGGCTCGCGCGAGCCAGTTGTTAATTTTTTTAAATTTAGCGAACCGGCCATTAAATCGTTGAAATTTATACTTATAGAACTTCTCTTGGGGTTATTCTGGAATTTGAGGTTAGATTTGCAACATTACAGTTCAATGACTTTTTTAGTACATGTGAAATTATATTTTTTTATAATCGGGTATGAATGTGTGTATTGGTCGATCTGTTTTCCTCACCCTTTCTTATTAATTATTTTTATCACTGTGTCTTCCTGTTTGTCTGCGAACCATGTTTTATGGCTGATGTATTTTTCGTTTAGTTCCGAGGGTGTCAAACTAATAGTGATTCGGTCAATTCAAGGTGTACAATTACTCTACAAGGATGCAGGATGATTCTTGACTTCTTCTTGACAATTACCTTCTAAAAATATTGACAAGAGTGTCAATTAACGTATTTTTAAACATATATCATTTGCCTGATTTAAGCATAATTCCCAAACATGTAGTGTATTTCAGAATCAAATTGAGTTTAATTACCCAACGCATCTTAATTACACATAATTGTCTGTACAGAAATTAGATTATATAAGTTCATTGTCTAAGATAGAATTTGGGATAACCCATAGCACGAAATCAATCAAGGCGCAGGTGCTACATTGTACTGTCTTCAATAATTAACAATTCATTGTTTCAATTACGCCCTTGATCTCGTCAAACTAGCATCTAGAAGAAAAAAATAAATAAATCATTAATTGTCGCAGTCCCTGTTTAACGTTACAAACTCGCGAAAGTTGAAAGCTAATTGTGGGTAATTGCATCACTCGCCTCGTTTGAGCAAAATTCTTTATTATAGTAAGCTGTTAGTAGTTGGAAAGGTGAATGGGTAAAACGAAAATAGGCGTAAATTAATCTAATAATTTAGCGTTTGCAATTTTAGTTCAATATAATTAAAAATTTCGCGCTCTTTGATTTTATTAATAGGACATGAGTGTCCTCTTGAATGTTTACGATACATAAACACTGAATGAGGAATAAGTGGAACCGTGTTCCTTCTTTTAGGTTCGTAGGTGTTTCCAATTCAAAACCGCACGAGCATCTTATGTGCACCAGTCGACTTCTAGTCGACAGAGAGGAAGCTTCGTAATTTATTTATTACTTAACGCTGGATTAATATAATACATTTGATCTTTTTTTTCATTGGATCCTCACTATGCAAGGGTTTCCTTGAAATCCATGAAGCAGTTTTGAAGGCTTCACCTTGGGAGTCAGTTGGGAGTCATTTAAATACATACTTGGAATTATCACGTACAATGATTTCGAATGAGACCCATATTAATAATTTGACGCTTTCGCAGTTCCTCGAACTGACAAGAGAACTAGTTTTCGGCTTATACCGCGTCGTTATGTTTGTTTCACAGCATCCCCTTAGCTCCCGACGATGGTGAGCAAAGTCTAAGTTTGCCTAAATGTGTAACCAAAAGTTTCAACGTTTCGCAAGACATTGCAATTTGCATCTTCAGAGTGTTTTAGCTCACAAAGAAAAAGGCAAGGCAACCCTTTCAATGCAGGATGTGTAACAAACATAACGACGCGGTAGTAGCCGAAAACTAGTTATCTTAACAGAAACCCCTATTGACGTATTGTTGTATTTTTACAAAATAGTGTTTAAAATAATCTTTTGAATTAAAAAATAGTACGAGAAGAAATAACCAGCCTTGTTTCTATTATTTGTGTAGGTACATGTTAGGCGAAAGATCTGACGTATAGGTACAAGTAATGAAACATTAGTTCGATGTTTTTCTGCTTCGATAATAATGAATTGTTCGACGTACTGAGTGGGCGTTTGCAATACCAGCGATTATTTTCTTGGAAGTGTTTCGTGGACGAAAATGAGATACGGTTCGTGTTGGAACACCCATATAGTGGATTGTTGCTTGGTTTTCGAGTATATGCAAGTTTCATGACCTACAACAGTGGTTCCTCAATAGAATGCTTTAGACCAAGTAACATGAGCCTGTTTTTGAGCTTTCGTCAAATTATTAGGAATCTATCGGAAACATATCTTTCTGACAGCTAATCGTTGATTGAAAATCGATTGCATTTCATTCTGTAATATCCCAAGGGATGCCGGCCATCTACAATCGTGTCTTTATTTTATAAATTACTTTATTCAAACGCTCACTGTCAACAAACTACTTTGTCAGTTATTGTAAGCAGCCGCTGATTTAACAATAAAAAAGTTGTCATTGTACGAATATAGTGATGATAATAGCGCCATCTAGTCATCATTTGTATTAATATAAAGAACAACCCTCGTAGTTGTCACCAAATATGGACTCATGGCGCACGTTATGCTATATTTGTTCTCCTTTGTACGTTTTTGTAATATTTTGACTAATCCACAAGCACTAATTGAATTGCTTTTTGGGCGCCAAAAAGTTAAACTTCGTACGCTGTTTGTGGCATCAAGTTGCGCACGATTTTCGCCCAGAGGCACTAAACTGTCAATATACAAGTACAAGTGTTATTTTTGGTATCATCCGCCTCAAACTTTGAACTCTTTAGATATTATATTTATGTGTTACATTGTCGAATACGCTATAATGACTTCAGAACCTACTATAAAGCACAGATTAAATCACGATAAAGTGTGAAAATTGATGCTTACGAACATGGTGTTAATGTTTCATCACTTAAGTCATGTCTTTTGTACTAGAAAATGGGAGGGGGAGGGTGTGTGGGTGGTATATCCCTTTAAAATTTTGACAGAGGGCTAGTGTCGAAGCGCCTATGTGAGGTTGGGCACTGTTACAGAATAAATACCTACGGATGCAGAAGCGGCACTATCCGTCTCGGAAGACACCAATTTGCAATGCGCAAATAGATACTACCTTTTAAGATGGCCGTTGAACTAAAAGAAGGTTGCAAACATCACAGAAACCAGCGTATCTGGCGCAAAAATTACTAAATATAACACTATAGTAGTATATTTTACTTTCATATATTGGATATTTTAATAAACAGTACCGCTCAAATACTTCCTTTCAAGATGGCCGTCGAACTAAAATGAGCGTTTGCAAACTTCAAAGAAACCGCTGCAGTAAGTGCGACTTCTGCTTCCGTAGGTATTTATTCTTAGGCACTATCATGCAGCAACACGAATCTCGAATTAAACGGGCCCGGTTTTTTGACTCTTCATATTTTCTGTACATTGCCAGATACAAACTCTGATATCCAAGAGGGTGAAATCACATTTTCTCAGTTCAAATATTTTTTGAACCGAAGCGAATCACATCTGTCAGTTTTGATTTGTACTGCTGGTAAAGGTGGAACAATTAATACAATATTTCGAAAAAAAGTGTGTAATTATGCCTACGTTGTGACGGTACAATCGTTTTGTGAGTATTCGGCGGATTTCCTTAGGCAACTTACAATAATGTCATAAAACCATATTACCATCAAGCGAAATTTACCAAGGGTTCAAAACTGGACGAAGAGTGGCAAATATCCAAACTGATTGCCGGGAACGTCCAACTAACCCTTACTATTACAATTTCTAGAAACGATGTTTGTCACTGGGAAGCCTGGATTTTTCTACCGATGTGGTTCTCGGCATCCTCAGTCCATTTGTACGTATGACGTATGTGTGCCACTAATGCACAATTGTTCTCCTATATAGATGGCCACTTCCAACAATTTTTTAAGAGAACCTTCCGGTGGATTTTGTAGAGCTCTCCTGTCCAACTAGTCTCTATTTCGGTACTCTCCGAAATCGTACATTATCAGTTAAGGGTCAAATCCTCATCGCTAAACGTCACTCAAGCCATCCCACACGTGAGATAAACTTGAGGATGCTGGACGGAGAAGTGGATCTAATCTTAGCCATGTCCGGCCAGGATTCGTCTCAATTCGAGAAGTACGGGACATTCACATAGTTCGTGTTGTGCCGTCTCGTCGCCCAGAAAGTATGCCAACAAATAGCCGCAGGTTTTTTCTGGATACTGTAAGTGGAAGAGTCGCCTCTGGACCGTAAAACGGTCGTTTTGAAGCCAGTCGGGCTAACTTATCGGCTTTTTCGTTGCCTGTTATTCCAGCATGCCCTTTAACCTATATAAGCTGAAGGGTATTGCTGTTTGTTACTTGCTCTGCAGACACTCGGAAACCAGCCTAGAGGTGAATTTGTATTGATCTAGTCAAGTGCTTGCAAAGCGGCTCTGCTGTCACTGGAGATTCTGATGATTTTATTCTTTATGTTGTGCATAAGAATTTGTTTTTGCACTTAGCGTTATGCCTACTAGTTCTGCCTGAAAGACAGTCGAGATTTTGCCTAGTAGTTGGTTGATATGGAAGTTCAGTTCTTGGCAATAAATACCTGTGTTCCTTCCATTGTTTTAGATCCATCCGTGAAGATGGATATGTCTTGTTGGGTTGGAACTTCCACATTAAAGAAGATGTGGTAGTTTTCCCTAGTATAAATCGGAACGGAGAGATGAATGAGTCAGATCGTCCTTCTAGTATAGGTAGTCGCTTGACTGCCTCGCCCAGAATTCGAGAGTGTCCCACCTCAGTACCTTTTGTGTTCAACAACCATTTATTTCTCAGACGCAAGGCTGCTAGTATGGCCTGCTCTCTCACGTGGAGATCCACGTGACCGCCAGACAATTTCTCCATAACAGAACATGGGCCTTATCATGGAGGTGTACAGGCACAGGATAGCCTTTGGAGATGGACCCCAAAGTCTTCCGATTGCGCGGCGACATTGCTAGAACGCCCTGTTTGCTTTCTCCGCTTTAAGATGGGCGTGCTTGCTCTGGTTCAGTTTATTGTCAAGTGAAATACCTAGATACTTTACCGAATCTGAGAACTGGAGGTGTTTTTGGAAGAGTAGAAGAGCTCGAAGGCCGTCTATCTTCCTTTTCCTTGTGAAGAGAGCTACCTCCGATTTTGTCGGGTTTATGTACAGGGAGTGTTCCTTACAACATTCTTCGGTTACTCTGAGAGCTGATTGCATGGGACTGCACAGAGTAGCCTCAAATTTGCCGGTTATTACAGCAGCATCCTCTCACTACTGTGCACCTTAGTGTTTTGTCACCGCGGATTGTGAACAGCTTCAGCGAGTGCAGCTCAGCAATCATCCAAGGACAGTCTCCTTTAGTCAATCGAAAGGAAGGTGGTATCCTTACAGGATAACGCCAAAATTTCCGAATTTGACTGGAAAACATTACCATGCCCTCCATATTTCCCTTACAATTCGCAATGTACCTTTTTTGTTCCTTGACAGCTGTATTTTTTTTAATTGTTATACAGGGTGTTTTTTTGGGAGCTTTAGTTAAACGTTTCTGGGAAAGTTTTATAGGTAGATTTTTGAAAATTTGTACTTAGGGGTTACTCAAAAAGCCGAATCGATCTAAAATATTTTCAAAATGGCAGCACTTCCGGAAATGCCGGAAGTAGCTACCAACTTCGTTATTTTAAATTGCAACCACTATTTTTTATTGCATTTTTGGATTCTACGTGAAATTTCTTTTGATACTAACATGTCAATATCTACAAGTTATAGTTTTTCAGTTATTTTCATTTATTTAAAAAAAATGGCGGATGCAGACGGTACTTTAAGAATTTATTACTTGAAAACGGTAGTAGCTATGGCAACCTAGTTTTCACCAGCGCTTAAAGGAAGAATAGGGCTTTCTTTTGGTGTACTTAAAAAAAAGTTATTCGAAAAAAATGGTATCAATGCGATAAAATGAGAATAAGTCAAAATATTAAAGATAGGGATAGGAACATGTAATACCAAAATATGCTCATTTTGATTCTCTATCAAATGCAATAGTAAGAAAATGGTCATTTCATTTAAAAAAACTGAGTTTTCAGTCTTTGAATTTTCTTAAATTTGGAGCCTCATAGGTGACATCGTACGCAACATAACTTTTTTTTAAGTACACCAAAAGAAACCCCTATTCTTCCTTTAAGCGCTGATGAAAACTCGGTTGCCATAGCTACTGCCGTTTTCAAGTAATGAATTCTTAAAGTACCGTCTGCATCCGCCATTTTTTTTAAATAAATGAAAATAACTATAACTTGTAGATATTGACATGTTAGTATCAAAAGTTATGAAATTTCACGTAGAATCCAAAAATGCAATAAAAAATAGTGGTTGCAATTTAAAATAACGAAGTCGGTAGCTACTTCCGACATTTCCGGAAGTGCTCCCATTTTGAAAATATTTTAGGTCGATTCGGCTTTCAGAGTAACTCCTAAGTACACATTTTCAAAAACCTACCTATACAACTTTCCCAGAAACGTCTATCTAAAGCTCCCAAAAAAACACCCTGTATAATGCAATTTTTACAAGCTGTTCCAAGGGAGTTACAAGCAAATGTGCTAAAAGTTAGACTTTGAGAGGACCAGTGACAGTTTTTCAGTAACTATAATTCAATGTATTATAATATTTGACTATATATTTATTTATTTATTGTCGGTTGACCACCGCCCTAAATTTCCTAATGAAAAGTGGAAAAACTCCGAATCGACAATGCAACAAATCTGTCGCTTCGTGATTTTGACAGTGGCCCTTGAATCATACAAGAGCAACGCGTATTTTTCTACGATTTATGAAGCTGACAACCCGCACGATTACTCTTTCTTTCAAATAAGATCGCACAGGAATTTTTACTAGAAACTTTACAGTTAGGACACATTTATGTATCTGAGAGGATTTGCTAAAAGTAAAGCTTCTTGTTAAAAATAAAATTACTGTTCAGAAAATCCTCTTGTACGAGGCACTAAAAACAATCAAACATGCTGGTCATGAGTTTCTTTGATCCTTAAGTGTGATCAAGGGGGTTTAATCTCGAAAGTTTCAGCTCTACCTAAAACTTGTAATTGTCCTCGTCGGATTTCCAGGTTTTAGTTTTTGCGACACGTATATTATACAATGTACGGAAAACGTAACGGTTGTAACCGCAAATATTGAAATGTAAACTATTTCGACGGTATCGAAATGTTCGGAATGTTTTAATCAAAATATTGTTTTCGATTCTTGCGATCCACAAAAAAATTCAGGTGGTGGAATTTTGTTATAGTGTACTACGATTTAATTAAATACGTTGTTTTTTTTTCGAAAAACATCCCATATGTGAAAACGAGAGAAAAACAAGAGAAGGATGATGAAATAAATCTCCCTTGCGTTAACACGAAAGCGATTATTGGAATGTCCACGAGCTATGACAAATGTATCCCGGATATTGAGGAAGGTGATTGAGAAATAAACACCAAACTGAAAACGATTCGGGAAGAAGAATCTTAGTGTGTGACCCTTCTCTCTATTGGTATCGTATACGTACAATTCATCATCCCTTGTAATAACGCGCGCCGCCTCGTCGAATTTTCTTTCTTAAACGATTTTATCAATAAAAACTAAGAAAAGATGACGATCAGATGGTCCACAAGTTCAATAAAAGTTTTCCGTTAGTTTTTATTGCCCAAAGAAAAACATTTTGGTCGCGAAACTGTACGAAATTAATCCGTTGCTCGCGTGTGTTTATAAACAAAATCGTGTAGGTACGTGGGTGGAGGGTTAGAATAATCTAGTCTAAAAACTTCGAACCGCAAAATGCACCGGTAATGCTTTTTACGAGCTTTTGGGGGTTTTCAAGTTGGATTTCGTGTGTGAATCTGCCTTGAACTTTTAGGGATTTTGAAATTGTTTTTACTACTATTGACTTTCGCTTACGTCTGAAGAGGAGAACCTGTCGGATTTACATTTTACATTTTAATCATGTAGACGTGGCACGTTTGATATCCACCATTTTTGGTTTATGGCACTAATGTGGTAGAAGCGCAGAATTTTCTAATTAAACTTGAAACACAAAGGCAGATGCGTAGGTGCCGAGGAATTTCTTTATTGCCGGTGCGCGTGGTTTAATTTATTAGTTTGAATTCTTACACGGCCATTTAAAATTTTACATCAAACACCGTCCAATTTCAATTTTTTCCATTAAATCCACCAGACTTTTTATAATACCTACTAACATGCCAATAAATCGATAAATACATTTTGAAATTCAATCCTCGTAGTTCATTAAACGTTAGCGCATAATAGTTGAGCGTCTGCTTAATTAGAGTTTTCACCCTCCACCCTTTCCCTTGAAAATCGTGCTTCCTCTCAATTTCATTACAAACACTATCTGAATGTAGTTAGTTGTTAATATTTGTGCTTTATTACACGTCGGGCGGCTGCAAGTAATTCAACTTTTCAAATGGTCACTATAAAACAAGAAAATCTCTTAGAAAAGACACATTACTCACAACTAAAATGTAAGACACGTTCTACGAAAGCGAACAAAAAACTTTAACCCCCTCAGATTTTCTTATAAAAACCCCCCGTCTAGGTTTTACGGGGGTTTTTTTTTTTTGTTCCAAATCGCAAATCTGTTCGTATATCTTTGAAATCCTGGCGAAAGTGGCTATAAGTTATGCCACCTTTACAAATAAAACTCAGAAAACGCAGAGCGCATGAAAAATATCGCATATTAAGATGATATCTCAAGGAACCAATACAGATAGGGGGACGCTTGAGATCTTTGGGAGCACACTACATGAATGTAAAATAGCCCAATAGATGACGGTTCAGATGGATATCAACGCCTTTAGAGGGTCAGGTCCCCGCTATACAATATAAAATTTTATTAATTCACGCTTCGATTGAAATTTTGTTAATTTGGACGCTTAATTTGTGTATTAAACGCAAGCTAATCCTACAAACACACGGCCTAATCTAATAAAAAAAAAATGAAATCAATTAGCTAACCATACAAATTGATGGTTATCATCCGGTTTATCGATTTTTGTACAAAATGTTTCATTTTCAATTTAATCATGGGCTTGTGGTTTTATGCAATGTAATTGAATTTTTTTTCGTATCTAAAGATACAAAAATATATTCCCCTCATTCGTATAATAATCGTTATAATATTAAAACGAGGCGTATCGATCAAAGGAGGAAGAAGCGTCATTTCCAGGACTTATTCGTTTATTCATCTCACGTACACTCCCTTCTAATGTCCAGGATCAACTTACAATCATATTAAACCCATTACCCAAAGAAGCACTACTATAAGTCTGGATTTGCACCGTTGCTATTTTGCATTCAACTGATGTTACCAACTTTCCCTTCTCATATCGATGGATTTTCTTAGATATCTCTTTGAGCTGTAACATCAACGCTTATGCGTGGCATCGTAAAATTTTTCCTAAATTCCCTCACCGCTCCTGTTTTGCATGTAATAAGACAAAAAAAATCGTTACTATACAATCCTAATCTTATTATAAACCATAAAATATTTCGATACGTTTTTCTTTTGATCTTGAACTCATACCTTAACCAGATTAGTTTTATACTGTTACAATATTGTAAAGGTCCAACGACTTAGTTCAGCTGTTTAATTTTATAGAACTTTTGTTATTTTATAGTTGGCGACGTGCCCAATTCTACACCTTTTTCGGTTATGTTCAACTTTATGGCCGTCGAAGTGGCGAACGTGAAGTTACTTTTAAAAATCGCGCGCGGACGATTTTTCCAATATAATTAAATGAAGCCCACGCGATTAATTATTTGAAAAAAAAAGGACCTACTGGCGCATTCTTCAAAAACAAAAAAAAAATTCTTCGCGAGCTACTTTAAATTCCAATCATTCTCTTCGTCGAAAAAGAAAAACTTTAAAAGGCAATCCTTTAGAATTAATATTTTCTTGTACATTTTATATTGGAAAAGTTAAAAAAACCGACGCGGAAACTTTCTAATTATAATTTTAATTGACATAAGCGTTTTTGTGATTATAACGATCGCCTTATTCTTTCCCTCCGGTTTTTTTTTTTCTATAAATTCGGTGGTAAACCTTTCAGTCAACTAATGAAGGGATGCGTAGGGATTAGTAGCTTCACTCGGTTTGACGGTCCAACCCTTTCCTTGCATTTCTCTGATTTCCCGGCTTTTCCCAACTCGCCGTTTGCATCAATTAGAATTTCGGTTGGTTGCACAGATATAAATTAATTCCTACCGAATTTAATTTATTTGTCTGTTCCACAGATTTTACTTCACTCTCCCCCGACTGTGTTTTATTGTTTATTTTATTGATGCGCTTCGTAGTAATTAGTTGATTCTATTCAAACACGTTACTGATAAAATGTAATTTTTGAATTAACAAACAGAAACGTTTAATTTGCTGTAAATGCTGGTTTCGGCTCTTGGTTACCGAAAGGGTTACCCCATTAATATATCTGTCATTCACAGTAGATAATTTACAGAGATGCTGTCACTTACAGATTTATTTTTTAATGTGGAGGAAATGGTGACATTTTCGACAATTCTGTATATTTCGCTTAATCTTCATCTTTCTCATTAGTTGTTTCTAATCCAATATTCCTTATGCGTATATCTTCCGTATCGTGAAACGATACTTGCTGCTTAAAGCTGACAAACGACTATACAGTTTTGGATTTTTAATCACTGCTATAGATTCTTTTCGTGACATAGTGTCACACAAGTGTGTCACAAATAAACCAGTATGCTAAAGCTGTTATTTGCACGTTATCGTTATAGCAAAATACAATACAGTATACCATACACAATTAAAATTTCGTGGATAAATTTCCATATTACGCTAACGGAAACGGAAGAAATTTTCAATAAATTAGCTGCACGATGTGTACAATGAATTTCCAATAGAATTTAAAAATTGCACCCGTTTCATTATTTATGCAAAAACTAACGATCTTACATAGGCGCATGCAGATCATGTACCTACAAGTCGCATTGTGGACTAAAATCTTGTAACAGCGAATTTCCAAGCAAATTTCTTGATTCATTTGCTATAGCTGTGATTGGAATTTATAATCGCATGGTTATTTTGCAATACTAAAAATGTCTTCTTTAAAGTCTTTAAGTTGCTGTAAGCTATCCATTAACTTTCCAATGGCACTGGAATTATAGATCACAGTATCCCGAAAGAAAAGTATTGCTTTCTAAATTAATTACGTTATTTTGGAGAATAATTTGAATTGTGTTCAACGCATCCTTGCTCATTTCTTTGGGAATGTCTATGAATGATTAAAAATGTCCAAAGATTGGCAGTGTGACTTAGTGTCAACCATTTCTCATACATGTATACCTTGCTCGATCACTTGATTTAAATTTTGTTCTCCATACGTAATCCAGTCAATCTATACATCCATTGATGCAAAAGGTCGGGTAGTTCTAATTTTTTGGTATGTTGTATGTAAAGGGTCACTGTTAAATGCGCCAAGTTTTCGACCTCGCTAGTGTTCCGCGGGCGCCACAGGCGCCGAAAAATGGCAAAATTTGTGACCCTTTTCTGGTTTTCTCGAATTTTGAGCGTGAAAGAGCGGTTTAACAAAAAAGTTGTTCAGTACTTTCTTAAAGTATAGTATATTTTCCATAATTTAACAAAAAATTCATCTTCCTGAGAATAATACTTTTTGAGTTGCAGCCATTTAAATTTGTAGCTAATTTTCAAATTTTCAAAAGTTGTTAGTTTTTCACCCAGGTTTTCTGCATCATCATCATCATCCAGTTCGCATAGTGGTTCCATTTCGGTAGAAATGAAATCTACTTCTATTTCCTGTACATTGTCACAGGACTCACCGCAGCAAAATGAACATATTGCTGAACATTTCAATCCTTCTTTTCGGCATCCACACGAAGTACTACAACCTTTTTTACAGGAACACGAAATGAATTTCAGAAGAACTTGTGGAGCTGGGCCAACCCTTTCTGCACCTGAACAAAAAGCCGATGTATGAAACACAAATCGAATTTCCAAATAAGTGTAATGTACATTACCTGGTGGTAAGTCCTCAGAGAGTGTAATCGTGCAGCATCCTGGGTAGGCGGAAGTCTGGCAAGATGGAAGGTCGATTTTGCAGATCTGACAAATAATTTATACCGCAGGTCATTGAGGTGTTCTTTGACTTGACCTCCATATGTTGCTACCAATAATTACTCTCGCACTGCAGCAACTTGCTTAGGTGTGGCATTACAATTAAGAAATGTTGTGGCCGCTTTTTGCAGCTGTCGTTGTTTTTGAACGAGTGACAAGATTTTATTTTTTCCATGCCCATACAGGAAGGATGTGGTATCAGTGAAGGTGAGTGTGTGAGACAGTGAAGGCACGTTCAATGAGGTTGATGAATAGAAAACATCTTGTGTTTTGCCTCTTCCACATTTTTTAAAATATATGTTTGTTTCACATTTCATCAATCCTGTGAGAAGCACCAGGAGGTCTGTATCTTCGCCCACAATAATCACTGCATCGTACTGGAGGCATTTGGAAATAGCAGAGGTGACAATGAAGACGTCTGCATCCTCAGGTGCTTGTTGTACTGGAATACCAACACTTTCCATGTGTGTTTTTAGCATGTTGATCAACCGAGCTTTGTTGCTTTCATTTCCAAAAAATTTTTGTTGAGGTTCTGTAGCAACCATTAATTCTTCAAACATTAAATCAGGGGAAGAATGAGCCTTAACTCTACGAAAATATTGAAAATTCGTTCAAAATTTGAATGGCTGTAACTCAAAAAGTATTATTCTCAAGAAGATGATTTTTTTTTAAATTATGGAAAATATACTATACTTTAAGAAAGTACTGAACAACTTTTTTGTTAAACCGCTCTTTCACGCTCAAAATTCGAGAAAACCAGAAAAGGGTCACAAATTTTGCCATTTTTCGGCACCTGTGGCGCCCGCGGAACACTAGCGAGGTCGAAAACTTGGCGCATTTAACAGTGACCCTTAACATACAACATACCAAAAAATTAGAACTACCCGACCTTTTGCATCTATGCCCACCTTTTCAGTCACGGATTGACTGCACTAACGGCTAACTGGGGTGATACGTTTTGTATACAGGGTTGCCCACTCGCCCTCCGTTCTTCGATAGTGGCTTTAATATTAATTTTAGGACAAACGGTCAAGAGACATTTCTTATTCATATGTTCCTTGTTTACAACCTAAAAATATTTTGGGGCACCGCACTGCTCTCGGTTTCGTCTGTATAGGATCGCACTCGATTATTTTCAATGGAACACTCTATAGATTTTTATATTTTTGAAATCCATATTCGATTCTAGACCAAGTTTGTTTGGCCTTTCACCTACTTAAGTCAACTCATTTATGAGAAAATAAATGTTTTTTAAACATTGCCGCCGAAATCAACAATCAGTAAAAAAAAATCATAACTATTCAATCATTGGCAGCAGAGCAACAAAATTGGAAATTATCATAAACAAAAGAGCCTTTTATTTGTTGATATGCTGATTTTGAACGAAATTTGTTGCAAAAGGGCCGTACTGAATTTTTTCTAACTACCACAGAAGAAATGCCGAAAGTCGACTATTTTAAGTATATGTATATTTTTTCATGAATGAACTGCTTTGATTTTTGTTAAATAGGTATGTCTAAAGGTAATAGCAAAATATAATCTTTGGTAATAGTTTCCGAGATAATAACCTTAGTTTGAATTATTTTGTTTTTTCGCCTAATTCTTAAAATAAAATTAAAGGAACCAACAAACAATAACAATATTTGTATCAGAAAAGTTTTGAACAAACGTTGTTGATATTAAACGCATCGCGAAATGTTTGGAAGTAAACGCTCGTCATTTCTTGCTTTTTTTGTTATTTTTACTATTATTATTATTATTATTATTATTATTATTATTCATATTGCAAACATGAATTAGAATCTGCTTCGAACACATTTCTTCTATTTCTCTCCTAAACTAAAAAGATGAATGCCTTAAACCTATATCCTTGTAAAGAGGAAAATATGTAAGTAGTGCAAGAAGTATTTTTGAGCCAAAAAAGAGTAAATCGAGTTATGCTGGTATAAAAAGTAGGGAATCTTGCAGATCTTTTGTTTTTAACGTTTTTTCAAATATTTTTTTGACGTACCGCAAACGAAGCTTTTCCCATCATTAACGGTGCTATTGTTAGTGTATATATATTAAGAAATCTCGATTAATTTTATGTTTTGTTGCAGGTAAGCTCTTAAATGAAGCAATCAACTCAAGCTCATCCCCTCAATTAAACAAGAATATGTAAGTGTCTATGTTTTGACGCATATTTTTTGTATCTTTATCACATTCTTTTTCACCATTTTTTACTTGTATAAATATTTACTCTATAGGGGTAAAATATTTTGTTATCCTTTAACTATTTTGACCCTGACTCATATGTTGGTTCTCTTAGATTTGGACATAATGAATAATATGTGACTCGGTATCAGCTCATATAGGATTTTCTGCATATTTGAATATATACGAACATATTTATATCTAACGTTAAAGATTTTCTACATAAAGTAGATATACTATGCCGCTACTAACTCAAAAAGTCACTAGAAAAGTTACTAGAAAAGTCACTAGATTTTCAAGGTCCCCTGGTTTGAAACTTGGCTATATGAAGGCGTAGTTCTAATCTTCGCTCTTCATAAATTAGATATTTAGCTATTCTGCAGTGTGTGGTTTTCGGCATTATAGTAGAGGAACTTCACAGATTAAGCCTAGTTGTTTTCGTGTTATGTACTTACCTACCTAATTATATTTTTGGGAACTAGTTAAAAACTAAAACTATTCATTTCAATTCATTCAAATGATCTTGATAATAACTTTTTCGTACTCGTCCTTCTTTGAATATACAGTGCGTTCATGATGAAAGGAAGAAATTCATTTACAACCCAGCAAACACATTTATATATAAAATACATATAAATTATATAAGAGCTTTTTAGATTTATATAAAACTGGAAGAAAAATAAGAGATATTTAATGTCAGGATGTCAGCAATTTTCAAAATAATATATATGTCTATTAGATGTAAATTCTTTATATCTGTAGTACATGAATTTATATACGTTTTATGTACCTATATTTTATGTAATATTCACATAAAAAATATTAGTTGTAAAAGCGTTGCGATGACCAAATGGCAGCTACTCGAGCATAATGTAATTATTACCAATGTAAAAAATTATTTAAGCAGTTTCATACAAAAAAATGGAAAAACTACATTTTTACGTGCAACTGTACTTTTAATTAACTTAATTAGTGCACGAACCCGTTTTTACCTGAACTGAAAGCCGACAGTTTATTATGATATTATATACTTGCATGAAAAGTTTCCCTTAACCGGATTCGAACCGTTGCGGGTGGGCGTTGCAAATTCCGAAATCCGACATGTGTTTTCTTTGTATCCGACATTGTACCACTGCGCTAATCTGAAACTTTCCTTTTTTTTTATTTCGTTCTTCCTAACTTTGCGCTGTTTCGCGAGTTCAAATTATGTTTGATTATATCGTTGAGTGAAGTCTTATTCAATGATTATACCTACCTTTATGTTAAAAATGACCAGGATTTAATTTATTTTATATTATTTATTTTCTATATAAATTAGACGCATTTTAGTCGATACGGATCTAATATTAAAGGTACGTGAACTACAATTTTTGGCGTTATAGAAAACCCGCGCGTGCGATTAATTATGCGGCGCAAAGAGAAACGGACTTTTATTTTCGACAATTTAATATAATATGTAATGATAATTTATAATTGTAATTACATATTACCCATGAAATTTATGTGCTGTCATATTTATATGATTAGATTTATGTACGTTATATATAAAATCTTATATGTAAGAAGTAATACATATTTTTTATGTATGCCTTCTGTAAATATATATATGTATACAGGGTGTTTCAGAATAAGATGCTGATCCTTAAGGGTGTGAATCCTTATGTGATTTTAGGAAGAAAAGTTCAAATAAACCTATGTCCTAAACCTCTTAACTTTTGAGCTACAAGGTGTTAAAGTTTTAAGAAAAAAATCGTTTTTTTATCGTATCTTTAATAATTTCCTAGATATTTTTATCAAATTTGGCACACGCCCTCTAAGCATTAATTATTTTGTCATTGCAATTATTTCTTTGACAACAAAGTTTCTAGCCGTTTTAGAAATCATAAGCACATAGCGGCATGCGCATTAAATGCTTTTTATTTTTTTTTATCGGAAACCGTTCGTCGGACGAAAAAAAGTCAAAAAATCAAATTTACCCTAAAATGAATGGTAATTTTAAAAATAATTTTTATTTTAAGAAAAAGCAGTGGCGTGCATAATATTTTTCCAAAAATATCTAGTTCACATCCTGTACGGACGCCACTGGTTAAAAAATTAAAAAATCTTTTTATCAAAAAATGGCTGTTGATTCTTAGAGGGCCTGTGCCAAATTTGATAAAAATATCTAGGAAATTATTAAAGATACGATAAAAAAACGAATTTTTCCTTAAAACTTTAACACCTTGTAGCTCAAAAGTTAAGAGGTTTAGGACATAGGTTTATTTGAACTTTTCTTCCTAAAATCACATAAGGATTCACACCCTTAAGGATCAGCATCTTATTCTGAAACACCCAGTATATTATATGAATTTCTGTATACAGAATATCCGTAAGTTTATACACCGTGTCCAAGATAAGAATGCACAGCATGGGGATCTTGAAAACGGTAGAAGATACAGGGTGGCTTAAATTAGAAAAAAGTTGCGCTATTTAGAGTATGTTCACATGCTGGCCGCAAAAGTTCATTATTGTTTATCGTTTCCGAGATTTTAAACAAAATACGATTTTTGGGTTTTTCTTTTTTCGTAATTCCTTCCTTTGTTTTAAAAGATTTTTAAAAACCAAAGATACTTCTTCATTGTCACTTTTTGAATTCTATTAGATGGCGGTCTCAATTTTTTTATACGACGTTTCGTCTCCGAGGAACCATCATCAACTTTATTTTTTTATATGGCCGCAACCAATGAAACACCCTGTATTCGATAGTATTTTTTATTACGAATTTAACGATGTATTTCACATTATGGTTTTGAAGCTAGTTTTTAAGAAAAATTTCAATAAACCCAGTCAACCTGTGTCCAGAAAATAACGGCAACCCATTTAAACAGTTATTGCAATTATTTAACTTTAATTAAATAGGTTTAAGAGATTGGAGTTGTTAAATTTGTACATAAAAAAATATTATCAAATACTAAAAATAATCCGAAATATTCCTTAAAAAAAATTTGCTTGAAAACCATAATGTGTAATACATCGTTAAATTCGTAATAAAAAATACTATCGAATACAGGGTGTTTCGTTGATTGCGGCCATATAAAAAAATAAAGTTGATGATGGTTCCTCGGAGACGAAACGTCGTATAAAAAAATTGAGACCGCCATCTAATAGAATTCAAAAAGTGACAATGAAGAAGTATCTTTGGTTTTTAAAAATCTTTTAAAACAAAGGAAGGAATTACGAAAAAAGAAAAACCCAAAAATCGCATTTTGTTTAAAATCTCGGAAACGATAAACAATAATGAACTTTTGCAAACTACATATGAACATGCCCTAAATTATACAACTTTTCTCTAATTTAACCGCCTTCGTATCTCTTACCGTTTTCAAGATCCCCATGCTGTGCATTCTTATCTTGGACACGGTGTATATATGTAAAATATGGTGTGCGGTCAATTCGCCCCGGCACTTCGCCCTCGGACACTTCGCCCCGGACATTTCGCCCTCGGACATATCGCCCCCAAGACATTTCGCCCCCTGATATATCGCCCCCAAGATATTTCGCCTAGAAACATTTCGCCCCCAAAACATATCGCCCCCAAGACATTTCGCCTCCGAACATTTCGCCCTCGAAACATATCGCCCCCAAGACATTTCGCCTTTATATATTTCGCCCCCGAAACATCGCCCCAATGTTCCATTATCCATTGTGTATTAGCTTATACAGTGGTCCAAATTTCGACGCTCACCATCGGTATCTCGGTTATTAGAGGAGGTAGAGCAGCGGTTAAATAGGGAATGTTTTTTTAGAATTCAATTCTCGCGATAAATCTCGTTTCTAATTCTCTTCAATGTTTTTAGACTTTCAAATAATTTTTAAAGAAACAAAATTTCCTTCAATAACCCCACAGCTTCTAATCTGACCTCTTCTAAATTTTTACAATGTTCGAAAACATTTTCAACACAAACTTTTTGATGTAACACCGTTCTATTTTTAATTTTTTAAGTAATGTGTGCCAGCAATGATTTTCATACGGCAGATGTTATAGAATTTTTATTAGTTAATTGCCTTTGAGAAGAGATTTTCAAAAATGTATAACATGCCTGAAAAATATTTATTTATGGGAGAGATATTAACAAATACATGTATTTATCTTTAATAGCACATGAGAAATGTAGGCTTAAAGGTATGCAAGTGCTAAAAGTAACACTGTGAAATACAAAAACCAGAACTGTGGTTTTGAAAATCTACGAAAATTGTGGAGAATTTGAATGTCACGGGTATTAAACCCTGAAAAACATTCCCTAAGTATTTAACCGCTGCTCTACTTCTTCTATAATAGCTCTACAAATGGTGAGCATCGAAATGTGGACACACTGATGTATATGTATAACCGATGAAGGCGATGTGAGGGCGATATGTTTTGGAGGCGAAATTGTCGGGGGCGATGCCGATATGTCCTGGGAGGCGAAGTGTATGGGGGCGATATATCTTGGAGGCGAAGTGTCAAGTGGCGAAATGTCCGGCGGCGAACTGTCCGGGGGGCGAAATGTCCGGGGGCGAACGGGCCGTGGGGCGAAGTGACGGGGCGAAAAGTCCGGGGGCGATGTGTCATGGGGCGATTTGCCCTACAACCCATTAGTATCATTCAAATCTTGTATAAACTTCTGCTGGTAAACCAAACACGCAGTATGTTGTTGGAATAGATGTCAGACTGGCAGTGGACAATGAAACAGAATCGGTGAACGAACCGTCATTCAGGATAACCCAGCGCTACAATATAACAGAAGTACTAACTGAGCGGCCGCAGATTATCCCCAAAATTTAACAACGCAGGTCATATAGCTGCGCCATCCTGTCAAACGCCCAAGCTAACAGTTACATAATAAATAACTATATACGAACAACAAAGGAAAAACAGAAAATAGCAAACCACAAAACTGCAATGTTTCGAATAAAGAACTACATAAATATTAAGAAAGCAGAAGAGAATGCAAGATAAACTAGAGACTACGAGAGCAGTTATCCGAAATATTATTGCTGGGCTTAATATCAGTAAAAACCTTATCGTTAAAAACCTATAATTGTCACAATAAGTAATGAAAATCGATTTAATGTGTTTTTCAGTTAATAACATGTTTTTTCCGTAACAAACAGCAATTTGGTCACAGTAAGTTATGTATTTCATCTATTATATTGAAAACAACAGAAAATCTAGGCCAACTGCGTCAATATTCACTTCATTTTCAATAAATTTGTTGTACGTGGCGGTGTGTTCAGCAAGATGGTTCCGGTTATCATTCTAAGCTTGTTTTTCTTTATAATGTGTAAAGGCGTAAATGGAAGCTTAGAAATGAGTGATCCATCCGATGAACTACAACAGTGTGTTTCTCATACTATGGAAAAGTTGTTTTGTGAGGCCTCTTCCGTTTACGTCGTACAAGATGATCACAACTATGACATTTCGACTTTGTCTTCGAACATTCCGCACGTTTACATAGATGTATATCAATCTATGCGTGGTCGCAGATGGGGTTATGGATACAACTTTTTAATACTTGCACATAATGTCTCATCACTCTCAAGTTTGTTGAACAACTTGGTAAAGAGCAAGGTGTGGAATTCTCAAGAATCGGCAGTTGGAAGATTTTTAGTCGTAACATTGTCGCAAGACGTTCAGGCCATTTTTAAACTTTTATGGCGGTTCAACATCGTAAATGCGTTGGTGGTTGTTAAAGAAAACGAGGGGTATAAAGTGTATTCAAGTGATCCATTTCATCCGGAAAATATGTGCGGAACTAAGGTGAAAGGGTATGTAAAGCAAAAATGTTCAAGCTTGGTGATTGAATTTCCAAAACCACTTCGTAATCTTAATGGCTGCTCTTTAGTTTTCAATGCAAGTGGAGTGAGCGAAGTAGATAATACGGTTGTAAATAGTACCATTGTGTACGTTTCGTACGCTTTAAATATTAAAATCATGCATGATAACTTTACAAATACATCTAACATGGAGATTTTAAAAAGAAATAATTCTACAATTTTGATATGTGCATATAGATTAAACCCTGAATATGGAAATCTACAATTCAGTTCAGAAATATACCAAGACCATTTTGTTTATGTAAGTCCAGTAGATCACAACTTGTTCACGCTGCATGTAGTCGTTGCCCTCTTTCAATATGAAGTGTGGATCGCAATTATAGCAGTATTTCTTATTACATGGTTAATATGGTGGATAATTTTGAAAATAAAGAAATGTCCAAACGGAGGAATGTTTTGTGACGTTTTCATCGAAATCTGTTCTTCATCAACATGCGGTTGTATAAGCAGAATACCTAAGATCGGTGTATTGCGCGCCATTTTTCTCATGTACTTGTTCTATGTTATTATAATACAAACGGCGTTCACAACAAACCTCATCACAGCATTAACCTCACCAATAGACATCAACAAAATTGAGAGTATGGAAGATGTCGCAAATTCAAAATTGTCCATTTGTACCTCTAGTGGAGTGAAAGAGTGGTATTTTGGGGAAAAAAGACCACTTGATGAAATCTATTCTAAAATACAAAACAAGATGGCCACTATACCGTTCAATGATTACGTTTTGTTATTTAAACAGAAAAAATGCATTCGTCTAAAACTGAACACTGAAGAATTTCTAGATTTTGGAAAACAAAGTGAGCCAAGTACTGTAATAGGAGACAGATACACTAAAGGTGTAAAAATGTTTCTAAGATTACCTAAATCTCATTACATTATGTCATCTATAAATGCAGCAATTGAAAGATGGAAGGAATCTGGTATATTTGACGCCGATATAAAAAAAATTGTCCCCAAGAGCACGACCAACATCCAAGAAGATGATGAACCTGTGGTATTAACACTTCAACATTTATCCGGCGTTTATGCCATTTGGGGAATATGTATCTCATTTGCATTTATTGTTTTTATCGCAGAGCTTGTGGTTCACAAATTTTTGGCTAAATAAGTTCACCATTTCAACTTCCATTTGTCTATTTCATCTAATAAGTGCACATTAAAATGTTTGTTGACGCACTGTATTAGAAATTCGATTTGTTGTATTTGTGTGAACAATAAATGATATTCCAAACTCTTTAATTTATCAAATACATTCCATAAACTTTATCTTAAATAACAAGTCAGTTTTGGTATTTGTACCATGGGAACCGAAACGGCTTTAGCTTTAAACGTTAACAACCTTGATTTTTTTTACATGAATTGCAATGAGTGACTGATGTGCCTCTATTTTGGTGATTCAAATTAAATCCCTATAAAAAACAGTAACACAATAAATACAACGATGCGATGTGTTAATTTTACCTAGAAAATATCATTGCCCAAGTTAAAGACTTAAGGGATTACAAGGGCTGCGTAAAATTCGATTAAAAATAATTAACGTATATGAAAAGTTATTCTCTAAAGCGTAACCTGTGGTACTCCTGCTTTGGAATTTGGAGGAGACGGAGTAACATATTTCCAAAACGAACATCTGCTACTGAGCTGTCTTTGCCGTGTAGTACATGTATATCTACTTTAATCTCATATCTACTTTAATGCGCGAGATTAAAGCATATCTACTTTAATGCTAATTTGTTACGAACGGACAGGACACCCGTTCATTTTCAATTATTTTATATGATTACACTTCTTATGGGCTGGCGTCTTCGATTAGATTGATAAACCGCCTTAAGGCTAAGGAGAGCTGCGCCATTTTTATTGCAAAAATGGCCATGAAATCATCTAATAAAAAAAAAACTATGCGTAGGACAAATTCTATGTAGTATAGTAATCAATCAACGTAAACCTTCTGGTTTCAAATTAAATATTTAAGTTACAATATTGGTAGAAAGTTCCATAAAAGTAGTAGCTCTCCTCAGGAACTTTCTACCAATATTCGATCAAATCCGAAATCGTCTTGTGTTCAGAGAAATTACTACGCCAATTGACAAAATTTCTGTAAACCGTAATTTGATTTTCCAAATAGCAATGCCAATTGTTTTTTATTACGTTTTAATTTTTGAACTATGAATTTACAAAATTATAATTGCGAGTTCATTATTTCAAATTTCAATTTTGAATTTAATTTAAACTTTTTAATAAATAGCAGTAGGTAATATTTTGCGTTTCGAATTTTGAAATTTGAATTTTCAAATTATAATTTAGGATTCATTAGCATTAATATTTTGAGTTTCAATTTTTTATTTCAAATTTCTATTTTGAATACGAAATTTTTGAATTTTATGTGGATTTATTTAATTTACATTTTATATTTACATCTTTGAATAACTTGAATACTTTGAATTTGGAATTTTGAACTTTGAATTTCTAAGCTATGCGTTTTTCATTTTTATTTTATAGTTTCAGCAGTGAAAAAAGTAAATACCGGTATCAATACCGGTACCAAGGGATTCACTTCATTAAATACCGAAAACCGGTATTCAAAATTTCTTCCGGTATTTTAAGTTCTAATTACCGAGTTTCATCATGCTATTTTTGGTAAGTTAATAATATTTGTTTTTTATAATCGATTTTCGACCGCTTCGTGTTATTACTTTGAAACAACTATGCTTGTTTAATTTATTTAAATTTTACTAAATTATTCAACTACATTTCAACGAATCATTTATTTTATATGTAGGTATGTAAACTAGTTAGTTTTATTACTCAATGCCTTATAATTTTAACGAATTCCAGACGCATGATGATGACGACATAGGTTTATCGAAACTTGTCGCAACTTTCAATAATTTTGCTATTATTAAAGATTTATGGGGGAGGTTGTAATGTTTTTTATCTCCCACTCTCAAACTTAAAAGTTTGCGTAAAAGAAAGACATAAAACTTTTAGCAATGTTTTTAATTTGAAAAACATACAGTTAACAATAGAAAAACTTAAGGAAATGTAGCAACAGAAACTAAAAGGACGTTTTTGATTTTCCAGCACAAAATGTGGTCAGTAATGGTAAGTCATACTTTACTATAAAAATTGGCAATAAAAGTGACGGGTTTGTAGCTTTGAAACTGGAAACTATCCGACGAATAAATATTAATACTATTATAGTAAAGTGTGTAAATGGTAAAATTTTGTAACTTAGGATCAGTTTACACCAGTTATGGTTTTGAAGTGGCAAGTAGTGCATTAGTTATAATCAGTCAACTCATAATGCTAATAAATGTATGTCATATAAGTGTAAGTTATAAAATATGGCATCAGCAATTTAATGTTGATAGGAAGACATCTGTTATGCATAGAAACTTGTAAAGTATGTACTGAGAGTAAACAATGGAAACAACTTTGGGAAAAAAACAAAGCCTATATTGAACGTTTCATGGTGGGCTACATGCTAAACGAAAAGCGACGTTTGCACAATAACACAGGAATTACAGCACCTAAAATTATATTTAATGAGAAGGTAAGAGACCTGAACAATCTGAACCCTCTGAATTTTCACACCATGAGAAAACTCGAAAAGGGTCTTCTCCAGATATTTACGAAGTGCCTAAGAGCAAATATCAGGAAAGCGGGATAGATGTACGATTTTGAGGTAAATTTTTGTATACAAAACGAAGTTGGATTTGAAGATTTAAAAAACCAACCAGATGATGAAACGTAATAATCTCTGGGATTTGGTAGAAAAACCAAAAAGTTATGTACCTATAGATACAAAGTGGCTGCTAAAAATGATGTCACTGTGCAAAGTGGGCGACAATGGATGAAACATGGCTCCATCACTACACTCCAGGATTCAATAGGCAGTCAGCTGTGTGGACATAGGGATAGACGAATCCCCTCCAAAACGCGGAAAAACGCAACAGTCGGCTGGCAAGGTTATGGCGTCCGTTTTTTGGGATGCACATGGAATAATATTTATCGACTATCTCTAAAATAGAAAATCAAACCACAGTGACTACTACATAGCGTTGTTGGAGCATTTGAAGGCTGAAATCGCGAAAAAACGGTGAAGAAAAAAGTGTAACACAAACACTGTTTAGACATTGATAAATCAACCTTTAAACAACGTTTTTTACTACAACGTTTAAAATACAATACTGGTGCTACATTGGATAATAAATGTAGTAACAATATTGGGTTAAATTCCCATTATTGATTTATCAACACAGATGTTTCCGTAGCATATAGTGCAGCCAATATTATAAACACATCGATAAATCTATACTTAGCCAATTTTTTTCAATACAATGGGTTAAAAGCAACATTGGAACTTTCCTGGTTACACGTTGTAGTAATAAAATAAAAATAATAAAAAATAATAAAGGTGATAACATCACATAATTTGAATGTTGATTTATCTGCATGTTTCCATTATTGGATTTATATTGATACCATATAGTGCAGCCAATCTTGGCTAAACATTAAACAATATTGGGTTCAATTGGGCGAATAATGGTTATAGATCGGAAATCGATATTCAATATTGCACGAATTTTTAGCCAATATTATGTTCCATCTGAGAATTGATAATGGTACACAGTGTGGATACGCATTTGGTTGCACTTAAAAAAAAAGATAAGTGGAATGATTGTTCTAATTTTACAATTAAGCATTGCAGAATGGAAAATATTGATCCTTACTACTGCTGGAAAATTTATTTGACCTTACAATAAATAAATAAATTCAGTTAAAGAATAGACAAATCTCTTCAGTTAAATATTGCTTTGGAGGTTGTCAAGGAAAATTACTGATGGTAAGTTACATGCATACAACCTTATAGTAGAATTAAATTGTGAACTGCTCGTTTGACATAAATAAATTAATATTTTGAATTGATGCTTATTTTAAATAGAAAGTGTAAAACAAGAGGGATACCATGAAATTTGTGTTGGTAAGGGTAAAACGCAATATCATGGCATAACTTGATTAAAAACGAGGCCTTCTTTCATTTCTTGTTAAATTAATAATTTTTTTGGAAATCGACTACTTCCCACTGAACACAGTACATCCATGAAACGTTTCTAAATGTTGCATAAGGGTTACAAATGAAACATTCCTAAGAAACATCTAAGACACATTACTGGTACATTCCTGTCGAAAGCGAATAAATGGTAATGTCTAATAAACGTTTCAATTGATATGTTACATAAAATACAAAACATACACATTACAACACGAACGTTTTAGATATGTATCCAAAAATACATCTTTGTGATGTATTTTTTGGAATGTGATAACGTATAACATTTTAGAAACGTTACAAATGTGATGTTTCGTTTGAAACAAAATAGTTATATCTCAAAGTTAACGTTACGGAGTTGTGTTTAGTAGTGTTGTACCAGAAACCTTATCAGTTGAAACATATCGTAAGAAACACATCATACACGTTTCGGTGTGAACGTTTTAGATATGTATCCAAAAATATACCTCTGTGATATATTTTTTGGAATGTGATAACTAAAGCTAGGATGCCTTTTTTTATAAATGGACAAACATAAGGCAGACCCTATTTAAAATCCGTTTTAGAGTACGCACTTTCCAAAAATGCAAACTTTATTCTGCCTTTTTTGGTTTCTGTTAGTTTTATTTTGCGTTTTTTACCGTTTTTTTTTTATATTTTCGCGTCAGTATTTAGTACCTTTTCTGTTAATTTTTTTTAGTTTTTTGAAACGTAAGTAAGTATTTTTTAATTTTTAGAGTTTATATAGGTATATTTTTCTGGGTAATTTCTAAAGAAAGCAAATTGTTTGAAAGGGAAAGGAATTTGGTATACAAACTGAATACAAACTTTGTCTATAATATTTAAGCCTTTTACAATAATAACTCGGATGAGTCATTTTCCTTACTTTGAAATATTTCCCATTGTATTATTTGTACCTACAAGCTGCACCTACATAGTCTTTGTTGAAATTGCATCCCTTAGTTATTATGCCTTGTTAAGCGTATTTTAATTAGCCAGAAAACTTTATTGAAAAAGAATACCAGCAGATTAGCATCTATCAAGTGTAATTACTTTTTCATATAAATGTTTGTTTGTCTATATTTAAATTGAATATGTATGTGTTGATTTTATCTCGACAGTTTTCGCTTTTCCGTGCCATTTTTGTCCTTTTTTGTCTTTTTAGATGCTTTTTTAAAATTATTTTTTTTGCCTTTTGCCTGCGTTTTTTAAACTTTCATTTTGTCTAACTATCCTAGCTTTAGTAATAACGTATAACATTTTAGAAACTTCATTAAAAATGTGATGTTTCGTTTGAAGTCATCTTTCAAAGTTAATGTTACTTGTATTTAGTAGCGTTGTACTAGAAACCTAATCACTTGAAACATATCATAAGAAACTAAAAATACACGTTTCAATGTGAGTGTTTTACATATTTATCCAAAATTACAATTTAGTGTTGAATTGGAACGAAAAATTTCCGTTTCCAAAAATAGATTTATTCATCATAAGTAGATGGGTAATATTGCACATCAAAATGTCTTATTTGCCAGCGAGTCGGTAGCTGTTTTCTGATTTCCTAAACAAGCGACCGATGTTCGAATCCCACTTGAAGTAAAAGGATTTTTCATCATCACCGATCTCCTTCGAGTTTACACTAAAAGAATTTTGGGGGCCCTGGAGAACAAGCTACCGGAGTACATGGGGCCCTGCATACTGAGAAAAAAGCCCCTCAGAGCAGTTGGGGCTCTCGGTACCATAGTTTCTACCACATCTCAATTTTTTTATACTCAGGTATGTTTCAAGTGAAACATATATGAAACATTTCAAATATTCACGTATGAAACATTTATAAGGACACATTTCTCCTACATATCAATAAATTACTCTCCGATATGTTTCTTGAAACATATATAAAATGTTTCGATGTAACGTTTTTGTGTTGTTTCAAATCTAGGTTTCTGAAGGCGGACATTAAACATCTATGTTATGTGTATGATACGTTTCTGTCGCTGTTTCGGAGATATTTCATGTTTCAGAGATACGTCTCTAAAACAAATATATTTATTATTAAATATAAACGGGGGTACACGCGATTCTCGCGTTTTGCGTACTTTGGGGGGAGGGGATATCTGTGATTGTAGGTTGTAATAGCTTTTGTTTTAAAATATCACACCTTGTTGAGCTGTCTTAGTTGCTTGAAAAAAGAAAAAAAATTTACGTTTTTGTACCTTTTCAGATTTTTGACCCTGTAGGTATCTGTAATTTACCAAGTTATTAAAGTAACTAAAATAAAGGATTACATTTACTTACATTTGACGTAAAAATCACAAAAAGGGGTTGATATTTGGTAAAGATATACGAATTCGTTCTTACCTATAGTAAATTACCAATTATTAAAAAAATTTAAAATGCAAACTTTTTGGAATAGATTTGAGACCAAAAATACATAATGGCCCTTTCACAATGTTAATTACGTCTTGGCACATCATCTTTGCCCAAAAATTAACGAAAATATAACAAATTCCGTATGAACTTCATAAGGATAGTTTAGAATGAATTTTGAATGTAAAAGAACTCAATTTGGACACTGGCAGCTTTTTGGGAATACGAATGGCCTTAGGGAGAACGTTTTAACATTCATCTTTAACTATAGTAAAACTAAAAATACCATAAAACATAAAATGTACAAATAGAAGCTGGTCTAACGTTGCATAACATCTGTTATATAGAATATAGAAAGACCTTCTCTACCTTAAACAGTTTCAAATTTTTATTTATGTCACTAACTAAAGGCCTCATTTACACGTATATGTACAGCAGTAAATATGGATTTTACTTCCTCTTAATTACAATATAAGTTGTATATTTAGAAGTATAGTCAAAGTATAGGTATTCTCTTTGGTATAGTGTAACGTAACAATACACTTGCCACCTACTTTCATCAATAGATATTAAGTTAAATATGTAGACAAAAACATTTTTCTCGGTGAACACATTCGACTATAATATGTTACTGACGACATCGTCCATCGTTCAAAATCTCTACATTCGAAATAAGCACACAATCATGTACATTTCAAAAGTTACCGAAAGAAGGTATCGGGACACATAAATTAGTCTACGATGAATGCTGTTACTACCTACTTTTTACATCATTTTAACCATGAAAATGTTAACACGAGGCATAATAGAATCATTTTTCATCATTTGAATAACTTTTCAACTTGAAATAATTAAATTTCCATGTTATCGAGAAAAAGTTTCCGATACTTCTCATTTTGAAAATTTTCGCGAAAATACTTTCTGCCATTGTTTTAATGTTCGAAATGGATTAAGGACCTAGGACAGACAAACTATGCATGTTTACACAAAATTTTCACCCAAAAATAAGCACAAATAGCGAATTCTATTTTACACGTAATCTCCATAAGGAAACTTTGAACGTATTTTCTAAGTAAAGAAAATATATTTAGACACAAATACCTCTTGAATAAGATGACGGACTTTTATACTAAAATGTTTAAAACTTACTTTGAAAAAAATTAGTGCAGATATTTACGAAGTTTGCGGGGTATCTATAATTGTAGCTTGTAGCATTAATTTTATTTGTAGGTTATAAATTTATAATAGCTTTGGTTTTAAAATATCACATCCGCATTCGTCGGGATTCGGCGACTGTCGGAAAAGTGCACAGCAACACAAACATATACACACGTCTCGGTTATTATATAGTGATTAGTACAAGTTATTATTCATTTCATTCAACAAAAATAAGAAAATTTTTGTTATTGTCATATCATTAAATGAAAATCTCTAGTTATTATAAATACAAATAGGTACACAAAAAATAGCCAACAAACAAATGAAATTTTTAAAGCTCGGGAACTAACTTCACACCGGTCAACAAGCGGTTGTAATTAGACAACAGACAAGTGAATGCACCATTACAATACGTTTCTTTAAGCAACACGGAGCGCCGTCGCACCAATATGCAATGGATGTGCTATAATGAATGAAGATAGTCATGTTCTGTAATAGCTCCAAAGGTCATCCTTTTACCGTTTAGGTATTTAATCAACAGAGGTAATATGACCGTATGACACATTTCCAGAACACAGATAATAATCTTTTGATTGCCTAAGTTCCATTCTTGTGGGTGAAATCTTGTGCATAATATAATAATAATAACATTAAATAAAGTGATTTATTCTAAAATAATTATAGTTCCACCGTGTATAGTAATCCTAGGTTTCTATTCAATCCTGAGAATAACCAAATACTTAATCAGAAAATAATTGCATCACGTTTTCAGAAAGTTTCGCATTGTACGTATTGACAAAGTTTCAGTACGTACACAAACATTTTTAACGCGTTCTCATTATTACACGAACATTTTCCCATTTTATGTTTTAAAAGTAAACGTAGAACCAATTTTATGTAAGCACCCTCTAATGCTTTCACGCTTAGCTGTCAGATTAGTTAAATTTAAACTGCGAAGATTTCAGTGCAAATTTCTCTAATTTACGCTTGTTTGCGTTCTCGAAAGTTTTTAAAGTAAAAATTATGCTAACTTTGAAACGGTTTTACATAGAAAACGTCTCAAAATTACGTACATAACCTGAGTAGGTTTAATTAAAGAGCTCGAAAGTTTGACGTGTGTTTTTAGGTAGGTATATAATACAAAACAGGCGTCGGTTTTTTTCTTCTTGTTTAGTATAATTTGATTAAAGTTTCTCTTTGCTCGAGTATAATTTAATAAGAATAAAAAAGTATAAAGAAAGGAATTTTCGTCTATTGATCTTTGAGGGGAGGGGTTAACTGTATCGCGAGGAAGAGCAGACCTGGAGGATAATGAAAGTTAAGACAAGGAGAAAGAGTGCGTCTTAAGGAATACTTCATCGGGATTATAATATAAAGAAGGATCTGCTTGGGTATCATCGAGGGTGAATTGATCTTGAAAGGGAGGGTTTCTTATTGGTGCGATGCACCGCTTGAAATGCATGTGAGAAATTAAGATAATTTACAAATCGGCAAGAAACGTCTGCTGAAAGTGTTTAAATTCCCCTTAGCTCGGTCGTCAGATGCACAATTCATCATTAGAACCAGTATCCGTTGTCAATCGTTAACTAAATTACCGATCAACCCTAAGTTCTGAACTAATAAAAAGCCTGCTACCCTTGTAGTCTACTCACATCTGCTACAGCACGTCTTACCACCCCCACAATCCCCCACCCACCTTCTCAACGGAGTTTTTCCTTACAGTCACGTCTTGAAGAATTCTTACGCCGCAGATTTTTTAAAATTAACAACCGGTGTAAATAACGGAAATGAAAGTAAAAGAGGCGAAAGCGAATAAAAAAAAAAGTACTACGTAAATGTAACGATCTCGAGTGTGTGATAAATGAGCATAAATCGGTATACACGACCACTGTGTTAAAACTAATGAGTATCCTTAATCGAGCTTTAAGTGATCGCTAGTTTCGCCAGAGCCACCTGCGACTCCGCTATTCAGTTCTCAATGGAGAGCCTGCCATTATTACTGTAATTATCTAAACTGCTAATGGAAACTTCCGACAAAAACGATACGCTTTTTTGTATGAGGGAGTGAGCAAAAAAGAATAATGTAATTAACCCCAATCCGCCGTTTTCCGCTTTGCGATACAACTTTTTACATTCCCGAAATGCCTAAAATCTATTTATTAAATTCCGATGGAAATCGCATTCTTTTAGCGTTACTTATTGAGACACTCTATTAAGTAGCATAAACGGGCGGATTTGAAAATGTTTAAAATTTCTTTTCGGCTTTAAAGTCTGGCAGGGAACATTCTTATGCAACTCTCTATTTACACTTTTACAACGAATATATCACAATATTTATACAAGTGAAAGGTTGTGAGTGCAAAATATTTGGAAGGGGCTGAAGAAACAAAAAAAATTAGTATAATTCGCAACCCTCCTACAATTATATTGAGCATAAGACCACCTTAATGTTACTTGTCTAATTAATTAATAGGTCGAGTATTACACTTTCATTATTCAACTTTGATTGTAAATCATCATTATAATGGTAACAGTTACAACAATTAAGTAATTATTATAAATCAGTTATAAAGAGAATTACAGCGTGATAGTATTTCCGTATTAAAGTAACAACTTTTATACCTACATCTTTGTGGTAATTTTTACTTTTGTTACAGTTTTCCGCATTGATCTCAATTTTTTCGTGACGGGCAGAACCTAAATTGGTGAATTTTGTAAAGATTATGTATTGTTGTGTAAATATTGGATCGTATGTAAAACGTATGGTGAAGTTAGAGAGCAAACTGAGCTCGCAACCCTTAGAAAACGTTAACACAACATTTATAAAATTTATTAAGGTAATAGTTTTTATACATCTTTGTGCTAATTTTTACATTTGTTACAGTTTTCTGTATTGGTCTCAATTTTTTCGTGACCGACATAGAACCTAAATTGGCGAATTTTTTAAAGATTATGTATTGTTGTGTAAATATTTAATGATATGTATATTCTTTTAAAATGTTGTGTAATATTTGATCACATGTATATTTCTGTAAAACGTATGGTGAAGTTAGAAAGCAAACTGTGTTCACAATCCTTATAAAACGTTAACACAACATTTATAAAATTTATTAAGATAATAGTTTTTATACATCTTTGTGGTAATTTTTACTTTTGTTACTGTTTTCCGTATTGTTCTCAATTTTTTCGCAACCGACATAGAACCTAAATTGGTGAATTTTTTAAAGATTATGTATTGTTGTGTAAATATTTAATGATAAGTATATTCTTCTAAAATGTATGGTGAAGTTAGAAAGCAAAATGAGCTCACAACCCTTATAAAACGTTAACACAACAATTATAAAACTTATTAAGGTAATAGTTTTTATACATCTTTGTGGTAATTTTTACTTTATTTGTTAGTTTTCCGCATTGTTCTCAATTTTTTTGTGACCGACATAGAACCTAAATTGGTGAATTTTGTAAAGATTATGTATTGTTGCGTAAATATTCATAAAATAATCATAAAAAAAACGTATGGTGAAGTTAGAAAGGAAATTGAGCTCACAACCCTTATAAAACGTTAACACAACATTTATAAAATTGATTCATTTGTACAGCATTTTGTAAATGTCAACAATCAACTCGATTAAGAAACTTCAAGATTTTGTAAAAAACCAGAGCTTCTAAATGTTCAATCGTGCAACAGGGTTGCTCAACCACATCTTCACTTTCTAGAATTGGCTATATACAGTAGCAGCGCCATTGAAATAGAGGCGGTTGGATCCACGATCAATGAACTCGGAGCCATTACACTCATAACTCGAATTTCTTATATGGTTCATTATACGAGGTGTGTAAATTAAGTAATGAAACTGTCAACGTAGCGTTCGATCTCGCGACACTTGGAGAAGGGGCAGGTGAACATGTGATACGCCTTTAATACGAAATTGAACTCGCTAAAGTCGTTTGGTTGTCCGTGACGATTTTTTTCGCGAAACAGTTATTTTCTGGTGAGTTCTAAAAATGAGTGACATCAATTTCGAGCAACGGTGTGCTATCAGGTTTTGCTACAGACTTGGGCACAGTTCAACAGAAACTTTTGCAAAACTTGGGCAGGCCTACGGGGACAGTGTTTTGTCGAGGGACCAGGTTGTTCCGTGGTTTAAGCCATTTTCAGAAGATTCAAGATGGACCACGTAGGGAAGGACTTCATCTGCAAGAACCGATGAAAATATCGACAGAATCCGGGATGTTGTGCCTTCAAATCGTCGATTAACAGTCGGGATGATCGGAGAACAGTTGAATTTCATTCACACCACCGTTCATCGGATTTAGAACAACGAATTGGGAATGAGAGAAATCTGCGCAAAAATGGTTCCAAAAAACCTTTCACAAAACCAAAAGGACATGAGGTATCGAAATTTTGTAGCAACGGAAAAGGACGAAAAACCATTGAAAACCTTTCTATTACTTAAACTTAAATTTTATTTAGAGATAACAAGTTTTGGTAACACACAGAGTGTTAAAAAAAGTTCAACACGCTATAGATAATAGTGTTCTATGTACAAGGTGTCCAAAAAGTATGGAAACCCTTGAATATCTCGAGAACGACACATCCAATTACAAAAAGAAAAAACACGTGTTCTTTTATTTTTTGAATCCTATTCAGTCATGATAGGTAAATATCACACTCAACCCCCTGGGGAATGGGACGGGGGTGAGTTTTAAAAGCTTAAATGGAAATACCTATCTTTTATTGCACTTTTGCATTCTCCATAAAAAACTGTTCTCAAATTGAAATTTTCACCCCCAACCAACAACCATTTTTCTGGGGGCGGAAAAAGGGAAACCCTTAAATATCTCGAGAAGGACACATCCGATTGCAAAAAGAAAAAAGACGTATTCCTATACTTTTTAAATCCTATTCAGTCATGATACGTAAACATTACCACCACCCTCTGGGGAGTGGAGCGAGGGGTGAGTATTGAAAACTTAAACGGGAACATCTATTATTTATTGCACTTTACATTCTCCATAAAAAAACTGTCCTCAAATTGCAACTTACATCCCCCTCCCCCACAGATCGTTGTTTACTTTTCACCATTAAAGAGTTGGGAGCGGAGAAAGTTGGCCAACAATTTGTAAATCACAAAAAAATGTTGGAGGGAAAAAGTAAAAAAGATTGTTTTTCTGCGGAAATTTGCAATTTTCCCTTTTTCCACCCCAAAAAAAAAGTTGGGAGTTGGGGTTAAAATTTGCAATTTGAGAACAGTTTTTTATGGAGCATGCAAAAGTTAATAAAAGATAGGTGTTACGTGTTTTTTCTTTTTCTAATCGGATGTGTCGTTCTCGAGATATTCAAAGGTTTCCATACTTTTTGGCCACCGTGTATGCAAACATTATGAAATGAAGTGATACGTCATTTGAAAGGTCTTTCTTTCCTGAATTCAGTGCATAAGTTTTTTTATTTTTAACAAAACAATTGAAGTTGCAAAAATGGAAAATGAGAAAAGGGTTTAAAGCATTTAAAAACTCAAAAAAGCTCGGACAGGTGAATTGTTTTTTTTGGAGAAATTTAGGTACTTTTACTGCCATTTGACAACATTGTTCCACCCCTTAGGTACAGGGTAAACAAGCCCTAAATTTTTAAACAAAAACAAGAGTTAATTTTTTCTTGTGCTAATTAATAAAATCAGTTTATGCAAATTCAACCCTTATTTTAATAAATGCTCGAAGTATCTGCCTTCAGTCTCCATGCAATAATACAGATTTTGATTAAATCGTTCCTCCTGATCTCACCCCATTAGATTTGTTTTTATGTCATGTAAAGAATAAAGTTTAATCCACTGGTCCGGAATCTTTGGAGGAGTTATGTAACCCTCTAGTACATGAATGCCATCTAATTACTCCTGAAATGTTGCAAAATGTACGGGAACATTTAAATTTTAGGGGTTGTTCTCACAGCGCCAAGGGATGAAATCACTTCAGGTTGAAAGTGATGGCAAAAAATATAAAAATTGACGTGTTCTTGCGTTTCTAAAAAAAATGTTCTAGTCAGAAACTCGTCTGTTACCTTTTCGTTGGCCCACCCTGTATATAACTCCCATATTGTGTACCATCTGCTTTTGAATACTGCAAGTGAACTCGATGCAGAGACACTAATCATGTCGGCACAGTGTGTTGAAGGTAAAGAGCTTGGTTATTAGCTGGCGTTAGCCTTTATAGGTCTTGGATGATCTCGTGAACGACACGTGACCACGTCGCAGGTAACTATAATTCGTCGAACTTTTATGTAGGCAACTTTCCTAAAAATATCATCCGTCATTATGAAACAATAAGCACGCGTAATTATGGCTGAACAGTAAGTAAATAAAGTAAATTACACGATAAATATGAAATTTGTTGATATATGAGAACGAGAACACATTATTTACATTTTGGCGCCTTTTCCAAAGTAAGTCGATGTTTTTATACGTCACTTACTACCAAATGTGGCTCCTCCTACTCGCAGCTACGCGGTGACGTGTCGTTCACGAGATAATCCAAGACCTATACCTAACAAGGACCTTGAACCTTTGGAGGAGAGAGTTAATGATTTGATCACCGAACTCAAAGGAACAAAAAGTTCGCGTAATGGAAAAGAATTTGGGAGAGTCGTCGGCCTTCAAAAGTGAGAATGTTGGAGGAGACATATGTTAAATTCTGATGAACATGGCCAGATACATTCACGAAAGTGTACCAAGTTATATATCGAACTCAAAAAAAGGCTCAAACAAACAGGAAAAGGACGAGGCACACTTTTAATGAGGTTTCCAAAAATGACGGAATTGGATGAAATTTTAGTATATTGTAGATATCGACTTTCTGACCAAAAAGTCTCATGGGCCCAAAGCGATCCTATGACTGGTTTCCGAGATACAGTGGCGGGTATGGGGTATCTTGAAAAACAGGAATTAAATTATAAATACCATAAAAGGTTGATATTTTCTTTAAAAAAGTAATGCAAGTAATTTAATTTGATCTTGGGCGGCTGTCTAGGATGTCAGGTGCTGATTTTTTTTGTGTACAGTGTGTACATTGTACAGGGTGTACAACTAAGAAAGGTGGCCGGCCATAACTCGGAAAATATTTGAGATAGAACAGTGAAATAAAAAATCTTATAATAAATGTGGCCAAGAGAAAATGCTGGAAATTATTTTCAATTTCATACCATTGCCACCAGAGGGCGTTTCACTGATTTCAATTTGAAATTCCCATTTTTTGGGCAATTTTCCTCAGTAAGGTATTTAAAAAAATATATTCATTGTGAACTAGTGATCAATATGTAAAACTTTGTTTAATGAATTTTTACGATTGCTGTCAAAATAAAGGGACGGGGATCTAAATTACGTGTTACTAGAAAAAATCGTGTAACTTCGAAACGGTTTGCTTGAATTTGTTAAGATTGGTCTCGATGTAAAGACAACACTTCATATTACCAAAAAATTCAAAACCACAACAATTTCGTATCTCCGTCTACCAGTAGAGGGCGCAACTTGTTAAAGGAACAAACGGTCGACTTTTCTAAAAAAATTCAAAAGGTACCAAATATTTTTTTCACTGCTATTGGAAGGAAAATTCATAAGGGAGTAATTTAAAAAAAAATTATGTGAATAGCTTTTACAGTACCGAAGATATAGTCAAAAATGTGGTAATATAAGAGGCAATTTAGTACGGGAATAATATGCATCAACCTCAAAAAAAATAATGTAATTTTGATTTTTGGCACAAATGTTCCTTAGGGCCCTAGAAGTATCCTCTCAAAAGTCCCCACTCCTTAGGTGCCGGCTTCCCCCCCCCTTCCCCTTCAAATATGTCACTTAACGTGTTTTTTTTTCATTTTCCACAAAAACGGTTAGAGCTAGGAAAAAACTCTCAAAAGCGAAAATGATCTTCATTAAATTGTCTACAAAACAGTGCTAGGTTCATTTTGATAGGACTAATATTTTCCGAAATATGCCTATCCAAATTACACAAAAAAATTTGTAATGAGCACAAATTTACACTTTCTACTATATTAATAGACAAACGGTCGAAGCTGCGATAAAATGGATCAGAAACGCATTAATCACCATACATTTTCCTACAAAATGAGACCTAATACATTGTCGTAGGAGCATTGGTTGCCGAGTTACATCTCACTGCGTATGGCGTCACAAGACACGTTATGCTCTTCTTGAAGAATGGAATACTCATATTTGTGTATCTCAGCAATATTGACCGAAAATCCAAGACTGCTAAGAAGCTGTATTAATTGTTTGGACGCAAAACGGCGATGGATGTACACTCCAACAGCAAGAAGTACTGGAGCTACAAAAGAACGCGGCCTGCATGTTGATATTAGTGCCTGTCCTATTGCAGCCCGTTTATTATTCAGGTTTTCTGACTTCATATTTTTTGTTGAGATAAGAATATCCAGAAAAACTTTTAGAGTTTCAGGTAAAATGTCATCTTCTGTAATTGAAGACTGATCCGTTGCAGGATAATTGTTGCAATCATACACCTTTTTGCGAATATCCTCTTTGATGATTTTTGCGAAAGTCTCCACGATTCGAAGCCGCTCGTCAGTAACAGACTCTTTCTTATTCGCATACCAGTCTTCCTGAAGGAGTTGGTCGGCAGTGCCCTTAAAATTCACAATACTACACTTCCCAGGAATGTCTGTGATGTTAATTGCAGGTCCATAGTATGCGTTTAGTTTATCTTTTAAATACTGACGACTGTAGCACGCGGTGAAAGATGATGAAGACGCCGAGGTCGACTCTACGTATGCCATAAGTTCGTCAAGCGAAAATTGACATTCATCATTGCTTTCGATAAAGTCTATCATCTTCTTGAACGCTTCTTTTTTATCACTGTCCGCTTTGCGGCCACGTCCTACACCAGTTACAGAGGCAGAAAAAAAACTTCGGTGGCAATCGAAGTGGTACTTTGCCTCAGCTGCGGCAAGGTCCTGAACAATGTCGACTCAAGCTTCAACTAGTCTCGACCACTCATCGCATCGTTCCTGGCACTTTATCTTTACAGTATTTTTAAATATCAAAGTCCTTACCTCATGAATTGCCTTTCTGTATTTAATTTCTTTCTTTTTTTCTGTCTTCTCCGACGCTTCTTTCCCACAAAATAGGCAGTCTGATTTGAAATTGAAAGGAGGAAAAGACGAACGTAAAGTAGTTTTGCTGTTTTCGGAAATATTATTAGATGTACCTACATCGCATATTTTTTTTTCTTTCGCAATGGTAGTTTTCCTAGTATAATATTTACGACACGACAAGCGATTGCAACAAAACTATAAATTGTTCAAAATGATGAGGATGACTATCGGCCATTATTACTAAATCAACCAGACGCTGTGACAAGCTGTAACTGGGCAACCAATGCTCCTACGACAATGAATTAGGTCTGATTTTGTAGGCAAATGTATGGTGATTAATGCGTGTCTGAGCCATTTTATCGCAGCTTCGGCAGTTTTTCTATTAATACAGTAGAAAGTGTAAATTTATGCTCATAAAATTTTTTTTTGTATAATTTGGATAGGCATATTTTGGGAAATATTAGTCCAATCAAAATGAACCTAGCACTATTTTGTAGACAATTTAATGAAGATCATTTTCGCTTTTGAGAGTTTTTTCCTAGCTCGACCCGTTGTTGTGGAAAATGAAAAAAACCACGATAAGGGGCATATTTGAGGGGGAAGGGGGGGAAGCCGGCACCCTAAGGGTGGGGACTTTTGAGAGAATACTTCTACGGTCCTAAGGAACACTTTTGCCAAAAATCAAAATTACATTATTTTTTCTGAGGTTTTGCCCAAAATGAGCGTAAATAACCCGTACTAATTTGAGGTATAAACAAATCGTAACAGCACGTCAAAATTCATTAAACAAAGTTTTACATATTGATCACTAGTTCACAATGAATATATTTTTTTAAATACCTTACTGAGGAAAATTGCCCAAAAAATGGGAATTTCAAATTGAAATCAGTGAAACGCCCTCTGGTGGCAATGGTATGAAATTGAAAATAATTTCCAGCATTTTCTCTTGGCCACATTTATTATAAGATTTTTTATTTCACTGTTCTATCTCAAATAGTTTCCGAGTTATGGCCGGCCTCCTTTCTTAGTTGTACACCCTGTACACAAAAAAATCAACACCTGACATCCTAGACAGCCGCCCAAGATCAAATTAAATTACTTGCATTACTTTTTTAAAGAAAATATCAACCTTTTATGGTATTTATAATTTAATTCCTGTTTTTCAAGATACCCCATACCCGCCACTGTATCTCGGAAACCAGTCATAGGATCGCTTTGGGCCCATGAGACTTTTTGGTCAGAAAGTCGATATCTACAATATACTAAAATTTCATCCAATTCCGTCATTTTTGGAAACCTCATTAAAAGTGTGCCTCGTCCTTTACACACAAAATGAGTTTAAAAAGTAAACTTTGTGTAGTTTTCTCGCTATGAAATTTATTCTTTTAGATTTTGAAGCATTAATTGCAGATGCAGATTCGATACCTTAACTCTTCCCCCCCCCCCTCCCAGACAATTTGGTGCAAAATAATTAAAAAATCGAAATGCGCATATCCAAAAGTTAAATAGCTCTTAGGTAATCAAGACCGCAAAGACACATTTGGCAGGAAAATTAAAAAAATCTGAGAATATTGGAATATTGGAAAGCGGTAGTAGCACATCCTGTTTTGAATCCTAAATACGGAAGTTCAGTTCTTTGCAGTAAATTCAGATACCTGTTCCTTCCATTGTTTTAGGTTAATCCGTGAAGATGGATATGTCATGTTGGGATGCCAGTTACGCACAAAGAATGATGTGGTAGTTCTTAATCACAAATTGAGGGATGAAGGAGTCCGATTCCCTCTCCAGGATGGACCGTCGGCATCGCTTGATTGCCGGTCCTAGGATTCCAAAGTGCCCTGCTTGTTTTTAAACGCAAGGCCGCTAGCATGGTCAGTCCTCTCACGTGCAGAGCCCGCGGAGGCAGGCCAGGTCTAAAAGGGCTTCCATGACGACCACGAAGCTTGTTCACCTTGTGCTCATGTCGTGGAGAGTATGGTTCTAGGCCACCAGATGATTGCTCCATAAGAGGACATCATTCTAATCACAACAATGTACAGCCACGGGACAGCCTTTGGTGATGTGCTCTAAAGTCTTACAAATTTATTTATTTGTCTCATTTAAGTAGCTCTACTGAACACAATTTTTTTTTCTTGGGTCTCTTTGCAACTTTGCACCAAGGTAGCACCAGTAGAGTTATGGCTGGCAGAGTGCAGTCCCACTTTTGGTCCAAGTTCCGTGTTAGTCAACTTCTTGCCCAGTAAACAGTTTCATCCCCAAGGATAAGTGATCCTGAAAATGTGGATCACCTTTCTACCTATTAATGGAAAAGCTCAACACCATGAAAGTGTTTTCGTCAGCCGAATTAACTAGTTTTATATCTTTATATCATACGCGGAGCCGAACCCTTCGCCTGATACCGTTAAGGGAGGTTAACGCAGGGAGAATTAAAGGGGGTGTTTCAATCAAATTTTGTTTAAAAGGCAATTTCTAAGCATTAAATAATATGTTTGCTAGTTATGTTTAGTATTATTTCTTCAGTCGACTGGGATATGAGTAACTTTCGCCCATACCAAGCGTCTTTCCCTACTCTCCGTGAAAATCTTCTGCGCCAAAGGAAGAAAATCAATCCTGCACGCTCTATTTTAGATCTACTCAAAATTTGCCACATTTTTGAAAATATCGCTAAAAATTAGTAACAAAAAATGATTTTAAAGGTAACAAGGGCGTTATGGAAATAAAAATTGAAATTTTATGATCTAAGTTAACTGATAAAGGAACGAATCACATTTTGTAGTGTTCAAGGCCCCAAGAAGAGCCGTCTTGTAGTAAAATCACTGATCAATATTGTATATGGTTCTAATGCTTCTTTGAATGTCCTTCAAGAGGATAACAATAACCAGCTTATTTTTGGAATCTGTTGCCTTGTAATACTCAATGGAGACTCGTTCGGATTGTGCAGGCGATCTATTCCAGGGTGGGAAGTAGTACGATGAGGACCTCTACACGTGTAAATGGCAAGTGCGCCAAGTTGCTTTATGACACCAATTCAGTTATTTTTTAAACCAAAGGATATGATAGAATTTATGCTAATTACGGTTGAAATATACGAAACCGTCATTCTCGAAAAACTGTAAATTTTCCTTTTCATATAAGATTGAAGAAAATATTCGACATTTTATTAAAATTTCCACAAGGAAAAGGACAGGTTAAAGCTGTTACGAATAAAGGTCATCTAATATCATATAAGAATAAAATCGAATATGTTAAGTTAATAACTAAGTAAAGTTTTCCATCTTAAATTATGGATTGTAACCCTCAAAAAACGATGCATTATTAAAACGATCTGGCGAACCCTTAAACCCTATATAATCTTTTGAACCCTTCCATTCACTACTTTTTATCTGCTTACAACTTGAAAAAAAGCCTTTCCACTAAATCCTTTTACTTTGACAACTCTTACGCCTTTTTGTTTTCTTCTAAAATTGTTACGCGTTCGAGGTAAAAATCTTTAAGAAAACGAAATAAATTGATTGTAGAAAGTTCAACCCCTCTTAACTTCCGTCGGGATTTTGATTTTAATTAACGATTATACAATATTTCAATCAAACAAAATCGAGAGGTTTATACGATGTTACATATATTTTACAGTAAATAGCGTACTAGATCTGTTCGTGAGTGTTGTTGTACTCCGAATGACTCCCATGGCGGTAGTTGTTTTAGTAATCCACGTTCTTACCGCCCTCTAAACTGCTAAAACATGGTAGAATTCAGAATCTGAACATTTCTCTCGGCACGTGTGAACTATTTGTAGCGTTACAGCCCCCTTTTCAGTTATCTCAAAATGCATTACAACCATACATTCTGGAGAAGGCCCTCTCGAAACTATTTTCAATATTACAAACAAAAGGGTCAGGGGTTAACATGTGTAATTCTACTTGCATCCCTTACGTGTTACAGAAAATGGTAACGTGGATGAATATTGTGTTTCGCATTCCGCAACGAAATCGATTTCGTCTTTCAATTTGCGTGTTCTCTGAAGGCCAGCGACGAGATCGCATCCAAAGCCAAATATTAGGTCAATTATTTTAGCCGGAATTTATTAGATTCGGATATTTTAGTATTTCGAGTGCGTTGTATGTAATAAGGGCACGATTCGGTTAAATATTTCAAATCTGAGAGTTGAAGTTTATGAACTGCTTAGTTGTGAAGTTCTGTCGTTTACTAGTGCGAAGATTTTTCGAATACACGTTTGTCGCAATGGATTATTCATGAAAGAACGACGTTCTCAAGAAAAGGAATGCTCAAAATGCGCTGTTGTTCATTCAGCTCTATAAGAGCGCTTAAAACAAGGAAATAAGGAGCTTTAATTACTGCCAGTGCGAAATAGCAACTACTTTTAGGGAGCCAAACGCCTGAATAGCATTCTATCAAAGGCTCCAGAAATAATGAACCTAAATTTATTATTGGGTGGTAATTTTCGCGGCCCCAAGAATTGTCACTCTAAGTCCAAGAATTATTATTTTTACCCCAAGAACTATTTTTCCGACCCCAGCTTTTTAATTATTTTGGTCCCAAGTTTTATAATCCCAAGAATTATTATATTAGCCCCCAAAATTATTATTTTAACCCACACAATCATTTTTTTGGCCCCAAAGATTTTATTCATTTTACCCCATGATTTTATTCATTTTATTCAATTAAAAAAAATATACTAAACCTACCTCTAACCTAAACGCCTGAGTGGCAATATACGTTTAGGGTGGCATTTTTTTAGTTTCAAATACTCCTATAAAATAAGTAAATAAATACAATCTTGGGGTAAAATAAAAAAAATCTTGGGATGAGATGAATAAAACCTTGGGGTAAAATGAATAAAATCTTGGGGCCAAAAGAATAATTATGTGGGTTAAATTAATATTTTTGAGGCTTAATATAATATTTCTTGGGAACAAAAATCTTGGGACCAAAATAATTAAAAAGCTAAGGTAGAAAAAATAATTCTTGGGGTAAAAATAATAATTCTTGGGATGAGAATGATAATTCCTAGGATGCACAAATAATATTTCTTTATTATAGTGGTCAAAATCACTACTGCAACCCAATAAAAATCGCGATCACCATTAAATGAACCAAAACTGCGCCCTAACATGCGAAACGTCAGCAAAGAACGAGGATCATGGTGTAAAACACAAAACCGTTTCGCTTTGCATTGCGTTATCTAATAAATCGTTGAAGGAGTCCGAGATCTTTAAAAAGGAGTGCATTGTAAATAAATTAAGAAGTGAGAGTTAGTTTCGGCCTGACTGGGCCATTTTAAAACCAACGCCAACAGTACCAAAATTAATAAAAATTACAAATTAAAAATAAAAATTAGGTAACTTAGACCGCCTTAACCAATACTGCACCAATTTTCCGTAGTAGCTTACCTAATAATATGTAGAGATAGCACAATGTGAGTAACAGTCCACGATGGTATAAAAATTATGACTAAGTAAGGGTATGGGCCCCACATGGGCGCTTAGAGTAAATAGTAAACAGAGTTACAAAATGGATGATAACCTTGAAACAGTCAGTAAACACATAATACATAAAACATTATGAAATACTTACAAACTAGAAATCAATAAATACGTCAATAGGGACTCTATCGATCAGCAGAGTCAGTTGTCGATCAGAAGGACTGAGCGACACCTAGTGAATGGCTAAAGAATTGGAAGGAAGAAAACTACATCCACAAAGAAAAGGGGGTAAAGGGCGGGAAGACCAATACCGGGGGGAACCACAAACCAAAACAAAACAAACCAAAGAGAAGGAGAGGCTGAACTGAAAGGGGGGAGGGGCGTTCAACTAAGAAGGATATGGGAGTAAATGGAAGTTGCTAAATTCGAAGTTGATTTCATTCAGGGAAGTATCAGGGTTGTTTTTAAAGGATTTGGGTATTTCTAGAATTTCGAACAAGTCCAGGAGCCGGCCTTTGGGGAAAAATGTACAAATGTTGTGTTAGAATGTGGGTGGAAGGTGTGGTTGTGAGATACGATATGGTTTGAGAGGGCAGATTTGTTCGAGAAAGAAGGATTTTTATTAGGTATCAGGTATAGGTGGATGCGAGACTTGAAGGAACGGCCGGTTTGGCCAATATAATCTTTTCTACAAGTATTGCATTCAAGTCTGTAGACACCGGATCTATCTAGGTTGGGAATAGGATGTGGGCAATTTTATAAGAGATGTGATGAATATGGGGGATACAAAAATAAGTGTCATGTTTAGGGTCAGAGTGGTGCAAAGGGGTTAACGAGCAGTGTTGTTGGTTGTGAAATTTCTGTTGAATAGAAAGGTATAAACGATGGAAAACACGAGGGTGAAATTTGTTGTCGTAGGCGATCTGTCCCAGAGTGGAGAGTTCTTTTTGAAGGCAGAGTGACTTAGAGGGTAGGAAAAAGGCGGTTGCAGAGAGGCCAGTTTGTGTTCTATGGGGTGGTTGGAATTGCAAGGGATGATGTTGTCTGTGGTGGTAGGTTTTCTGTAGATGACGAGCGTGACATTGAGGGGGTTGTTGTTCCTCGTGACCAGGATGTCAAGAAAGTTATATTGGGGTGTATGTTGTTAAACCGGGGTAGAAATGAATTAAACTCTGATGGAGAACCGTTGTAAATAATGAAGATATCGTCCACGTATCTGTTCCAAAAAGTAATTTTGTTCTTGAATGTAGGGTTCGAAAAAATGAGGTTGGATTCTAGGTGATGCATAAATACATCCGATAAGAGAGGGGAGTCCATCTCGAAGTCCATGGCGAAGCCGTGGTTTTGAGAGTAAACATCTTGTTCAAAGAAAAAGAAATTTTGACTGCAAACAAGTTTAGTGAGAGCAATGATGGTATTGATGGCAGGTTGGGTTCAGAAGGTGGTTTTCCACTTTATGGCCTCGTCGTAAGGGACGCTTGGGAATAGGTTACACACATGCAGAGAAAGCAGGATGGAATGTTCTGTGAATGTTCTTAATGTTGTTGAGGAACTGTTTAGTGTTAAAGATCCGGGAATTGGTATGTTTGAACTTAATTAAGGGTCTTAAAAGGTTGTTGAGCCAAAGCGCTCTTTTTATGGGTAGGACTGTTGGTAACCGAACAAGCGGGTCTGATGGGGATGCCGGTTTTGTGTAATTTAGGGAGACTGTAAAGTCTTGGTATAGTATAGGGTTCATGTGGAGAAGTTTTAAGTGGCTTATATTGAATTCAGGAAAAAGGGTGTCTTTGTGGCTCAGGACCAGTTTTCTCACTTTGGCGGTAAAACTGATGAAGGTGTTGGAATTTAAGAATTGTAACGTTTTTTTGACATAATCGCGTTTCTCGATAATAACCAGGTAGTTGTCTTTGTAGGCTTTCGAAACTAATAGGTCATTGGAAATTATGTTTCTTTTAAGGATTTCAGGGTACTGGTATTATGGGAGGAAGGACCTTTGTTTTTTGGTTGTTAGGGATGATGAATTTCTTGAAGACTTGGACACATTGTGACGAAATTGCGGTTTTATCATCTTTGTTAAAGTGAGAAGGTAAGAAGGTAGAAATTGCAATTAATGGGATATAAAAATTGGAAGCTCTCACTTCTTGATTTATTTATCTCCACAAGAAAAGGGTCATCAGCATCACCATTAAAGGGTCGGCAACGTCTATGAAACCCCAAGAAATACTGGAAGAAGTCGAGGAGCGTCAGCTTTGTGACTTAGATTTAGGGAAATCAACCTAACTCATCCTAAGACAAAAGGCAATGCAATGTTAGTCAATTCAATAACAAGTCACTAGAAAAGAGAGATGGAACAAGGTAAATGTAAATGTGACTTTTTGAGTCAGAACCAGCATAGCTTTTTACTCGAGCGTTGATCTCTATCATTCAACGTGAACAGTTCCATAGCCGAACCCACCAAGAGGCAGTGTAGTTGCATAACAAGAGAAATTTCGATATAGCGTGGGAAGAAACGATTTAATCACCATCAGAGAGACTTAATATTTAGAAACTTTGATCCGTTCGTTGCTCAATGTAAAATACCAAACAGAGTAGGAAAGTTCCCAAAGACGGTTTTGAAGCTCATCGCAAGGGAACTCTTTGTAACATTAACCAACACGCGTATGATTTACGTCACCAAGACTCTCCCAACATTTGCGTGACTATGGAAAGCATAAAAAAATTTTTGTAGAGAAGCCTTTGTTAGATTACCGTGTAACACGACGAAGACGTAAGACGAAGAAATCAGAATGGAAGAGAACAGGAAACCCCCAAGCAGTGACATGTAGATTTCTACAGATTCGAACCCAGTTTGTGTATTACTAGACATGAAAGGTTGAACTGAAAATTAGTAGTTTATTCACCGGACAACGAGAAAAACAGTCCCACCAAGATGATATACAGCGGAAAATTCTTGAAGGCGAGTTTTAAATGATTCTGAAGGAAAGCAACGTTGCAGAAGCGATTAGTGGAAGTCCACGCTGTACATATCTATGTTTTGAATTGTTCACAACGTAGGTAATATTTTTGGTGGGCTTTAGGTTTTTGTTTTCCGAAGACGTAGCGGTTCCCTAAAGTTTCTGGATTTAGTTACTTTAATAATGGCAGTGGGTAATAGTAAATTTGGATTATCCTTTCATTCCATTCTCAAACAAAAGCGTACATTTCTATTTGTTATTTCAATAAAAAACGAAATTTGAATTCGTCGGTAATGTCACAGCAAATCTGTTTTTTCAACATAAAGACCTAAATGCAACTCGACATGTCAAAGTTAGAACAAACAATTAATTTATTGAATTCGATGCAAGGAATAACGTTATCAGTTTGGTATATCAACTTATGCACCAATTACTACGTCTAAGGATGTGGGAACGGTAATTTGATCAGATAAGTACAACTAAAGTCAAGGCGTGACAGTAGTAGGTACACTAAGCATCCACCAAAATGCAGATATGTTGGTTTTTGGCAATTTGTTCAATTCAACCTTCAACTGGTGACGTGCTGGTAAGTGTATTATAGATTGTACCCCTCTTTCTATTTGAGATTATAGAATTTTCCAAAATTTGTACCTTTCGAGTTCCTTTTGAATTACTTCCGGTACAAAACTCATGTTACAAATCAGTGTATTAAGCAATTCGGAACGAAACCTGAACTTGTAAGGAGTGCGCTGATAACAGGAAGAATTCAAAATAACGCCGTACAAAACTTTTTACATTGCTACAACGGAATGATGCAAAAAGTCAGAGAACTCAGCGGTGATGGTTGTCCATTAGGCGATGAGGGTATCAAGCATGTTAATGCCGAATGCAATTTCGAAAAGTTAATGAAATTTTTCAATTCTGTAATTTTGTCTTGAAATAAAGGTTTTAATTTGTTTAATCCAGGATTAGGTCTTTGGCACATTTCACCATGAATGAAATGTTAAGTTTTGCAATTTGGTGTTGAGTTGGAGAGGTTGCCAATACCATGGCAGCCAAGAATTTCACGTTTTTATAGATTACTTTAAAAATGACACAAAATTAGAAACTTTATGCTAGATTTACTTTCCTACAATGAAATTGCCTTATACAAAAGTTAATTCTGGAAACGTACTTCTGCTGGACTTACATTCAGATTATTATACACTATACAGGGTGGCCCAACGAAAAGGTAACAGACGGGTTTCTGGCCAGAGGGAATTTTTTTTTGGGAAACGCAAAAACACGTCAATTTTTATATCAAGGGGGACAACTTTCGCCATGATTTTCAACCTGAAGTGATTTCATCCCTTAGCGCTGTGAGAACAACCCCTAAAATTTAAATAGGGATGATGAGGCAAGTTATACGTCATTTGAAAGGTCTTTCTTTTCTGATTTCAGTGCACTAGTTTTTTTTATATTTTTTTAATTTTTAACCAAAAAAATTGAAGTTCCAAAATGGAAAATGAGGAAAGAGATTGAGGCATTTAAGAACTGAAAAAAGCTCGGACAGGTCAATTGTTTTTTTCTTAGAGAAGCTAGGTACTTTTACTGCTGTTTGACAACATTGTTTCACCCCTTGGGTACAGGGTAAACAACCCTTAAATTTTTAAATAAAAACAAGGGTTAATTTTTTCTTGTGCTAATTAATAAAACCAGCTTATGCAAATTCAACCCTTATTTTAATAAATGTTCGAAGTGTCTGCCTTCAGCTTCCATGTAATAATACAGATTTTGATTAAATCGTTCCTCCTGATCTCACCCCATTAGATTTTGTTTATGGGGTCATGTAAAGAGTAAAGTTTTTTCCACTGGTCCGGAATCTTTGGAGGAGTTACATGACCGTATAGTACATGAATGCCGCCTGATCACTCCTCAAATGTTGCAAAATGTACGGGAACGATTTAATGAAAATTTGTACTATTGCATGGAAGCTGAAGGCAGGCACTTCGAACATTTATTAAATTAAGGTTGTATTTGCATAAGCTGGTTTTATTAATTAGCACAAGAAAAAATTAACCCTTGTTTTTATTTAAAAATTTAAGGGTTGTTTACCCTGTACCCAAAGGGTGAAACAATGTTGTCAAACAGCAGTAACAGTACCTAGCTTCTCTAAGAAAAAAACAATTGATCTGTTCGAGCTTTTTTGAGTTTTTAAATGCCTCAATCTCTTTCCTCATTTTCCATTTTGGAACTTAAATTTTTTTGGTTAAAAATGAAAAAAATATAAAAAAAACTAGTGCACTGAAATCATAAAAGAAAGACCTTTCAAATGACGTATCACTTATCCCATCATCCCTATTTAAATTTTAGGGGTTGTTCTCACAGCGCTAAGGGATGAAATCACTTCAGGTTGAAAATCATGGCGAAAGTTGTCCCCCTTGATATAAAAATTGACGTGTTTTTGCGTTTCCCAAAAAAAAATTCCCTCTGGCCAGAAACCCGTCTGTTACCTTTTCGTTGGGCCACCCTGCATTGTTTACTGTTTTAGTCATAAAGCAATTAATAAGCGTTAAAATAACTATGTTCATATATAAATATAATATTATGTATAGTGGCGGGTTAATCAGATTCAGCCTTTCATTTAGTTTACTGTCATGAAATTATTATTCATGTATGAATGGCATGCAAAATTTTTGAGTTGAACACTGCGTTACTGGAATTTTAAATTTCAAATTGTTACACCATGTAGTACTTTGCAATAAATTCTCAAATAAAAATACTTTGCAGCATATTTAGCTAATGTGAACATGAATCTCCCCAATTCAGAATCCCAATATAAGTTACAATTTGTAATCCTAAAGCCACACCGCCCGATATCAGAAATAATGATTCTAAATTATTATAAGCGACATCTTAAGAACTGTAAGATGGACAATGTAAGCGAAAATATTAGAATTGTATCTAAAGATGTAAGCTAAGTTTTCGAACTCAAGAATCACGACGACATTCACAAGAATCACGATTCTTGAGTTCGCATTATAATAATTAAGATAAAAGTGACTATACAGGGTGTCCCAGGCGGAGCTTACGCTAGACGTATGTTGGAAACCGAATGTCACAAAAATTTGAAATTTTGGGGCCAGAGTTACTTTTTCACTTACAATCGACTAAAAATATTTGCAAGAAAGTAGCACTTCCGGTTATACCGGAAGTATGCCATAACTTCATTATTTTAAATGTAATGTTCTATGTGTGGGTGGTCCGCCAGGAATCAATCCATTGACAATCCACGGGAGAAAGTCGAAAAAATATAGATATTCATGCGAAAACAAGTACCATATGGCATCCAATCCATCTATCTAAAGAGCTGGATGTTTCCTCTTTTTATTAACCTTTAGCGAAATTTTTATTAATTTAAACGGAACGTACTCTTGCAAGTATATCCAGCCGTCCATCCGTTAGGATCCATTTATGCCATATTAAGTGTCAATTTGGTAAAAAATGCGCGACCTTGCGCAATTTGTATTATTATTATTATTGCAATAATTATTTTTTCGACCCCAGCAGCTTTTTAATTATTTTGGTCTCAAGATTTCTGATCCCAAGAATTATTATATTAGTCCCAAAATTATTATTTTAACCCACAGAATCATTCTTTTGGCTCCAAGATTTTATTCATTTTACCCCATGATTTTATTCAATGTATTCAATTGAAAAAAAATATACTAAACCTACCTCTAACCTAAGCGCCTGAGTGACAATATACGTTTAGGGTGATATATTTTTTTAGTTTCAAATACTTTTATAAAATAAGTAGATAAATAAAATGATGGGGTAAAATAAAAAAAATCTTGGAGTGAAATGAATAAAACCTTGGGGTAAAATGAATAAAACCTTGGGGTAAAATCTTGGGGCTAAAAGAATAATTATGTGGGCTAAATTAATACTTTGGGGGCCAATATAATAATCCTTGGGAACAAAAATATTGGGACCAAAGTAATTAAAAAGGTAAGGTAGAAAAAATAATTCTTGGGGTAAAAATAATAATTCTTGGGGTGAGAATGACAATTCCTAGGATGTAAAAAATAATATAATAGGAAACAATGGAAAAAAATGCGACTTCAACAAAGGAGAATATGATAATTTCGACTTTTAAAGTTGAATATCTCGAAAAGTACTTGAGATATCGAAAAATTGGGACCGGATCTTTTGAATCAGCATACAATTTCACATAGGATCCATGTTTTAACTCGGTTGTAGACAATACGCATCTCTTGCAACGCACGGACGCACCGACGGAATATTCATTTCAGTAACGAACGAAGTTCGTTGAAAAAAAAACTTGGGAAACTTAGCACTCGGCTGGCTCTATAGTAAACTTGGTGTTGGAAACTATAAGATGTACGTGCAGTGTTTCTTGCTGCCGTAATGCTCTACAACAGCGGTTCCCAACGTTCTAGCAACTGCGTACCACCTGAAGGTTTTTGAAGATTTTGGCGTACCACCGCCACAGGGGGGTCGGGGGTAGATTGGAAGAAAGCCCCCCTGATCCTAATTTTATTTAGAAACATATTTTCTATCAGAAACATGTCCATTATTTATTTAATTTTTTATTAAATAAATTTAATTATTCATTCCCTGTTCCATTAGTTTTCAATAACATTAAGGCAATAAAAGAAAAATAAGCACGTACTACCACCTGAAATCTTCCCGCGTACCACCAGTGGTACGCGTACCACCGGTTGGGAACCGCTGCTCTAGAATGTAGGACGAAACAGCGGAAAAAAAACTTGAACTAAATATTGTTTTGGTCTTTTTTTACGATTTATTAAACTTGATCGTCAACGTTCTCTTTTGGAAATGGCGAAGAAGAGGACTCGAGACGTTAATTATAGCGTCGCGTTGTTGGAAAAGGGAATAAACTGCCATCAATGCTTAAAATTTAAATAAATAAAGAATGTCTAGGTACTAGAACAATTTGGAGAAATTTGGAGATAGGATTATTCAATGGAAATATTGCGGCTTCTGTCTCAGCCTCGCAAAGATATAATCCCGTGGACAGAAGACAGGAGATTTTTCGACCCTTTTAACATGTTCGTTCCAGTGTTCTTTCCTTAAATACTTTTACGAATATCTTTAGCAAATATACGAAATTTTGAATTTGATACTTATTCAAACGGAAGTAACGGATTTGTGAAGTAAATTAATTTTATAAAGTATCAACGATCGAGAATGGAAAAGGATAGTTGCTTACACACAATTTAATCAACCACATGTCGTCCTGCTGTGTACGTAAGTAATTACGATTTACAGGATGGGATAATTGAATTGAAACTTTTAGCAGCGATAAAACATTTCTTTTATAATATTAACACAATGCAAAATTGACGGGAAGTCCCATTCACTGATTAAATGGAGAAATAAAAATGGAAAGACTATAGTGTATTTTGTACAACTCGTCGATCACAATGAAAGGTTCCATTTTGTTTGTGATCGGCTTTGTTCTGCAACTTGCCACTGGAACTGGAACCGTAAGTAAAAATAAACTTGCCTTTCTCTAGATTACTGAACTTTTAGAAATTTCTCGATATGATACCTGAAGATTTAATGGAAACGTACAATAAGTTTGAAAATGGTATTACGGACGAGTGTACCAAGGAAACTGGAATCGAAACTGCTCAAGCGATAGCGGCGATAACTGGAGAAACTGTTAATGACAATGATCAAAACTTCCTTACGTGTTACAAGAATCGAATGCAAGATATTAAAACATTTGTAGATGTACATTGTGGTGTTGCTAACATTTTGAAGACGACGACCAAATACGACTGCGTGCATGAAAGGTTGACCGAATTCTTTCAATCCTACTAATTTTTGAGACGATGAAACCATAACTTACTGAAAGCTGCACAATATGTATTATCACTGCTTCTATTTTAAATGCCAAAGTAACATATAAGCTTCCAAGTTTTAAAGAGTTTCATTTCTTGTATGATAACGGTTATAAAAAAAAACTGCCTAAATTTGGAAAGAATCGCAATATGTAGGTCTGTCCGTAGGGAACAGTTTTAATATTGTCAAGATAACCAGTTGTTGGGTTATATCGGGTCGTTATATTTGTTCCACAACCTGCATTGAAAGGCTTGCTTGCCTTTTTCGTTGTAAGGCAAAACAATGATTTTTGGGATGATTATCCATCCTCTTAGCTCCCGATGGTGGTGAGCTGTTGAGTCTAGGTTTGCCAGGCCCGAATGTGAAACCAAAAGTAAGAGGATGGATAATCATCTCAAAAATCATTGTTTTGGCTCGCAAGGAAAAAAGTCAAGGCAAGACTTTCACACCCCAGGTTGTGGAACAAATGTAACGACGCGGTATAAAAGCCGAAAACTAGTTATCTTGATAGTTCGAGGAACCACGAAAGCCTCAAATTATTTAGTTTTAATGTTTTTTAATTGATTAGAATAATATTTGATTAAGAATCCAATGCAGTATTATTTTGTAATAAATAAACGCTCTGCACGCCATGTAGGCCCAACAAATGCTCTGAGCTCGCTTCTCTGGTTCAAATGAACGGGTCACCCATCCGGGCTTAACGTTTCTTAACTTTCAGCCTGTATGGATTGTGTACATCCACTATACCGTACTGCCAGTTCGTTTTCTTCAAAGGAAGAAAATGTAAGCTTTAACTTAAATAAATCTGAAAGTTGAAAGGATATTAAAGCGAACAGGGGAGAGGAGCATCAATGTAAACAATTGTGATTTAAGCCCTTCGCACTGTCAAATCGTTTGATCAAAGTAATGAAGTACCCAAACTTTTGAGCATTCGTCCCTAGCCAAAGCAGTCAGGAACAAAGGTGTTCGCACTTATAAAACTGTAACCGGCGATGCACAAAGAGGGCATCGCAGAATAACAACCCTCGAGAAACTGTAGTGTCTTGGTGAAAAGTTTTTACAAGGGTTCCTGGAATACTCGGGTTGGTGTGAGTGGTCTTAGATTAATCGCCCGGCTTAACAGAAAACCACTTTCCAAGGTTGCGTAGCAATACGGTGTGATCGACTGAAGGTTTAAGCTCTACTGAAACTGTCCATAATTATTCCCATTGGAGACTGAGGACACACGATGTGAAAAAACTGTAAACCTAGCCCTGAAAACTGAAGGGCCGATAGGGAACATGGAGAATACAGCCTTGCGATGAGAACCGGGGAACAACAGGCTACAAAGGCTAAATTATCTTAGCCTCAAGAGAAAACTGAACAAGAAGTAGCAACAAAATGGGGCAAGTAGTTCCAAACTAGCTTAGGATTGGAATACCTAAGTGACACCACGTCTATGGAAGTACACCAGAGGAACGCCTTCCAAAAAATCAAAAAAGTTATACGTACCGAATGGGAAACTTTCGGGCTAAATTACGATTTCTGAACACCAATCTTATCAATGTTTTTAATACGGCGACACGTGGAGAATCGACCACAAATAGGGGTGACCACCAAAGATCGGACAGCTTTGAACAGGAACGGGGATCCTAACGGACTATTACTTGACATGAAAACGGCTTTACAAGGTGGCAAACGGATCTGGAGCTATAGCTCAAAGCGCACTTTACGGAACCTGTAACTCTCACACCTGAGGAGACTAAGCTCAAGTGAGACCGGTCCATTGACAGGTGACAGGGTAATTTAACAAAGAAGGAAGAATGATGAAGTACTCTAATTTGAATCGTTCTTGTCGCCAGGGGCTACAAGTCACTATTTTTCACATTAATCCTTCCTGATCGTTTATCATTTCAATTTCTTTAGGAGAATGTATAGTGTATACGCTTTCAGTTTTGAAAATTAATTTTTTCCCACGAACGATACTGGGTCTTGTAACATTTTACTAATTTGGAATTTGGAAGAACGTATCGATCCCTATGGTGAGGAAACAAGAAATTATTCGTCTTGTAAAAACTTTCAATGAGAAGTATAAAAAAATTCCAAAATCTTGGGTGGACAAAGCTAAGAACAGTTTTTTGGATCATATATGATTGGATGATATTTCTGTGTGGAAATTAAAACGTGTAAGAGAGGAAGTGCGAAGAATAGAAGAAGGGGAAACTGATTTCAGAGGAGACTCCAAGCATCTCCACTGAATAAACATACAGAATCTAAATGTTCAATTGCAATCTTTACATTAAAAAGAAAATCTAGGGCCAGAATCTAATTACTAAATACATCTTACCTTAAATTATGACTTGCTTTACTCAGTTTTGACTTTATCAAATGTTTTTGTTAGAGATCCAAGGTGCTGCGTAGGCTTTTGGATTAAATTGTACCTTGAAACCGACTACTTCTTGGCATTTAAGTCTACCAGGTATTTCTTTTTATGCTATCGCATAGCGATAGGCAAAATAATAAAAATATAGTGAGCGGTGGAATTGTGTGGACGTGGTGAATAATACAACCAGCGGACAATTTGTAAATCTCAAAAAAAATAGTGGAGAAAAAACGGGTTGCAATGTGCAATTACTTCAACGTTAGGCCACATTTCAGATTCCACAAAGGAAATGTTCACGACTGATTTAAGTTTTTGGCACAAAGTCACTTTTGCCCAATTTTTTTTGTGCAAATAAAGCTAAGTATATCAATATGTTACCAACTGCCTATTGAACGAACTAAATTATATAAATGAACATCGTGAAACGTAAGCATTGTAGAACATCGAGATTCCAAAATGTGCCAATGTATCATTGTTTTTCAGTGTGTTTTTTAATACTCGCCTTGACTTACCTACTGTTTTGATTAATTTAGTTTTTTCTGAGCAAAATCAATGCGATTGCGCCGTTGTAATATCCAAAGTAAATTTCTGCGAGGGATTGTGGAGTACAGTAACGCACATCGATTTTTGCATTTTATAATTCACACAAATTCTACAATTTTAGTTCCAAACATAGTGCGCCAACAAAATATATTTTAATGTGAATATTATAACATACCTACGAAAAAAAACGTAGTCAAAAGACCTATATCTAACACAATGATTCTACAAACATTTTAATGTGAATTTTATGAGTTTAGGTAAAAAACCCCTGGAAAAAAAACCGGAAAAAAACCCCGGAAAAAAAACCAGGAAAAAACCCTCGGAAAAAAACCCCCGGAAAAAAAACCCCGGAAATAAAAACTCGGAAAAAAACCCGATATTAAAAAAATATATACTAAACCTGTAAATAACCTAGGCGCTTTAGTGGCAATCTACGTTTAAGTTTGGCATTACTTTTATTTCCAAACTTTGTACCTATATTTATATATTTATTAACAGCCATCTATAATTATTTTTCGGGGGTTTTTCTTCCGGGGCTTTTTTTCCTGGTGGGTTTTTTCCGGGTTTTTTTTTCCAGAGTTTTTTTTTCCGAAACCCGAATTTTATACATGAAAGAGACAATAGAATTTTCTGAAAAGTGAAGTTATTAAGCAAAATATTTGTGAACAACAAGCTCTATGATAAAAACAATAAATGCAAATGATATACAAAATCCCCAAATGGCAAAAACACCTGATAAATGCTGAAGTGTTAATACCACAGGTTCGTCGTCATCTTCGTGCTTGATAATCGTGATGTTTCGAAGAAGCTTTTTCATATCGGCATCAAATATACCAGATTCCTTCCATCTCTCAATTGCTGCATTTATAGATGACATAAAGTAATGAGGTTTAGGTAAAATTAGAAAATTTTTTACGGTTTTAGTGTATCTGTCTTCTATTACAGTACTTGACTCATCTTGTTCGCTAAGAAGTAAAAGTTTGTCAGTGTTAATTGCTAGAATAATGCATTTGTTCTCTTTGAATAACAAAAATGCATTTTTTTCCGATATAGGAGTCATTTTGTTTTGTATTTTAGTATAAATTCCATCGCTTGGTCTACTTTGTCGAAAAAACACTTTTTTCACTCCATTGATATCACAAACGGGCAATTTTGAATCTGCAACGTCTTCCAAACTTTCAATTTTGTTGTTATCTGTAGGTGAGGTTAATCCTGTGATGAGCTTAGCCTTGAACGCCGTTTGTATTATGACAACGTAGAACAAGTACATGAGAAAAATACTGCGCAATACACCTATTTGAGGTGCCCTTCTTATACAGCCACACATAGATAAGGAACAGATTTTGATAAAAACGTCACTGAGATTTCCTCCGCTTGGAGATTTCTTCATTTTCAAAATTACTCTCCATGCTAACCATGTAATAAGCAATATTAATATAAATGCAATCCACACTTCATATTGAAAGAGTGCAACGATTACGTGCAACGTGAATAAATTGTGGTCAACTGGACTTGCGTACACCATGTAGTCACGATATATTGCGGAACTTATTATTAGGTTGCCATATTCCGGGTACAAACTAAGTCTACGTGACAAAATTGGAGTATTACTTCTTTTTAATATCTCCGTATCACCTGTACTTCCCGATTGTGTATGTGTTATTGTAATATTCAAAGCATTTGAAAGGTACACAAAGCTGTTATTCACACCAATATAACCAGCTTTATGTACTCCACTTCCATTGAAAGCCAGAGAACACCCGTTAAGATTTCGAAGCGGTTTTGGAAATTCAATCATCAAGATCGAACATTTTTGTTTAACAACCTCTTCCACATCATTTCCACAATTATTTTTCGAATGAAAGGGATCACTTGAATACACATTATACCCCTCGCCACCTTTAACAACGACCAACGCATTTACAATATTGAATTTCCACAGAAGTTTAAAAACCATCTCGATATCTTGCGACAATGGTACTATTAAAAATGTGCCAAGCGCTGATTCTTCAGAATTCCACACCGTGCTCTTTATCAAGTTTTCCAACAAACTTGAGAGTGATGAGACATTGTGTGCAAGTATTAGAAAGTTGTATCCATAACTCCATGTGTGACCACGCGTAGGTTGATACACATCTATGTAAACGTGCGGAATTTTCGAAGATAAAATCGATATGTCGTAATCGTGATCATCTTGTACAACGTAGACCGAAAAAGCTTCACAAAACAACTCTTCCATTGCATGAGAAACACACTGTTGTAGTTCATCGGACGGATCACTCATTTCTAAGCTTCCATTTACTCCTTTAGAAATTATAAAGCAAAACAAACTTAGTATTATAACCGGAACCATCTCACAAAACACACCGCCACGTACACCGTCGTTATTCAAAATGGAGTGGATATTAACGCAGTTGGCCTAGATTTTTTTAATTTCAAACGCATTACTTTCAACATGATTGATGAATTACACAAAATTACTCGTACCAAATAGCTATTAGTGACAAACGGGTTCAATCGAACGTATTATTAACTACAAAATACGTCAAAGTATTTATTGTTAATTTTCTTGGTAAGATTTTTGGTTGCTATTAAATATTGTTTTTCAGTTTTTCTCACAAACTTCCTCATTTTCTCATTATTAATTTTGTTAATGTTCTTATTAGAAACATTGAGGTGTTTGGTTTTAGAAATTTTGTTTGTTGATCATTGTCGGTACTCCACTATTGATTCTTGTGACTCATAATTGACAAGATGATCGTCCTATTATCGTTGTAAATTCTCTTTGTACGTGTGATCGTCAAAAATGTAGAACCCACTGACGCTGTCCATTATAACTCGGACGCTCATTTTAAAAATCGCTCAGTATGATAGAATTACCAAAGATTGTTGAGACCTCCCAACAGTTTAAACACGAGGTTGTAGTCTGGTTTTGGCGATGGTATGTGTACTGTGTAGGTAACTTTTAGGAATTCCGTGGTCGTAATTCATTCCCATATTTTAAGGAGGGGCCAGTAATTATGTTACGGTTTTAAATAAGAATATTAAGAGTATGACGTAGGGTTGCATACAGGGAGGGAAATACTCTTTGGTGGAATCAAGTTAGAGCGTTGGCGGGGAAATCCAGAATTTAAATTTGTTATCATTTTTCAAAATGTAAAAGATTGTTCACTTTTATTCTCTTCAATGTTGAGTGCAGTACTATAAAATTAGTTGGTAAATTTATTAATTTAGAAAACAGTTGGACTGGATCCTTACCACTAATTTAAAATGAAAGATTGCTAAAATTGAAAAGTTAGATTGTAATATGTAATTAGTTTGGCAAGTGATCCACAATAATTCACACCCAGTAAGTTTTGTTGTTTTTGTGGTGCCATAACTGACAAAAAATGAGTGAAATTCAGCTAGAACATAGAAGCGTAATTAAATTCTTGACGAAGGAAGGAAATGGACCCAAGGATATTCTCCAAAGGATGATTAATGTGTATGGGGAAGATGCGCCGTCTTATTTTGCAATAAAATTTTGGTCCAAACAATTTCGATGAGGTAGGGAATCAATTCAAGATGATCCAAGATGCGGAAGACCTGTTGAAGCAAGAACCAACGAAAACATCAAGAAAGTTGAGGTTATTGTCCTAGCAGATCGAAGAATAAGGGGTGCAATAATCGCTGCTGAAGTATGGATATCGGAAACTACAGTCTTAAAAATTTTGCACGAAGGTTTAGGAATGAATAAGGTCTCAGCGCGTTGGATTCCGAAATTGCGTAGTCCCGAACAAAAACTGTGTCGGCAACAAATTTGCGAAGAAAATTTGAGAGCTTTGGTTGAAGACGAGGAGTTGTTTTCGAAAATCATGACAGGGGATGAAGCGTGGGTGCATCATTGGGATCCACCTACAAAACAAGTCCATGCAGTGGGTTCACCGCCGAAGAAGGCAAGAACGCAGAATTCATCCGGCAAGCTGATGATGGCGACAGTGTTTTGGGATATAGAAGGAATCTTACTGATCGAATATACGCAAAAACGTTGTACAATAACAGGAGAAGTTTATAAAGAGACAATCAGAAACTTGAAAACTGCCATACAACAAAAAACGCCCCACAACTACGATCAAAAGATTATGCTGCTTCATGACAATCGCAGAGTCCACAAAGCTCGCAAAGTCCGTGAAATAATTGACGAATGCGGTTTTGACGTTTTGTAGAGATGGAACATCCAGCCTACAGCCCAGACTTGGCACCGTGTGACTACTACCTCTTTCCCAAATTAAAAAAGCACTTGAGGGGACGCCGTTTTGCTGCGGATAAAGACGTGAAGAAAACGGTGGACGAGTTTCTTGAGGACTTATCAAAAGAATTTTGTTTGTGAAGGCATATAGCCTTCTTTTCTCTCATAGCTAGGTGGATTATAAAAATCACCCTCGTACATTAATCAACCAACTTCAAAAAGTTGGTTACTAAATTCGTCCGGATGTCTGTGTGTCTGTGCGTTGGTCGATGTTACAAGGTTTAGAAAGCTGGAAGTACTAGGAAATTCTTCACTGATTCCAAATCGCTGGTAAATTTTTGATCGGATCACCCGTTCGCCGTCGGGGCGCCATTGAAGTCAAAATATACACCCTTTAATATCTCGAGAACGACACGTCCAATTACAAAAAGAAAAAAATACGTTTCCTTTATTTGTTGAAACCTATTGAGTCATGATACGTAAACATCACCCTCACCCCTCCTGTGAGGTGGAGCGGGAGTGAGTTTTCAAAACTTAAATGGGAACACCTATTTTTCATTACTTTTGGATTCTACATAAAAAACGATACTCAAATTGCAAATTTCACCCCCAACTGCAACCCCTTTTTTGGGGGTGGAAAGGGGGAAAATTGCACGTCCGCAGAAAACCATCTTTTTTTTTCGTGATTTACAAATTGTCCGTCACCCTCTCCACTCCCATCTCCCTTAAGGGTGGAAAGAAAAACAATGACTCATTTGTGCAGAATCCTGCGTGGTTGTGTCTGAAGTGGGAGGGGGTTAGTTATATACATACATATTGTATATAGTATTTGCCATAATTAGTTACAGATTTGAAGTTGGTTGAAATTAAAATTCTATAAGAATTTGCGCCTTTTGATACTTGTTTTATAGCTTATTACTGATTACGTAACTCAAAACTTAGTTAGACCAGTTTAAATTAAATGGCCAGTAAACTGACACACAACTTTCCCGTGTTTACTACAATGATGCATTAAATGTAATAGTTTTTGCGTAATAACTCATAAAAATAAAAATATATACAGGGTGATTCATTAAGAATGTCCAACCTCTGAATTGTAGATTCCAGACCTCAAAATATGATGATTCTGCTCAATATGCCTTATACAAAATATTGCTAGTTTCCGAGATACCGGGTGTTTAAAGTTTAAATATGAATTTTGATTTTCGCAATAACAATTAATTAATTGATGCGATTAAAAATAATAGACAGGGGTTATTTGATATGAAGAGATCTTTGCGAAAACGGATCATAAAGTGTATTGAAGTAAATGGTGGACATTTTGAACATTTACTTTGAAGTTTTTTAATTAATTAATTTTGATCAATTGGCAATCTTCATGCAAAAAAAGGTAAAACTGCCAATTTTCAAAAGAAATTGTGAAAAAATAGAAAGTTATTGCGAAAATCAAAATTCATATTTAAACTTAAAACACCCGGTATCTCGGAAATTAGCAATATTTCTATAAGGAATGTCGGGCAGAATCATCATATTTTGAGGTCTGGAATCTACAATTCAGAGATTGGACATTCTTAATGAATCACCCTGTATATATGGTGTGTAGTACAGTTGTAATCAGAAAAGGATTTCTGATTTTCTCCTAAAATAATATACTGCGGGTATGTCATAAATATTTTCAATATTTTGTTAATTTCCAATTAGGCGGTAAGTAAATTGGTATACTTATTATACTCTATTAAAAGCGTCGTATGAAATAGAGAAATAAATGTAGTGCCAATAGTTTTTCATGAACTATTTGTATAACATTTAAAAAAAATTCAAAAAATTTGAGAAAATCGATTTTCAATTTTTGACCAATTTTGGAAACCAATAAATTGACCACGTTAAATTTTTGTTCTTTACCAATTATAAGTAAAAGTTCTGGCCATCCTATGGCTACAATTACCAATTTTCAAATTTTAAGTAAGTACGTTAAACGTTTCTTAAGCTACACTCTAAACAGTAAAACTTGGAGACGTGGTATATACACGAGAAAGTAAAAATTAATGTAATTAAAGATAATTGTTTAATTTTAATAAAAGTGGATGGAATTCTTACATACAGCAAGGCGGTTTCAGAAGGGTTTCAATTTCAAATTATATTATAAGTATTTAGTTATCGTTGAACGAAATGGGGTTAGTGGGCGAGAGTTCTGCAATACCCTGTACAATCGAAAAAATCTAAGTGACCTCGGCACGTATAAAATCAATAAATTTGACACACACACAGAGAATTGTTTTGAAATTAGATCTGTTTGATTATTATTATGAGAAAGGGGTTCCGGTTTGAATTTTTCGAGGTTATAATACTATTCGGAGATGCCCTTTTTTTTATTGTCGGGATGAAATTGAGATTATAGAGTTACGTTTTAGGATTTTCCCCCAATTCACTCAACTTCGTGTTTCTTGTTTTGCTTGGTAATATAAAATTTAATATTGATCAAAGTCGGCGCAGGCTTACATAAACTAAATCAATCAAAGACACCCGCGTTCACTTAAAACTTTTGTATAAAATATGCGATCGTAGACTACGATATAACTCAAATCTAAACACATTCAATTTAAAGTAAGAAGTTTTACTCGGAACTTTTTTTTTTATTTTCATCTTAAATCTCGATTACCACGTCCCTGGTGATGTTTTCTTCAAACAACTTACAAACGTAACCATTTATCAAGACGGTATTGCATTCAAATCGGGACCGTCCCTCCCATGAGCGTACGTAATGCTCGAAACGTTTATAGAAATAGTGCAATATTGGCTTTTACGTGTAAATTGAAAAACTTAATCGCGTCCTACACATTTTCGGAATTTCCTACGCTTTTCGTTCGCTTCTGCGTGTTTTTGATGGATAAATCTTATTTCAGTTCAATTTTCCCCCAAATCCAAATATGATTCAACATTCCATCACGCAAAACTAAAGGCACTGACCCCGATAAATTAAATAAAAGCGCCTCCTACGATTCATATTGGGGCAATCTGTCATCCTATTTTCTCCACTAACCTTGTTACCTAAGTAATCTTCCAACCCCTAAGCTTAATTTATAATCATCAACTTGCTTAAGACGATTTAATAATAATATGAAAGTCGATTAACTTACAATCATTTTCAATGCGCGCACGCGGGGCGGGGGGGGGGGGGGGGGGTATGTTTTGGCAATAATTTCGCACAAGTCACGGTGCAAAGTGAAAGAGGAAATAGAAATGCGAACAACGTGTCTATGTGACGTACAAAACGGGGTGAGACCGGAACATTTTAGATTATAGCATATGTAAAAAGACAGGAAGGTGACTTGTTATAAATAAGTACCTAGGTACGTGGGAAGGGGAGGTTTGACGTAATTAACCACTTTTCGTCGACGGAAGAAAAAAGTTAACATATACTATACGAATGTGTTTCGTAAAACGTGTTAAATTGTTAAAATTTAGAGGGTGCGCATTTTTCATTTCTCCCCCACATACTTTTAATAGCCACCACTAAATGCTTCATCTCCACTCAGCGCAACTCTAGCGTTAGCCAGAAATATACCGCGATGACAAGTGCTGTTTATTTACATACAAAAGGGTGGGAAATGTTTCATATTTTTCGCTGGAATTTAAACAAATCCTACGCTTAATTCAAAGACACGGCGAATATTTCGATTTTCCTTAACTCGGCCCAAAGGGGATGAATAATATATGTAACGGATGAAGGAAGCCGTGTTTGTATTCAAAATGGATGAAAATGCCGGTAGTGGAAGATGGCGGTTCAATATTCCGAGCGTTGTTTTTTTTTTGAAGCGAGATATTTTTCTACCCGTTTGTGCGGAAGTGATTATGCAAGTCTGTTTTTTTTTAGTTAAACGTCATTAAAATACGAAGATAAAAGGTGGGTTGGGGAAGGGGGGGGGGGGACAATGCGCCGTTCTCTCTAAATTAGATACCGCCACCTCTAAACATGATTTTGTATCCGAAACTTCCACCGAACACTCCACAATATGGAATAGAAATCACGTTCCGTTTTTCTTCATCCCTTATTCGTTTCTTCCCGGTTTACCACATTCGTAAATCATGTCACATTTTGAAATTTTCTATAGCAGTTCACATCGTTACCATTCGTACTGATTGACTTGCGAACTGAATTCAAAGTAAGTATACGAAAATTTTTCCTTATGTGATTATATTTTACTTGTTAGAGGAAAAGAAGTTTTTCATTTAAATTTGAAACTTTTAGAGTTCCTTTCCGATTATTAATCGTGTTCGATCTGTTGCGAATTTAACTTTTCGTCAACATTACGAACTGGCCAGCCCGAGGGCTTGAACGATACTTTACATTCGCTAAAGATGAAGCCATATTATGTAATTACAAATGCAGCTGCTTTGTACCACCGTTGCTCGTTGGTGATCTCTTTTTCGTATTTAATACAACTGACAACGTCCAATCCTATCACATTTTTCAGTAACTGTTTGAACTTTTGGTTTATTAATTATTGAACTTCCTGCCAATAAAAATGGACATGAGTGAAAACGAAAATAAAAGAAGCGAAGGTGAAAGGCAAACTTACTGTAAGGAAAAAGCTAACATAAAAAGAACAAAAGAGAAGACAAAACGAAATATGGTGCAATACTGAAAATATGCACGTGAAATGTATGGAGTCTTAAGTGATCGAAATACAAGAAGTTACAGAAACTGAACAGGAAACAGGAAAAGCTTTAAAACAGATACATAAACAATTTTGGCCAATGTGGTCATCAAGTATAGAAAAAAATGAAGAACGAAGAAAGGTTTCTTGAATTTCTGTATTTAATTCTTTATTCTACTAATCGATTCATTTGTTGTCATCTATTTCGGTAATCCACACAATTATTCTCAAGCTAGTACTGTCTTAAAGAACCTTTCCATTGCTTCTTTCAGCACTTTTTCGGGCCATCCCTATCTTCCATATCATCTACGCTCATCATCTTTTCTTTTGTTTTACGTTATTTTCACTTTAATAAAATAAAATAAAAAGTTTTAGATCCATGATTTCGTTGTTAGTCGCGTTCTTCTTTAATTTTCACAACTTCAGATTTTTTTGGGTTTCACTTCTTGTTTGAGTTTTCTCTTCAGAAAATCTTCAGCCTTTAGTCTTAAGCCTTTAACACTAACACCATGGATGCCGCACAATTCTTCTAATGTTTCGAAGAAATTTCAAAAATACACCTTATTTTCATGATCAAATTTTTAAAATAGTACCTATCCTTTTTTGCACTTAGTATTGTGTATCGTATTAGGTACAATTTCTTTTCTTATACCAAGAATCACCATTACATTAGCCCTTTCCAAAATTTTCGTCTTCTGCTCCCTTTTCCTTTAATGCTAAAATTGTGAAATTTTAATTAATTCCATTTAATCAATTGCCGAGTAATCTGTTGTTCAATATTTTCTGTTTTGTAGCTGATTAGCTCCTGATTCTATTACTCAAGAGGTAAAGTTTCTCATTCAGAAGTTTTTGATTTTTCTACTTTTGCTGAACTACAACTTCAAATCTGGATTTTGGCTTAGTCGTCTTCCTTCTTGGTTCAACCTCCATCGTGGTCTATATAAACAGTTCTCTGTCAGATAGGTAACTGCATTATCATTTCTTTGTTATCTTCTAGATCCCGCACTGTTTCCAGATCATTTGGTGTTTTGGGTTGGTGTTCCAAAATCCCTATGATTGATTTTTTTCAAGAATAAATCATTCAAATTTTAGTAAAATACAGAATACAACACCAACTGAATTTTCCTAGGAACTGAGCACAAACGCATTATCATATATAATACTTGCGAATGATCCTGTCCGTCCGTAAAAAATTGGCATTAAAGTAGATATACTTTAATCTCATGCCTTAAAGTAGACATCGGATTAAAGTAGATATATGTACTACATGTATATCTACTTTAATGCATTCGCTTCGAAATTGTGTACGGCAAAGACAGCTCAGTCACTACAGTAGCAGATGTTTACTGACACCAAGGCGCAAAACGTCGTAGAACTGCCGGTGCGGATTCGAGCGCGAAGCCTTCTGGTCAATTTATAGTTCAAGTTGGGCAGCCTCAATTGTTGAATTCAATGTCATACCCGATCTCTGTATTTTTTATTTTCAGGATGTTCAATTTTTAGTGTATCAAATTTGGATATGAGGTTACCTTTTAGTTTGGTAAAAAACTTATTGTTCAAATTCCCGACACATTTCCTGTATCAATAGTTTTTGTTTTCATGGTCTTAGTGACCCCAATAAAAATGCGTGGACCAGAATAAGAAAATTACAGCCTTAGAAAAACCCAGAACTACAAAAAAAAACGAACTGAGGGCGGCTCATCAAGAAAGAAGTGGGCGGAGGAATTAAGAACAGAAACGAATAGAAGATAGGTAATCTGAGAAGAAGCTAAACAGAGGAGAAGATGAAATGGAGGAAGTGAAACCAAACGATCAATTAGCTAGTTTTAATAACTCGAAACCATTCCCCATAGAACGTTATATAATTGAATTAATTATGATTGAGCACAATAAAGCTACATGTTCCAGCAAATAAACTGTAATGAAGGTAACGGATATACGAGGGCTAGGTGAAAAATTCAAAATTTGAGAAACATTATTGTAGGGCAAGAACATTTTTGTTGATATTCAAAACTTCATTAATGGAAAAATCTGGGTTACGGTTGTAATTAAGGACGATTTCTTCAGTTTCAAGTAAATCCAGTTTTTTTCCCTTTTTCGCAAATATGTAGAATATCAAAATTAATTAGAGTAGTCAGACTCTAAAATATGATTAGCAAAAGAGGAGTAAGAGGGAACATTATTTTTCTTTATGCAATTGAAATGCTCGGTGAACCGAGTTTTGAACCTTCTCCCCGTCTGCCCTATATAGAAAGCAGGACAAGTGTCGCACTCCAACTTATACACTCCGGATTTATCAAGGGTGTGAATCTGATCTTTAATGTAAACTAAGTGGATTTTTAAGTTATGCTTGGAGGAGAAAGAGATATTAATATTGTAGTTTTTAAAAAGCTTTTTAAAGAAAAATGAGGTGGGACTTATGAATGGTAAGGAGCAATATCTTTGAGAAGGGAGCCAGAGTGGTACAATTTTTCTTTAAATATTATTTTTATGCATTAAAATATTTTGCTTGCAGACATCTAGGTTTCCATGGCTAACAAAAAACAGCAGCATGATTTAAAATGACAATGTCTTAGTTATCTGGAAATTTTAATTGCCTTCAAATATTTTTAATTTGAAATAACAATGTATTAAATGCAATATTTCAAATAAGATTTATAATAAATATAACAAGTGATACATAGGGAATTTTACTCTCTTTTCAAAAACTCCAAAATATATAGGGTGGTCCGTATGAAAAATGTAGTTTTGGATCGTAATGGATTCTACGTAAAAAAGTGCTCTAAGAAATATTTTGCCAAAATCAATTATCTTTAATAATAAAGAAGTTATGGAGGATTAATGAAATCGACTAAATTCGAGAAAAGCCCGCTAGTGGCCAAACGATTAGAGATAGCTGAATTCTGTTTACGCCAATAATTTTCTCATTAAAATTGAGCTCAAGACACCTAAGTCCATTTTTTGCTATCTCTTAAGATAAAGGATGTTTCCATAAGAAAGTGTCCAATTTGGCCCACCCTGTACATAGCGTTTGTAATACACAAACTTTTCGGTGATGGAAGGATTCTTAAATAGATTAGTTTCGAGGAAAGCAAGGAACAGCTCAGCCAAGAGAGGTGACAGGTTGCTGTCCATGGGTAGGCCAGTTAATTGGAGGTAAGTGATATCATTAAATTTGAAAAAGTTTTGGCTGTAACAAATTTCGAGGTACTTGCTGAGGAAGGAACAGACATTATCCCCTAGATTGGAGAAGTTTAGGTAAATATTCCCGATAACATGGCACTCCTTGAAGGGGACACTGGGGAACAAGTTCACAATATCGAAAGAGACGTTATTAATCGGTAATTTGGAACGTTCCAAGGCTAGGATCTTTGGAATTAGAAATGGAATGTGGAAATTGAAATTTGAGGAGGTTTCTCAAAGTATGGTTAAGCCATTCAGACAATTTAGCCACGGGAGTGTTGGCGAAGGAAACTATATAGGCCGCATCGGAACGTTCATCTTATGAGTTTTTGGAAGGGCATAAAGGCGAGCAAACAACGGATTCATAAGCAACAGTCTGTAATAATTATAATCGAAATGATTAGTGAGCAAGGTTCTTGGTGAGCTGATTGAAATTAATGTTGACAATTTTAAACTCGTTGGGATTCATGAATTTTTATTTATTAGGTATTGCCTAAACCAGGGGCCCAAATTGACCCCACAGTGAGCCATAAATACCAAAATGGATGAAAAAAGTAAGCCTCCTGTAGTTATAATAATAACAAGCAATTCCACTTAAAATAATATTAAGTGGAATTACCTATTATTATTTGTGGAGCTCCACAACGTTACAGTTTGCAGAAAATTAGCCCTTCCCTGTATGTTAATTACTTGACTAAACACATTAGGTATAAATTAATTAAACTTTGAAAATATAAAATCCTTTCGTGTAAAAGTAGAAAATCCGAAAAACACAAACATTTTATGATCTCTAAAATAATGTCGACGCAACAAAAAAAATGTGCACAAACCTCTAAATCGCGGTCATACTGTTGACACACTGGAGCAGACCACAAGCAAAGCATGAAACTCACCTGAAAAAAAAAGAAAAATTAGTTAGTCGCTCTTAATTAGGTAATAAACAATTGCCGAGTTTTTAGGGAAAAAAATTAACAACTAAGCAGTATTTTTCTCCCCCTTTGTATTAAAATCATTTTGTAAAAATAATGGTTATTCAGGTTAATTTGCGCATACGGTAGCATTATAAAACGGAAAGCTAATTATTTTTGTTAAGCCAAAAAAAAAATGACGATCCTTCCTCTCGATAATTGTAATGGCTGAGCGTCCTAATTAATGTGTCAGATTCAGTTTAGTGATTAAAGTTTCCTTTTTTTTCCTGTTCCATTGTTGTTCGCATTAACTTTCAGTATCACGTTCAAAATTGCAAGATGTTTTTACGATTGTGAAATGGAGTTCGCCCCGCCAGACGAATGGAGGAAAAATAGTTTCTATGTATTTTTTTTTCTGTTTAACTTAATTAAGGTATTTTCATAAAACGTAGACGAGAATGGGAAGGAAAAAGTTTCGCGTACTTACAAATGCATTACCTTTTTACATTTCTCTGCATTGTTGATTCTCATTCTAGGGAGGCCAAACTTTGGAAAACTTTCGAAGACTTTTCCAATTACGCGCATCCTTTTATTTACTCAATTTACAATTAAAGACTAAAGATAATATCGTACACTGTGTTTCCGTCGTTACAAATAATGTGCAGTGATATGAAATTTTTTAAATACATCGGTAAAGTATTCAGTTTTATATAACGAACCCACTCTAAATAAGCTTCTAATTAGTTCATTATGAAACTTTTCAACTCTTGAGAATTTCAACATTCCTCTCTTTATTTCAGAGTTTTATATTTACGGTGGCTTAACTCAATTAATTTGCTTAATTCCCCATTAAATTTTAACCTTATTTTAAAACTTTTCGGTTTCTTTTCAATTTATGTTCCTTACACCTTCATTTAATATTAATATGCAATATTCATAATGGATTATGTTTTCGACAATTAGTGGATAACGGTCAGTAGGGTGGTTGATATTTCGTACTGTAAGCAGAGATGTAGCTTTCTGAGCTAAAATTTTGTCAGAGATGGATTTGTAATGTTGGTGCATTCAGGTTTTATGGGGGGGGGGGGGGGGGGGCACAACACCCACCTGCTGCCGTTTTGACACTAGGTTATACCAAATAATATAGCGGCAGTTTGGTGCCAACGCCAGTAACTTTAGCCAACACCACCACCGCAGACGAACAATTTTGCTGCGAAGACGTAAATCATCAGTTTGACGCTCTATGTGTACATGTTGGGGGGGGGGGGGGGGTCCCCTCCTTGAGTGCGCCACTGGGTATATGTAATATTTGATCCAGCAATTGGTTTTGTATACAACAAAAATAACATAATTGAGAGAGAGGGAATTAATTATGAAGAAGGTTCAGATCTCACGCCCCCAACCCCTCCCCCAAATGAATGCACGTCTGGATCTTCTTGGTACCTTAAAGATGTCTTTACAGGAACGAGTCGCCCTCATCGTCAATTGCAAATGGGAAAAGGAGACCTTAAGACCGTTGCCAAGCCAAATCTGCAAGCGTTTGTTAATTCAAATGAACATAGTGCGGGCGTGCGTTGTCGTGGAGGAGGATCATATTTCTCATACATTGCTGCAGTCTTCCTTATGGAAACGCTGATTTAACACTCTGTGAGACGATTCCAATAGTAAGGAGCACCCTTTCCCTTAAAAAATACTTATCTTTCACGCTCATAATGCTCTATCCGCCTTTGCTTTTGAGAGCTTTGAGAAACCTTCTCCAAACTTTACAAGAAGTCTCATCAAAATTTCACTTGGATCTTCTTTTGCTAGAAATTTGATAATGGAACTTGATGTCGGACTGCCGTTACGCGAGAGAAGCCTCCAGAGGACCATCTCGTAGTCTGGAGCCTTTTTGGACAGGGTTGCGGTTACTTGTGGGCATACTTTCTGGCCACTTTAAACTTAACAAGCACGTGCACCTCACGGGCTTGGTCGAATCACCATATTGGAGAGTATGTTACACAGAAGATCATACGGCACAACACATACTTTGTGAGTGTCCCGCACTTGTCCAACTGAGACGATCCATGTTGGAGATATTCTGGCTACGATTAGAGCCGCTTCCCCTTCAGCATCCTCAGGTTCATCTCATGTGTGGGATGGCTGGAGTGACGTTACGCGGTTGAATGATTATAGTCAGGGAGGTAGTACAAAAGGTGCAACTTGTGATCTGAGTACGCGTGGACTATGGCCACCTTCCTATCGTAATCCAAAATCTAGAATTCAGTCTCTCCCAAAATTTCGCTTGGATCTTCTTTTGCTACAAATGTGATAATGGGTTGGGCAACATGGATACGAACTGTTTTTTTTAATGGCAAACATGATTGAACAAAATCCGCGAAAACTGTAATGCCTGCACATTCCAATTCTACCACCCCCAAAGCTTAATTGAATTGATGTTTAAAATATTTTGGCTTTCATTTACTCCCAAAATTCAAAAATTTCCTTGCTGGTGGTAGATTTTAAGCAGGCAAAGAAGCGATTTATGACGCAAATACTTACTTTGACGACCTTTGAGAAAGTTACTTCCATTGGAGAAACGAGTAGCTTGAGGAGCGTTGGACTAAGTCCATTGAATTTTTGGGTTGATTGTATGGAATCAATTCATTTTGTTATAAATATATTGAAGAAGTCAAACCAATAACTCTGGAACACCTATTTAAGGGAAAACAGAGGGGACTCGTCAGATAGTTAATCTAACCAGAATTAGGTGTACAGTGAAGAATCCATCCGTATGAATCCCCAAGGACCTTCACGTTCGTATTCATGCGGAAACCTGCACAAAATTCATACGTCCAAGTTGAAATTACTGAAGAAACCTGTTGGACGCACATCAACCTGGTAAATCTTGTGGACTTAATATACACAGGATAGTGGATGTAGGGCGACTTCTTTTGAAGAGGTGGTTTTAAGGGAGTTTTTAGGTTTAGAAGCGGTTTTTGACAATACTTCCCTAGAATCAATTAAAGTTATTGCTATTGAAAGTAAGAGAGTACACACAGTAATGATCTTGTAGCAATCCGAGCTACACGAGGACGCCCGCGGGGTAGTGAGGGACCGCTGAGGTGGCTACGTGAGGCGGTATCACAGTTTGCTATTCTGATGACTTGGTGATTGTGATACGTAGCAGATTTGAAGAGACTGTATCTAGTCCAGTAAAAATAGACCATAAAAGGGCTAATAGGGGAACTAATTCATGCATTACCAACTCCATCAGAAATGTGTAGGGATCAACGCTGACTGACCGATTCTGAAGGTGGCCTTGATGTGGGGGCATCAGTAGTGCTTGTCTTGCCACCCTCAAACCAATGCCACCAAGTACTGATCAGTCCGATCACTGAGTGTCACCATAACCAGATTTGATCTTGACAATGGGAATAGGCGTGTTTGATTGTTTACATGACCAAAGTTCCAAATTCTATCTTCTGCCGTTGTGCAACGTTGCGGTTTGAGGTGTGGATGTCGAAAGACAGGAATCCACTGCTCTCCAGCACAAGCTTTGCCTGTGAAACCTGTGAAGGCCTAACAGTCCTAGAGGATGGCGATGAAGAAGACGACGACATTGACACCTTCATTTTTTCGGACAATGAGTCACTTTTCTCTTTTCCGGAACGCATTTTAATAAATTTTTTCAAAAAAAAACACTTTCGAATTTCAAAAAAGCAATTTTATTTCTGTAACAAAGTAATCAGACATAATATAATATGATATAAGTCAGCGAATGCGTTCCAGAAAGGAGAAAAGTGACGCATTGGAAAGGTCGTCATTTTGTTATACCTTAATCGATTATTTTCAAATTTAGGATTTGAATTCCCATTGTTAAGAGCTTTCAAACGATGTGCCACATGACCCCCTTTTTCATTTAAATTTTTTTACAAAATGCCGCGTGGGCGCCATGTTGACTTTTTGGTAATAACATTTTATGCTAAAATGTGCCCAACAAAAAATAAAAATCGACGTATTTCAGGATTGTTATCTGAAATAGAAATAAATTATTTACAAAATAATGAATTTGTTCAATAATTTAGCCGCTCACTGTATAAATTTACGTGTGTTACATGTTCTTAAAGGAGATTTAATGTTCTCAGTGTTAAATGAACGAGTGAAGAGTTAGAAGAAGAAATTCGATGAAAAGCGAGAGCGGGAAAAGGTTGTTTTGGAAATCTTCAGCAATGGAGGGCCCAAAACTCAAAAACACTGCGTTTTTTTCATTATTGTGTATACAATCAAAGTTGTAGCAAATGAGCTTTCAATTTTATGTAAAAAAAATTTTGCTAGGAACGGCCATTTTCGAGTTATAAATACAAAACGGTAATATGGGACCTTCACCCCCTCACCTAGGTTATAGTAGTCGTCAAAACCAACACGTTTTTCAAAATAATTTTTTTCATTTTTTGGCTTTTATTTGTTGTTTTTTTACACATCTTCATATCTCCATTATTTGTAGTCGGATTTCAAAAAATCAAACTTCTTTGGAATCAATAGTTTAATATCTACAACGTTTGTTCAAAGCTTTTTTACACAAAATATAGATGGCGGGCATTTTAAATTTTGGAAATTGAATAGCACAAAATCTACCCCACTACTTTAATTTAAAATGACCACCATCTTGCTGTTATAAATTCTTTGTAAAAAAGTTTTGAACAAAAGATGTAGATATAAAACTGCAGATTCTAAAGAACTTTGATTTTTTGAAATCCGACTACAAATAATGGAGATGTAGAGATGTGTAAAAAACAAAAAAGGTCCATAATTCGAAAACAAAAAGCCAAAATCAAAATAATAACTTAAAAAAAGTGTTAGTTTTGACGAGTCCGACAACCTCTATTACGTTGTCCACTTTAAATAGAAACGCCCTGTATATTGGAAATGTGGCGCAAAGAGGAGTTAATTCGACACAACCAAGCCTCGTTCTATTATCACGAAGAAAAGGGTCGGAAATGCTAAAGGAAATAGCAATGTACGAGGAGAAATTGCAAGTAATATTTGAGCATTACGTTAGATCCAGAACTGACCTGAAGAAGATAGTGAGAAAATCTACAAAGCATCTGGAGCCTATCTTTAAACGCAGAGCTAAGTGCCAGCGAGACGATGTTAACGACCTCTACAGCAATTATAGAGACTCTCTTGAACCTACCGGCTCTAAATTTAATAGGGACTATCTCCAGAGATAAAAACCTCAGAATGATAACTGAGAGGATAACCAAACAGTTTGTCTTTCTAAATTGTTTAAGACAACAATCTCCACTCAGTACGACTGTGGAATAATTCCAGTAAAGCTGAATAGAATGGCGTATAACACAGGCTGCTCCAAAACCACGAAGGGCACGAATGTACGAAAGCATTGAACAGAGTTGAAGAATTTCTGTTTCTGGAATAAGAAACGACCGTGTTCCAAAACGAGTTATATGCAAAGCTGCTAAGCGGCTAAGCTATTAAAACGGATTTCCGCAAAAAGGAAAGCGTCAGGAGAGTGTTTTATGGCAAACCCATAGCTATTCCTTGAATGGCTAAAGGCGCTAGGCAAGTTGAACCCAGTCACCTGTGCAGGCGGGAATCGCATGCAACCAGGTTGTGGAACAAAAAACAACTTAGAGGACCCATTCAAAGATCTTAGAAAACTTAAACGGGCGTCTAACCAATAGGTCGCAGTGTAGGGACCACTTTTGGAATAATGGATTATCAGTTCAAAAGTACACACTTTTCGTAGAATTATTCGACTTGTAATATGAGGCTTTGGCGATTCCTCGAACTATCAAGATAACTAGTTTTCGGCTTACATCGCGTCGTTATATTTGTTGCACAGGCGTGTTGAAAGGCTTGCCTTGTCTTTTCCTTCTGAGCCAAAACAAGGATTTTTGAGATGATATGTCTTGCGAATCGTCAGAACTTTTAGTTTCAGATTCAGCAGGTAGACCTGACAAACCTAGACTGAACAGCTCACCACCATCGGGAGCTAAGAGGATGGATAATCATCCCAAAAATTCTTGTTTTGGCTTACAAGGTAAAAGACAAGACAAGCCCCTTCAACGCAGGCTGTGGAACAAATACAACGTGCCCAAGATAAGGGGATCTTAACAATGATAAGAGAAACAAAGGCGGTTAAATTAGAGAAAACTTGTATAATTTGGGGCATTATTGTTTATCGTTTTCTATATTTAAAACCAAATGCTATTTTTGGGTTTTTTTCGTAATTCCTTCCTTTATTTTAAAAGATTTTTAAAAACCAAAGATACTACTTTTTGAATTCTATTAGATGGCGTTTTCAATTTTTTATTCGACGTTTCGTCTTCGAGAAACCATCAACAACTTTATTTTTTTATATCTTAACTATTCAACTTCTGTTATTAAACAAACTATCTCTTTCTACTTTTTTTAATTATTATTAATCTGTAAGACGGTCAGGTTCCTAAAATCATATTGAATAACAAAATCAAGAGTAATGGTCGTTTAAAAGGCGAGTCTTTGGCTATGCACGTAATTGCATTAAGTGAAGGGTTTATTTAAAATGTTTCCGCCAGTGTACTTTTTACATTATTAGAGATAAGAGTTTTCAATTTTAATCATTTACTATTCCCACTTTAAACCATTTTAATGCTAATTTGGGAAATATGACCTTCTTCAAATCTAATTTAAGGCAAGGGATCGGGGCAACTAAATCTTTCCTTGAATTTACATTCAGTTTTCTAGACGAGATTTGATTGTCGACAAGAAGTTGGCAATCAACCCCCAACCGTGGATCAAGAATGATGAATGACTACGATTAATAATGTAAGAAAGTAATGAAATAATCATTAATACTTTGAAGGGATACGCGCTTTACATTATAAGTACAACAGCCCCCCTATCGAATAAAACGTCTTAAAAGCATAGAGTATCTACTTTTCACTTTTCATGCTTTTGTAGAGGTCAAACATGAGTTGAGATGAATGAATGGCCCCCTAAGTACAACAGAGTTTCCACCCTACGTACTTCTTGCGTTTTAAGGGCTTCTAACATCAATAGAACATTACGTGCCGTGTAATTTTAAAATTTTCCCGTTGTACAGTAATGGGCAATTTTATTAACGGAGCGAATTTATTTTAATGTTCGCTGATCCTAACCATAACTATGCAACTTCTGCGATAAAACAGATGTTACTTGGGTTTTGGCCTCAAGATATTTTCATAAAGTGCATGAAAATTTAAATGCAAAAGTAAAATTTACAGTTATTGCTCTTTTCACTCTTCTTTAGATATTGGCGGGGGTGGTTTGCAGTCAAACTTGGGGAAAGTTTTACAAGTTTTTTTTTATGTAACGGAGTAGGCGGTGAAAATTAATTTCAGTTATTACTTTAAACGTGTACTTGGATGCTGCGCTTACAGTAAAGTACGTGTACACGCCGTCATAAATTTCATAAAACGGAAAGGAAAAAATCGACGCCCGGTTTTAAATAATAATATCGAAATCGGATTTTAAGTAAGTAAACATAAAAGGTAAATAACGAAAAACATAAATCACAATCTGAATAGGATTAGTCGTAAAATAAATACGGATATAAACGGAGGCTCACTCGTTCAATGTTCATGACCAAAAATCACGCTAAAATTTCATTTAACAAATGCGGCGGGCTGTGCAAGGAAAGTAAGTCCGGAAATAAACAAACGGAATTAATAGATTGCGCGCTTACACTCGACCAATAACTCAGGGATAGGTTTTCGATTTCCGTGTTTGATTTATTGGGTATTAACCTATGTTTGGCCAACGATTTAAAAAGGCTATAAGTAAGCATTCCGTGTTTATTGCGTTAGCAGAATTATTGAAAAATTCCAATATTTTCATAGCTAATAAAAGTCCTTTTTTTTTAACATGACCGTATAGATGTTTCGTCAGTAATCCAATTATTACACTAATGGACAAATTTACAAGAGAAATGTGATAAATCGGCAGAGAAGTGTTTATGATGAATAATTAATATAATAAGTAAAAATCCGAAAAATAGGAAGACAGAAAGACTATGACAGCCAAGTGACGCAAATTCAACTTACGATTGATTGATCCATGCAATTATCACAGTTTATTAACCCCTTTCGATTTCCTTCTGGAAGTGACTTTTTCGAAAGTCGAAAGTCAATTTCCCACCAACAATTATTATCCAAAAAGGAAACGGGCACGAAAGGAAACCAAATCTGGTGAAGTCGGTGAATGTGGAATAATATGAAAGCTTTTGCTGGACTTTGGAAAGCGTGAATACATTACTCTTTCTTCTACTTCTTCTCGTACTAGATTGAACCCTCTTCTCCTTCGGAGTTGATTCTTCACTTTTTATTCGCCGTTTCGGCTACACTTGACATTATTGTGTGTATTGTCTCATTCGACCTTCAATCAGATCCAAACACTCAGCTGAAAGTTACTAAGTCTTCCTTCATATCAAGCACCTTAATTCGTTGGTTCTGACGTGATAACGGTTCCTCATTATCAAAAACGTGGTTAATCATTTGTGTATGTGTGCGAAACTCCATCCTCATGAATGAGGGTTAAGGGGATGAATCCCTAAGAACAAAAACGTTTAATTGGAATAAATCTCAAAACCTTCCCCATGAATACATTTATTGGTGCTGATTAAATTAACACATTCTTATGATTATAGCGACATGTTTCCATGAAGAACTATCATCATCAGGCTAAAAAGTCCGTCATCTTATTCAAGCGGTATTTGTGTCTAAATATATTTTCTTTACTTAGAAAATACGTTCAAAGTTTCCTTGTGGAGATTACGTGTAAAATAGAATTCGCTATTTGTGCTTATTTTTGGGTGAAAATTTTGTGTAAACATGCAAAGTTTGTCTGTCCGAGGTCCTTAACCCATTTTGAAAATTAAAATAATGCCAGAAAGTATTTTCGCGAACATTTTCACAATGACAAGTATCGGAAACTTTTTCTCGGTAACATGGAAATTTAATTATTTCAAGTTGAAAAGTTATTCAAATGATGAAAAATGATTCTATTATGCCTCGCGTTAACATTTTCATGGTTAAAATGATGTAAAAAGTAGTAACAGCATTCATCGTAGACTAATTTATGTGTCCCGATACCTTCTTTCGGTAACTTTCGAAATCTACATGTTTGTGTGCTTATTTCGAATTTAGAGATTTTGAACGATGGACGATGTCGTAGGTAACATATATAGTCGAATGTTTTCACCGAGAAAAATCTTTTTGTCTACATATTTACCTTAATATATATTGATGAAGGTAGGTGGCAAGTGTATTGTTACGTTACACTATACCAAAGAGAATACCTATACTTACTTTGACTATACTTCTAAATATACAACTTATATTGTAATTAAGAGGAAGTAAAATCCATATTTACTGCTGTACATATACGTGTAAATGATGCCTTTAGTTAGTGAAATAAACAAAAATTTGAAACTGTTTAAGGTAGATAAGGTCTTGCTATAAAACAGATGTTATGTAACGGTAGACCAGCTTCTATTTGTACATTTTATGTTTTATGGTATTTTCTCCCTAAGGCCATTCGTATTCCCAAAAAGCTGCCATTGTCCAAATTAAGTTCTTTTACATTCAAAATTCATTCTAAACTATCCTTATAAAGTTCACACGGAATTTGTTATATTTTCGTTAATTTTTAGACAAAGACTATGTGCAAAGACGTAATTAACATTGTGAAAGGGCCATTATGTATTTTTGGTCTCAAATCTATTCCAAAAAGTTTGCATTTTACATTTTTTTTAATAATTGGTAAAAATTTACTATGAACGAATTCGTATATCTTTACCAAATATCAACCCATTTTTGTGATTTTTATGTCAAATGTAATCCTTTATTTTAGTTACTTTAATAACTTGCTAAATTACAGATACCTACAGGGTCAAAAATCTGAAAAGGTACAAAAACGTAATTTTTTTTTCTTTTTACAAGCAACTAAGCCAGCTCAACAAGGTGTGATATTTTAAAACAAAAGCTATTACAACCTACAATCACAGATAACCCCCCCCCCCAAAGCACGCAAAACGCGAGAATCGCGTGTACCCCCGTTTATAATCTAATATTAACGATGAAATAGCACAAATTGATACTTACGAGAGATACAGTTCAATAAAGTATCAATTTGTGCTATTTCTTTAGTTAATATAAGATTATAGTCTAAGAGCTGGCATGCAAATTCGGCCATGATCTAATATAGTCAGGATTTATAGGGGGAATGGATGACCCGGTGGTGTGTATGGTAAATTTCGTGGAGCCAGAACTCTGGGGTGACAAGGGGAGGGTGGGCGGACGGCCAAAATTTGCAAAGTTTTTTTTAAAAATAAATGATCGAATATAGTTCTGGGTATTGGCACAGCTATGGCCTTTACCTATACAAACATTATTTCAAAACTACCAGAACAATAGGGACACATGAAACACCGTCACAAGCAATAGCATACATGTCGTTTTTTAAAAAAAATTTTTATGACAACATATAGTGCTGGCATTTTTTTTACATATTTTGCATGATCCCAATGACACATAAGCAAACTTACAGAACTCAAATCCTACAAAAAATAACGAAAAAAATATAATTATGTGCACATCATATGTCACAACAATATTATAAAATTCTCAAATATAATTGTAGGAAGTAGCATATTCTATATTCACACATGTAATAACAGAATCAAAAAACCTGGAATATTAATATGTATATTAAATATTTCGATGTTGTACAGGGTGTACAACTAAGAAACGAGGCCGGCCATAACTCGGAAACTATTTGAGATAGAACAGTGAAATAAAAAATTTTATAATAAATGTGACCAAGAGAAAATGCTGGAAATTATTTTCAATTTGCTACCATTGCCGCCAGATGGCGTTTCCTAATTTAAATTTGAAATTCCCATTTTTTTGACAATTTTCCTCAGTAATGTGTTTAAAAAAATATATTGATTGTAAACTAGCGATCAATATGTAAAACTTTGTATAAGGAATTTTTACGATTGCTGTCACAATAAAGGGAGGGGGAGCTAAATTACAGGTTACTGGAAAAAATCGTGTAACTTCGAAACGAGTTGGTTGAATTGGCCAAGATTGGTCTCGATGTAAAGACAATACTTGATATTACCAAAAAAAATCCAAAACCACAACAATTTTTTATCTCCGTCTACCCACAGAGGGCGCAACTTGTTGAAGGAACACAGAGTCAGTAGATTAATAGAGTACCGCAAGCCTTTGACGCGACAAATGCCGCCCTGGCGGCCATTTTTAGTCCATATACATAAAATATACTTACGAAGTGCGTAATTTTTAATAAAATGCCGTGTTGTTGTGCCGTTAAGTGTATTTTTTTTTTTATATCCCGAAAAATCTAGTCAAAACATCTACTTTACTGAGCGTGTAGTGAGTGAAGCGCGGAAAGGACTAAAAATGGCGGAGGTTGCGGTGGTACTCTATTAATCTACTGACTCTGAAGGAACAAAACGGTCGACTTTTCTAAAAAAATTCAAATGGTACCAAATATTTTGTTCCCGCTATTTGAAGGAATATTAATAAGAGTAATTTAAAACAAAATTGTCAGTAGCTCTTATAGTACCGAAGATATAGTCAAAAATGTGGTAATATATGAGGCAATTTGAGGTATAAACCACATCTTCGGTTCTATAAGAGCTATTGACGTAATAATATACGTAATATATTAATATTCCAGGTTTTTTGATTCTGTTATTACATGTGTGAATATACAATATGCTACTTCCTACAATTATATTTGAGCATTTTATAATAATGTTGTAACAACCGCAGATACCACTTTGTATGATGTGCATATAATTATATTTTTTTTCGTTATTTTTTGTTGGATTTGAGTTCTGTAAGTTTGCTTATGTATCATTGGGATCCTGCAAAATATGTAAAAAAATTGCCAGCACTATATGTTGTCATAAAAATTTTTTTAAAAAAATTACATGTATGCTTGCTTGTGGCGGTGTTTCATGTTTCCCTATTGTTCTGGGAGTTTTTAAATAATGTTTGTATAGGTAAAGGCTATAACTGTGCCAATACCCAGAACTATATTCGATCATTTATTTTTAAAAAAACTTTGCAATTTTGGCGGTCCGCCCACCCTCCCCTTGTCACCCCAGAGTTCTGGCTCCACGAAATTTACCATACACACCACCGGGTCATCCATTCCCCCTATAAATCCTGACTATATTAGATCATGGCCGAATTTGCATGCCAGCTCTCCGTCTATTATTTTAGTTATTAACCTGATGATGATAATTCTTTATCGAATCATGTCACTATAGTCATAAGAATGTGTTGATTTAATCAGCAATAAATGTATCTATGGGGGAAGGTTTTCAGATTTATTCCAATTAAACGTTGAGCTTAATCAACATAATCCTAAACTTTTAAGAATATAACAATTTTTATCTAATTATATCTTTCATTACCTATTTCAATTTTATTATTATTGATTAATGATTTATTTATATATTACCTGCTTGGAACTGATGATGGTTACATGGTTACACTACATTTTCTATACTGCCCAATGTACCTACATAATAAGTGTGAAAGTTATAGAAAATTCAAATACTTTACTGAGGCAGATGGGTCATTAGTAACTTATTGCTCTAAAAAATGTAATTCTAATAGTGTAAAAGGTAACCCAATAAAATTTGCGAAAATTAGGGAAAAATTAATTTTACGTACTTGTATGAGTTATTCATGAGGATTGGAGTAACATATAATGACGTCATTAGATATTTCAAACAAAAATTAGAACCCATCAGAACCATTACCTCGCAATTGACTTCAAATGGGCAACATTCAAGTGTGAAACTGTCCATAGATGAAGTTCAGTTGATGTTAGCTGAGAAATGTCCTTAATAAAATAAATACACACAGAGAGTTTAGGATATTATTGAAGGATCGGAAGCTCAGTTGGTTAGAGCATTACCCTAGTGCGGAAAAGCCCCTGGGTTCGAATCCATTCCACAAACTACAATTTTTCTATATTGTGTTTAAAATAATTATAATTTATTGGAATTATAATAGTCTTCTTAGTGTTTTTCAGAATTTTCCCTCTGATATTGATTCTTGTTCTTGGAACATCCTTGATTGGTTCGTACCACTCTCTCTGGATTTCTGCTGCACCTCCAATAATTTGAAGAAAAATTCTTTCCTCAATTTCGATTCTTTTTTCTATGACCATCTTATCCTTTATTTATTGTGTACCACTGGCTTTCACTTTTCTAATTGTCTATGGCATCGAAAAGACCTTTTTTCCATTCAACTTACTCCTCAGTTTTTCCATGGTTCCCCCTTCGCTTGCATTACGTTATATTTCATTTTCTTCCTCTATGTTTTATACTACCTACTCATAATCCTCTTTGCTTTTCGTGCTGAGGTATTTATAAGAGCAGAAGAGAAGGACTAATGGTGGCAGCAGCGCGTGTAAAATTTTTAAATGGCGGTTTTTTGGACAATGTTTTTTGAAAAATGTTGAATCGATATATTCCCCCTCTGACAATACATTAACGGGTATTCAAAAGATACAATGCTCCAATTAATTACAAAATTTTAAACTATGTTTGGTACAGTTTGGTTCACTAATACTATTTGGGATTTCGGTTTAATTCTGTATTTGAATAAATAATTATAAAGTGTTCAGTCGATTGTGTAAATTATTTTATAATTCATCCATGATCACTGAAAGATTTGTTCTAACGTCCAGGTTGAACAGCAAAAATTGTGAGCCCGCACATGGAATCTTCTAAAAAACTTACGACACAAGCCGTATTTTATTGTAGTAGAAATGTCGACATTATACACGAATAATTAATTAATTTATTAAATATTATTTGACTTGTTTCTTTTGCACTTATTTAACCAATTTAATTAATTACATTTTTGTATTTTTTTCTACTTTATAATCAAAAGGAAGTAAAGCAAGTGTATTTATTTTGATTATAAAAATCCTACTCCTAAAGAATATTGATTTTATTCAGCAGCATTGTTTGGGCATTTTGGATTTTGGCATTAAAAATTAGTGTTGAAAGTAGTAATAACAATATATTGTAATTCGACAAAAATGCTGGGGAAACTGTTTATTTCAATAAATAATGCAATTCAGAGCCTTTTTATGTTCTACAGAGCAATATTTATAATTTATAACAGGTTTGAAAACATTTATAGTGCTCTAATTAAACATCAAATTTATTCTAAGGATTTTATGAGCAAATACATTTTTGTTTAAGTAGGTTGAATAAAGAAAATAGCGAGCAAATGCAAAATTGTTGTAACTTTCTAAAACAATTTAAAGTGGTTCTAATCAAAAAACGATTTCTGGTTTCTCTTGAAATATACCTACAGGGTATGTCATAAATATTTTGTTAATTTCCGGATAGGAAGAAAAATAAATATACAGGGTGTCCAGAAATGAAGGTGCCAAACGAAAATCCCAGTTAGTAGATATTATTTTATGTCGATTTAACCCGAATTACGTTAGTACAAAAATGCTTCTTAAGCGAGCTGGAGCTCCTTATGGATGGTGCCATGAAGTACATACTTTTTTTTGTAATATGTATTGAAACAGGCGGCCGTCATGTAGAGCACTTACTGTAAAATTTGTTGTTTTTGATACAACTTGACATAAGAGTAATTTAGTTAAATAAATTAATAAATTAATAATTTACTTAAATTTATTTTTCTCGAGAAGGGTGCATCCTAACGATTTGAAACAAGAGCACATTATTTTTAGAAAAGACTCTAGAGAATTCGAACTTGACACAAAAAATGTCAAAAAAAATAAATGTCAAAGAAATACCATCCAAAATGTCTGCGGCCCCTCCCACATGAGACGCTAATGGCCGCAGCAAGGAAGTATTATTTACAGCGACCGATGTGTGATCAGAAGGTAAGTCATTGTGCAAAGTTTGGACATTTTCGATACGTTTTTGAGATATTTTTGGACTAAGGTAATTTGGGTTAATTCGACATATAATAATGTCTACTAACTGGAATTTTCGTTTGGCACCTTCATTTCTGGACACCCTGTATAGTGTGTAGTATAGTTGTAATCAGAAAACGATGTCTGACTTTCTCCTGAAATAATATACAGGGCTTGTCATAAATATTTTTAATATTTTGTTAATTTCCGGCTAGTAAATTAGTATGCCTATTATATATTCGATTAATAGAGTCGTGGAGTACTTCTTTATCTTTGTTAGCAAAAAAGTTATGAATTTTTAAAACTTTCAACTTCAATCATTCATCCCCCTCCCCCTATAGGAAATAAAAAAATAAATGGTAGTGCCAATAGTTTTTCATCTTACCCCTATTTTTTAAATCGCACTATGCTACAGAAAGCCGCGTCGGAAACGTAGCATATTATCGATTTAGTACTTTTTTGGCAAAGGCAAAACTTGTTATATCGTCTATATGAGGAATGATGAACTGCTTTAGGGGCTAAGTTATTATATGTCAAATTCTTTTCTTTTTAATTATGAGGCAACGGTATCCGCGCATGGAATGCCAAAAAAAAAATTGTGGATCATGTGAAATGTCTATGTATTCCACAAAATTATAATATGTACGATAAACGTCGAAAATAGTTTAAAGCTGATTTTTTTTGATCGAGAGAGAATTACTTGATAGTAAGCTCGTACCCAATCTAAAAAAAGGAAGGTAAGTACATACCTCGGTATATACACATCTTGTAAATTCACACGAGGTCTTCATTGTCATTCAAAATGCATTAATAATATAAACAATAATAGGGAATCACAAATTTTCGCCTATTTTCCTTTTTCATTTTTGAAACTATTAGGAACCAACAAGAATAAATAAAACAACTCTAAACCTCCCCTTAGACGATAAAATTTAATTACTTTTACTTCATTAAATTTCATCGTCTCAGGGGAGGTTTAGATTTGTTTTATTTATTACAAAAAAAAATAAAAAAATAAATTCTTATGGTCCATATATGGTGGTTGGAGTTGTCACCCAATCAGTAAGTACCCTTATTTGGTGCTATGGTTCGGTCGGTTATGGTTAAAGTAGTGCTTGTAAATTGCATATTTCTTTTCGTAATCGCTGAATCATATATCGTGCGTATGTTTATAACATGCCGACATGCGTGTGTAAGAAGAACGTCACCAGATGTGAAGATTCTATCGCTTGTAATGGCCCATGTGGTAAATTGTATCACCTAAAATGTACGAATTTAACAACGGATAAGTTTTCCGATTATCATAAAGCTGACCTTGCTAATAAATGGAAATGTAGCTAATGTGCAAATTCACGTATGGCTCAAAATTGCGTTGTAATCGACGACCTAAGAGTCGAAAGTGTATCGTTAAGTAACATTACTTTGAATGACATTCAATTGTCTATCAAAAACGCCATTAAGGAAGCTTTTGATAATTTCTCTAAAGAAGTAGTCATTCCTCTAAAAGCTGAACTGTTAGCAATAAAAAGCCAAAATTCCGCTCTGCAAAGACAATTAGAATTGCTACAGTCCGATAGAAAACAAAAATTAACGGAGATCAAAAATCCAATTAGCTATGCCAATGCTGCAAAAGCAAGTAAAAATGTACGTAATAAACCATCTGCAACCCTTATCGATGATAATGCGGAGCAGTCTAATAAAACGACGCTAAATAGTATACCAAAATCTCAAACGGAAACAATTAATAAATTAATACACATAAACAGTGATATTCAATCCCCAAATGCTGAAAAGTATTCAACGGACAAAACTCGGGAGGAGAAAGCTGCTGAATGGCATGTCCAAACAAACAAACGCAACAGAGCGAAAACTTTAACGACCGGTACAGGTGCAAATGATTCGATGCTACAAGGAGTACAAAAGAGGATGAATTTTCATGTGTCTAGAGCGCATCCCAAAACCAATACCGCTGACATTAAGGAGCATTTAATCAAGACTGGTATAACAGACCCCATTGTTGAACAAGTGCTATCCAAGCATCCAGAGTCCTACTCTTCATTTAAGGTATCTGTGTTGCCAGATTTCAAAGAAAAAATCTTAATGCCAGCCAACTGGCCTTCCGGTATTTGTGTAAATCGTTTTTTATGGAGCATACAAAAACCAATGGTAAACGGATAGGCCACAACTTTACGTTATTCCATCTTAACATCCAAGGGATGAAAAGCAAAATAGACCTCCTAGAAGCTTTTTTAAGTGACAAAAACTTTAATGTTATATGTATATGTGAACATTGGTTGTCTCAAAGTGCACTCTTAGAAGGATGGCGATTGGGTGAGTGGAAAGTTTGTTCCGCATATGCCAGGAGTAATTTATCCCACGGGGGAGTATTAATTTTAGTGAAAACAAACTTAAAAGTCACACCATTAACGGTTGTCAATGACCTATCGATTGAGCTACAGTTTGAGGTCTGTGGTATTCTCTGTGAAGACTTTAATGTTGTGATACTAACTTTTTACCGATCGCCCTCCGCAGATATTAATATATTTTTGAGTAAGTTAGAAGAGATTCTAATCTTGTTTCAAAACCACAATAAAGTCATTATTTCTGGTGACTATAATGTTCATTTTAATACAAACGATCTCAGCGCGAAAAAGTTATGCGATTTAATGTCGTCATTTGGTTTTGTGCAAACTGTGTCGTTTCCCACCAGAAAAAATAATTGTTTAGATAACGTATTTATCAATTTCTCACTATCGCATTTCACATCGTCACCCGCTCATACTAATTTTTCGGATCATCTTGGTCAAATAGTTGCACTACACTGCAGCAACAGTAATGCTAACCTACCTTCATCATTCACCTCCACATTACACCGTCCTTTGACTAAGAAAGGATACAACTCATTCTACAACATTTTAAGTGAGTGCAAATGGGATTTTTTGAATGACTCGAAGAGAAACGCTAATGAAAAGTTTAATACATTCTTTAACAACATCAACGATGCGCACAACATTGCATTCCCTGTTAAAATAATGAGATGTCGTGCGAGGGATCATCAAATAAAATGGTTTAATAGTCAGTTAAAACATTTGCGTAACACATATCAACTCATTCATGAGTTATATACCAAATACAGAACAAATAACCTGCTAGATGCGAAGCGTAACATAACTTCGACGTACAGAAGGGCCATCAGAGACGCAAAAATTTGTGCCAATAGCAAAGCCATACAAATGTCCTCTAACCCAGCCAAAACCATGTGGAAAATTATAAATTCCCATAGAAGCGCTGACCCTACAGGTCCCTCTAACATCATAATAACTGCTAACCATTTCAACTCGCACTTCGCTAAATTAACGAATGGCATACCAACTACGAACGGTTCAACAGGGGTCAACATCAACCTCCACCACACATTACCTCAAAACGTCTGGTTTACTCTAGATCATACATCACCCATAGAAGTTAGAGATACCATCTCGTGCCTGAAAAACAGTAACACGAAAGATGTTTACGGAATGAGCGTAAACATGATTAAACAAAACAGTAGCATATATATCCACCCATTGGTTAAGTTGATAAATTGTTCGCTTACCACGGGAGTTTTCCCAGACCTTCTAAAGAAAGCTGCGGTTGTTCCTGTCCTAAAAAAAGGAGATGTCAATGACGTAACGAATTATCGACCGATTTCAATATTACCCGCATTCTCGAAGATTTTTGAAAAAATTATTAGTAAACAAATCACCCGCTTCTTCGAAAACAAGAATTTATTTCATCCAAATCAGTTTGGTTTCAGAGCTGGGAAAAGTACGACTGATGCAATTTTGGGCTTTGTCAACCAAACACTCCAGTGCTTTGAAGATGGAGAATATATGAACGCCATTTTTATCGATCTATCACGCGCTTTCGATAGTGTTAATCACCATATACTAATCGAGAAACTCAAATCATACCATTTCGACAACTGCTGTTTGGACTTAATAAAATCCTACCTTAACAATCGGTGGCAATGTGTGCGCATCAACAACACATGTTCTGATAGTAAAATAATAAAAAGAGGAGTACCCCAAGGCAGCATCCTTGGACCAATACTTTTCCTGATTTACATCAATGACATGCCGCTTACAGTGCCCCCATGCGCAACATGTCTTCTGTATGCCGATGACGCAACTCTTCTACTGAAAGGAAGCAACATCGACTCCATATTAGAAGACTCGGCTACAAGCTTAAAATTAATAAGTAAATGGTGTGACGAGAACGAGCTATTCATAAATGATTCAAAAACAAACAACATACTCTTAACACTAAAACACCATAATTATGATACTCCCCCCAATATTAAGTTCTTAGGAGTGCACATAGACCCTAAATTGACATTTGATGCACATGTCCACCAAGTATCTGGAAAACTTAACAAGAATCTCTTCGTGTTAAGACGGTTAGCTTATAATGTGTCCGAAAATGTTATGTTAAACGCTTACTATGCTTTATGCCATAGCATATTTTCATATGCTCTACTTGCTTGGGGACACTCAACGAACATATATTACTTGTTTAAACTCCAACGCCGAGCCATCCGTATTGTGGCAAATTTACGTTACAGAGATGACTGTCGAAACGCTTTCATACATTTAAAAGTACTTACTTTACCTTGTCTGTATATGTTATTATGTGTTTGCCACATACGACTAAATGTAAATAATTTCTTACAACAATCCAATATTCATAGATATGATACGAGGAATAAATTGCAATATCGTCTACCTTTCTGTCGGTTAAATAAAACGCAGAATAGTAGTGTCATAATGGGTTTAAGGATCTTCAATCGTTTACCTGACAATATAAAGGAACTAAATCATTTGACCTTTAAAAATAGAATAAAATCATTTTTAATATGTAACCCATACTATAATTACAATGAATTCTTTAATAGTAGTATTAATGGCCTATTGTAGTGTGTTTCTCTAATTTAAACATGTAGAGCAATTAGTGCATCTCCTCAGACGATTGTGAGTATTTATGTATACCAAGCAAGAAAATAAATTATTATTATTATTATTATTATTATCAGTTTTGTATCACTTAATTTATATTGTAGCATTAGCCTGATGATGATAATGATGTAAAAAAATTATCGAAACATGTCGCTTTTTAACCTTTAAATTTATAAATATAGTATACATAGGGAAGGTTTAGAGTTATTCGAGATACCTCTCAACTACAATTATTACAATTTACCCCCTTTGTGGTACTGACCTTCAATGGATTTAACCAACAAGAACATTTTTGAAAATTTCCAGTAATAGAAATTGTTGCTTGTAAATAATAGAAAAGTGGCGGATTTCGAGTGAAGAAATTTTTTTTAGCCATAACATAATTGCAAACTACTGAAAATTATGACAAAAGTTAATATGTTGAATTTTGATTACCTTAACCCTAGAATACTACACCGATTTTTCTTTTTGTTAATACTACAGCGTCGTAAATCTTACGACTTTTTAAAAATAATTTTTTACAAGGAAAAATATTTACTCAAGTCAAAATTTTTAAAAAATCGACTAAGCGCGAGCTTAAATAACCTAACGCGGTGAAAGAATCGTCTGCAAGATCGCATTGTTTGGAAGGAGGAGCCATAAAATAGGGTACATCTGATATCTTAGGTCACAAGAATAATTGTTTTAAGGGAGTAAAATCTATGAACGAAAAGATAATTTGCAAAGAAGAATTTGCCCAATCCAAATGATTGGGAAAAGCATCCTGCAATCTAAAGAACAGAAAGTCTATTAACGAAATTACCGACAACAATGTACGTTTTCATTGAAAAATCGTTTTTCCGCGTAGGCGTGAAATGAAAATGCGGTTCAACTAGGAAGATTAATAAGAATACATTGTGCGTATATCAGTAGAGTGCTGTGAAACTTGTCGAGGTCTAGGAAAAAACACAGCTATAAACCTAGACAAACTATACCAAAAGATCTTAATAAATAATAAATAAAATAAAATAATAAATATTGTTTAACTTAAATGTATCGTAATATCACAGATATTTCCATCTGTGGTAATATATTTCTCTTGATAATGATACATTAGTAACGACGCGTGGGATTACATTTAAAATAAAAAAAAATAGTGGAATTGCTTGTTGTTATTATTATTACAATTAATTTTGAAGTTCCACACCGCATTTGGAAAAAAATTAATTCTGTTCCAGTTTTCTTTATATAAAGTTTACACGGTTGAATGTGGCAATGTCGACAGTTATATTGCATATTTGCCAAGTTTGAAGGCTTAATTCGCATGAAAACGTTAATATATTATAGCAACGAAAGCGTAGTGTGCCAAATTTTTTGTTATCTTCAAGGACTAAGGTGCACGGTAGAGAAAAATTCCAAATGCTTGTGACGATGAGAGGGGCAAAAGAAAAAGGTAACAACGGCGTTCTTGGTAGCATCTTTCGTTTTTATTTGTTGCATGATGTTACCCTCTGAGTAGTTTCACTTCTTCCATTAAGGAAACAATAGATAAATTATTTGATCTGTCGGAAAACCCTTATTATGCATACGACTCTCAGTGGAGACTGTCGGTCCATAACAAGTGCGAAAATTTTGATTTATATTCTTTAGATAGACAACTAAGAATAGGTATTTAAAAATAAGTTACAGTCAGCGCCACATTTCACGAGGAACCATTATATAAAGGTTTTTACTTAGAAATTGTATAATCAATCCCCTTATATTTCCATAAATTTTCATTCGCCACGAAATAAATAAGAAATTTGAAAATTTATGCACGAAAATATTCTATAAATAGAAAACCGTACATCATTTTAACCGTCAACCGACATTCATTTTGTGTCTAAACATTTTCCGAGCAATTGTGTTCCTATCGAATGAGAATGTAAATATTACAACAAAAAAACCTTTTTTGCATTTACCATCATCAACTGAACGCCCTATTAAAAACTGTTGGCAGTAAATAAGATTTAGTGCCTGTAATTCAAACAGGCGTTTAATATAATGGATTCAAAGAACGGTTTAACAAACGACATTTCGTTTAAAGAAACCGCAAAGCGATGAACAACATTTTATCATGTCATTATACATTTTAAGCGGTTTCATTATATTCTTCCTTTGCATTTCCATATGTTTAACATGTGTTGGTACAGGAATAGTATAACTTTAACTATATTTATAAACAATCTTTGAAATATACTACTCGACTGACTATTTGTTCCCATAGGATTTCACTAAAAGTTAATTAATTCACTTCTTCCCCCTTTAGTTTTATTTTCTTTACTCGCAAAAGATCAACAATTTCGATTTACGTGTCTATTTACTTATGTCGTATAATGACGTATTTAATTGTTTATTATTGGAGCATTCGCACCCCCTACGATTATAAAAAAATTTAAATCACGTGTGAAGATGTGTTTAAAGCTAAACACACTTAATAATTTATTTTTTCCATGTGTATTTTTTAAACCTTTTTTGCTCGAATATTTCGTCGCATATAGACGAGTTAGGTTAAGTAATGGTATCGTAATTTATTATGTAAGTAGGATGACGGCAGACTCTAAAATGTTTTAGTGTTCGTGTCATTACGACAATGGCCTTTTCAATCATCACTTCTCATAGACAATGTAATTGCTTGGCGGTAAGAAGCTGTCAGCGTTATAATTCAATATTAATGGCACACTTAGGCTTTTCCCATAATTTTGTTTCCTTTCTACGTGAAGAAAAAATAATTTTCTAATACGAAATAAATATTTTGTTGAATTACATACACATTGACAATTTATTATTATCGTCTAATACCGCTTGCCATCTGACATTATTCACAAAAACTAAGATTCCATGTGATTGGGATTCCATGGGATCACGTTTTAGGGTAGGTAATAAAACCTCCCTTAGAGATACACACACCTACAAATGTTAAATATGTGATTTATTCTTCGATTACGGAAAATGGGTACCTATATAACCAAGGTAACATGGTCAGGGTCACATTAACACCCTGTATATTACAACATACATTATGGCAATTACACTGTACCTAACTCTAAAGTGAAGAAAAGGTTTATGCTTAAAATGACTGGAACAAGTAACGGTGTATGGATGTGGAGCACATCCCATCTAACCCTTACTGGATACATTCTTTTTCAAAATTAAGTTTTTGACAGTTCGCGCGTGATTCGTGACATATGTCAAAGTTAAAAATTTTCAGTCATTGTGAATAGATTGACAAACGAACAACGCTTGCAAATCATTAAATATTATCAAAATTCGTGCTCTGTGAAAAATGTGTTTCACAAGTTACGTCCATTTTATGGTCGTCATAATCGACCAACCGCTATTCAAGTCATTTGTGACCAAATTTCGCACCAGTTTCACTCTATTGAACATCAATCCACCAATCCGTATCCGTAGCGTAGTGATGGCCAAACGCAAGACCAAGGCAAGACCACATAGGTCTTGGTCTTGGTCTTGTCTTCCACCAATTGGTCTTGCTCTTGGTCTTGCATTGATATCCTTGATCTTGGTCTTGGTCTTGGTCTTGCACCAATTGGTCTTGTTTTTGGTCTTGCACGCAAGACTCTTGCAGTCTTGCATTTTTACACCGTACTTATGAAAGATATCAAATTAATCGACATTTTGTGTCACTAAATGCTACTAAATTAGATTATTGCAGAGAATAAGAATTGGTATTGGGTTTAATTATCAAAGTAAATTATAATAACTTAATTTATTTTAAAATTAAATACCAACTAATTATTTAATTCACGATCAAGAATACTTTTTTACTAACTTATGTTTCAGTATTGCGATGACAATTAAATAGTTATTTTTGTATCTAGTGCGCGAAATGCCACTTTGGTGATCGAGAACTGATTTTTTTAACGAGGCCCAGCCGAGTTAAAAAAATAGTCGAGATCACCAAAAGTATTTCGCGCACGAGTTGCAAACAAAATTTTTTCTACAAACGTGAAGAAGTTGACAATTATTTTAACGTTAAAATACCTACAAAACTCTCATATAGTTTGCGTGTAATGCGTACTTCGCGCATGGTGTCGTCATTTAGGGCACGCTGTCATGGTAACGTAGGTAAGTGAAAAAAAGGGTCACTTCGCGTATTGTTATCGATGCGCAAACCTTGTCATTTTTTAACGTTTGTAAAAAAATATATATTTATGTTGAAACTTCACATTGAAAGTCAATGTCTTGTTATGAAAAAAAGTAAAAAATTCTGTCTAATCCACATAAATTATAATAGACGCGGCATCGGCATGTTTCGGTTTTTTTAATGCTTAAGTCATCTACAACTGCATCTGTAGATGGCGATAATTCACAAATATTAAAGAATATGCACTAGATATTGCATTTGCAAACAAATGTTTTTTTGTGTGTGGTATAAAAAAATAATCGTTCGTAATAAGAAAAAAACTGCAAGAGTCTTGCGAGATAGTCTTGTTCTTGCCGATGTCTTGCAGAGCTGGTCTTGCATCCAGTCTTAGTCTTGCAACTTTGAGTCTTGGTCTTGGTCTTGCTATTGGTGTTGCTGTCTTGGTCTTGGTCTTGGTCTCGCAATTCTTGCGAGACCAAGACAAGACTGCAAGACCAAGACCGATTTTGGGGCATGACTACGGCGTAGCGAGAAGAATATTGCTGCTGTATCCGCCAGTGTTAATGAAGATCGCGAAATGTTCATCCGTCGCCGATTGCAGCAATTGGGGTTGTGTTATTCGACCACCTGCAAGATTTTACGTAAGGACCTCGGTCTAAAGCCATACAAAATACCGTTGGTGTAAGCGCTGAAGCCGGGCGACCTACCACAACGTCGTCCCGGTCCGGGTGAACAGGCTCTAAAGAAGCTGGATGAAAATCACCTTTTTTATCGAAAATTGCCTTCAGCGACGAGGCTCATTTTTGGCTCAATAGGTACGTGAATGAGCCAAATTTGGTACCAAGAGCAGCCAGAGGATGTTCAAGAGCTGGCGATGCACCCTGAAAAATGCACTCTTTGGTGCGGTTTATGGGCCGACCGCGGCGGCACCATTAGACCGTACTTCTTCAAACACGATGATTGCGGCAACGTAACGGTCAATGGAGCAAAGTACCGTTCGATAATCTCGGACTTTTTTTGCCCAAAATGGAAGAATTGGACATGTGGTTTCAACAGCACGGTGCCACATGCCACACAGCACGCGATACCATGAACCACTTGAGAGGCAAGTTTGGTGAGCAATTAATCCCACGTTTTAGCGCTGTCAATTGGCCGCTTTGTTCCTGCGATTTGACGCGAGAGGCCTCTCGTCTATAGGGACAGGCCAACTACGATTGGTGCCATGGAAGACAACATTACACGTATCATTGGTGAGATACCGGCCGAAATTGGACTTTCAGAATGGACCACCTGATGCGTAGCCGTGGCCAACATTTGCATGAAACAATTTTTAAACAGTAAATGGCAGGCATTGATTTATCGATCCAAATAAATATTTCATCGACTTTTACAATTTTTTTGAGTTTTCTTCAATTTTCAAAAAAACTGTTATACTCTGTGTTCATTTGAAATAATATTTCATAAATGCGCCGTGTTAGAAAGAAATGCGGAAACACTTTTAACTTGAGATGGGTGGTGTTATAAATGGAGATCCAGGTGGCCACCTCTTCGACCATGAAAAGTACCGTTTGTTCCCCGACTTTAAGGTCCCATGTAATACCTCTTAACAACAAAGATAAAATATATAAGATAAGACCTTTTGTAACAACCTTGAATGAACGCTTTGACATTTTAAATAATGGAACTAGGAGACTTACCATTGAGGCAATACAACCCTAAAGAACCCATCAAAAGAGGGTACAAACTATGGTGCTTGGGTGACCAGAATGGATATATAAAGAAATTCGACGTGTACCAAGGGAAAAATGAAGTAGGTAGCAGAAAAAAAGTTTGAGACCTTCGGATTGGGCGAAAGAGTCGTTTTGACTTTGACCGAAAATTATAGGGGCACTAATCCGATAATATATTATAATTACTAATAATATAATTACTTCACATCAGTCTTTTGACTAGAAACATTAAAAACTGAAAACACGTTAGGATGTGGAACAGCCTAGTGTGATCGGCTAGGATTACCATAAAAAAATATGAAAGAAGATAAAGCCTTTCGGCAAGGTGATATTGACTATAGGGTGTCAAATACGGACATACCATTTTTCAAAGCATTGTACAGTTTTTATCCAACTTCCATGGCACAGAATTGACTACAATCAAACGTCAACAAAAAGAAGGTACTAAGATGCCCAGATTGTAAACATATGGGTGACGTAGATCAAGCGGACCGACTTCGCTAAGCATATTGTATCAATAGGAGGTTAAAAAAATGGTGGGACCGCCTATTTTTTGGAATTATTGACATTCATTTTGTCAAGAGTTACATCATGTCTAAAAATCATCATCCCTAGGAGCATCTTACATTACTTGATTTCAGAAGAGGACATGAGTCAAACCAACAATCCTATCACAAACAAAAAGGTCTTCAGCAGGCCCTCGAAACAGCCCACAAACGTTAGTGTGTCCAAAACATAGATAATATAACTACAGTGTTTCTGACGATGATAGACTGAGCCACCGTGGAGTGCACTGGCCAATTTTTACCTCAAATAGAGGTAGATGCGAGCAGTGTTCGTCTGTTGAATTAGAATCACGACCATATTCAAAATGTACAAACTGTTCGGTACCTATGTGTGTGTTAATGATTCGAAAAATTGTTTTACCAAATATCATAACATTGCTCAATAAACTAGTATGTAGTTGTATAAGTTCCCACCACCTTTGTCCCTAACGGGACTTGTACGTCCCGGCTCCTCACTCCTTAGAAGGGGGCGGGACAAAAAATTGAAAAAATTATTTTATGCTAATTACTCATCCTTTAATTCATATTTGAACTTCTTTTTCTAAAATTTTTAAGAAATCTTATTGCAGGCAACAAAGGGTTTAAGAGAGATAGATAAGTAAGGTCCATCGCTAGTGGAGGTGGTTCTAGCTTAATCACAAAATGGGGTAACCAATATTATAGTAACAGGATAAGATCCTAAGGGTGCTAAAAACCTTCCCCACGTAATTACTTTAATATTTTTTTTTAACAATAATTTATTTTAAAGAACTTGCTGCCCGCGCATGTTTCGGTAAAAATATTACCATCTTCAGGCGACAACTAAAATAGCGGGTAACAGTAATAGCCTTAAAATGTGAAATACTTACAAATAAAATCATACAAAGAACAAATTAAAATTTGAAACAACAGGAACGTTGGTATCAAAGGGCAAAACATGATTGAAAAGAGACCTTTTAAATAAAGTATGACTTGATACTTAAAGCCATTTGAAAAAATGTAGGGGGGGTGGGGTGAATCTGATCTTTGACATTAGCGCTAAAAAGTGTCCCCTCGAACTAGCGGATTTCTAAAATATTAAGAGTGGGAAATGAACACAGCGTATATCGAATTGAACGCATAGGATAAAGTTCCAAAAAAACGTAAAAACCAAACACTCTTACGTAGAATCATTATAAACATTTTCCAGATGTTATCAATAACCTGATTCATAGTATTTATTATTATTATTATTATTATTTGACAGAAGAAACCAGCTTTAACTTCACTCTGTTCTTAAAAAAGTTTAGAATTTTCCTGTGGTACACTTTTTCTTTGTCATTTTCCAAAAGAATTGTGTTCCTTACACTTTCTTTTTTTTGAAAATTTCTGCCAAATTTAATTAATTTTCACAAACTTACTTTGTGGAACGTCACAAGGGTTGCCAAGTAATTCTTTGATGTCATAAAAAATTGATAATGACAGATAGTGTTGTATTTAAAGTAAAAACATTTGATTGTAATTACTTGTTATAATTTTAGTTAAATTGATTTAAAAAAATTTTACCTTAAAACTGAAAATTCCATTTTCAACGTCCCTAGACACAAAACAGAAAAGGGCTGAAACATTGCAATTATTGGTAGACTCGACAACTAAATCACGAACAATTGTGCAAACTTAAGGATTTAAGGATTCAAGTTGCAGATCAACAAAATATTAAAAAATCGGGCTTGTTTCAAGGTTCAATTTTACAAAATCACCCAAGTATCGCAAAATTCAATTACTTTCCGACTTTAATCGAATCATCTAAGGATCATGCCAAAGACATTTCGATTATAAAACGTGATTTCGTATCTCCCGACAAATGGAAACGTACAAAAAGGATAAATAAAAATTTACCGACCACTAAAGCGAGATTATGTCCAATCCGAAATCAATTAATCCCGTCATTTCGTATCTTCGGCCATTTATGGATTCTCAATTTTAGTGCCTTACGTGTATAAAACTTTTGATGTTACTGTTGGAGGAAAAGTTTCTAGATCGTATAGTACGGTTTCGAGTTATAATCTACCTACTCGTGCTGCGCTCAGTTTCTTATGATACCTATAGCAATATATCACACACGTACGTTAAGGTAAATTTATGTAAATTTCCTTGATAACCATTCCGTGTAATGTGCCCTCTATGAACTTGGAAGACTTATTTAAAGTCTTTATCCCCATTGTGCCCGTAATTACGTATGTACATGATGTATATCGAACATTCATTGTTGGGAGATTGTAGATGTATATCGTGTAAGAGGTAGAATTTTCAGCAGGACGTCGACCTTACCCCGTTTTAAGAGTAACATTGATTATATTATTTCATATCTAAACTCGTAATTAAATTATGAAATAACTTTACTTAATGGATTACATTCTTATACTAATTTAGTTATATAAACGTCACGCGATAGAGTTATGATAAGAATTCTTGTCGTACTAGTAACAATATCGTTAATTTCAAAGGATTTTGTCAAAGAGCGCCTTTTGACCTTAAAAACTGAAGAAGGGTGAAATTTAATTTCATTACTTAGACGATGAAAGTAAAATTCTGTCCAGAATTTATTCCACCATCTCTACGAGTGAACCCTAAGTTTAACAGTTTTAAAACTATAATTTTATGGATAAATGTGGCGGTAAGTAGTGCAAACTTCTTTCTAAATCTTATCATAGAACATCTCGAAACCATGTAAAATCTATAAAACCTATTTCTTTGTCAAATCTGCAAATGCGACAAATATTGAAACCATTGTAAGACAGGAAGGAATCCTTATAATTTATAAAATATTTTATCATAGGTTTTATACATTATTATGAGACAGTAACTATTATAGTAGTGCTTACATGGAACGAACGATCGGATGAATTTGTGAAAAGATCCTTTAACGAGTGCATCGACTTGGCACGTAGGAAAGAAAAATCAAGAATGGGCGTACGAGCTACGTAAAATCAAACGGAAATTGTAAGATTTGGAAACGTTGAAAGTATATTTTAAGCTTTACGTGTGTAGAGACTAGTATTCATCAGCGTATCGCATTAGATAGTACTGGAATATAATGATTAATTATTTAGAAATTAACCCTCTTAGGGCCAATTTTATAAAGCCTAGTTGAGTTCAACCGGCGGTTAGTGTGAGTCGCACAATCTAGAGTTGATGACTAGTCTAAGGTCGATAGTAATACCGTCAGTCCAACCCTAGGCCGAGCGACAACCCTAGTTTGTGCGACTCACTTTTACACTAATCGTCGGTTGAACTCAACTAGACTTTTATACAACTGACCCTTAATGTACGATTTATTCAGTAAGGTACCCTATGTGTCCGTTGCAATGCTTAAAGTCGTAAACCATACAGTTTTAAGAGTATCGGTACTCAATGCTCGAAATTCATGTTTCTCACTACTATCCTAAATTGAAGATGCTCCATGCAAATTTCATAGTAGCAAACACCTCCCAATGGATTGGGAGGGGCATATATTGCCAATCCACTGGGGGATGTTTGCTACTATGAAATTTGCATGGAGCATCTTAAATTTAGGATCTTTTACTCCCTTAGGGGTTGATTGTCGAAAAATCCTGAAACACGTCTGTCTTAACCCATTTGAGCCCATTGTACTCATTTGAGTACACTTTGCCAAAAGTCATATTAAAACATAATTGATTGAAAATTAATATAATTATCCTACTAAATAGTTGTATGGACATGTGAGGAGTTACATTTTCTAAATCTTTTATATCAAAAAAAATTCTATTGTACAGAATAATTTTTTGAAGTTGGTTGTTCAGGATGTTGTTTTCTGTGTGTTACTGTTTTTTAAAAAAACAGTTGTAATTCCGCTTTGAAAATGGCCTAAATTTTTCTAGCAGGTTATCAGGTAATTGTATTATGGAGTTTTTTTGTTTTTATGTGATTTGGTTGCTTACATAAAAAAATATGTGAGTTCAAGTTTGTGTGTACCCATTTGAGTACAATGGGATTATAACGTCGTTCTTTACTTATCAAATATTACTTTCAATTCATTTGTCAATTGTCTACATTACTTTCTAATTTTGGAATTATTTATTCTATTGCTAATCAATCGCAATAGATACCACAACTTGAAAAAATATTTTCATTTGTGCAACAATGAGGAAATTGTCAAGACCGATAAAATGACAAAGGTGCGTCCTTTGATGAAACAACTGAATAGAAATTTTCTTCAGTGGGGCATCTTCCATGAGAAGTTATCCATTGATCAGGCCATGGTAAAGTATTTTGGTCATCATTCGTCCAAACAATTCATTCGTGGTAAACCGGTGCGATTAGGGTACAAAGATTTGATGCTTTGCAGCTCCACCGAGTATTGCTACCAATTTGACACTTACTGTGGTGCCAAACAAAATCAAAACAATTCTGATTTACCACTAGGATCATTTTTTTGTTTGTAGTACTGCAAAATGAAACAATTTTGTGTGATACACTTTTTTTATCATCCGACTATAGCCGCACTGTAACACAGTTGTAATCCCATTGTACTCATTTGAGCAGGGTCGGATTTACCATAAGGCTAGAAAGGCTATAGCCTAGGGCGACACATTTTAGGGGGCGGCAAATGTTGGAGTTAATTAAGTAAAATTAAATAATAAAATGACATCTAGACAAATTCAAATCATATGAAACAAGTATCAAAAGGCGCGAATTCTTATAGAATTCTAATTTCAACCAACTTCAAATCTGTAATTAATAAAAAATGAGTCACTGTTTTTCTTTCCACCCTTAAGGGAGATGGGAGCGGAGAGGGTGGCGGACAATTAGTAAATCACAAAAAAATCTTGCAGGAAAAAAAATGTAAAAATAGATCGTTCTTCTGAGGACATGTGCATCTTTCCCCCTTTCCACTCTTAAGAAAGGGTTTGCAGTTGGGGGTGAAATTTACAATTTGAGAATAGTTTTTTATGGAGAATCCAAAAGTGCAATCAAAAATAGGTGTTCCCATTTAAGTTTTCAAAACTCACCACCGCTCTACCCCACAGGGGGGCGAGGGTGATGTGAGGTTTCAAAAATAAAGGAAACGTGTTTTTTCCTTTTGTAATTGGATGTGTCGTTCTCGAGATATTCAAGCGTATATATTTTGACTGTAATGGCGTCCCGACGGTGAACGGGTGATCCGATCAAAAAATTTACCAAAGATTTGGAATCGGTAAAGAATTCCCTATAAGATGACACCATTTACAGCTTTCTAAACCCTGTAACATCGCGCAAGGCACAGGCACAGGCATCCGGACGAATTTAGTAACCAACTTTTTGAAGTTGGTTGAAAATACAATATTTTAGTTTGTGAGTATATCAAATATTGTTTAACAGCAGTAGAAACAAAAAGGGAAAATAATCGTAGAAGAGGGGCGGCAAAATATTTTCAGCCTAGGGGCGGCAAATTCGTAAATCCGCCTCTGCATTTGAGTACACCTATTTATGCAATCCAGTAACAATTTTTTTTTATTTCAATGTAGAACGCTTACTAGTTCACTAAAGAATCCAAAAACCAAAAAAAAATTAAAAATTTATTTTAAAAAAATGAGTGGGATCAAATGGGTTTCTAACCGAAAGGCCATATACCAATTTTGATGAATTTAACTTAAAAAAATAACGGATTTCCATACAAAATATCAACCCCTATTTTACTTCCTCGGGTGTTCCATTTCAAAAAATCCTGAGACACGTCCGTCTTAATTTCTAACCGAAAGGCCATATACCAATTTTTATGAATTTATTAACTTAAAACAAGTATCAAAAGGCGCAAATTCTTATAGAATTTTAATTTCAACCAACTTCAAATCTGTAACTAATTATGGCATATACTATATACAATATATATGTATATAACTACCCCCTCTCCCCACCTCAGACACAACCACGCCGGATTCTGCACAAATGAGTCATTGTTTTTCTTTCCACCCTTAAGGGAGATGGGAGTGGAGAGGGTGACGGATAATTTGTAAATCACGAAAACATTTTAGAGGAAAAAAATGTAAAAAAAGAGCGTTTTTCTGCGGACGTGCAATTTTCCCCCTTTTCACCCCCAAAAAAAGGGGTTGCAGTTGGGGGTGAAATTTGCAATTTGAATATCGGTTTTTATGGAGAATCCAAAAGTAATAAAAAATAGGTGTTCTCATTTAAGTTTTGAAAACTCACCCCCGCTCCACCCCACAGGAGGGGTGAGGGTGATGTTTACGTATCATGACTCAATAGGTTTCAACAAATAAAGGAAACGTATTTTTTTCTTTTTGTAATTGGACGTGCCGTTCTCGAGATATTAAAGGGTGTATATTTTGACTTTAATGGCGTCCCGACGGCGAACGGGTGATGCGATCAAAAAATTTACCAGCGATTTGGAATCAGTGAAGAATTTCCTACAAGATGGCACCACTTCCAGCTTTCTAAACCCTGTAACATCGACCAACGCACAGACACACAGACACACAGACACACAGACACACAGACACACAGACATCCGGACGAATTTAGTAACCAACTTTTTGAAGTTGGTTGAAAATGACGGATTTCCATATAAAGTTTCATCTCCTATTTTACTTCGTCGGGAGTTGAATTTCGGAAAATCCTGAAAAAGGTAGTGAATATGGGCAATATATCCCCCTCCTAATCCATTGAGGGGTGTTTGCTACCATGAAATTTGCATTGAGCATCTTAAATTTAGGATCTTTTACACCCTTAGGGGTTGAATGTCCCAAAAACCTGAAAGACGTCTGTCTTAATTTCCAACCGAAAGGGCCATATACCAATTTTTATGGATTTAACTTAAAAATAACGGATTTCCGTACAAACTTTCATCCCCTATTTCGAAAAATCTGGTCTTATCTCTTGTCTATATCATAAAATCTCTGTGCAACATTTCAGCCATCTAGGTCCAAGAGTATGGGCTGAGCGTTGACGAGTCAGTGAGTCAGGACTTTTCTTTTTATATAGGTACATAATTATATATACAGGGTTGGCCATTGAAAAGGAAACACACCTGTTTTGGGACACTTAGACCGGTTTCTTAAAGAAACCCTCGGACACGTCGATTCTTGACTTTTGGGGGACAACTTTTGATGTCAAACTTAACATTGATACATCAACCCCCTAGCCCCATCAACCCCTAACTCAAGAAATTAAATAGGGTAATGGGGTCGAGCGACCACTCATTTGAAGAGTCTTTCAATTCTCTAGCATAGCCGAAATTAGTTTTATTCAATTTTTTAGTAAAATTTACGCAACGGAACCAGGGTCTATGGAAGGGTTGCGTTGACGCATTATTGAAGAATGCCGCAAAATTACGCCACAGATCTTCCAAAATGTAAGGAAACGTTTCCAGCAGAATTTGTATCATTGTATGGAAGTTCGTGGCGCACAATTTGATCATTTGTTGAATTGATAAAAATTTCTTCTGTCGTTGAATTTTGATGTTTAAATTTTTTTCTACACTAAAATTTTTATAAACCTAAAGCAATCATGCACTCACATAGAGAATCAAGAGACCTTTAAAATGGGGGGTCATTCGACCACCTTACCTTAATTTTTGTTTTTGTTGGGGGTTGTTGGGGCTAGGGGGTTCACCTGACAAAGTCAAATTTGACATCAAAATGTGCCGTTCAAAAGATCAAAGGTGGCGTGTTTCAGGATTTTTTCTAAACAACGCCCACACCTTAGTTAATCCAGAGGGTGGTTTTCACGAGGACGAAAAAAAATTGAATAAAACTAATTTCGGCCATGCTGTCGCATAGAGAATTGAACGATGCTTCAAATGAGTGGTCTCTCGACCCCATTACCCTATTTAAATTCTTGAGTTAGGGGTTGCTGGGGCTAGGGGATTGATGTGTTAATGTCAATTTTGACATCAAAAGTTGTCCCCCAAAAGTCAAGAATCGACGTGTCCGAGGGTTTTTTTAAGAAACCGGTCTAAGTCTCCCAAAACAGGCGTCTTTCCTTTTCAATGGCCCACCCTGTATAGATTATTGCCGAATTATTAAAAGTTAAGGATCGCACAAGCAAATACATTGCAAAACGGAGCACGAAGAACTGAAAGGCTTCGTCCCGTAAAAACGTTTCACAATCGCAATGAACCCCATATTTTCGTCAAATCTGATTCCATTTTGTAATTCGTTACGATTGAAAGGTTTCAAAAATTAATATTATATGATTGTAAGCGCTGTACAGGGTGGCCAAACTTTGGTATTTTAATAGGGAATATCGTAAACTATAGTTCGTATCAAAAAATGAACCTCGCATCCTTGATCTCTTTTTTTGAGAAAAACGCAATAGTGCATTTCAAATTTGGTTAACGTCTTTTGTTTTTCGAGTTTTCGCTTTATGGCTATATCTCGCTTATTTACGAAAATAGGAAAAAATAATTTCTACGTTCTACAGGCACTTTTTTGATCAGAATGCAGTGTGTAGTCAATTCTTTAAAACTTTTCTTGAAATTCGAGTTGTATTTTTTCATTTGGGGCGCCTATGGCATGAAAAAATTACTAATTTTTTTCCGATTCCAACGATATATAGGGTGTACCAATTTTACGACAAAGTTCGGTATATGGCTTATTTCAAGATATTATATTAAAAAATGTTGTTAAGAAAAATAATAGATGTCTACTATACAGGGTGTTACATAAACAAGGTTTTGCTACGGTATACAGAGTCCTTTAAAAGTAATCGACACGTTTATGTTAACATCGTAGCTAGCTTACTGTACGTTACAAAAAAAAACAATTTTTTGCCTAATCGAGTTTCGTAATATGATGTAATATATCCCCTCATTCGATTAAATTTCAATTATATTATTTTCGCTTTTGTGTACAGGGTGGATCGAAACACAGACCTTTCATTTTCTTCCTTCTTTTAAATGGAAAACCCTGTATTTAATAGCACAAATAGAATCTTTGATTATGTAGCTTTAATTTTTGTTAAGCATTCCTTGTACCCAAAGTTTATAAAAACAGAGTTAATTTTTATTGTAAACTATAAATTATTAATTTAAAAGAAAAAAGATAATGAAAGGTCTTAGACCTGAGTTCTGTGTGTATTAATTCTATGATATTTTAAATTTTCTCAAGCATTTTAGATGGTACGAAGAAAACATTTTCAAAGTTAAAATTCCAAAGACTTTACGAGCTTACATTTTACTTACAGTTACTGGCCAATGGTAAATGTTCTCCAGCAGAACAAAAAACTTCTTGGTTCAAAATCAAACTATTTACTACAAGAACTTTTGTTAATGTTTTGTAAGGATGAAAGGGTAAACATTATCGGATGCGAATATGATTCATAAACGCTTATGAAGGAAAACTAAACCAGCAAATCTCTCATTGGTGTAGGTACCGTTTGAGTTTACATCGGTACCACATTTTCAAACTTTTACAAACCAAAACCAAAGGGAAAAAGAACGCACCTACCTCGTTTCGCGACAGCTTTGCATGCCCATTTTCTATTCCTTTAAAGCGTATAAGTTTTTTCACATCGCACTTCGACACCTTTAGAAAGACCCGGCACTCGCGAACGCGGAAACTAAACTGACATAAATTCGAAATTAGGCCATTGAAAATAGCAATCGAACCAGTTCATCGTTATCAGTAGACGACTTTAACAGACATTTGTTAATAAGTTTAAATGACGTAGTACCTGGCCTTTTACAACACACGTGCAATTTTTATTAATTATACTGTAATTTAGAAACACATGTGTGTTTCCTTTCAATTTGAAATCAACATTTGTGCAACTACACCCAAAAATATGTTATGCTCATTTTATAGTAACAATACTAATTCTTTCTCCTTTTTTTTAATTTGACTGATCCTTTATTCCTCTCAGTCTAAATTTTTAGAATATGATTCGTACCTAGAGCCTCCAATAAGAACAGAAATTTTTAAACATGGTTGTTAATTTTTTCCGATATATCGATGTTATGTGTTACTATACAGGGTGGACCATTGAAAAGGAAACATGCCTGTTTTGGGACAGACTAGTTTCTTAAAAAATGCTCGGACAGGTCGATTCTTGGTTTTTGGGGGACAATTTTTGATGTCAAACTTGACACTGACACATCAACCCCGTACTGTCACCAACCCCTAACACAAGAACTGAAATGGGGTTGAGCCCTTCAATTCTCTATACGGCAGCATGGGCGATATTAGTTTTATTCGTAAAGGCTTCTTAAAAGGAAACAATTTGGCGCATATGTTGAACTAAGTAAAATTTCTTTTGACGTTGAATTTTGATGTTTTAATTTTTTTCTACACTTTTCCAAATTGTTATAAATCTAAAAACAATCATGCACTCACATAGAGAATCAAGAAACCTTTGAAATGATGCTCACTCGACCACCTTACCGTAATTTTGGTTATTGTTGTTTGGGGTTGATGGGGCTAGGGGGTTGACCTGACGAATTCAAATTTGACATCAAAATGTACCGTTAAAATGGTCAAAGGTGGCGTGTTTTAGAATTTTTTCAAAATAACACCCCCACCTTAGTAAAGCTAGAGAGTTCTTTCATGGGGACGAAAAAAAATTGAATAAAACTAATTTTGGCCATGCTGTCGTATAGAGAATTGAAAGATGCTTTAAATGGGGAGTCCCTCGACCCCTTTCCCTATTTAAATTCTTGAGTTAGGGGTTGCTGAGACTAGGGGGTTGATGTGTCAATGTCAAAAATCAAGAATCGACCTGTCCAAGCATTTTTTAAGAAAGTGTACCAAAACAAGTGTGTTTCCTTTTCAATGGCCCACCCTGTATATTCCAGGTAATATTCGAGTAGATTAGTTACGCGACCTTCTGCTTCTTTGAGCTCATTGTATCACAAGAGACACCTCTAAATATAAATGTGGAAAAGGAATGGGAAATGGGCTTCAGGTTGAATATCGACCTACATTCTCAAAATGTATCGTTCAAAGAATACCGGGTTATTCAAAAAGAAAAAACAGATTTCAAACATTTATTTCTTCCAAACTACAAAAGATAGAAACATGATTCCAACGTTCATGGAGAGAGAAAAGTTTACAATTTTATGGTATGCATTCAATATGAGCGCCGTGTGGTACACGACAAATGTCCGAACGGTGGCTCTTTTCTTGCCACACACGAATCAACTGGTTTCTAATTAGCGAATTCACAGCTTCAACAATTCGATGGAAGAAGAAAGGGTCATAAACCTTGGTTACAGATATCGCACAGAAGATGTTCAACTTTGGTGAATCTCTTTCATGTTGAATAACTGCCATAGGATTGTCACTTGCCCAAATTCTAACGTTATGGCGATTAACTTTGGAAGAAATAAATGTTTGAAATCTGTTCTTTCTTTTTGAATAACCCGGTACAATGTTTCCTATAAACAGTTATTCTGTGTCACAGAATCTGTGATATGAAAAATTTTATCGGCCATTCTACCAGAAATATGTTGGAGACGTAGTTCTCTTATTGGATTACTGGAAAGGGGACTTCCAAGAAACATGCATTTCTGCTTCAGTGCCTACCATGAGTTTCTAGCGCTAAAAATGTGAATTTCTTTGAACATGGTAGGCGGTTATTAATCGCCCTTAATGTTATTGTCACCATCCTAGTAACGTGTAGAGCGTCCATGTGCTCTAATTAATGTTATAATTACTATTTTTCTATCGATGACTCCTTAGATTTCGTTGTTCCTCACATTGGCAAATTACGTGGTGTTGCGTTTTGTTTTCCTCACTCCTGCATAGCAGAATATTGGTCAGTCCCATGTTGTACAAGGTGCTTATTCAAAGGTGAGTGATCTGTGACTATTTCTGTCGCAAGTTTTATGTTCATCTTACGTGACTTTAAAATGGACGGTGCTAAATCTCCGTTTGGGTTTTCCAGGAAGACCTTGAAAAAATTTATTTGGTATAGTTCTACCTAAACAGCATATCGTTGCAGCTTCCATGGCATGTTCTTATACGATTTATAGTGCACCATATTGTTGCGAGTTGATTAAAGCTCTGTTGGATCTTCAATTAAGTGTTTGGTGATTAAATTAGTATTTGCCCATTGTTCTTTAAATAAATTAGAAGAAGAAAATGGAGAGCTTGGCATCAAGGGTCATCCCTAGGTACTTTGCTGTATTGACCGCCATTGAGGAAGATTAGTAATTGGTTGATCTTTTTATTAGTAAAGTTGATGTATGTTGGTTTGGCTTCGTTGAGCTTAATGTGCCACTTATAATTATGTCTACGTAGTAATGATGTCTGCTGCTTGTGGCAGTGTCCTTGTTGAGTCGTTAATTGAATTGCCCGTTGTCATCACTAGTGTGTCGTCTGCGTATGTAGCAATTGTGCAATTCATCGTTTTTGCCATGTCACGCATACAAGTACAGTACTGGACCCAAGACACTTCCTTGGGGTACCCCGGATTGAATTTCTCTTAGTTCTTCATGTTTAATTCGAAATTTTCGTTCGCCTAAGTACGATTTGATAAGTTTATAATATGGATAGGGAAGATTTGATTTTAGTTTGTATAGCAGGCCGGTGTGCCATACCCGGTCGAATGCTTGTGCAATGTCTATAAATATAGCGGAGCATACTTTTTTATCTTCAAGTTATTTTTCTATGACGTCAGTTATTCTATGAATCTGGTCCATGTTCAATGTTTGCTTCGAAAGCCAAGCTGATGTATTGGAAGGCGAAATGACTAAAGAATTCTTCAGATGATGAAGTATCTTTTCTCTGAAATTCAGGTTTTCCATTTGTGAATTCCATTTGTCTTTTGTATTTTCATGAGTAAATCGACTATGACTTCAACATAAATGGCATTTCTGGCAAAAAGAAAAGGCAGATTAGTAGCTGAGCGAAAATACATCCAACTCAAAGTGGCGCTGCATCATTGGCAGATTTTGATGAGTCCACAGAAATGGTGAACTAAGATCAGTTCCGAGAGAGTTGTTATTTTCCCATTGAAATTCATTTCTTTATCAGCAATGGCTATTGCCAAACTCCTTATTATTTCCATTCATATATTGGGAGGAAATTTTCATATTCCATCTAGACGAACCAATCACATGATTTTCCATGCTGGAGAGTAGATCGAATTTCCCGATTCTTCAGTTTCAAATTTGATGGGTTGATATAAAACGAGATCTTTTTTCCCATATTACCAAACTATTCAAACTTTCAATTGCATTCCAGATAGAATTGATAGGAAAGTTCTGATAAAAAGACACAAAGATCGGAATAATTACAATCTCCAGTAACAGCAACGTTTGCTTTCAGGCAGTACACAGTAATTCCCTTGAGATCGTACCTGGCAAAGTGTAGGTACACTTCAAGAGCGCGATGGCTTGAGTGATCTAGAATTTTCACCTTGTATTCTAAATCCAGGAATTCTGCCCTCGTTTCACCAATGAATACTCCTTGAGGTAGGCGTATGAATTAATTCTCAAACGTGACTCCCTCGTCATTTTGAGTACAATCATAGAGGCGGTTCTGAAAATTTCCAATATCCTTCCTTGATAACGAAGAGGAAAAGGTTATATATTAGTTTTTAACCAATCCTCTTGTCAACCAATTCAGGTGTGCCATTATATTACGTTTCATGGATATTTTTCCTACCCCATGACAGAATGTAATCTATTTTTTAATCGACTTCATAGAAAGATCGGAAGTTTTCGTCGTTCCATTTAAAAAGTTGATGTATAGTTTTCTATTTTTAAATTCAAAATATTGTTGCGCAATATAACTTTGCCGTACAAAAAAAATGCAATAAATTTAAAAATTTTCATACATAAATCTGTCAAACATTCCACATTGAAAATATGCTAAGATATTTATTTTGCTCAAATCGTGAATGTCAATTTGATTTTTTTTTCTTCAATCAATTGAAATTCAAATAAGTTTATTAAATACCGTACAGATCAAAATATATAAATAATGGAATTTTGGAGCACTCAATTTCACTTTCCAATTTCTTTACGAGTGAAAGGAATTTCGCCAATTTAAATGTAATTTATAAGGGTATTTGATAATTTTTCGCTTTTTTTACGTAAAACGAGAGTTTTTATATATGTTAATCAAGTCGATATCGTTACCGAGCCCCATAAACTATTGTAATTTGATTGCATTTACGCTGACGGTGATATTTACGACGTGGTGAGGTGATTTATCGAATTTTCTTCTGTAATGTACGTTTATTACATTTTTAACAGACCGTGATTACCATAATTTTTATAACGACGCCAATAAATAGGACAAATAAACGAGTAAACGTTGTTTCGTTTTGAGTGTTGTAAACAACATCCGATGTCACCTCCTACAATATAACATATAACAAATTAGAGCAGACATTTTTTATCTTGGTGGTTAAGACCATAAAAATTTATTCACTCGAACTACAGCTTTTTATCCTTTTTCAACGAGTTTCCTTTGAGAAATCGGATTTTTTTTGGACAATTTTCGTGGCTTTGCACCACGTCACTAGAAGAAAGTTCTTAAATGATACTAATAATACCTACATTAGGACGTAACGGTACCTAATTTTGAATGTCAGCTTGAATGTAAAAACCTGCAAAAAATGTTGGAAAATTACAAAAATGGAAGATGAAATTTCAATAAAAAGTCAGAACTGATAGGAATAAAGGTAAGTTCACATGGATAGTATAGAGAACAAAGTAGTTTGAATATTCAGTGATAGCAGAGCTGCCGTCCAGGAACGGTCACTGGAAAATTAGGATGGTTTCCAAATGCCACCACACACTAGAGCGAACAGTAACCAATAACACCCTCGAAGGACATGTAGGGATAAAAGCCAATGTGAAAACCGATGCATTAGACCCACAGACACCAAATCACGTGCTTGGTGGTCCATAAGCGGCTCTTCCACTTGCAGTACTACATATAACAACCTAATAACTCAAGATGGAAATTGATGTTAGACTCTTGTCATGCGGGCTGTATGGCACGTTTGTGCACAGAGTCTCTAGGAAGAACGCAGCTACCGCATGGTCTTGTAGAAGATGCACTTGTCCAACTCAAAGAATCCATGATGGCTGGAGATGGCAACGATTGTAGCCGTTTTCTCAACCAGGATTCTCAGGTATATCTCACGTGTGGAATAGCTTGAGTAACGTTGTGGAATCGGGCGGCTCCAAAGAAGGAAGAAATGACCCGGATATAAAGCCTATCTCTACCCAGTTCCATTAAGGTAGACCCTCAGATACAAACGTATTTCTGAATTACAGACAAATTAGATGCTCCTTTAAAATGTACTGCATTGTATTTTGGCACAAAATTGTATTTAATTAGGGTGGAGCTATATAAACGTTAACCGGGACCCCTCTCCCCAACTAAAAAAATTAACATAAAAAAATATTTTATGTGTAGAGGGGGAAGAGAACTAAATTTTTAAGTCAATTAACGCATAATTATGAAGAAGGTTGCCTTAATGAACATTCTCAATCAAGAATCTTCCGCCTATAAACCTAGTAATTAGGGGGACACGCTCGGAGGGTAATAGTATCCTGTTCAAGTTGACAATCCCCACTCAATACCGCTGGAGAAATAATTCAAGCGAGAAAACGCTGAATAGAATCGTAAAATACAGAGGTTGCTCCACAACTAGCAAGGATATCGGCTCTGGAGTGTAGGGGAGCAATGAAGGAGGCCACAGAATTCCTGCAGTCATGGCACAAAAAGCAGCTCTCTTCAAAGAGAGACTTGCTAAAAAATAAAACTTACAGACATTCAAACTGTCACACTAGTTCCCATGAGCGTGCGAGAAGTGCAAGCAAGAAACAACTTATAGGACCCGAACCGGCCCATGGGGGATTATTTTTTATAACGCAACCAAAAAGGAGCTTCTGACAGAACACTGCAAACATTGGTCAAAAATTCCAAAACAGATCCATGGCAAGATCTTCTTGGAAAACCCAAATAATAAGAATTTAGTAAAGTCCATCGTAAAATTAAACAGGACAAACATAACATAGGAATACACTAGAATGATTACAGCGCTCCTTACGTATGCTTCACTGGTATGATGGCATGTGAGCTTCACCCACAAGAACATACAAATACTTGGCGAGGTGCAGCGCAGGGCCTGCCTTCGAGTTACGACCCCAACAACCTACCGCTACTAAACCTAATAATTAGGACAGAGGCGCTCAGATGGGCATCCGGCTAAGAGTCAACGGCGATGAGGAATCGTCAAAGGTGAGAGAGGAATAGGTAGGGCTACAAAATCTCTGTAAGCCTGTGGCAAAAAGCGACTGTGTTCCAAGCCGAGGTATGTGCGACTATCACAGCAACTGCTCAGCTATTAAAAGAGAAACCTTGCTAAAACGAAAATCTGATCTTTCTGGAAAACCCAGACGAGGATTTGGCAGTTTCCATTTTAAGAGTAAGTAAGACGAACATAAAGCTCGCCACTGCAGTCTAAATATACACATGCGCAACATGACACTGGCAAATAGCTCGATATGCAGGCATTTGGTGCGGAAGATGAAACGCCATCTCTGCCAATATAAGGCTTACACAAAGGCAAATGAAAACTTACTTGGAAATAAAAAGATTACGCACTAAAACCTTGGCATTTGTTAAAGATACAGGTATCTTTAGACAATAGCGGGGGGTATAATAGACCAAAAGGTCGCAGTGCAGGAACCACTCGGAACCACCCCTAGATATTAATATAATAATGAATGATAGTACTCTTTGACATATGGGATATGAGGTTTAAGACATAACGTAGAAATAACCCTAGTCCTCAATGGCACGTAAATTGGTGTTGACTTATCTTATCTTTCGTTGAACGATGTTCAGGTCGACTTTCCCAATTTTTCTGTAAATGCACCCCTCAATTCTTACTTATTTTGGGCTTCTATCCGTTGCCATAAACCTTTCAATCCGAGCTCGTGGGGCATTCCTCTTGGCACCCAATTATTTTATTCCAACTATTCTCGAGACCACTTGGCATAAGGAGACAAAGCAGGTCAGGCTAAAATATTTTATCAACGTTCTGATAATGGGTGTTACCATTGAATAAAGAATATATCTTTCACTAACCGGTGTTACGTAAAGTAACCAGTTTGGGTAAGCATCCTTGACATCTAAAAGCTCCTCCTCGAATTCGACCCACATAGACTGCTGGACCTCATTCGCTGAAATAGCGAACCTGACTAGAACTTTGTCAGCAAATTTAGCCTTTTTCTCATTTGGGCGGATTTCAATATGAAAAATGTAAAATTCATCGTTATCTTTGTGAATGTGACAACTTAAAATATGTTTCATCATCCATTATAATCACGCAATTTCTCAAAAGATCCCTATGACTCTGAGCCCTCCAACGTCCATGTATCTTTTCGAGATGTGCATGGATTTATTTAAAACAGTTCCCCTTTTTTCGAAAATGCCCATAATTTCTGGCCATAATCTTCTACACGTGCGGTTATGACGTTAACCCAGCTTTCGACCAGAGTTGCAATTCTGTTTTAATCGCTTTCTACCAGCCTTTTAACCCTGTATTGTGTTAAAAGATGAGATCTTCCAGTTTTCGTCAAATAATGCAAGGTATACTCTTCATATCTTTCCAGGGAGGTAGTACAAAGCACCCAATTTGTGGTCTAAGTATGCGTGGACCACGTCCACTCTCCTATCTTAATCCAGAATCCACTCTTCCCAACTTGTAAGTTCATGGTGGAGTCAGAGGCTCAAAAAGGGGTAGTGATTGAATTAATAAAAGCTCCTCCTCGAATTCGACCCACATAGACTGCTGGACCTCATTCGTTGAAATAGCGAACCAGACTAGAACTTTGTCAGCAAATTTTGCCTTTTTCTCATTTGGACATATTTGAATATCAGTGATGTAAAATTTTAAGTTGTTTTATTAATTCTTCCCAACTTGTTATTGTCCTATAAATAAACTCGTATAAAATTTGTCAATTTTACTTAGACTTAGAAACGCGATTATCAATTTTTAAGCAATAGGTATGTAAAAAAGTATTTTGTAAATTTATTTATCTCCACTCCAAGTGCCGTCTTCACAATAGAAGTAAAAATAATTGATCGAAATTAGGCAGTTACAACAAAAACTTTGGTTACAACAACAAAATATACTCAAATTTAGAGTGTATTGCATGGTGGAAATCTACTCATATATTACGATACACTGTATGGCATTTTACAAATCGATTTATAAATGGAAAAAAAAGATAAATGAAAAGAAAAATGGTCCAATTTTAACAAAAAGATACAAAAGAAAAGAATAATGTAAATGCGAAGTATTTAATCGCAATTTTCTTTACAAAGAAAAAATACAATAAATTAACGTAATGGAAACAACTGTCTTGCCTATTACACGCAATCCATCGTAATAAATTATAAATAAAGTGAATAATCCCCTTTTGTTGCTGGATTTAAAGAATGAACTGTGATTTCTTGTCAAAGGTTAAAAACGTTACAATGATGGCATTAAAGCAAGATTTCAAAATGTGTGTTGTGAATATTTTAAAATACCTTTCAATAGTGTGAGTATCGGTAAAAGGGATAAAGCAAAGGTATTGTAGTGGATTATTGCTTTACTTTTTATTTTTTTATATTTAAATTTTTTTTTCTTTTGCTTTGTTGAAAGTCGCTGCATTACTTACTCCCACAAATGCGTAATCTTCTTTGTTGTAGAATTAGTAAGATACTTTTTATGCAAAATTTACAATGGTTTGTTCGTAGAATAATTTAAGGTGGATGAAATATTCTCGTTTCGTGTTAATGCTAGATCAGTAACAGCTAACTCAGCAACAGAATTATTGATCTTCTTGCAATGCAAATAGACCCGAATTATTGAAAGAAGGAGACAGTTTCTCACTATGCAGTTGATAGTATTTCCGTAGTCGTCAATAATGAAGATTTATGGAGAACTGATTCAATAAAATCTAATCATCAACATCCACTGTGGCTTAAAGGATTCGTACTGAAGAGAATGTTAAAGGATATTAATAGACAAAATCACGTCAGGGTAGAAGTGGGGTACGATTTCTCCCGGAAAGTAAACGGGTTAAACGAGGGAAGAAATTATTTGTACAGCTAGAGAAGAAAACTCGAGCTCAAAGTTTGAGCGAGAGTTGAGAAAACATTTTCTTGTTGTGTTTTACACAGATTTATAGGTAGAATATAAAATTTAAAAAAATATTCATGAAATCGCCTAAAAGAATGAATCGTAAAAAGGACACGCCTTGGTTTTCAAATTTCTAAGGGCGAATTATGCTTTCTTTTAAGGAAAAGCTTGGTACATAATCTGAAGAAGTTTCGCTTGCTTCTCCGAGGAGTTATATTATTCAAATGAGAAGGAACAACTGAGATATTTTGAATTAATGTACCTGTTTCGAAACGATCCATCAGGGATATTGTATATCCTGAACACTAAGTTTAACTCTCTTGAGCGCAATATAAACGGTAATTTTAAATGAAAAATTTAAGCTTAGGGTGGCTGATTACCATGCGAAGGAACTGTCAAGTTAGCATTGAGGAGAATTTTATAAGACTCTTCTCCTTACCCTCTGAAGAGAAAATGGTACTATTTACGAGGCTGTTCACGCCTATGTGAACCTATAGGAACTCACGAGGTGTTCCTGTATATAGAAGTACCAAACGATACCACTGTACAAGAAAAATCGAATTCTGAGTTATGGTACAACAGTTATTCAAAAAGCCTAGACAATTTGTAGATGGTCCAAAACACCGAACATGTCTAAATCTCCAATAGCCATTTTGGCCAAGCTAACATATGGCCGACTGTGTACAATACTAGTCTTCCCACTACTTACTACAATTGGGATACACTACTACACTACATTTAAATCAGTGAACCGCTGAAACGGAGAGCTCAACGATTATCTCACTCAAGTGATCTCTCAGGACACGACTGCTTAGAGCTTATTCTTATAAGTTTAATTATGAAGATTTCCCGGACTGCACAGTATGTGTAGCAGTTGAGGAGAGCGCTGAACATGCTTTGTTTCAATGCCCAAGATAAAGTGCCTCTAGCGCGATTGTTGCGGAACAGCTTACTCGCCGCTCGGTGCTCGCCGAGATTAAAATAAAATCCCTAGGCAAACTCGTAAAAAGGTCCTGAACGGATCTTTGTCAGAGATAAATGAAGCCCCCATAGAATCCTCACGTACCTAGTAAACTCCATCAACTCTATTTTCAAAAATCGATTGAAGACAAGTTGTGGGTAAAATTGTAAATACATATATTATTATTATTACGAATATTTTTTTAAAAATTATGAAAAAGAAATTTTACCAACGAACCAAAATAGATAGACATTACCCTGTCGCTATTATTGCGATTTCGAGAAAAGCGAGTAGGATCCATATTACCGATACATCTAAATGTTTTAGCACTACAGGCCATTGGGCCCTTGGCTTACAAAATCATCCATCTTACAATCCTTTTATGCCCATTTTAGTATTTTATAAAAATAGAATAAAAAATAAAAATCAACTAATCATTCTCATTGTGGCCCTTCACCGGTCTCTGTCTCTTGCTACTTCCAGTCCACGATTCCTTTGGTTCTCAGATCTTCTTTCACTGCTTCAATCAATTTCCTCCTTCTCTTCTTTCCTCCGCCTCCCCCTATTAACACGCTCTTTGCGTTTCTATTCTCTGCCATTTTTGATACGTGTCTTGCCCTTTGTGTTGTTACCATTTGCAATATTCTAGGTTGTCCGTACTTCTTCATAGCTTCCTCATTTATTCTTCTCCTCTTACTCAGTAGTTTCCTTTCCCATATTTCTAGTTTTTCCTCCACCTTCTTATTCAATATCCACGTTTCGCTTTCATACAGCACTACCGGTCGGATGACCGTGTTGTACTTCAATCTCAACATCATAAGGGCTCTATTTCCTTTTGTAATTCCTTTCTATCTCTTCTTTATATCTGATGATATACAATAATAAAGATGGGCATATGAAGAAAATTATGAGAAGCATTTCATTCACAGACTTCAAAATCTTTGATCCTTTCGAATTTCTTGCTCTGTCAATTAACTCACTAAAGTTGGTCTAAGTTGAAAGAAAAATTAGAAATTGATTTTCTTCTTCTTTAAAAGTTGTTCTCGAGATAAAATTGCACCTCTTAGCTGACATTTTGAGTAAAGTTTCGCAGCCCTGATTTTCTAATAGACATAGTTGACAGTATTAAAAAATGATAATTAAAGAATTGTCATTACAACTTTGGTGTTAGAAGTAATTTAGAGCCAAATAAAGTATTGTAAACTGTTAAGGAGATGAGGCTGGTCTTGCTCGGGATGGAAAGAAAAATGCTAGTAAAACAGTCGCCACCAATAGAATTGACTCAAAATAACAAAGCCACATGTGGGAGGCTTGGCAAGATGACTTTAATTGGTACGCAGAAGCTGTGGAGCTGGATCATCAGCCAGAAAGATTGAAAGTAGCCGTTTTTATGTCAGCGAGCGGTCAGCGAAATTTTCGAGAGATTTAATATAACACAAGAACAACTGTTCACCTCAGGAACTATGTTGCTCGGTAGATGATGTGCTTCCGCAGTGGCAGTACTTCTTGTATTCTGTTCTGGAGGTTTAGGATTTTGTTGGCGTGGTGCAGGTATTGAATTTTGCAGTCCAGAGTGGCTGAAGGTTTCCATGGTATTCGTGGGATGAATGAAATGTCGATTTCGCCAAACATTTCTGCCATCGTCCATATGCACGTTATAAGATCTCTCTGACTTTCGCTCGGCAAACACACTGGACGACCAAGTCTTATCGCACTCATCAAATCTGACGCATTCTGCTGTTCTCTTACAGTTGTCAGAGATGAGTTGAGGGTTCAACAGGTTTTTACTGGCACAAAGTGGACTGCGTGTTCTTCTACTAGAAAGTCATTTCCGATCCTGGTGTATTAATCCCGTTTTTTGTAATTGAACACATTGCATGAATCAATTGCCTTTGCGATACCCTCCGTCATCCCAGATCAGAACAGAAACTCTCTAGCTCTACGAAGCGATGATGTCTGAAGGCCGTAGTGACCTTATGGATGTTTCGCAGTACACGTGGTATTTCTTCTTTCGGGACCTATCACGCGATCTCCTTTAAATAAAATCCCGTCTGTATGTGAAAGTTAATCTCGGAACGTGAAATTATTCCTTATGGCTTTCAGTACTTGGTCACTCCTGTCGGCCATCCAACGGTGATAAGATTCATTAGCTTCCACAAATTTGGATCATATGCTGTAGATACTTCGTACCTCTCTATCGCACTGTCGGTCAGGCACGTCATGAATGAGACATGAACCTCATCCTCATCAGATTCTTGTGGTGGCTCTAACTTGCTGAGTGTGTCTGCAATGTAGTGTCTGTCTCATATAGCATTTTATGGTGGTAAGTGGATACATTACGAACCGAGAAATATGAAGACGTTTACGTTGACCCGCTCGCGTGCAAGTCTCGTGTTGCACTGTAACAACAAGCAGTAAAAAAAAGGATAATCATCCTTGTACCATAAGAAATCACATTATGAACGTATTAAAGCTTGATTTATCTCATACACATCTCATCTCATGCAACGCCTTTCTCGCCTCTTCTTGCGAAGTCACGAAAAGAATCGCCATAGTCGGCAGTAAGTATACAAATGAAGAAGTGGTTTATAATCAAATTTAACAATCGCAGTATTGTTTGACTGGCTTATGTACGTATTATTGAACTAATAAATTACATTCCGTTTTACTGTTTGCGATAAAATACTGTCGCGTTTTTTACAGCATTTGAAAATTAAAATGACATTGAATTAAACGACCGCGTGGAATTCTTTGGCAGTTGTAAAATTGGTTACATTTTTGACGCTACACCTCTCAATTAAACCCATATTTTACACCACCCAACCTGTCCGCCTATTAACAACAAAAATACTACAGTAAAACGATGGTATCACATCAAACCTTCTATAAAATTTTACACTGATATCAATAATAAAAAGAAATTTAAAACCAAAACGATGTAGATACACATACATATAAATAGGTTTCGGTATATCACGCTATAAAAATTTAAAACGTTCCATTTGTCAATGAAAAATTCTAATGGATCGTTAGACGAAATCAAATAAATTTAACACCTTCCTGTCAAACGTGAACTATATATTGGAAAACTTCAAATGAAAGAAAGGTATCGTAAAATTTATAGGTCTACTTTAAATATATTATGGCGGTCATCCCTTTTTTTCCGTTTTTATTAGTCTTAATACGCCTTTTTCAAGTGCATAATAATGCATCTTCCACCTCGTCTTCGTGCCGGAAAATTCTCCACATTATCCTCATGCCGGTGCTTGGCTCTAAGTAAATAGTAACACAATAGATAATCAAATCTCACAGATTGGAAATTGTTTGATTTGTTTTTCGAAGTGCAAACAGATCAGAACGATCTACATTTCGATTGTGTTTTGCAAAAATATGCATTACAAAGCGTTTATAAAGTTGTGTAATCTTTGAAGTATTTGCGCACACAAACGACACGGCGGGTATATCGATTCCCTTTTAAGTTCGATGCAACGTGTGCAAAACTTTTAGAAACTTAGGTATGAAAAAATGGACAATTCGTACCTACCCAAGACAATTGGCAGGCACCCTACGATCGTCCGTAGATATATCTTTATTATAGCTTAGAGTAAATGAAGAACTTTTTAAATGCTTTCAAATCCCAAAGTAAAGGTTTACAACAATCCGCTGGAACCTGCTACGTGGTCCTGGAGAACATTGTATGTGTGCAAATTGCGCGGATGCGAATTGTTATGGCTGTGGAGCTTAAAGTACTGCACCGATTTTGATGAAATTTAAAACTAAGGCCTATAAAAAAACTACATCGGTAAAACAAGCTTCTCGTCAAAATCAGCCCAAAGGGGCCCAAACTAGGGGGGTTATTATGGAAGCAAACATTCAAATTTTAACCCAAACGAATTTCCCTTGGTGAAAAGTTAGTAGACGTGGTTACAAGTAAAACGCCGCTTTTCGTTTGTTTCTAAATTCAAAATGGCGGCCAATACGACATCCAAAAAAATGTAACCACTAACATAAAACAACCGACAAGGGCTGAAGAGGATAATAATCCTGAGCAGCCCAAACAAAACGTACTAACCCAAAATGAATTGTAAATATAAATACTTCTTATAACAATAAACGTTTTTTGAATTGAATTGAATTGAATTGAGCAATTCTTCAAGTTTTTAATTTTTAGGGTCTAGCTCAAGAACCGTTTAACTTAAATAAAATTTGAAAATTGGAAATTATCGCCAAGGGACGGCTAGACCTTTACTTATAATTGGTAAAGATCAAAAATTAAACGTAGCCAATTTATTGGCGCCCAAAATTGGTCAAAAATTAAAAGGCGATTTTCTCAAAATCTGCTCCAAGCTTTTCTTTTTATTTTTTGAAATGTTATACACATAGTTCATGAAAAACTATTGGCACTACATTTAATTCTTTATTTCCCATAGGTGAGGGGGATGAATGTTTGAATTTGAAAATTTGATATTTTCATAACTTTTTTGCTAACAAAGTTGAAGAAATAAAATTGTACAGTGAAGTAGAGGACATACGACTCTTTTAATCGAGTATAATAAGTATATCAATTTACTTCCGGCCTAGCCGGAAATGAACAAAATATTAAAAATATTTATTACATACCCTGTATATTATTTCAGGAGAAAATGAAAAATGGATTTTTTATTACAACTACACACAATATATTTCTATTTTTTTCTATCCGGAAATTGACAAAATATTAAAAATATTTATTACATACCCTGTATATTATTTCAGGAGAAAATGAGAAATCGTTTTTTGATTACAACTATACTACACACAATACATTTCTTTTTTTCTATCCGGATATTAACAAAATATTTAAAATATGTTCGACATACCCTGTATATTATTTCAGGAAAAAATCAGAAATCGTTTTCTGATTACAACTATACTACACACTCTACATTAATTTTATTATTTTTTTGAGTTATTACGCAAAAACTATTTTATTTTGAGTTCTTATGCAAAGAACTACTTGATTTAATAAGTCATTGTAGTAAACACGGAAAAGTTGTGTGCCAGTTTACTGGTCATTCAATTTTGCTTAGGAATGGAAGTCTGTCCGTACTTATTATTCGGAAAATGCACTTTTTTCTTTTCAAATGGACATTGCTGCCTTTCCCTCAAATAACAATCAGTTTGTTTTGTATTTTAGTATGTACGTTAACTATGCCCTTTAGACCTGCAGTTTTTCTGGCCCCTTTCTCCGTAAGAAGAGAATTAAATTTGTGTTTTTCCATGTTTCTACTATACTTAAAACTCTCTGTACCATAACTGATGTAGTCTCTTCAAATTCACGTACTACAATCACTATGTCATCGGAATAGCCAACTGCAGCATTGACCGTCGCTTCAGCTGCAACCCAACACAACTAGCGATGAGAGAACTCCTCCCTTCGGATATTCAGCTTTTATGTGAGGCCATGATGTTCCTCTGTTTCAGCATGATATGTATCCTTCTACACACGGTAATATGTTTCCTTTGTTTTCCTAGTCAGTTTTAGTTGATTTTAGAGAGGTATTACCAAAAACCATCTTTAACCTTAGGATGCATAACATGAGTCTGAAAGACTCACTAGAATTTTAAATTTGCGACAATTTTGAAATGTTACACACAAATTCTTTGTCCTCTTAGAAGTGCCTCTGGGCAACCTTTAAGGATTATAATCTGTAATCACATTTCAAAAATTAATTTTTCTTATCAAAGAAAAAATATTATTTGCAACTACCCGTGAACTGCATAGCACGAGTCTGTGGGTATTTTGTCGTATATTATTCAGTCTCCAGTGAGGGAGATTGAGTATTGTTGGTGATTTTGTTGTGTGGGATGCGCCGTCACTCGTACCAATTGTAGACAACACCGTTGAGTAATTGAATAAAATGGATTTCATTCAAAAACTCGTATATAAGGTAAACGGCGGTATGAGCACCTTGCGATACGCAAAGTACGAAACACCTACCTGTAATGTCGTGATTTGTAAAAAGTGTGTCACAAAAACTGATAAAATGTAGTCAACATGTATGCTGTTAGTCTAATAATTCACTCTAATCCTTTACAATAAACCGAAATAAAATAAGTTCCACGGGTGTAGCTATATGTGAGTCTTTGAGACTCATGGTATGCATTAAATCATTAATGTATGTAGAAACAGTCATGCATCCTAGGGTTAAGGCTGCATAATGAAAAGAAATAACACTTTCAGCCGTGTCCACTAACTTGCGGATAACAAGTTCACGTGTTTTACCTGCTTGATAGGTACAGCATTAGTATTATTTTGTTGATGGACTCTAGTCTAGTCGCAGTACATCCACTCATCCACCTTTTCGTCCGTCCTTTCCTGTAAGGCTCATTGGAGTTTAGGATCTATTGAAATTCGCCCCTCATTTTGCCTTCCTAGTCGGACTATGGTTTTAGGTGAAGTCGGTGTAACCTATTCTGCCGTAATATTTTGATTTATTACAAAGCTTTCTGGTCTGTACACGTAATCAGGAAGAGCCCCTTACATCACCAGGATGCTGTTCTTGAGGTTCTCCTCTCCTTCGTGAGACGGCTTTCCTCAAGACCACTTCTGATGGCAAGATTTACTTTCATGTCCTCCATTTTCAGCGGAGTTTGGGCTGTGGATGAACAATGTTTGAGTTTTTCTTTTAAGTTCTTTCTATTATTAGTTTTTCTCGGATTTCTGTATATAACTGTAGTCGTTCCAGTTCATACAATGTCAAAACGGATATGTCTTGTTTTCCGACACACGCCATCTGTATACACTGCGTTGCAAGCAGTAAGTGTTTCGTGTGAATGATGGGAGTTAATAACTATACCGAGATCTGGTATCTAATCTGCTTTCTTGTGTTATAAATAGATGTTCATTATTATTTACTTTAATTAATGTGCTTTGTAGAGTGGTTTTTACATTTAGATGTATTTCTGCATTGTGTGTGGTTAATTAGTTCGTGTGTTCCTATTGAAAAAAGGAATAAGTTATAACAAAGAGTATATAATATAGAATGTACACTAACTATATGAAGTAAGTGAAACAATTAGGTTTCCCATTTTATTTATTGATTCACACAAATTCAACAATTTGAAACTTTAATACAGTGCATTTTAACGTGAATATTACATTAGCTTCGCATGAGAAAGAAAACTGAAGATCAAAAAGTGAACTTATTTAGAAAAATATTTGTGAACCACAATCTCCATGATAAAAACAATAAATGCAAATAATATACAAATCCCCCAAATGGCAAAAACACCTGATAAATGCTGAAGCGTTAATACCACAGGTTCATCGTCGTCTTCGTGCTTGATAATCGTAAAGTTGCGAAGAAGTTTTTTCATATCGGCATCAAATACACCAGATTCCTTCCATCTTTCAATTGCTGCATTTATAGATGACATAAAGTAATGAGGTTCCGGCAAACCCAGAAACACTTTTCTATTTCTTGCGTATCTGTCGTCTATTATAGTACTTGCTTCATCATGGTTGCTAAGGACAAGAAGTTTGTCCGTGTTAAGTATCAAGTAAATGCACTTTTTTTCTATAAATGGTGATATATCGCCTCTTTTTAATACAGGAATCAATTTGTTCTGTATTTTAGTATATATTATATCGCGTGGTTTACTTTCTTGAAATAAAACATTTTTCACTCCATTGGCATCGCAAACAGGCAATTTCGAATTTGCGACGTCTTCCAAACTTTCAATTTTGTTGTTATCAATTGGTGAGGTTAATGCTGTGATGAGTTTACAGTTGAACGCCGTTTGTATTATTATCACGTAGAACAAGTACATGAGAAAAATATTACGCAACATACCGATGTGAGGTGTTCTTCTTATACAGCCACACGTAGATAAAGAAAAAATGTTAATAAGTACGTCACAGAACTTTCCACCGTACGGAGATTTTTTTATTTTTAAGATTATCCACCATACCAACAGTGTAATAAGAAATATTAATAGGACTGCAATCCACACTTCATATTCAAAAATTGCAGCGATTACCTCCAACGTGAACAGGTTGTGATCAACTGGACTTACGTACACTAAATAGCTGCGATATATTTCGGAACTTGTTTTTAGTTTGCGGTATTGAATAATTGAACTCGTAATATATCCTATACGTGTAATATTATTTCTTCTTAGTACTTCCTCATCAGATACGTTTCTAATTTGTTTATGTAGAATTGTAATATTTAAAGCATGTGTGAGGTACACGAAGCTCATATTAAAAGTCATGTAATCGAATTTCGACACCCGATTTGTGTCGAAAGCTAAAGAACACCTATTGAGATTACGAAGAGGTTTCGGAAAGTCAACCACCAAGCTAGAACATGATTGCTTAACAAGCTCTTGCACATTAGTTCCACAATAATTTTTCGGATGAAAGGGATCACTTGAATACACGCAATACCCCTGGTTTCCTTCAACAACGACCAACGCATTTACAATATTGAATTTCCACAGAAGTTTAAAAACCATCTGGATATCTTGCGACAGTATTACCACTAAAAATCTTCCAAGTGCCGATTCTTGAGAATTCCACACGGTGCTCTTTTGCAAATTCTCCAACAAACTTGAGAGTGATGAGATATTTTGTGCAAGTATTAAAAAGTTGTATCCATAACCCCATGTGTGACCACGCATCGATTGATACACATCTATAAAAACGTGCGGAATTTTCGAAGATAAAGTCGAAATGTCATAGTTGTAATCGTCTTGTACGACGTAAACGGAAGAGGCTTCACAAAACAACTTTTCCATAGTGTGAGAAACACACTGCTGTAGTTCATCGGATGGATCACTGATTTCTAAGCTTCCATTTACGCCTTTACACATTATAAAGAAAAACAAGCTTAGAATGATAACCGGAACCATCTTACCGAACACACCGCCACGTACAACAAATTTATTGAAAATGGAGTAGCTATTGACGCATTTGGCCTAGATTTTCTAATGTTATACGTGTACCTTTCAATATGAATGATGAATTACATAAAATTACAGTTAAAAAACAGCTATTTATGGCAATGTGAACCGGTGAACGTGTTATTAACAGTGGAATACATCAAATTGATTTTTATTATTTTTCTTTTTTTAGAAAGTGAAAGCAGATGATAGTGAATATTTTGGATAACCCCTTGTAAGCTGTGCATTTAATTAAATGTAATAGATAGGTCACCAAACCTTCCCCATACAGGAAATTTATTGATTTATTAATTATACACATCCATCTAAGGATTAACGATTGTTGATTAAATTTCTAATTACGACATGTTTCGATAATAATTGAAATTATCATCATCAGGTAAAGCTAATCACGTTGTGAAACGGTGTGAATCAATTAATTAAAACATTTAAGAATGAAAAAGTAAAATTTGATGAAAAGCGGGGTTCACAAATTACATGGTGCCAAGCGAGATATCACTGGACGCAAGTAAACTCAATCAGAAGCAGGGATTAATAAGAATAATTAAATTGAAAATTGGCCAACAAAGAACGCCATGAGGAAAATTTCGAATAAAATAAAATTATGAAATATAAAAATATAACGCGGGGGCTCTATTGTAAACGACAATGAGCACCAACATACCTATATTGGTGACCTATCCATTTCAGTTAATCAATATTATTTATCACCATTTTGTGACACTTTTCACACAATTTCAATTTATATACTGTGCATTTAATTGTTTTTCACAAACTTTTGTATTCTTAATAATTATATTAATACCGAAAGGTAAATAAGGATGTGATAATAATAATAATATTTATATACTTTAATGAAGGTGTTCTGATATATGTAACTTTCGATCGAATCGAGGTGATCGAATCATGCGAACGGTTTCACGAAGACCATCACACGGAAAATCCTTTAATATCCAAGTTCATGAAGAATATGGCGGAAATTAAAGCGAGCCCAGCAAGTACAAGAGAGGAAATCAAGGCTGAAGTACAAAACATTGGAAGAAATTACAATTAAGAAGGAAACAAGAAGAAGCGGTCAAGAATGGTTAGAGCTAAAGAACAAAAAAGTTGTACAAAAGAATTATGTACCTACTGAGAAAGGAAATAAGTGTGACGGTGAGTGGAATACAGCAGTGATTTAAAATAAGTAACGGCAACATTATAAATCAAGAACAAGAAGAAAACACAGAAATCGAAGAAGGTATCGGTAAAACTAAAGGTAATTATTATACACATCTTTTCCATTTATTACTCACATCTAAATTAGACTTATTCTACTTATGTATTGAGTATTTAGTCCAATCAATATACATATATTGTAGAGTGCATGGAATATGCGGGAATTTTTAACTTCAGGACTTTGTTAGGAATAGTTAGTAGGTTAACATACTAGCAGTTCCCACCCCTGGGAGCTGAGCTTAAGGTGGGAAGGTTTGGGAGGTCATTTGGGTTTTTAAATTGTATCTCGGAATCGATGGATTCTAGAAAAAAATATTTTAAATAAAAATGAAACCTAATTAAACTTCCTATAATAGCTATTTATGATATGAATGTTAAAAGTTCTATTTTATTTTATGAGTGAAAAGTTTGCGAAACGAGCGAAGCGAGTGGAGCAATTTCACGAAAAGTATTTTTAACACGCTACTCTGTAAACGTCGTCTTTTAACACTCTTGACAGCCGTTAAAAATGTCACTTTTAATGACAATGTACAAAAAATTGTTTCCATACATATTTATCGAATTTTCAACGGTTCTCTAGATATACAATTTTCGAAAAAATCATTTTTGTCAAACATTTGCTTGTAATGCCTCCCACGATCGTTTCTCAGAAACATTTCCTGAAACGAAGTTATAGAGCATTAAATTTCCTTTAATTTGATGTAAGGAAATTTAATGGGCTCTCATTTTTACTTAGAAGAATTTTTTCTAGATTCTTACCGTTTCCGAGATATAATCGAAAAACCGAAAAATGGCCTCTCCTCCCCTTCCCACCTTAAGCTCACCCGACGACTGAGACTTTTAGTATGTTTACCTACAAACTACTCCTAACAAGGCCCTGATGTCAAACAATTTCGCATATTCCATGCATGAACTCTGCACCCCTCTTTTGAGCACTCATTGACGGGACTAATTATACACATCCCTCCCACGGGTGCCGGAGGCAGCAAGTTGGAAAAGCAAACGTTTCGCCTTATATAAACCGGAGAATATGTTATGGCAGCGTCCGACGAAATTTGACGGGAATTTAAGGAACAATCTTCCTAAAAATTTTCTTAAAGCGTTAGAAAACTACTTGTAACATTTTCAAACAATCGAACAAGGAAAAACCAACAGTCGTCATGGGCAGTATTAAAAAGTAAGAGTCGGAAAAATTTCCAAACATTCAAGGAAGGCTTTTTGAAGCTGTTTTGGTGAGAACAAATCCAAGACAAAATCAGATTGTTGAAAATCTACAGCAGCCGTAAGCATTGCTTAAAGCTCTCTAGCTTTTGTGAGGAAGATCAAATTTATTCACAGTTACCTAAGTATACATGATGTGTGTTTGTGTGTAGTTTAGGTTTCTCACTTGCAATCCATGTTGTCCATGGCCTAAGGCGTAACTGGGTTTCGCAGCTACGTTTGCTTTCTACCGATGCAGAAGATACCTTAGAATTAAGTTGAGCTTTGTTCTTAGCATTGACGTTCACAGTGCTGTTGAGTTACTATAGTATAAAATGTGTACTATGAAAGGCGTCCTGGATTGAGTAAGGAAATTTTTATTACTCCAAGGCTGTCAGCTGTGTGTCTTTTTCATCGAATCACAGTCACCACTCCTATACCTAACAACCATAGTAAGGGAAAAAAAGAACTTTTGCATTATCCCGTTAAGTTTCGATGTGGAAAAATCTTAGAAAAAGGGATGTAATTTAGAAATTCGTCGACTTGGAGGGTTCCTTTAATGATGGGGCGTTTAACTTAACATGCCGAAATTGCACATGGTGTCATCACGATGTCGAAACAGACTGCTTAGGAAGTGGTAATCTTATTACGTACATTAAGTTTAGCATCGAGTAAAAAATGCGAAATTCAAATATAAAGAACTTTAGTGCCTAATTGAATTTTTGAAGGAAATGCGTGCAGTTTAAGATAAAAGTTATGACATAAAAAGTGTAAGGATTTTTTAACAGAGAGGTTAAACTCCAAACTTAGCGAACTTTTATAAAACCTTCTTACTCTAAATCACATAGCGGTTGCTTCAATGAAAAGACAAGAGACGGATGGCCACATGATGTAGATCCATTTTAACTGTCCTAACCAAGACTAGACAACCCTAATAACAGAAATTTCAAGGCTTTATTAAACAGCAACTACTGCGACACCTTGGGTTGTCTTGCTATATAATGGTCTTATGGGAACTACCTTGGGTTGAGTTATCTTCTTCAACTTTATGCCTATTTTGAGTTTGACATTTTTCCTTCCAAAAGCCCTCCATCATCCCAATCGCCGTCTTGTAGACCTCTATCTTCCATCGCTTTCTTGATATATCCTCAATCAATGTGGAGTTCCTCTTTCCCTTTTTTTTAAGATGCCCACTCCAGAATTCTCTTTCGCTTTGTCCATCTTACCACACATCTTTCACTTTTGCTCCTTTTCTATTCCAATTTGCAACATCTTGACATAAATACTCTGCCTTAAGACTCCACGACACATGTTCATCTTTTAATTTTCTGACCATGTATTCTGCTGCACGTGTTCTGCTGTGTGTCATGGCTCCATCAATGATTGCTGACATTAATTGTATTCATAACTTTATCATGAGCTTCCAAATAGGTGATATTCTTGAATTGTCGTCATCTCTTTTGTTCAACGTTACTGTTACTGTTATTTGTCTTTTCTCTGATATTCTTGTTTCATTTGCTCCATCATCCACTATTACTTCTCATTCTACGTAATCTGGTCGGTTTTCCATTTAGTGTTATAGTTACACGATTTGTACTTTTTCCATTAATTCCAATGTTCTTAATTTTTTCCATCCTTCTGTGGATCTGTTGCATATCAGTAAGGGTTGAGTTATTATAGTTTAAATTGTGAAGTATGAAAGGAAAATATTTTATAGACGAGCTGTTTGGCGTTATTTCCTTGCGATTGAATCACAGGCACCAAACATGCAGACCTCACTTTCATATAATTAATATAGTGCCCAGATAAAAACTGATCAAAAGGACCATTGGAACTGGCCTTGTGAGAATATACTGTGCAGAATTAGTGCAATGCTGTGAATACTTCATCCTCTAACAAAAATACAACTAAAAACATGGATACACAACATCAAAGCTATATGAATAGTGAGAGGAAGTAATAATAATATTATTGTCATTCATTGTTAAAACAATACTGTTACAATTAACGCTCTTTATATTACGGTAATAATCCACGAGATTATAAACTAATTAGACTCATCTCATTATCACTCTTCTTGCTTTAACATGAATTAAAGTAAATCTTGCAGCGTTAGCTGAATAATAATATATAAATGACTGGTATTATTCTATGGAATACGCAAAGCTTAACAAAGGATTTCGAGAACATGCATTAAACCACAATAAGGAATCTAATACGCAAGTTTGACGTCACCACTGAAGCTTATTAGTAACGAATCAGATTTTAGATACCTTATATAATACTGGATTACTGCAATTATATACAATATTAGATGATAAAATCGAGTTTCATTCTAATTAATCATTAGGGGTGTAAGTTTTTACCTTTTAAAAGACGCATAAGAAAATAATTAAGGCAAAAGCTCAATTATTAATTAAGGAAGGAAGTTGGAGGAAAGTAATTTCAATCTGAGATTATGATGTTGCACAGGTCTTAGTGACCTACTTGAATGTATTAACGTTCCCCACGTTTACTAATTTTAATCATTGCGTTTTCCAGTTTTTTTAGTACGTTACCTAACTCCCCCCCTTTCCTCAAGTACAGTGGGATAATTTTGGTTGGGATTCATTACGGAGGATATTACGGCCATTATGGAACCTCTACATCAGGTGCATCATTTATACAAGCACCGCAACATTCATCGCGCCCATCTATTACATATTTTAGGTTTTACAATCATTAATTTCTCGGAGTATTATATTGAATTTGGTGTACCTGTAAGGGATAAACGGCCCTTTCAGTTTTTCACCTGCGGAATAATTTAGTCCGGTTCCCCTTTTGTTTGTACGTTCTTTTCATGAGAAATTGTGATATTTTATGAATGCGGGATTTACAATTAATGCTTTTTCCGCTTGAAATAAATGTATGTTTAATCTACTCATTGTATTCTAGGTCTTCTAGATTTTTTTTTATTGTAATACAATGTTGGAAATACAAAAATTGTACCCGAATGAATTTTATGCGAAAGCTCTCACATGCGAGCGTAATAGTACTATTTATGAGTAATGAGCATTAACAATTTAAGTGCCATTTGTAAATCTAGACAGGCGATTAACAAATTCATCTCAGCTGTTGTAGCTGTATTAAAGTTTTGACATTGTAGGTGTGTATTAAAACCGTCATGATTACTACACCGCACGTAGTAAAAGCTTTATGTACGATTTAAAAAATTGCGACTTGAACATTTGCTTAACGTTTTACGGCCTTTTTGATGGTTGTGCCACGTAAAATTCATCTGTTAACGAACGATCTTTGTTAGGTTTGATTAGAAGAACGAAACGAGACTGTAGGTGGTTAAACTGGAGGTCGATACGAAGACTTCTTCTACTCCAATTTATTTTACTGAAATCCACGACTTTCATGGAGGCTCGTAAAGATCATCCAGTATTTTTGGAAATCCTAGAGATAAACAGAAAAAAACTGGGCTCGATCTCGTCAATTAGCCCAACTGAGTGGCATAGTTGTTCTACTCTCAGAAGGCACCTTAGAACACGACTCCCTTGGTGGGATTGTAGACTCCCATGAAAATGAGACACACCATTGTATTACTTCCCATATAAGAAGAAAGTGTTTGCACGTATCGAAATTAACTTATGAAATGGTCCCAAATATTGTAGGTACGTTTTTTTTTTAGTAAACCAGCATATAAAGGTTGTAAAAAATTGTAGGTGAAGAATAATAATAATAATGCTCAGATTTATTCCAAAAATTGAGAGAAATAATAAGAAAATTAAAAAATTTTTGAATTCCCTAATGGTCTTGCTCCTCTACTAAAATTTAAAAAAAAAGGAAGTTGAACGAGCAAAATGTAGGTAGGTACTACGTTTCGAAACGTTTTTTTTTTAATTAACTGCATCCTTCACCCACATCATCTTCACCTCAATATACTGTTTTTAAGGGGAGGATTTGAGTTTTTTCTCTGTTATTTACCTTCAACTCCCTTTTTGAGTTTACGTACCACTATAATGTAATACTTACTTGTCTCAAAAATTGTACAGAAAAGAAAAAGTGTAATGTTCAAAAATGCAGTCCTTTTTTTCTCAAAAAACCTCGATTGCCAAAACTGCTGATTATTAGTTTCTACCATATATTTGTGACCGACCTTCTTACGACCCATAAAAGTAGTCAAGGGTTATTATAAATAATAAATTGTATCTACGAGGGTTGAACACACAACCATTGGTCCTTTAAAGAGATTTCAGTTCTAAATCTTGCTGTTAAAAGAACAAAAAAGGCTCTAAATTGCAAATACCTTAAACGCAAAAAAAGTATTACCTACGTGAAGGTGAAGGAATTATAGTCAAAGGTAAAAAGAACTATAGTTGGCAAGTTTCCATTTTGGATTAGCCTTATTTGCCATATGTGATGTAATACTCTCCTCAATAAAGACAGTACTAATGTAATGACAACCCTTCAAGTTGAAACGGTATAGATACACCTCTCAGATTGCAATAAATGCGATATATTAGTACTATTCCAGAAGTTCTGAAAATGTTTTAATGCTGAAAGAGAGGACAATGCGAGAAAGTTGGTAATTGAGGAGAAGTATTTTGTCCATACCTTCTACATCTGAGATGCTGAAAAGTGTTGAAAAGGAAGATCTAGAAGATGAAAAGATTATTAGGGACAGAAAGAACAGAAGTACATAATAGAAAGAGTACAGCATCGTGTGAAAGGAAAGACAAATAGACTATTGTTGAGCACAAAAGGATGTGGCGCATATGAGAACTGGCAAATAAGGGTAATAGACTAGTGGGGAGAGTGGGAGAGCGAGTTTTTGGGATGGATATGGAAAAGACCAGATGGATTTTTGAAAAGATAGTATGATGGGGTGTGGAGCAGATATATGGGGGTGGAAATGGAGAGAGTTCGGGAAAGATGCTGGAGATGGACGTTGGGGTTGGATAGAGAGACGCCAGGGTATATAGTGGAGGAGGAGATAAAACCAAAAGATAAGAGTTCAGACAGGAAATAGAGCGGTGAAGTATGAGGAAGAGATCAGGAAGAAGAATGAAATTGTAATGGTGAATGAGTGTAAGAGAGAGATGAGAAAAAAAACAGATAAGATATGGACAAGAGGAGAGCAGAATGTTGTATGAGAGAGTTGGTTATGTGAGGGAGGAGATAGAAAGAAGAAGAGAGGAAGGAAGGGATATGGTAGAAGAGTTGGTATGAAGAGAAAAGGATGTTCAAGGCCAAGAAAGGAGAGCGAGGATAGTTGAATGAGGAGTATCGGGAGATTGTGGTAGAAGGCAAGACCGAGTACCTATTGGGGGACATGGGACTGAAGGAAAAATGGATAGTGGCGAGATTTAGGTGAGGGAATGAAAATAGATAGGGAGGGAAGTATGTGGCATATGATGAGGGAATGTGAGGAGTTAAGAGTATAGGGGGAGAGAGAAAGGTGATTCTGGGAGAGAAGGGAGTAGGAGTGGGGTGGATGAAGGAGGTGTTAGAGAGGAGGGAAAGGGTGAAACGAAGGGGGCAGGAGTAAAGAAAGTCTTAGAGTGGTAGTTTTTATTGGTATGTTTGGGCGTTTTTTGGTGGAGACTTTATGTATATTATATTATGTTAACATTTGATGAGGGAGTTAGAATAACAATCCTTGTATATTTTTGTTAAGAATATAATAAATATTGAATTGAGTAATAAAGGTAGCCATAATAAGTATCGGTGGTATTCCTACGTGTGTGAACACGATTTTTGTGCTGACGGGCTTTCTTCGGAGAGATTTTCTAGTGGTGTAGCCATGGAAAACGCCAGCTACCGGAAGGTGTGCATTGTGCAAATAGTGTAGGTTGTGATGTGATGTGCTGATTAGCGTGGTGCTAGTTATTTTCTGAATCACTCCCACGATCGTTCTTGATTGTATGACTATCACCCTCTCCCCTAGTCAACGTGGTAGTAGCAGTGGAATGAAATGGGTACAAGTAAACTTTAACAATTTATGATAATTACGCATGCACACTTACTTTCATAAACGATACACTCTTTTGACAATTATTAGATGAAAGATGGAGGCCACTTTATTAGGAAAACTGCCTTAGGAAATGTGGAAATTTGGAAAATACATAATAGTAAACAAGACGCTCTGAACATGGAAAGAGGGTGAAGACTCGTCATTGAATTCAAACTTTGTTACACACAATGCCCATGGTCTTCACGTAACAAGGGAATGGATGAAAGAAAACAAGAGCGCTATAATCCTCCGAAACAGGCAGAGATTAAATTTCAGATAGTGAAAAACACGATAGAACGACAGAAAGCAGTTCAATAGGTATGGTAATAGATGGCGGTCTACTGTTAGAGGAGAATGTGCAAGGAGAACGAGCAACTAACAACGGGACAGCAAGATAAAAACGACTTCCGGGATTGGACAAATGGACAGTGTCAATTTTGAAAAAATCAACGTTTCGCCCACTTAGACGTGTATCGCATTTCTTGTTCTTGTGATTTAGTCTACATCGGCCAAACTGATAGATCACTCGAATTTCAGAGCACGAGGTTATCGTAGCTTCAAGTCCGTTGTTGCTCAGCAACCTCTTCAAAACGGTTACAATATTCTGTTTCAAGAAGCCAAGTCTCTATTCCATTCCCCCAATTCTTTTACCAAAGGAAAATCCGCGAGGGCATTGAGATCTTCAAACAAACAATTTCAACCGTGACGAAGGATATGGAAATCTGTTATCCCATGGACTGATGGAATAGATTTGAATAGTCAAATGTAGTTTTTTCTTTTCAGTGTTCCAGAGCGTGTGCAGTTTAGTGTGTTGCTCCCGTTGGTTCATTTGGCAATGGTTTTTACATTTTTATTTTTATTGTTATTTTCATATTCTTTTGTTTTGTTTCTTGTCCTGATGAAGTCGAAGTCCCTTACGAAAGTGGGCGAAACGTCGACTTTCAACATTGACACGGTGCAATCCCGTAAGTCGATTTTATCTTACTGATTCTGGCTGTGGAAGCTCTGACCAAGAGACAACGCAGTACCGCAAAAGCACACTGTTTTATATTGCACGCCGATTTTTCAGGGGAAAATGAAATTTCAAAACTGTAAATCATGGTCGACCACCTGCAAAAAATAATGTTCATAAGAGTGACATCTGCCTTTAAAGTAATATTTAGAGAGATGGCATGCGTTATTGTAAACAAAGGTGATCCTTACACATTTGGTCGTCGAAGAAAAGGGGAAATTAATTGAAAATAGGCAAAAGAATGTGCCTTACGGCAAACATTTCCTATCAAGTGACTAGACTAGATAAAGAGTGGTTTTGGTGGGTAAACCCGATCTGGGAAGAAGTGAGTTCGACACTGCTTTGCAACGATAGAATAAGGCGCTAGGGCTAGGTGCCCGTAAAGGAATTTTTACATCGTTCCCTGTTATAGTCCTGATCTGTCTCCTTGCGTTTCGTCTTCTTTTCAAGAATTACACTTCCACTTCGTGTAATTCGTTTCGAAAGGGCGAAAGATGATCGTAATGCCCTGGAAGAAATCTTCCACAAATGCTTTAAATCGTGGTTTACGTGTAAACCCAGCAAACACACATATAAAATATACATACAACATATATAAGATTGAAGTAAATATCCCTACATATGCTTTTTTATATATCAAGTATGTAAGTGTTCTTTAATAAAGTTATATAAACCGTATGTCACAGATTAAGTATATTTTACATAATAGTATAGAAACTTACGGATATTCTGTATACAGAAATTCATATAATATATACATACAGATAATTACATATTACTCATGAAATTTATGTGCTGTCATATTTATATGACTAGATTTATGTACGTTATATGTAAAATCTTATATGTAAGAAGTATTACATATTTTTTATGTATGTCTTCTGTAAATATAATTATAAATTATCATTACATATATTATATTGTAGAAAATAAAAGTCCGTTCCTATTTGCGCCACATAATTAATCGCACGCGCGGGTTTTCTATAACACCAAAAATTGTAGTTCACGTACCTTTAATATTAGATCCGTATCGACTAAAATGCGTCTAATTTATATAGAAAATAAACTTCACTCAACGATATAATCAAACATAATTTAACCTCGCGAAACAGCGCAAAGTTAGGAAGAACGAAATAAAAAAAGGAATGTTTCAGATTAGCGCAGTGATACAATGTCGGATACAAAGAAAACACATGTCGGATTTCGGAATTTGCAACGCCCACCCGCAACGGTTCGAATCCGGTTAAGAGAAACTTTTCAAACAAATATATAATATCATAATAAACTGTCGGCTTTCAGTTCAGGTAAAAACGGGTTCGTGCTAGAATTAAGTTAATTAAAAGTACAGTTGCACGTAAAAATGTAGTTTTTCCATTTTTTTTGTATGAAACTGTTTAAATAATTTTTTACATTGGCAATAATTACATTATGCTCGAGTAGCTGCCATTTGGTCATTGCAACACTTTTACAACTAATATTTTTTATGTGAATATTACATAAAATATACCTACAACGTATACAAATTCATGTACTACAGATATAAAGAATTTACATCTAATAGACATATATATTATTTTGAAAATTGCTGACATCCTGACATTAAATATCTCTTATTTTTCTTCCAGTTTTATATAAATCTAAAAAGCTCTTACTTATATAATTTATATGTATTTTATATATATAAATGTGTTTGCTGGGTTAGGTGATAATTATTTGTCATTTTCGTAAATAAGAATAGAACTCAAGCATGTGTAATTTCGTTCTATTTTATTCAGCTACTTGCCCATCCTTAAGACACATAGAAGAGTGTTAATCTACTTAACGACATCAACTGTCATTCCCTTTATACCACTAATAGTGGGTAGGACCCATAATATTTGAACCGGTAAGGTGTAAACCTCAAAGTTGGGAGACTTAAATTAAATTATATCACCATAAAAACCGAAACTCGAAATTTTACGGTTATAAGGTGAGGAGAGGATACGGACAACAACAAGTAATGGGACATAACTTGAAAGTATACGGTCCCATTCAACCCAATTGTAATCGTGTAAAATCGAGAACAAGAAACTGCGTCTGAATAGGTTTGCGGTCTAATATGTTCAGATCACACAATTCATGTAAATGTGCGGTTTCTAATTTTCTAAGGACATTAATTTGTAATTTAATAATGGACCAACCCGTATAATAGATAACTTTAACGTTGATTAAAATTTTAATAATAATAATAATAATTGTATTTTAGACGTTCATAAATCACACGCGCCTTTTCTTTACATTTTGATGACGTCCTTTCACTTGATCTAATAAAGAAGGAGAGCTTGATTGTCGGTTACATCGATTTTCAATTACGTCAAGAAGTTAAAGGGCTAATAAACAAAGAAGCTGAGAAACAACATATAAAAACAATATTGTTACTTGTTCGAAGGTTTTAGAAGCTATCAATCACCATGTAGAGCTTTACACTAAATTTATTCATGTCAGCGCGCCAGCAAACAACTTTTTTCTTTTTTTTTTTCATTTATTCAGTTATACCGTTAATAAAATTACACCGGTATTAACATTAACTTAATTGAAAAGTTTCGTCATGTATCAAATATTTAATATGGAAAAGTTTGCGAAATTTACTTATCTTGATTGAAATTTGTTTGGATCTCTCGAAGGTAATGTAATATGGAATATTATAGGCTTAACACGCGCGGACGTAAGTTTTAAGACACTTACGACGTATTAAACTAGTTAGATTTTCGTTCAAACAAAAAAATTGTGAATTGGAAAGCTCTAAATCCTAGCGAAAAGCTTTCTATTGTCATTGATTACTTTTAAAAGGGAAAAAATGAGGTTTTCCATTTAGAAAAGTACAAAAGAACTCTTAACATAATGAATACGGGACACTTCTATTTTACAAAATTGGAGCTATTTTAATTCAATCAGGTATGTCCTATACAAAGACATTATTTTCTATTTAATTTGGAACTGTCCAAAATACGTTTTAAAATACAAGAAAAAAATAAAAGAAAAAAATTCTTTAGATCAATTTCGTTTAGAATATTCGTTAACAGTAAAAAAATTGCACGACCTAATTGTTGTTTTGGCAACATTTTATTTGACACGCCACCCAATTTAATGAAAAGGGAATCAATACATTAGTGGAAAACGAGTTTGGAACGGGCCATTTCATTTACAAATGTTACAAATTAGACTAACTGCTAAATAGACAGCTTACAAGCTTACCGCGGTTTAAACAAAACAATTTATTAAATGGAGGTAGTACTGTCGTTGGTCGATTTCGATCACATTTTGTTAAACTAAAGCTTCAAACATTTGAATTTGTTATTAATTGAAAAATCTTCAATCGAAAACAGTCGTTATTGGACGAAATTTGGGCCAAGATCTGTACTAATTCTTGTATACAGGATGCGATTAGAATGCAGCAGCTTTGGAAAACTTTGTTTTCATTTGGATTTTCTGACCCTGGTTCACTCCTTTTTGCACTTTAAATTGAATCATTTGATATACAGTTCTCGACCAGAACCTCCAAACGGGGGGATATCCTCCTTGAATGGACGGCGGCTCAGGAACTTAGAAACATTGGCAAACAAACGAAAAACTCCGACCTTCATCACATCTCACGACATATCAACCTTACTATTACACACGAAGAGGTCATCGACAGGATAGGTGCATGGCAAGTGATGGATAGAGAGTTGTTTAGTGACCATCGATACATCTTTTGGGTCTTGGTGGCAACGGGCGAGGAAAGACACTCGCAGACAAGGAAATATGGGGCTCGGGGAAAGGGATGGAAGCCAAAAAAACTTGATGTGGATAAGCTGAGACAATCAACAGAGAGCAGGAGATGGAGAACGCCGTTCAGCTGCAACAAGTGATGACTCGCACATGCAACAACACAGTGCCGGCAATGAGAACTGAAAAAGGCGAAACAGAGGACGGAATGCGTTAATAATTTAATAGGAGAAGGATGTTAAGACTTTTTGACGAACTAGAAAATGATGTGTGGGGAAACGGATATAAGATTGTGATGGGGAAGTTCAAAAAGTCGGGATACACACTTGGCTGGGATGACGCGATCCTGAACAACTTTTTCCCAAGAGACTCCTCTTAGAATGTCGGAGAGCCACCACATGTACATCCGAAAGGGTCGTACACGAAGAGGTAGCAGCGGCTGCGCGCGATCTCTCCAACAGAATGGCGGCACGGCCGGATAGAATACCGCCCATAATTGTGAAACAAGTGGCGGTCCCGGACCGTGGGTGAAGATAGTTAACGATAACCTCAGGACGGGATGCTTCCCGCAGACATGGAAAGAAAGTAGGCTGGCGCTAATCCCCAAGCCAAACGGGAGACACAGACCGATCTGTATGACCAATTACGCGGACAAAATAGCCGAAAAACTTATCAAGACGAGATTAGAGGCGGCAACCACGAACAAGGTATCACATGCGATACAGGAGGTCATTAGGAAGAGAGCAAATAGTGGTACTCTTAAAACGAGGAAGACGGTGTCCCGCAAAAACATCATAAACGCCATGGAAGGGATGAGGCTCCCAAAGTACCTATCACAATTGTCGTCGAAGACGGAAAGGTAGAGTGTGCCGTGCACAAACTACAAACAACTATAGCAGCAATAAAGGAATGGATGGAGGAGGTTGGGGGAAATTACTCTGAAACCACTCGGCCAAAAAATAACTACCGGGAAGGCTATCAAAGTACTGGGAGTAGTTATCGACAAAAATGGGTTATTCATTGAGCACGTGAGAGAAGTGATGAGGAAGGACCTAAAGTACTATACCCGACTCTTAGTCGACTCATGCCAAACAAAGGGGGTTGCAGGGCGTCAAAGCGCGGGGTGGTTATAAGAGCGGTAAAATCTGGACTGCTTTACGCGAGTGAGGTGTGGGCGGGAGCTATGGAGTGGAGGTGGCCTCGGAGAATGGTGAATAAAGTTCTTCGGCTACTTGCGATACGAGTGACAAACGTGTATAGGACTGCAGCATAGACGATGTGTTAGTTTTAGCGGGTATTCCGCCATCCCATATATTGGTCAAATCAGGAGCGGAAAAATGGGGTGGAATGCGCATCTGTCTAGAGTGGCAATTATATTTGGAGAAAAGCGATTCGTGGACTCGCACACTTATAAGAGATATCAGAGCATGGGTGGGCAGATCCCACGGGGAGGTCGACTACTCAACAAATCAACTATTTACGGGCCACGGTGAAAATGGAAGGTACCTGGTTAGAATTGGGAAGATAAAAACGGAGGAGTGTATCGATTGCGGCCTACACGATGATAAGGCCCATGCAGTATATGAGTGCCCAAGGTGGTATGGCGAATGGAGGAGATTAAGTTGAGAGATAGATCACAAACCGGAGAGCAGGACATCGGATAAATACTAAATAGTCAAATGGCGATACCTGATGTAATGCTTAGGAATGAAAGGAGAAGGGTTTTCGTGGCGGCAAGTCCCACACTCCCCCTGCACGACTATATGGCAGCAGCAGCATTAAGAATGATTTGCCAAGGTATTTCCAAACGTTTACATGCCATGGAAAAAATTCAAAAAAAAAGTCGACGGAGAGACGGATGGAAAATCGATCTCCCACTTCCAACATTTATTAAGACTACCTATATCGCCAATACACAACACAGTGAATACCAAAAACCAAAATATTGTAAGTAAATTGAAAGTTCACCTTAACTGATTTGAGTGGAGAGAAAGGTTTCACCGCCATACGGCAATTCCGGGAAAGTGAGCGTCCCTGTTCTCTTCTCAACAGTAAGATCATAAGTGCTCAACTATTGTCGGAAAGATTTTTTTGTATGAGCACTGGTTGCTTGGCAATTAAACGAGATCAAATTGACGAAAAGACCCGAGCGCGAAGCGCGAGGGTTCTTTTCCCAAGAATTTGATCGAGTTTAATTACCTTTTAGCAATCAATGCTCATACAAAAAAATCTTGCCTGACAAGAGTTGAGAACGAATGATCTTCGGTTGGAGAATTAACTGAATGAAGCGTTAAATACGTCAAATTTTTTACTTTTGTCAAAATGACATTTGATTTTTTTAAATATAGGTTGCTAAAACAATGAGGTAGCGGCAAGAAAAGTACCATGCATTCTTTTCAGTTAAAAAAACTTGTGATTGGTGCATGTGACACTGTTCTTAATGTCTGATTGGTCTACAACACTATGAGGTTAATTATCTGTATAAGAGTAACCTTCTCTCCTGATAGTTAAGTCAAAGAGTATCTAAAATAAGAGAAACAGTGGTATAGGATTTATGCGTATAGGCTATAAGAACTCGTCCGCTAGGACTCCACGATCGGGCCCTCGCGTAGACGTAGCCAGAACTAGGCGTCCCTTTAAATGTACTTTAAATATTGCCTTCCATTGAAAATTTACAGAAATCTTTATGGTAAGTCTGTTAAAAGTATTTGCAAGGTTGTCACATTTAGTTTGCTTAATGACTAATGGCTGGATTGCCCTGAAAGTTAATTGTACTAAACAAATGGTAATTAGGTTTTAAGGAATAGGTACCTACATTAATTATTAAAATGTTATTATTTTTATTACATTCCAACATTAACCCAGAGGTGGTCTCGAGAATTTCTCTCACGGTCTTTTTCTAATATTTTGTATATCTTTTGAACTTTTTTCTGTCGAGTTTTTAATATTGAAGCACATACCTACTGCATTTTTTGAAGTATGTATGTTACGTACTCTTTGTATAATTAAATTTGATCCTAATCCTTTGCGCTGTCCTGTCTTTGAGCATTTGTCTCATCGCGAGACCAGTGACATTTGTAATTTTCCTTTTAAATGATTTGTTTTTTTGCTCATACAACCCTACTTATTTATAAAGTCGGTACATTATCAGGTAAATTCCTAGTTGAATTATAAGGTGTACAATTATTTAATTACCTGTTTAAGTACCTACCCGGAAGTATAAGTTGACGTTAAGAACTTTTTGTTGTTTGTTATTTTTATTTTTAGTTTTAATTATTTTAAACATTACCTATGTTTAATTCGTGTGCGTATATCAACTGCGAGTTAAATCGCCGAAATGCGAATTTTTCGATTCCCCACTGATAATGCACGTTGTGATAAGTGGTTACAGAATTGTGGTACTCCAAACTGTTTCTTTACACGAGAGCAAACGTTTTTAAAAAAGCCGTCGGTCACTGTTGTTAGAGTAGGTACCTAACAACATTGTTAAATTTTTTTGATGCGTATTTCAAAGAACATCAAACAAACATCTTCAAATTTTATGAAAATTTAATTGTAAATAGTATAAATATTGTAAATATTTCAGAACCCAATTGGTTGCAAGAAGTTAGATAATAGTTGCCACTGCTATAAATGGTTTTTAATTCGGCATTTAATGAAATGCAAGCTATACAAAACTCCTGAAACTTTTTCACCAAATTTAAGAATATCAAAACCCCTAGAAACGTTAAAAAAGCGAAAAATAGAAATCACTTAAGAGGAGCGCGTAAAAAATTTTAAAAGTTGTTTTTTGTACGAACGTATACAATTTTAAAACTATTATTTTGATATTGTTTTGTTTTAAATATTTCATTACAAGCTCCGAAATTCTAAACAAAGTAAGTATCCAAAATAAATATCGAGTAGCAATAATAATGAAGGTCGCAGATTTTTGTATAGAAAGTTATGTGACAAAGATTCGGCAACATTGAGATATCTTTTGCTTTAAATTTCAAAACTTCCAGGTAGTTGTCCTTTTTGTAAATAAACAGTTATCGCCTCAGGTATGTGGCGTACAAATAAACGTTGTAAATTCGATAATATTTTGTTAGGCAACACACCTTACTTAACGACAGTGTTTTTAATGGCGTTGCTTCTCTTATTTGATACTCTTTGGTTAAGTAGTGAGGGTTTTTTGTTATGATTTTGTTTAGGCAAGACGCAACGGGTAGGGATTTCACCGAGCTATTGAACCTCTTCAAAACTTCTCCGTGGCGCCCCCTAATGTTTTTTAATATCACTATTATCGTCTTTACTTTTCCACTACACTACCACAGAAGAATTACGTACGTATGCAGAAGTGACGCTTATGGTGGTTTCTTTGATGTTTGATGCGCTAGGCTGCCATCTTAAAAGCAAGTATTTATCTTTATGGAACTTTGGAAGACAGCTCTCGTTGATTGTCCATAATATTTAAAATTACTTTTCGACAGCCTTTCTACCGCTGCAAGTGGAAGTGAGTGATCCTTGTGTGGAAAGTCTCATTTTTTAAATCAAATTGAACATAGTGAGACCGATCTTCAACAAATAGCCCATTTATAAAATATATGGCAACGTGGAACGGTAGTTGAAGGTATGAACAAATTTTCTTACGTTATTAAGACTCCTGGTAGAGTGAAGAATCGCTAACACCATATAGGTGAGGTAATCAACTGTAATGTGGCTAAAGACAGCGATGCCCACAACGACGCCGACGCGACGCCTGGTTGACGAAGCTTGTCCTGCTATGCTGGAACTTGGCAGTTTAAATGAAGTTATCCCTAAGGCGATGGAAAAAATTTAGTGTCAATTTCTTCCCTTTTCCATATCATCGCTACATCGCTACAACAAAATAATCATGCTTGTATATAGGCAACCCATTAACCCCCTTTGTAAGTTGTACTCTCTATTACTGCTAACTTCATGTCAGTGTTAGAAGGTTTTTGAATTTTAATTCACATTTAGCATTAGTCAAACAATAATTTTCAATTTGAAATGATTACTTATTCTATTTTGCACCAAAATACAAGGCCAAATTATACAATAAGTGTAGAGAAGAATAATTGTTAGGGCTTTTTGACAAATTACCTCTCAGAGATGGTGTCAAAAACAGAGGAAGTATATCACCCCATGACACTTTAATCATTATTACACATTGACGGATGTTCTGGCTCGTAGTAGTACCATTGACTTTATAAAAGTCAATGGTGCCTACGATAGCATACAAATAAAACCTACAGGAGGTATCGTTAGGGAACCCCTGCTTACAAATAAGTTGTACTCAATGAGTATCAACACACCCAACATCGAGGAACATCCTTTTTTATTTCATATTATACAACATTGTACAACGAGCATATAAGAGAGGCTATTCATCACGAGAACGAACTTTTGCGAAACGAGCCTCAGGTGAGTGAAGCAAATCGTTCCAGTTATACTTATTTCATTTAAAATTAACACGGATATTTTGATCTATCAAGTTATGTGAAATTTTTCCTCTACAAACCGACACCCTTGATTGAATGTATTTAACGGATACCATGACAACCGACACACCTGATTGACTGTATTGGACGGTTACCATGGCAATATATAAAATAACTGTGTGTAATAAATGTGTCTATAATGTTTTTACATTTAAGAATGTTAGGGTTTCTAGATTTGTAAACCCTCTGTATAGAAGGACCTGATTAATCTCATAATAGCCATTCACCCCATTTGGAGAAAAATCACTTTACGTTGGTTCCATTCTTTTTTTGTTGTTGACACTTTGGCTATCTCAAAATGGGAAAGTGAAAGTGGTGACTAAGGTACACCTAGTTTGGAAAACAAATTTGGGCGTTACCTGGTATAGACGAAGTCTTCCATAGCATTAAACGGCAAGGCTATCATCATCAACTGTTGAAACGCGTACGTTTTCCAGTTTCTCCCACCAAAATCGATTACAAGGAGCTTCACCTACGCACTTCTTCAGTTGATTTGCACAACAAAGTAAATTATATTTGGACGACCTCTTCTGTTCACAAATCTTCTGCCTTGAGTGAGTTCGTAGGTGGAAATGTAACTATGTAACTATTTCCAAAGGGATTCCACGATAGACAGCGCAGGAAAATAGGACTATCCAAACCTTCTTGTTACCTTTTACCACCAATAGGCAATACACAAATCAATCCTGGTCCCCTCAAATGCAGCTCCTAAGCGAGTCCCGCCTTATGCCAATGGTGCCCATTTGACAAATATCGCATCTTTCCAACATGGAACGGATGAAATTCCTGCCACCAAGGATCCAGAACTCTTCCCTTAATTTTGACGTCAAGAAGTTCACCCCGCCATGGCTACTGCTCAGATGAACTTTCAAGATCAAAGGTAAGACGACAGGTAAGTTGAAATTATCACCAAATGATGAAAATAAAAACCTTATTTTTTATTCTTATTAATCCATTCTGACCAATATAAGTCGGCATATTTTTCAACTTTTTATCTTCTGAATGAAGATGATGTGAGTAAGGAACTGAAGAAGTGTGCCGTTGTTTTAGTAAATCATTCAGAAGAAGAGAGCAAATTGTATGAAGAATTATGTCAACAACATGATTTTAATCAAATGGTTAAAAAGGTAAAAGAATATTATACAACTCCCGACGACGAAATTACGAGTGTAGGGGAAGCTGCTGGGAATCGTTCAACGGGTTTCATTCTCTGGAACAGAAGATAAAATGTTGAAAACTTCCAGAGAAAGACGGTAAACTGCAACAGTATGAAACGCTCTTCAAATTATGGGAAGAACTCGAAGAATTATCTGAGTATGAAGAAAAGGACCTCGGTCACTATTTACCGCACCGCGCTGTATACAGTCCGAACTCCAAAACAACCCCTATTCGTCCAGTGCTCGATACATCTTGCAAAACAATAGGAAATCCGTCACTAAATGATTGTTTGGAGAGGGGTCCAAATCCCTCTATCATTACCCGTTCTACACTGAAGAAATATGGTGTATCACGGACATCACAAAAGCCTTTCTTCATATTGCTCCAAAATGGACAGAAATTACTTTAGTTTCTTGTGGTGGAGAAATCATGATAACCTGAACGAGATGAAGATTTACAGATACTGTCGTGTTGTTTTTGGGGTTAATCCATCTCTGCAGTTTATACTATAATCGGTATAGCCTGTCTCAATTTATATCGTATTGAAGCTTGTCTCATAAAAGGATTTATTTTCGGGTCTGCATTGTTAGTAGATAAACACGTTGTAAATGCCTACCTAATTAACATAACAAAGGGGACCTCTCGGTATTTTATGACAGGGCAAGAGAGGCGGACTAAGGTAAAAATATTAATATGGCAATTTCTTTTCAAGGCATCCGTTTTGTTTTAAATAAATTACGAGTTTTAAACTAAATTATACGATATACAAATTACTCGTATTATACTTACAACAACAAGGATTCTTAACGACTGATACTAATTAGTAATTATTAATTTGAATTGTTATAGCACTGGGTGACGCATACCTAACCCAACCCTGAGTGGAGAGGTAGGCATTTACAACGTGTTTATCTACTAACAATGCGGATTTGAAAATAAATCCTTTTATGGGGTGGGTTTCGGGACGATATAAATTGAGACAAGCCATACCTGTTAATAAACAAAGAACCTGTCAAATATTAAAATCTTCCCTCTATGTGGATACTTTAGTCGACGCAAAGAGCAATTATTATTTGGTCGGAGCATTGGACGCAATAGAAGAAGCAAACGACTTGCAACATGAAGCCACGAAGCTTCTCTCAACAGCAAAAATTCAATTGAGAGGGTGGGAGATGGATCCCTCTACTGAAGAAAAAATTATTCCGCTAACGCCATCTCGCGACAATAATTATTACCAGTTCGCCATTGTTGATTTCACTCTGAGTATAACAAAGACGGAGAATTTTTGATGTGTGCGATGCATCACAAATTTACGAATTCCGTTTATCTATGGAACGTCTTTTAAACTAAGTAAGTGGAATCGTGGAACATAAATTGGTATTACCTGGATATGTCGTTACCACGTGCAAGTCATTAAGATCGTTTCCAATTACGAATTCGAGCCAACGACAAATTGTACACTTCAATTTTCTATTTACAACCCGAACAAGCTTTTTCAATTACAAAACGGCATAAAAATGGAATGATAAACCAGTAACCGTAAGTTATTGTAGGTTTATGATCGTCGTCATTACCCTCGCACGCTGAATAATATAATATGGAAACAAAGCATCTGTCAGTATAAACTAGAGAATGGAATGTACTTAATGGAATTTAACGACATTTTGGGAACAATTATTCAGAGGTTAACAGAGAAATGCATAAGTAGCTGTTAATAGGAACGTGAATTGTTTCCGCTTACACTAAATTTATAGTCACCGAATGTTTAAGGTCACACGCAAAAACCGAACCAATAACGACGAGATCCATTTTACTCACAGAAGAGAAAACGGGAAAAAATCAATCATTTCCAACTTTAGCACTTTATTAAATATGACGGACGCGTTAGGAAAAGAATACGTTACGCGTCACGGCGTCATCTTTTTTTCCGGAACGATATATGATTTAAGATTCCCCTGATATTAATCGTCAAGTTCGACGTGAAAGATTTAAACAAAAGTTGGTGTAATGCATAAATAACAACGATGGGAAGATGGGGGAGGAAATCAGGGATAGATGTGGAGGTATTTCCAGATACATGAAAGTTTAATAGCGCATAGGGGAGAATCGGACACTAACCATACTTATATAGACCCATATATTATCTCCGTACCGGAACAATAGCCACACAGTACAGTAATGTAATCGTAATACCGGAAACCCTCCATTTAGACACCACCGTTCGATAGATACTTTCTCTTCACCTCTAAATATTAATTACGCGGCTATAGCTAAAGTTATACGCAAAGTGGTTTCTCTATCCGCCGAAATGTCTAAAGTTTGCGAAATTTCTCGATATACGACAATAAAATAAATCCATAAGTTAAATTAGATTAAGCTAAAACTTCGAAATCACGAAGTCTATTAAATTTTTCTTCCTTACAAAATACAATCGAGATTAAGGAAGAAGATTGCTGAGTTTTGCTTCCAAAGAGCTATCTTTGATTGTTTTCTAAGAATTATTGCCACAGATTTAATTCCAGATAATGATAATATAAGATTTTTTTTCGGTCGGTCCTTCAAAAGGAAATGTGGATATTCCGTTATTCATGGTGGAAAAATTTTGCTGGCGTTGAACCAAATGTGCGACGATTTGTTTAAGGGTCGCATTTTACATCAGAAAAATTGGAAACGTCTGTTTTAAAAACTGGGGCACATTTGAATATTGTAAAAGTTTTTATGTTCGTAATAAATGTCGGCACCACTTCCTAATCTTAATTTCTTGGCGATATCAATTTCGACTGAAGTTGGCAACATTTACGACATTTTCTCTGTTTTTAGATTAAATTATTGCCAACTGCGGACCTAAATGTTATATAAAAGATGTAAAATTAACAAGAGGAACCGAAATTATTTACTGTGTAATCTTGAGTGATTGAAAATTGCAACATTAATGCAACCAAGCTGCATCAAATAAAGAAAGTAATAATGAGAATAATACAAACAAAGAAGAAACGAGGTCTATGAGAAAAAAGACATGTGAGAGGAAAAGCTCACTGGAAACACAATGATGGGTAATTATTTAAGCCGTTTCAACTTTTCCCCTATAAGAGAGTATTATAGGAAAGTAAGAAAAGCTATAACATAATGACTGCAAGTCGGTAAATTGTTTAAAAATTCAATAAATTAATCGTAGCATTCAGTAGCGAAATGTCAAAACTTAGCGGATTTGTCCATAGGTGACGCTATCATAAAAGATCGATATTTACATTTGTATTATCCGTTTTTCAAATAAATTTTGAATTGTGAACTTGTGTTTTATTTCTCTTTTAATAGGTTATCCACTCCCTTTTGATTATTCTATAATCTATTTAGTTATCTATTATTAACAGCCAGGGCTGGGGAAAATACATGCACTAATATATTTCAAATACAAATTACAAAATATTCCTAGAAATGTATTTGAAATACAAAATACGAGATACTTTTATATTATTTTTAAAAATACAAAATACAAATAAGTATGTACAATATTTGAAATACTAAAATACAAAAATACCTATACGCATACGGGGTGTTTTTTTTTGGGAGATTTAGTTATACGTTTCTAGGAAAGTTTTATAGGTAGGTTCTTGAAAATGTGTACTTAGAATTCACTCTAAACCTATCGTTAACATTGCGGTGGGCAATATACATACATTAATGTCAAATCCAACATTCAAAATACTTAGGGAAAAATCCATACAAAGTATTTGAAATACAAAATACTTAGGGAAAAATCATCAAATACAAAATACAAATGTATTTCAAATACTGTATTTTCAATACAAGTATTTTGTGACTGCCAAACAAATCCCTTTGGGATGATATTTTTTATTGATGGCAAATTAAAGTTAGAAGAAAACGTTATGTTGTTTGTTTTTTCGAGTCGTAGCTCAACTTTAATAGTCCACTCGGCGTTTGTATTGTTCATTTCTTAAAAGTACATTTAATTACTTTTCTGTAATGTCAATTCCGTGAAATGTCGCGTTTAATACTTCACAATGTTCTAAAAAAACTAGCAAAACTAGAAAAGAATTGCCGCATACAATGTGGAGTAAATGTGTTTAAAGTTCCAAAATTTACTACTGCAAATGAACAACACAATTATATTGTGGAGAATCATTAAAAGGATCAAAATTGATCTGAATCAGTAATGAGACAATGTCCTGTCTGAAACATAATTTTTTTTCTTTGCATTAGGTTTATTCGTTTGTAGCGCCATCTGCCCGTGGGTGTCGGGGAGTGAAATTTGTTGCAGAACCATCAAACTTTTAATCGGAAACTTTTTTTGTCGTGTACCTACTCATTTCGAGAAATTCCTCTGGTAAGATTAAAATGGGACACCCAGTATAAGACCATTGTTTTACATTTACTTATGTTGAGCGATATTTAGATAACGATAACAAATTCTACACATTGCTCTGTGTCATAGGTTGAGAAGAGGATTCCGGAAGTTGTCTTTATCTGACTCCTTTACTATTTTAAATTAACTACTGGCTGGATATGTGACTTGCAATACCCCCAAGTGCGTTTACATTAGACAACCTACATGTTATTTATGCGTTCTTTCAATTGAGGCACAAAGAGTGGACTGTAACTCATACAGTTCTGGGACAATTTTGTTTTCATTTTTGCTAAAAAGGGCCCCTTCCCTATCATTCCTAACATGTTTACCCGAAATTGAGATGCACCCGGATACTAAAGTGGTACCCAATGATCAATGAAATGTCCAAAGACATATTAGCTTTCTTTAATGCCACATCCACTCTAGAAAATTATGAACCAATAAACACAATTACTAAAATTGGGCAACATTTTTCATTTTGAGAAGTTCTTGATAGCGTTTCGTCATCTTAGAAAAAGGTGAAGAGGTGTTTCTTTCTGTCAATCAGAAATTTTGTCCAATTATTTAACTTCTTAAATTACTGCTTCATCTGTTACCAAATAGTACGGGAATAATATGCATCAACCTCAAAAAAAATAATGTAATTTTGATTTTTGGCACAAATGTTCCTTAGGGCCCTAGAAGTATCCTCTCAAAAGTCCCCACTCCTTAGGTGCCGGCTTCCCCCCCTTCCCCTTCAAATATGTCCCTTAACGTGTTTTTTTTTCATTTTCCACAAAAACGGTTAGAGCTAGGAAAAAACTCTCAAAAGCGAAAATGATCTTCATTAAATTGTCTACAAAACAGCGCTAGGTTCATTTTGATAGGACTAATATTTTCCGAAATATGCCTATCCAAATTACACAAAAAAATTTGTAATGAGCACAAATTTACACTTTCTACTAAGTATATTAATAGACAAACGGTCGAAGCTGCGATAAAATGGATCAGAAACGCATTAATCACCATACATTTTTCTACAAAATGAGACCTAATTCATTATCGTAGGAGCATTGGTTGCCGAGTTACAGCTGACTGCGTTGGCGTCACAAGACACGTTACGCATCAACTTAAAAAAATGATGGCCGGTTGCACCAAACTTTTAAGTACTACTAAAAGTTAAGTACTACTTATTAACTATAGAAATAATTATTACAAGAATTGTTTCTATGGTAATAAAGGATTACTTAACTTTAAGTAATACTTAAAAGTTTGGTGCAACCGACCATGAGTTCTGTTCAGCCAAAATACCTGTTTTATATATTTTTTTATAGTACACGTCATATAACTTCACTCCGCCTGGTGCTAAGCGATAAGTACAATGCATCTGCTAAACTCAAATCCGGTTGATATACTTACAACAAATACACGAGACGTACCTACCCAGGTATTGCCAATTAGGATCTGAATTTAAACGACGTGTTGGATTTATAATTAACAATTTAATTATTTAAACACAAAATTGACCACAAAAAGTAACAACTATTCTACATTTTCATCATCACTTCTGTCGTAGATGACATTTAGACATGATGACCCACGGCAATGTCCACACATTAAGTTGCACTCCAGCCCAGCACGCACGCACTCACACCTATTGCCACAAATGTTCTTGCAGTTGCAAAACAACAGATTTAGCAGATGGTCTGGTGCGGGAGGAAGGGTGGTGGCAACAGGGACCAGTGTATTCTCAATAATCTTCCATCCCCAATCCTGTGGATTCAACTGATTTCCAAGCCATTCTTGAATTTGCAAATAAACTCGGAGAGAATGCTTCGCGGGAGGATGGCATCTATCGGTCCTTTGCGAATCCGGCCGATGTATTTGAAAAGATTTATTAAAAACTATTTATAATATGTGTTGCAAGCGATTGCAACAAAACTATAAATTGTTCAAAATTATGGCTATCGGCCATTATTACTAAATCAACCAGACGCTGTGACAAGCTGTAACTGGGCAACCAATGTTCCTACGACAATGAATTAGGTCTGATTTTGTAGGCAAATGTATGGTGATTAATGCGTGTCTGAGCCATTTTATCGCAGCTTCGGCAGTTTTTCTATTAATACAGTAGAAAGTGTAAATTTATGCTCATAAAATTTTTTTTTGCGTAATTTGGATAGGCATATTTTGGAAAATATTAGTCCAATCAAAATGAACCTAGCACTATTTTGTAGACAATTTAATGAAGATCATTTTCGCTTTTGAGAGTTTTTTCCTAGCTCGACCCGTTGTTGTGGAAAATGAAAAAAACCACGATAAGGGGCATATTTGAGGGGGTAGGGGGGGAAGCCGGCACCCTAGGGGTGGGGACTTTTGAGAGAATACTTCTAGGGTCCTAAGGAACACTTTTGCCAAAAATCAAAATTACATTATTTTTTTTGAGGTTTTGCCTAAAATGAGCGTAAATAACCCGTACTAAAAGAGCTACAAATTAAGAAGGATTTAGCGCCAAATAAATTGTTTATTTTCCTTGCCAAAAATGCATCTTAGCTTAAAGCATGTAGAGCATTGTATGCTCAGATATTAGATTAGATTAGCCTATGTGAAGCAAATCATAGACGGAGAGTGAAAAAAGAACCAAACCAATAATAAATTTATCAAAAAATAATATCGAGTGTAAATATGGTATCGATATTGTTAACGAAGAGGACAAGAAAATATAGGTACGGCAGATATGCATCTTATCTGACCGATTTGAATCTGTGACGCTACCGGACTGGACTAATAAGATGTTGATACTCCCCTTCAGTCATCAGACAATACAAATATTTCATGTATGATAACACGCTTGGAACATAATGAAGACTGTGCGGAGCACCTTTTTTCTAAGGTTCCTCCCTATTCACTGGTTTAGTGATCACCACGTTTATTTCTGATTTGGGGGGTCGTGGGTTCGAGTCCCATAATGACCTGCTGTTCCACTGATGGTGCTATGCGCGTCTGTTAATACCATCGACATATAGAAATGGACTGCGCGTGGTTATGCTAAGCCCGGATACTGCAGGTGAGAGAGAGGGTAAACGTGGAGGCCTAGTTCTAGCTTTATCTGTCACGTATCTATTGGTCGCTGCATTCCCCTAGCTTTATCTGTCGCCTATCTATTGGTCGCTGCATTCCCATTAAAATGCAGCAACCAATAGATACGCGACAGATAAAGCTAGAACTAGGCCTCCACGTTTACCCTCTCTCTCACCTGCAGTATCCGGGCTTAGCATAACCACGCGCAGTCCATTTCTATATGTCGATGGTTAATACACATAATGATGTATTTCTTACGTTTAGGATTCAAGTTCAAACTTTTAAAGTAAAACTGTACACGTTTCAAACTTATTCGCTATCGCAGAGAAGGGGGAGGAAGTGATGTATTTATGTATATTTCTAAGGGCGAGTCTTTCAAGTTTGAATTGAAATTTAATCACGACCCTTAAAGATTTTCAATACAGAAACGTCCCCAATTAAGGACACAGTGTAACAGCTGCATTATCTTGCTGCTCTTTGTTAGAAAACATCGGTTTTGATGATAATCATCCCATTCTGACCGATATGATGAACAATTTTGAATTTGTAACGCTACTGGATTGGACTAATAAGATCATCATACCTCACGGACGTAGACCCATTGATCCCCTTGGCAAAGGAAAATCTCTAAAGTCGAGCCCGAATTTGCTCAAGGGCATCAAATGCTATTCCAGGATTGGTTACTATTTGCCTGAAATTATAGTCTATTTCGTATTCATATACTATAATAGCTTTTCATGTGAAGACTATAGAAAAAGAACGTGCAGTTACTTTTTCGACCACGGCTAACTTATGGTCTTTAGTATCCTTCTATACAGTCCATACAATATCAAATCTGTGCAGAAACGTTCGATATCAAGTAATATTTGAATAAAAAGATTGTCGTGCACGGAAAAAACGTACATTTTGGCAACGTCGTACCAAATTAAAATGCGTTAATAAGTTATCGATTTTCACTAAAATAGTGGCATTAATATTACGATTAAAACACTACTAACAGTGGAAAAATAAATACAAGCATATCATTTACCAAAAAAAAGAAGAAAAACAAAAAATAACTGGTCTATCGGAAGCTTCCAACAACAACGCTGACAAAGTTACGGGATGAGACTGTTTTGGCGGATGACCGAATCAACGTTCTTAAAGAATTTAATGGAATATGCACGATGTTTGGTACTTCTGGTCTGGTCCTGTTATTCAAAGAAGAAGACAATAACTTTTCCGAGGCTTTTTATTTTTACAAAGGGATGGTAGCTCGTTTAACATTCCAGTTCGTTTAAAAGCCTTTTACTCAATTCGTGGTGTAAGAAGAAAACAAATTCAGATAATTCATACATCCTTTAAACTCGAAGGAAAGGTGCCTTCAGAACCCCAAGAATTATTATTTTTACCCCAAGAATTATTTTTTCTACCTTAGATTTTTAATGATTTTGGTCCCAAGATATTTGTTCCCAAATTTATTAATTTAGCCCACATAATTATTCTTTTGGTCCCAAGATTTTATAAATAAAGTAAAAAGAATTTACCCGGTGATTTGCGACCTTGAACGTATATTGTCACTAAGGCACTTAGGTTAGAGGTAGGTTTAGTATATATTTTTTTAATTGATACAAAAACGGGAATATGATACTAAATAGTATTTGAAACTAAAAAAAAATTTACAATGGTTACATAGAAGCTCATACCTACAAACTCCTTGCGTACTTTATTTAGTAAATCTCTAAAACCTTCGGCATACAACTTAAGGCTGGTGTGAAAATGGAAATCTTAAGTAAAAATGTCAAAACCTTGGGGTAAAATTAGTAAAATCTTGGGGTAAAATGAATAAAATCTTGGGGCCAAAAGAATGATTCTGTGGATTAAAATAATAATTTTGGGGGCTAATATAATAATTCTTGGGCTTAGGCTTGATCATATTTGCTCTTAGAGTGACAATTGTTGGGGCCGCGAAAATTTCCACCCTTTTATAAATGAGCCAAATATAAATATAAATGATATACCCTAGTTGGAATGAAACAAATTAATAAGGCTTATTTACCAAAAGAACGGAACATTCAGAATATCCAGAATCCTCTACGTAACATTTCAACACAATTCAAAATTATTTTTGGAAACGAAACCTAATCGATTCTCGAAATTGGCAGTCAAGAGTGGGCAGGAACATTTTCCGCCAGGGAAAGAGCAACAGTCATGGATTATCATTTATAATCTCATAAGAGCATTAAATCGTTGCGACACGTTCATAAAGAGTAAAATTTAAATTTTACTCGAAAATAAAATATCTAGTGATATAAAAAATGTATCCATAGTAATTTGTAAATAAACGAAATATTGTGATAACCAAAAAAATGTCGCGCTTTGGTACAGAATCTTTAGCAAATATTATACTTATTGCGGAAATAGAGGCTACAGTGCCTAAAAACACCAAAAAGTTTTTGACCTTTTGTGAGGCAAGAAATTATACGCTGACATGTTATATTTTGACGTCCACCATGACAGTGATCGTCAAAATACTATCACCTAATAATTTCAGTTTGGTTAACCAACTTAAAGAAGATTATCAAAAAATTTGTTTGTTGTCTCGGAAACCACGCCAAAGTTAATTTTCCTATTGGTTCTAAATTGGTGTCGTGCGATTTTCATTAGTAATACAACGAGTTCCCACAGTGCAAAAAAACGTTTCTGAAATGTTTTAGAAACGTATCTCTGAAACATGAAACATCTCCGAAACAGCGACAGAAACGTATCATACACATAACATAGATGTTTAATGTCCGCCTTCAGAAACCTAGATTTGAAACAACACAGAAACGTTACATCGAAACATTTTATATATGTTTCAAGAAACATATCGGAGAGTAATTTATTAATATGTAGGAGAAATGTGTCCTTATAAATGTTTCATACTTGAATATTTGAAATGTCTCATATATGTTTCATTTGAAACATACCTGAGTATAAAATAATTGAGATGTGGTAGAAACTAGGGTACCGAGAGCCCCGGCTGCTCTGAGGGGCTCTTTTCCCAGTGCGCAGGCCCTGCAGGGCCCCATGTACTCCGGTGGCTTGTTCTCCAGGGCCCCCAAAATTCTCTTAGTGTAGACTCGAAGCAGATCGGTGATGCCGAAAAATCGTTTTGCTTCAAGTGGGATTCGAACATCGGTCGCTTGTTTAGGAATTCAGAAAACAGCTACGCAACTACCTGAGCTACCGACTCGCTGGCAAATAAGCCATTTAGATGTGCAGTATTACCCATCTACTTATGATGAATAAATCTATTTTTGGAAACGGAAATTTTTCGTTCTAATTAAACACTAAATTGTTAATTTTGGATAAATATGTAAAACACTCAGATTGAAACGTGTATTTTTAGTTTCTTACGATATGTTTCAAGTGATTAGGTTTCTAGTAGGTACGACGCTACTAAATTAATACAAGTAACATTAACTTTGAAAGATGACTTCAAACGAAACATCACATTTTTAATGAAGTTTCTAAAATATTATACGTTATCATTAAAGCTGGGATAGTTAGACAAAATGAAAGTTTAAAAAAGGCAGGCAAAAGGAATACAAAATAATTTAAACAAAGCATCTAAAAAGACAAAAAAGGAGAAAAATGGCACGGAAAAGCGAAAACTGTCGAGATAAAATCAACACATACATATTCAATTTAAGTATAGACAAACAAATATTTATTTGAAAAAGTAATTACCGAGAGTTGATAGATGTTATCTGCTGGTTCAATAAAGTTTTCTGGCTAATTAAAATACGCTTAACTCGGCATAATGACAAAGGGATGCAATTTCAACAAAGACTGTATGTAGGTGCAGCTTGAAGGTAGAAATAATACAATGGGAAATATTTCAAAGTAAGGAAAATGACTCATCCGAGTTATTATTGTAAGAGGCTTAAATATTATAGACAAAGTTTGTATTCAGTTTGTATACCAAATTCCTTTCCCTTTCAAACAATTTGCTTTCTTAGAAATTACCCAGAAAAATATACCTAGTATATAAAATCTAAAAATTAAAAAATACTTACTTACATTTCAAAAAACTAAAAAAAATTTACAGAAAAGGTACTAAATACTTACGCGAAAATATCAAAAAAAAAAGGTTAAAAACGCAATAAAACTAACAGAAACCAAAAAAGGCAGAATAAAGTTTGCATTTTTGGAAAGTGCGTACTCTAAAACGGATTTTAATTAGGGTCTGCCTTATGTTTGTCCATTTATAAAAAAAGGCATCCTAGCTTTAGTTATCACATTCCAAAAAATACATCACAGAGATATATTTTTGGATACATATCTAAAACGTTCACACCGAAACGTGTATGATGTGTTTCTTACGATATGTTTCAACTGATAGGTTTCTGGTACAACACTACTAAACACAACTCCGTAACGTTAACTTTGAGATATGACTATTTTGTTTCAAACGAAACATCACATTTGTAACGTTTCTAAAATGTTATACGTTATCACATTCCAAAAAATACATCACAAAGATGTATTTTTGGATACATATCTAAAACGTTCGTGTTGTAATGTGTATGTTTTGTATTTTATGTAACATATCAATTGAAACGTTTATTAGACATTACCATTTATTCGCTTTCGACAGGAATGTACCAGTAATGTGTCTTAGATGTTTCTTAGGAATGTTTCATTTGTAACCCTTATGCAACATTTAGAAACGTTTCATGGATGTACTGTGTTCAGTGGGTTGGTAGGAAATTTTCGGCAATTTCGTACCACCGAGTTGTATTCGGCATGACAATTCCACGAAAGAAGTAATTTGAGGGAAGGAGGAAAGAATTACAGCGATAATTTGAGGACCACACTAAATTATCAGTGTAATTTGTTCCTAATTGGTCGAATGATTCAAAATTGTGCAAACTAATTGGTTGAAATTTTCTGAGTGGAATTGTCAAAGAAATTAACCTGCATTTAATATATTTAAGACCGATGTATGCCACAAACGTTAATTGTCAAACTAATTGTCAAAATTGTGCAAACTAATTGGTTGAAATTTTCTGAGTGGAATTGTCAAAGAAATTGACCTGCATTTAATATATTTAAGACCGATGTATGCCACAAACGTTAATTGTCCTTCTTGTAGGTACTGACTTAGTGTTGCATACGTGCTCAGAGGAAATTGCTAAAAAAGTCAAAAAGGTGCCGTTTTTCGACATAAATTTTGCTTTTACGATCCCCAGAAAAATTGGCTCCACTCTATGTAAATTTAAAGGTCTAAAATCAGGTACATACAAACTCACTTTTCGTGACAATTGTTTAAACTGTTGCTACCATTATAAACTATTTACTTGTTAACCTAGCCGTTATTATGTTTAAGTCTGTTATAGTGCGCGTTTCAAAATATCCTAATGTGCAAAAATTTTAATGCAAACTGGTCTGTTACTTTTTGTATTTAAGTATATATTTTTTTTTAATTTCTTTTAGGATGTTGTGTTCATTTTTCTATACCAAGTATTACTTTTATCTTGGCGACGATTGTCTAATTTTAATTGGGTTACATTTAAAATAAATATTTCTTAGTATAATTATTTATGGAGTTGCAATTTATGTGGATACAACAGCAAGAATGTTCAATATGTTAGAATGGAAAAGAACATAAGCTATAGGTATTAATCTAATACCAAGTACATAAATGCTTATTCAATCGATTAATTTATGTATTATTAAACGAAACTGAAGGTACTCCGAATAATAATTGTCGCGTTATTCACTTATACGAACACCCTCTATAAAGCTCTTTTTATTAGAAATGAAAATGACCGTGATTTATACTTTCAATTTACATATTTATGCCATTATTGTGTACTTAATCTGTCAATATTCGGTTTATGAAGTAAATACTATTATTATTATTTACTGTCGATGTTGTGTGTAGCAAAATTGCGGTTTTTAAACACATTACGTTCGTGTTTTTTTTCCCCCCGATTCCGTTTAAGGAAGCAGAATGAAAATTAAAAAAAAAAAGCAATTACCGTAAGCGAAAATGACTAAATTTCACTTAAAGCCATCGAAAAAATATTTATATTCTCACAATAACTCATGGTCATGATATTAAAAAATTGTTTGATCAATATACCGAAAATGCTCGATTTTTTTTTATATTACCGAGTGTATGTATTTACCTTTCCGCTTATCGCTAAATTAACAGCGAAGGTAATTTAAATTTTTACCTCATCTTTGTTTACTCACCATACGCCGCCATAATCAAATAATTACTGGGAATAAATTAATGTTACACCCACCTATACAGCATTATACATATATGCGCACGGAATGTTATTATTAATCCACGTATGTTTGTATAAAATTAAGTATTAAATAAAATCCTAAAGGATTGTAAAAATAAATTTTCCGTTTCGTGATAGGTACGCGCTTTAATAAATATGTATTTGCACACTAGCGCAGGTGCTTCAATATTAAAACTGTTGAAAAATGGGAAATGTATATAAACAGACTCTGGAGATTAATTTTTTACATTAGCAGGGTGCTATTAAAAGCTTTTAGAGAATTACTAGCTTTTCTGTTTGCTGCTTTATAATAAATATACGTTAATTAAAGTCGATCGTATAATATTTTGTACAGTTTTTGTTAACAACTTTGATTTTAAAATAAAGACAGTGACATACTGCTTTTGAAAAAAATGAATCTATTTCAACGTATCTAACGCTTGCGGATGTTTGTTAATAGAACTGTCGTTTATATAAATAATTACACAAGTTGGTAGTGTCGTATTATTTGGTTTGTAACTTTAATACACACACGGAGTTAAATAGGCCAAAGGGAAAATTAATACTTTGATGTCACAGTAGAGTACGATTCATTGAAATATCTAACAAAGACATATTTCAGTACCTACCTACTAACGCTAACACAGGATTGGAATTAGAAACCAAAGATTCGTTAAACGACCATAATTACATTCCGTTTATGACTTTTACTGTCATTATTCATCAGTTTTTACTTTTAACGTATTAGATGGAACCACAAACAAGGATCATTTTATCCTTGAATCGAAGGAAAATTGTCTAATATCATAGGAAAGTAAAAAGCGAGACTACGTGTTCCCTTTCATCCGCAGAGGCAGAGTATGTTGCAATTTGTGAAGCTGCTAAAGAAAGTGTATAAACTTTTTTTTGTTTATTCAATGACAATAAAGCTTTGTTTTCAATTGGAAATTTGGGTACCTACTCCCTGCCTTGGGTACCTACACATCCTGTGACATCCTAGAAAAAGCGATCCTTACGACGATCGTATGTGTTTCAAATTTCAATACAATTTCGGTAGCTGTCTGTGTAAAGTTTTGAAAGTTAAGACATTCCCGTTGTATTTATAACCCAATAGAAAGCTCTTCCAAAAAAATATAATTCTTTAACAAGCGTTTAAAATAATATAGTGTTATTTACATAAAAGTCAGGAAAATCTCACATTACTGAAGAGGAGCTAAGCTCCGAGTCAAGTAAGAGATTTTACTAACGTGTCTTGTATTAAATTTTTTCGGAAATCGCAAAAAACACGAAATTTACAAATTTTAGAACAATTTTTTACAAATGAATTGCACAAAAACCAAGTTTGTCAATTTTGTTGGTAGTTACAAACTACATTTTGCGTCTTTTAAAGTCTTTACAGTACTAGTTCGGAAAATTCAATTTTCCTGCGCGTAAATAAGCAGGACAATGTTGTTTCCAAGACGATTTCCGGAAATAGTTATTTACATACAAGTCGGGAACATCTCACATTACTCAAGAGGAGCTAAAGTTAAATTTGAGGCACTTTGTGCCGAGTATTTTAAAGCTCCGAGGCAAGTAAGAGGTTGTACTGACGTGTTTTGTATTAAATTTTTCGGGAAATCGCAAAAAAGACGAAATTTACAAATTTTAGAACAATTTATTACAAATTCCACAGAAACCAAGTTTGTCAATTTTATGGGGTAACTATAGTTACAAACTACATTTTGCGTCTTGTAAAGTCTTTACAGTACTAGTCCGGAAAATTCAATTTTCCTGCGCGTAAATAAGCAGGACAATGTTGTTTCCAAGACGATTTCCGGAAATAGTTATTTACATACAAGTCGGGAACATCTCACATTACTCAAGAGGAGCTAAAGTTAAATTTGAGGCACTTTGTGCCGAGTATTTTAAAGCTCCTAGTCAAGTTACTGGCGTGTTTTGTATTAAATTTTTCTGTAAATCGAAAAAAAGACGAAATTTACAAATTTTGGGAAACATTTTTTACAAATTCCACAAAAATCAAGTTGGTCAATTTTTTTGGTAACCCTAGTTACTAGTTACAAACTATATTTTGCGTTTTATAAAGTCTTTACAGTACTAGTCCGGAAAATTCAACTTTCCTGAGCGTAAATAAGTAGGAAAATGTCGTTTTCAAAACGATTTCCGGAAATAGTAATTTACATAAAAGTCAGGAAAATCTCACATTACCGAAGAGGAGCTAAATTGAAATATGAGGCGCATTGTGCCGAGTATTTTAAAGGTCCTAGTCAAGTAAGAGATTTTCCTGACGTGTTTTGTATTAAATTTTTCCGGAAATCGCAAAAAAGACGAAATTTACAAATTTGAGAACAATTTTTTACAAATTCCACAAAAACCAAGTTTGTCAATTTTGTTGGTAACCCTATAGTTACTAGTTACAAACTATATTTTGCGTTTTATAAAGTCTTTACAGTACTAGTCCGGAAAATTCAACTTTCCTGCGCGTAAATAAGTAGGAAAATGTCGTTTCCAAAACGATTTCCGGAAATAGTAATTTACATAAAAGTCAGGAAAATCTCACATTACCGAAGAGGAGCTAAATTGAAATATGAGGCTCATTGTGCCGAGTATTTTAAAGCTCCTAGTCAAGTAAGAGATTTTCCTGACGTGTTTTGTATTAAATTTTTCCGGAAATCGCAAAAAAGACGAAATTTACAAATTTGAGAACAATTTTTTAGAAATTCCACAAAAACCAAGTTTGTCAATTTTGTTGGTAACCCTATAGTTACTAGTTACAAACTATATTTTGCGTTTTATAAAGTCTTTACAGTACTAGTCCGGAAAATTCAATTTTCCTGCACGTAAATAAGTAGGAAAATGTTGTTTCCAAGACGATTTCCGGAAATAGTCATTTATTTCATACTGACTAGTAATCTGTGTTTTACCAGACTCATACGAGTCTGGTAAATGAGACTTTACCGTACTAGAAATTTTGTACCCGAATACAAAGGTTGCCATAGCAACATAAAGTGACATGACTTTGGAAACGTCAAATTTGATATAAAGTTAATAGAAAAACTCTTAAGAAATGAATCTATGGCCAGTATGAAATAAAATGTTTTACATTATTTGTACGTTAAATCAGATTACGTTACTCGTTTCGAAATTCTTGCCTCAGCTACGCTTCGGCAATAAACATCTCACTCGTGGACGTAAACTTTGATTTACCGTACTCATATGTAAATAACTATTACATAAAAGTCAGGAAAATCTCACATTACCGAAGAGGAGCTAAATTGAAATATGAGGCACATTGTGCTGAGTATTTTAAAGGTCCTAGTCAAGTAAGAGATTTTACTCACGTGTTTTGTATGAAATTTTTCTGGAAATCGCAAAAAAGACGAAAGTTACAAATTTTGGGAAACATTTTTTACAAATTCCACAAAAATCAAGTTGGTCAATTTTTTTGGTAACCCTAGTTACTAGTTGCAAACTATATTTTGCGTTTTATAAAGTCTTTACAGTACTAGTCCGGAAAATTCAATTTTCCTGCGCGTAAATAAGTAGGAAAATGTCGTTTCAAAAACGATTTCCGGAAATAGTAATTTACATAAAAGTCAGGAAAATCTCACATTACCGAAGAGGAGCTAAATTGAAATATGAAGCACATTGTGCCGAGTATTTTAAAGCTCCTAGTCAAGTAAGAGATTTTCCTGACGTGTTTTGTATTAAATTTTTCCGGAAATCGCAAAAAAGACGAAATATACAAATTTTAGAACAATTTTTTACAAATTCTACAGAAACCAACTTTGTCAATTTTGTGGGGTAACTATAGTTACAAACTACATTTTGCGTCTTGTAAAGTCTTTACAGTACTAGTTCGGAAAATTCAATTTTCCTGCGCGTAAATAAGCAGGACAATGTTGTTACCAAGACGATTTCCGGAAATAGTTATATTACATAAAAGTCGGGAACATCTCACATTACTGAAGAGGAGCTAAATTGAAATACGAGGCACTTAGTGCCGAGTTCTTTAAAGCTGTGGGTCAAGTAAGACATTTTATTTCATACTGACTAGTAATCTGTGTTTTACCAGACTCATACGAGTCTGGAAACGTCAAATTTTGTATAAAGTTAATAGAAAAACTCTTAAGAAATGAATCTATGGCCAGTATGAAATAAAATGTTTTACTTTATTTGTACGTTAAATCAGATTACGTTACTCGTTTCTCACTCGTTAACGTAAACCTTGATTTACCATACTCATATGTAAATAACTATTACTGAAGTGTTTTGTATTAAATTTTTCCGGAAATCGCAAAAAAAGACGAAATTCACAAATTTTAGAAAATTTTGTTTACAAATTCCCAAAAAATCAAGTTTGTCAATTTTTTTGGTAACCTCGTAAGGTTCATAATTATGTTGTAAAGTTTAATTAATTAATTAATTCCATCATTCTAGGATGATTTGAACTAAATTAATTCGTATACGTACTGGTCATGGGCGATGTAATTTTATGTTATTTAAATGGGGTATAGTGCAAAATCCATTGTGTGACAAGTGTGATAATGACTATGAGAAATCTATAGAACACATTATTGACCGTTGTCCAGTGACCAAATTTCAGGGAGGTTTTACTATATGAAATGCACTAACACCAGAAGCTATCGATTAGTTACGCTGTATTAAAAATTTGTAGTTTATCTTTTACAACCTTTATAATTATGCTGTTTTTTTTTTGTTTTTTGTCCTGTTTATGCTATATTCATAAGAGTAAAAGAATTAATTAAAGGCTGGTGATGATTTTCTTCTTAATTATATTTAAAAACTCGCATAACTTTCACCATGATGATTATTTCATTATGACAGTGAATTAAAAGGTTGATGTACAAAGCAGTAGTGGCATGTTTCGATATTTTGACAATATCATCATCAGGCTAACATAGGTAAAGATATATGAACATTGGGTGATTAATACAATTTAAATTGTGATTACAATTTGAGTTATAAAAACATTGATATAGGCTAAGCCACGGATATAAAGGAACAGGCAAGACGAACATGAATGATTAACAACTATGGGAATTAAGGCGCCTCTATACAGCTGCAAAAATTTCGGACCTACTCCTTACTGATTTTAAATTAGGCAACATACATATCTCAATACTCCCTGAGGGCTAAACGGATTATGCGTAATTTACCTAAATATACTTGAAAGTTTCATTGTTTAGTTATACCTATAACTTTTATATTTTCTTGGAATTCCCGCAGATTGTAAGACTACCTTTTAATTTATTTTACTATGTTGGACTACTAAAATTAAAATATTATAGTACATATTATGTGCGTCCAAGAATCACAAAAGAATAATTATTTGAAAATTCGGAAAACGCTATAAACAATTTGATTTAGTATGGAATAATTAATAAAATACAAAGCAAAATAAACTTTGACAATGTTTAAGAATAATTATAACAATTAACCACACATTCTGAATAAAAAATAAATGTACTGATATAATTTTTATTATTTCTGTACTTGGACAAACAAACCTACCTATTAATTTAATTGATTCTAAAGTATTTTACTTTAAAATGTGCTAAAATCCCATTAAAATTTAATTCGTATTAGATATAATTAACAAAAAAATCCCATTAATGGTAGATATATATACCTACATAATATATATTTTATATAAGAGGTTCACTAATCATAGTAAGTTACGTTTCATTGTGGTAAAAAATATTATTTTGACTGTGAAATGTAAGCTATATCAAACATTAATGTGGAGCTTTATGAAAAAATGATGCAAAAATTCTTGAAAAATTTAGACAGTATAGATATAGATGCTTCTAATTTTGGAAAACTTTGTAAATTAAGAAAAACAACACCTACGGCAAAAACCGTTGCGGCACTATTATGTATGTAGTACATACGTTTAAAATAAATAGTTCTACTTGGTTTGCAACTGAAGTTACAGCAATTCAGTTAATTTTAATCCCAATGCTCAGTAGTTGTTAAAAAATCGGGACTATAGTTGATAAAGAATTACCATTTCTTGCTTCTTCTCCAGGCGGATCAGTAGGAAAAACTGCCATTGTTGAAATTAAATGTTCCGAGAAAAGCGGCAATTAGCATCCTATTGAAGCATATTTGAAGGGTAAATTAGAATACTGTGAATGTAGTAATAATAATAAGCTCAATGACAATTATTTTTACTAAGTACAGGGTCTATTGCACATAACCAAAAGAAATATATGCTACTTTGTAGTCTACACTAAAGGTGGAATACATCAGGGGCGTCATTTAGGAGGGTCAGGGTAGGGCAGTTGACCCCCCTGGAATTACTACTACCAAAAAAAGGTACGTTAAATTTATAAAACTGACAACCACGCCCTTTTTTCAAAAAAATTTAAGACATCAACTCAAGATTTGTGCTGTTTATATTAATTAAAATAAAATTTAATAAAAAAATAATGCCTTTTTACAATTTGTCTATAGCGTTTTTTAAATTTACGTCGGAAATAACCCTGGTTACGCAATATTTATTTATCAATTTGCATCTTTGTAACAGGGTCATTAAACAGGTACTTTTCTTTTGTCTGTATAATCTCCTTAGAAGTATAATTCCACTACCTGACCTCTGTGGCCTGGGGCATTTACGAAATTTTCGTTGGTAAAATTTTTGTACATAAAATTTATATTAAAAAAAACTTTTGACCAGGATTACAGTTATAACTTAACCGTTGGAAACGATTGTTAAACGAAATATGGTTCTTAAGCACTGTAGAATTTGTCCGTAGAATTTAATTTTCGGATATTGACTGTCGTTTGGAAAATATCTCTTAAAATAGATGAAAGATAAAATAATTTTTTGTTACCTCAAATATTTGTTTTTTTTCAAACAAAATTCTAAGGCAAAATTTCATTATAGTAAGGAATATATTCCCGACCTTAAAATTTTTTTAAGTTCAATTTTAGAGCTGTAATCCTGGTCAAAAGATTGCACTTTTTCCAATTGCATGGTGTGTTGCCTACCCTATGTATAGAGGCGCCTTAATAATGTGAATCGACTATAAAGATGAACAAGAAAAGCTTCATGACTCAAGCAGATTACAAATTATTATTATTGCTACAAATCAAAAAAAAATATAGCTAACCAAAAGTTGGTAAGTTACCAACTATATTTTGCGTCTTGTAAAGTCTTTACAGTACTAGTCCGGAAAATTCAATTTACCTGCGCGTAAATTAGTAGGAAAATGTTGTTTCCAAGACGATTTCCGGAAAAAGGTATTTAATTGCGGAGTTTCCAAACAGTTAGGGCTTGTCTCGGCCTCTCGCTGCGCGGGTTAAAATCTGGAAACCGTTTGCCGTAACAGTTTCTTATTGGTGAACCTTTTAGAAACCAACTCGGGCTTTTAATATCGAAAGGCCACAGGTACCAACTTTAATTTAATCAAAATGGGACTTTTGAGGGTTTCCTTCTCTAGAGCAATAAATTTAAATGTGTAATTAATAAATCCTTCCTCCTTTGTGGAATCATTCCAATTCAAATGTAAATGGTTGTGTGGTTTTGGAACAATCTACGTTGTTTACATTGGTCACTACATTGAAAGATTTGAAAAGTCATTTCCTCCACACCAATATGTAATTACTTATGTAGTTTCAAAAGCTAGCTAGGCTCTGAGAATTACCATTACTTAGGCTAAGGGTCGGTGAAGAAGTTGAATAATTAAAGCGGCCTTCGTCCTTTCACTCGTCTCGCCATTTTCTTCTAGATGAGCACAGTTGTATACAATTACTTTTTCGATTTGATAAAGGATGGTCAAAATGTCTTCACTACCTTAATTTGTTTAGCAAAGGATAAAATTTCTTAGTACCTACAGGTATTGTGACACTATTCTTCATATCCATTTTGAGCACATTGTACGTCCGATTCATGCCGATTCGCCGAATAATGTCAGCACAAAGACCTAGATCGTGCCTTGGCAAGCATCGTTTTCATGAGATTTGAGCTTGTCATGTGCCTGTTGGTTATCTTGAAAGCTTACCTACAAAATATGTGATGGTTTTTGGCATTAACTTCGAAAGTGAACTACTTACATTATTAGGACGGTATTAAAATTACATAAAACACAGACACATTTTAAAATTGTTTTGAGGCCAGTGGCGTAACTACAAAATTTGGGCCCTAACCCCCTCCCCATACAATACAATATCACTAAATATCTGCTTAAAAAAAAAAATTTATGTAATTAGTAATAATTACAGGAAGATACTCACTGATTTGGGTATTAAAAAAATTAATCCAAAAATCAGTACCTACATCAAACCTGAAATTGTACACTTGCCTGTACAGAGGATTGGAAAATAGTGAAATGATTTTGAGGCAGCATTTATTTTATTTATAGTTGTTGGTATAGAGAGCTGCCGCGCTCTTTGAGGCTTTTCGGCCAAAAAGACAATAGTTTTCAGTTTTTATTATTTTAATATTTTCAATTGATTCAAAATAAATGTTACAATACAAATTTGCCGCCAGTTCTGTTCTTTTGCAGACACGAAACGTACGACGGACCGATACATAGTACCCAAGGGAGGAGCATCGACGGGCCTAGGCGGTATAGTTCGTGCGGTTTGGTGCGAAACCATTTAACTTTTTTTTTCTTTATAAACTTGCACAATTGATAGGTGCCGATATGTAACTTTTAATTATTTTATTTTCTATGTCCGCCTCAAGAAAGGGGTTGAGAGCATCAACTGTTATGAAAAAATGTACGGATTATTTTGAATTCTTACTTTCACTAATTAGATTTAAAAACACAGAAGGATCAGGATCGGAAGGCCCATGTACGTGTAAGGCCCCCACGCATCGCGTGGGCTTGCGTGGGTGTAGCTACGTCACTGTTTGGGACCTTTTTCGTCTGGAGTTTTTAAAGGCAACTTGATTGAACATTAATTATGCTACAATTGTGTTTATACTTACATTATGTTAACGTATAAAATCAATGTCAAAAAAGATTAATAATTGTTGTTAAATTGTATGTCATTGCGTGAGTGTGTGAGTATAGAGTGTAATGGGAATCCCCAAGGGGTTATTTAATCAAAACCGGCCAGCATCTTTTTTAATATTCACTAATTTTGTCATACCCTGGAACAGCAACCCAATCAGTCACAAACTAGCAGCTTTGCTCTCCCTGTTGGATAAAATTGTAAAAATCCCAATAAAAAAGGTAGTTTATGAGAGAGAGAGAATACTAAATACACGCATTCACAAAAATTCGCGCATTTTCTTATTTATAAAAATTAATTACACGTGGTGGCATTTTTAAAACGCTTTCGAATGGTGTAAAAATATACAGGGTATTCTATTTAAATAAGTCAAGTGTAATTTTTAGTTGACAATAGGCAATTTTTTCCCTCGTCCTGTATAACCGGGAAAAGTTTGATGTGATTGGAAGACCACGTTTCGAAATTTGAAGCTCATTTTTATCTTATTTCGTTTAGTTAATAATCACGTTTAAAATGTGTCAGTTTCAATTGGGTCACCTTGTATTATTAGAAGCGTAGCGTGAAAGGGCGGATTTTCCGAATACCTAATATCCAAATTACTCAATAAAAAGCAAGTATAGGTACTATTAAAAAAATTGTTAAGTCAATTCCTACTTAGGTCAAAATTTTTTGAAAATACGCTATTAACATCAAGTGTTACCCACTCACTACAAGTGTAACAAAATGTATTTGAACTTGAGTGGATGGATAACAAGAATTTTATTAACAATTGAGAATTTGAACAAGATAAACAAGAACAAGGGAGTGTGAACTTATAGGTTTGGACCTAGAGCTTTTCGATATAATAGATGCAAATACGGATTTTGGCAGATCTTTCTTCTTTTTGTAACTAGGCACCAGAAATTGTAACAATACTTAACAATTAATTAATTCACATAAAAATGGAGCAAGTGGAACCTACCAAACAATCGTATGTTCCACCTGCCCCGTTCGGTATATGATCCACTTTCCGAAATGCAAAAAATAACATCTTTTAACGAATACTATAATATCAGTTGCGGATTTTTGAAGCCACGTGCTAGCTTTGAAAAATCTCATTAATTTGTTCGTTTGTTGCAATATATTGCAAGGCTCACCACCATAATCATTAATACACCCTCATTTCTACTTATAAGATGGAATCACAAGAGAGTTTAGTGTGGATTAAAAAATCCAGAGCAAACGAACTTTAACTTGTAAATGATCCCTGCATACCGTACATTTTTTTCAGTTTTCGTTGAGACTGTCTTACTGATTATTTCAAGCACACTTTCAGTTCTACTCAAATCACGTTTCGCATATTGCGAATAATGGTTCACTTTTAAGGTTACTTGAACAAATGGGCTGCACTTTGTCGTCATGCAGTATTTTAGACTGGCTTTTATGTAAAAGATGAATGCTAATCATAAACCCCCCTAAACAGTTTTGCTACCATACGTGGAAGCCATATTGAGCCTACTATCTTTGCGTAAGTAATGATTAGCGAAATTAATTTCAGTTATTAGTAAAGTAAATTACCGAAATAGATTACAATGCTCCCCCTATTAAACATTCTCGTTTGCAGAAGGTGATTGTTTGCTCGTGCTCTACAAACAGGCAAGGAATTGTTTAAATAAACGTAAAGTAATCTACGAAAAAAAGACAAACGAAGATTTTTATTTAACCCCCCAATAAAATTTTAATCTCTCACTTTAGAGAAGTTGAATGTTTGCTCGCATTCCATAAAACATTAAATTGTCAGCTATAAAAGTCGAGATTTTATAGATGAAAGGGTTGCTTAGACGGTAGAGAAACGTTATTTTAACGTTTAAGACAAAAAGTAAACTTTTCGAATAAGATAAGAGTCCTCTTCCGAGTTTTCCATCCATCATTGTATCGAGTGAAATACTTTTAGTGCTGACAAGATTGTATTCCAAATACTGAACATTTGTAGGTAGCAAAATGAGGGTTGCAAGCCCTTGCCGTTGGTTAAAGAAGGGCCCGAAGGACTCCGGAAAGAGCCGCAACGCCTACTTCATCACCGCTGACACGCTAATCCAATAACGTATCGGCCCCCAGGTCTCCCCACACCTGATCCTTATAACTTTACTTTTCCTTAACACCCAAGTACCGTTGCTTTACGCCTTAATACCCGTAGGTATATTGTCACATCGCTTTAGATAACTTAAAGCATCAGATACAAATACTAACACCCCGTAAATAAAATATTAGGATTAGTGGCTGTAATTTCGCTAAGAGCGATGAGCTTAGAAATATCGCTTTTCCGACGCCTATGGGTAAAAGACCAACTGAATGTGCATCTCATTTATTATTTATAAACGGATTTGGACAAGTTTCAGAGGCTTAAATGGATATTTACTTATTAAAGCAACCGTACGTCTGATTTTTGTTTTTATTGCACATCGATCTACCCTGAATAAATTGGACGAATACTTTGGGAAAATAGAAATATCCGATGAACACTACACGAACTCTAACCAAAAATTTATAGCAGGTCGACAAGATTGACTTGTGTCCCTAACGTCGGGGTTGGTCTGGTCTGGCGCGTTTTGGGAATGGGGGAGTGGAATCGGACAGGGTGATATTTACCTATAAGTACATCGGTTGATGTTTCGCAAATAATGTCACTGTTAATTAATATGCCGTAAAAGTGAAGTGAAGCATTAACGCACAGCAAGTTTTCACGTATAAAAGATAAATGGGTGGTAAAAGAGGATAGATTTTTAACCGCGCGAGTACGTTATTTGCCCTATTCATTTGATGCCAGATTGAGAAATTGCGGGGCTCTTTTTTTTCGGAAAAATTCTGCACGTGGAACAATAGTTAGTTTACGGTATCGGAGACTTGATTGATGATGTTTTCTTTTTTTCCATTACATGCGACTTTGATTTTCATGCCCGCCGGAATTGAGTTTTCTTGAATTTTATTCATCCCTTAAGAGGATGATCTTTTATTTTGTTTTTCTTAAAACTTTTTGTACTTATACTCATTTAAAGGGCACCCTCTTCACTATAACAATCAAGTTTAAAAATAAATAAATGGAGCTTTAATTAACACAATCACGTCATTATAACGTTTAATTTTAGTCATAATCTTTGTCCTATTCATGTGATGACGTGTGATGGCTATTAATGTCACGCTCTACAAAATTGTATAGGTAACTGCGTCTTAATGACGTATTAAAATTACGTTAAATACACACCAGAGTACTAACCTAGAAATTACGTCACAACGACGAGAATTACCGATTTCGTTTTTATTTCATCAAGAAATAGTATCAGAGTAATAAGTCACCTCACTTTAAACGTTTATAAAAAAAAACTATTTTTATTGCCGTTATTGATCCTAATGACCCTTGAGTTGCGCTGCCACATGCCTGTCTGTCTGTCAGTTTGTGTAGGTATAATACATGACATGGAATATGGCCATTGACCGGTTTTCCCGCCTTTGTGAATTTCAAAATTCGAAGTTAATTAAATTTTTGAAATTGTTGTCTGGGTTAAATAACTACCAATGCATTATTATTGATGTTAAAGGCGTGTCTTGAGTTAAGAATATGTTCAGAAAAAAAGTAATTGCCGCTCATGTTGTTAGTGGTATTCATATACAGGATGTTACAGAATGTTGTGAGGAAAATTTAAGGACAGATTCTGCATCTCAAAATAAGAAACAAAGTTCATATAACGTCCGAAAATCTATCTTTAAAGGTCTGAAAGGTCACATTTACATGTAGAAAATTATTTTCTAAAGTCGGTACATCAGTGGTGTTCGTGCCGGCAAGTCTTTATATTTAGCGAAAAAACTGTACGCCACTGGATTTTCAAAAGTTAACGCCACTTTTTTAAAGCCAGATTAATTCTGCTTAAAAAGTGTCTCTTGTACTTTTTCGATCTGACGCACCATTTTCGAACTAAAAATTATTTTATTACTCAATCATATAAAGTGCTCGCCAAAAAGAAGACACCAAATGGATTTTTTTTATTTTTGATTTTTTTAAAATACTTTTTACGGCAATAATTTGTACTAGTCTGAAAACCTATTTAGCTCATCGACGTATAGAAATGGACTGCGCGTGGTTATGCTAAGCCGGGATACTGCAGGTGAGAGAAAGGGTAAACGTGGAGGCCTAGTTCTAGTTTTATCTGTCGCGTATCTATTGGTCGCTGCATTCCCCTAGCTTTATCTGTTATGTATCTATTGGTCGCTACATTCCCATGAAAATGCAGCAACCAATAGATACGCGACAGATAAAGCTAGAACTAGGCCTCCACGTTTACCCTCTCTCTCACCTGCAGTATCCCGGCTTAGATTAACCACGCGCAGTCCATTTCTATATGTCGATGATTTAGCTCCTATCAGATAGTGACTATCGTACTGTATCTACTCATATGGAATTTTGTTCACTAGTGCCAATTGTAAAAATTAAATGAACGAACGGGAAATTCAATCGCACTTCAATCTTTCTCGAACGCACCGTATATTGCGTAGTAAGTAAGACGTAAGAGCGAATTTACAATTACATTGAATTAAAAAAATTTGTCAAAAGTTTTACCACGTTTGGTCGTTCCTGATAAAACTAATGGAAGATTTTGGTGTCCTCGATTATTATAAATCGCATAATATTCTCGTTATATTAATAGCTATATCAGTTCTAATAAATTATTACAATAAATCATATCTGGCTATAACTAATGTATTATGGGATTTCTATGATATTATGACCCACATAATTGTACAGTAATATTTGCAATTATAGAGAGATAATGAACGATGATACGATAAAGGTAATAATATAACGCAATATTGGAAATACTTGTGCTGTTATGAATTAAAATTATGACTAGGAAAATGTTTCCGATCCGTTTATTGAACACCGACTTTAGAAAGCATGTTCTCTGATTTAAAATCTGGGATACCTTTAATCCTCAATTTTATGATAAGGATTACGATTGCGAGTCAGAAAAATAACCCGAGCGCTCGAATATTGAAAAATCATTTCCCAGGGTATGAAATTATTTAACAAAGTATTGCACAGTACCTTAGCTTGGAAAAAGTCACCCCGTATCTCACCTGGAAACAAAGGAAAAATATATTAGCATAAAACATTACATAAAATCCATAGAATTGGATTATTTTTCATATCTATACGCAAAAGTAGTGAAATATCCAACAAGTTTGTTTGCGTTTGGGTAAGGAATCAATACCGCGCATTTCCGTTATGAAAAGCTTTCTGTTGAGATGAGTGTCGAAATGAATGTTCGCGTTCGCTATAAATTATAATTTCTATCCGTATATTTTGTATATTTTTCCTGGAGAGTATTAAGCAGTTTAGTGTGAAGGAGAATTTAGGAAATTGGTGTAGTTGTGAAAAAAAAGGAAATATTAGAGAACATTAACAGTCTGACATGAATGAAAATTCTTATACCTCCCCTTTCCCTATTTGTCAGAGATTTTCTACATTTTCCTAAGTAATAGTACACCAATGTGGATTATAATACTTATGACCAATTCCAGTTTCTTTTACTCTTCTCTGGAACTTTCCTTTATGTGTTCGCTGTGTAGTTGATGACTTCAAGAACCTACCATGAGATTCTGTTCTCATTCTGAACTTACTGATGTGTTTATAGATTTTTAATGTAGGCGTTTTCTTTTAGATTCCTCTCATTTGTACGCACGAGTCCAAGGATTTTCATTTAGTTTATGTTCAGTTCCTGTCATTTCCACCGCACGCTGTGTTCAGGGAATAGTACTGTATAGTAGTGCATTAAATTTGGATGTGAATTTTTCCTTACAATAAATTCCACTCCAGAGCCTCTTGCTACTCTTCAGTTTTAACAATTAGAAACTTCCACCAACGATACAGTGAACTGTTTTATATCTCTATCTCAAACTCTTAAACTGCCATGGTCGCGAATTGAATGTAATCCATAACTACTGAATAAAATTGATCGACAAAGAATTGTGAATAATTTGAAAATTTTCCAAAATTTCGGATCGGCACAGTGAGCTTGCAAGAATAATGATGTCGAAAAATTTTTGTGACATCAAACAAATTAGAACTACTTGAAATTTCCAGTTAAATAGTCATCAACTTCATCAAACAAATAAATTAACGGCGACATGTTTACTACAAGAAAGGATAATAAGAATGAAACCTGGAACTTCGCAATAATTAACTTCTAAAGGCGACTCCGATTCAGTAAGTAGACGGTGGAAGACGCCAATGAGCTCGTAGCATCAGCTTAATCCCTCGTAGCCAAATTTGTGGGGTCTGGACACAACGGCCACACAGAATTTAGTATGCCCATATCGGTCACACTGGACACATCGGCGAAACGTGATGTGTGGACACAACGGCCACCTTGGACGTAACGGCCACAGCTCTAGCTGGACACGATGGCCACCTTGGACACTACGGCCACATATCAGATACTTAGATTGACACTAAAGCGCTTAGGTTATTTGCAGATTTAGTATTTTTTTTTCAATTGATACAAAACATAATGCTAAACTTAAACGTAGATTGACACTTAAGCGCCTAGGTTATTTGCAGATTTAGTATTTTTTTCCCTATAATTAGAAAACTCCTATTATTTGTGAAATCTTTATCGCAAACATTACTTTACAATTCTGTGTGGCCGTAGTGTCCAGCTAGAGCTGTGGCCGTTACGTCCAAGGTGGCCGTTGTGTCCACACATCACGTTTGGCCGATGTGTCCAGTGTGGCCGATATGGGCATACAAAATTCTGTGTGGACGTTGTGTCTAGTGGCCGTTGTGTCCTAGACCCAAATTTGTTGCCAATTCTCTGGGTAAATTTGGATTTATGCCCTATTAACTATCAAAATCCAAGAAATTGTTTTCGGCATTGTTCAACGGATAATAATCTACATCTTTTTCACGCACTGAGTGAATGTGACACTTTGTTTCAGAATACTCCATCATTGGATGAACGTTCAAGGATTCTCAGAGAGCCTCCTTGGTATAGTGGTGGTTTATTTTTATGGTAAAGAACAGTTACTAGAAGCAAATTCAATATTGCTGTCATAGACACACAGTGTCTTTGGAGGAAGGCTAATAATGGAGTCGTTCCAATTACAAGCACGTAGATCCAACCCCTCAGTCAATACGCTGTTACACTTCATCTACACAAATTGGTAATTGGCACCACTACACGTGTGAGGGCGCTATTGCACTTGGTACTCAGGACCTCAATCTCGGTATGCTACGTCAAAGGAGTAGAAATAAATCCCAAGAAATGTCTTTCTACATCAGCAGGTAGTAGGGAAGACAAATCTTCTCCAAGAACGAGGCCGTCGTTAAGCAGCACAATGCATTCGATCCCAGTCCTAGGTAGGTACCATTGACACGAACTACAGAATGTATGTAGGTAAATTATTTCGTTGTCAGCCTGACCGATGGTGATTAACAGTACGCGATGATGGCCTTGTAGTCTGTGGTCCCAATATTAACGACCCGATGCTCTTTGAAAGTAAAGCACCACATCCAATCCAATATGGAAGCAGATTCTGTTGCTTCGAAGCTCTTCAAGGATGGAAGTGGATGGAATTTATACAATTCCTCCCAACCATGGACTTCCCGACAACGGATCTGGTCATCGTATGTGACGTCCATTTGTGTTGGGAAGGAAGACGCTCTTCTCCTAATCGATTACTAGCAGCAAGTTCAATGTTCCATTGCGTGCCTTCCGTAAGGATTGGAGAAAAGAAGGCCTTTCCCCATTAAAGACACCGAGGATCCAGCTACTTGGTCATTCCGGTCAAAATCGTTTTGGTCAAACCTGCGACAACTATTCTCCTTTTCAAGGTTAACAATGCCACATGAAACTAAGCGTGGAGTTATTTCCTAAATCGTCTTTTGGCTTGTTACTACATGGATTATTTTTTAATAAAATTTCTCGGGTTTGCACAAGGCTCTTTGCACCGCTGGTGCTGTTACTTCCCTGTATCACTTCAAAGCAGAGCTATTAGTCGTAGATTATTTATGGCGTTAAACTGCAGTTTTGAATTTTTTCCTAGATGAATTGATAATCACTAAAAACATAGAAACGTGTGGAATTCCAGAAAGACACGGGCAGGAACCAGAACACAAGTGAAGGGAGATGGCAGACGTCGAATAATTATGGGAAAGTAGAGTTACTTGACACTTTAAGACAATAATAATGATCTTATCATCTGCACTGCAAACTTCCTAAAGTGGTTATCGAGGTATCCGACTGGTTTAAAGTTTTCGAAAATCACGAAAAGCCTCCCGTTATGAAAGGCGAACGGAGTAATCGTTTAATACGTGAAAATCGAAAAATTACAGAGTAAATGGTCTGTAGGTTCCCTTGAGCAAAAGGTTCACTTTACTCAAATGATTTGAAGAGGAAAGTGATGGTTTCTTAAGAAAGTCGTTCTCATGATGAAAGCTTGGTGCCCTTGAGCCTGAAAGAAAATTTCTGATGGAGAATTGTCTTGTACCTGACCATGTCTTGGTATGGACTGTCAAGGCAGAATATTGTAACATTGTGATGAAAAATGAAGAGATACATTCTTCAGCCAGTAGTGATGCCCTGCTAATGCTCGCCTCATGTGGTGGCACAACGGTCTATTATTCTCGAAATTTCAATTTCACCTAGAGCCATTTTCCTGGTTCCAGTAAATAGTTATAATAATTCAATCTAGTCTAATCATAAAATAAGAAGGATCCACTGGATCACCACATGGCAGGCTTGCGCCTCAGAAATAAAGAGTTGTTGAACAGAAAAGGCACTGAGGTGGGCCACTCTCGAATTCTGGGCGAGGCAGTCGAACGACTACCTATACTAGAAGGACAATCTGACTCACTCATCCCTCGATTTATACTAGGGAAGAACTACCACATATTCTTGATGTGGAAGTGGCATCCGGCATCTTCACGGATGGATATAAAATAATGGAAGGAACAGGTACAGGTATTCATTCCCAAGAATTTCCATATTAGCCAACCACTAGGCAAAATTTCGACTGTCTTTCAGACAGAACTAGCAGGAATAAACGCGAAGTGCAAAAACAATTTCTTATACACGGCATAAAGAATACAATCATCAGAATCTCTAGTGACAACAGAGCCGCTCTGCAGGTACTATAGCAAGTAACAAACAACATTACCCTTGAGCTTGTATACTCGATAAGTTAGCCTGACTGGCCTCAAAACAACCGTTTTATGGTCCAGGGCCGGCTCTTCCACTGACAGTATCAACTGTAAACAACTTAATAACCCTAGACATCCAAGCCCAGCACAGGGCTAGGTGGAACTTGATGTCAGAATGCCGTCACGTGAGAGAGGCCTTCAGAAGACCATCTCGTAGCCTGGCGCGCTTCTGTACAGGGCCATCCAGAGGACATCTGCGGCTACTTGTAGGTATACTTTCTGGGCGCTGTAAATTTAACATGCGGTGCATGTGTTTGGTAGATTCATCATCCTGTAGAGGATGCTACACAGGCGACGAAACGGCTCAACACATACCGTGTAAATGTCCCGTACTTGTCCAATTAAGACGATCCATGTTGGGAAAATTCTGGCTGGACATGGCTAAGATTAGAGTCGCTTCCCCGTCCAGCATCCTCAGGTTTATCTCACGTGTGGGATGGCTTCAATGACTTTGCGGGGTCGAACGACTCTAATCAGGGAGTTAGCACAAAGGGCCCGAATAGGTGGCCTATGTGCACGTGAATTTTCCCACCCTCCCATCGAAATCCAGAATCCAGAAAATAAGAAGGTTCTATCACGTAAAATATACTTAAGGAGCTTGGACAATTCAGAAACAAAGACTAATGGTATTGTTGAAAAAAAAAACATAAATCTCACTAATTTCATTTTCATTTCTTGCTCAGATCTTAATGAGCAACACCTACAGAAATCGATTACGTGCCACAATGATGAAAGGCGAACAATTTTCTATTGTAAACACAGCACAAATTCGACTCTGATAAAACATTAGGTTTTACAAATGAAGAGAAACTTTGAAAATAACAACAGTTTCTGTATTCCCCTGACATTAAATGACGCATTATTTATACATAAAACCCATTAACAATAACAACAATTCATAAATCGAAATGTCGAGTAATAAATTGACATCGTAACTTATGAAAAACGTCATTAATCAAAATCTCACCCTTCCCTGTTCCGCTATTGATTATACGTACGTAGTACGCTTTATTAAATGGCCATAAGGAGAAGAGATGATAGTTAGAAATGTAAAACATAAATTTTAGAAATAGACGTATTTGATTGGTTTATATAAATTATTCTGGCAGAAAATTGCATTTTTATTCAAAGTAACGTAATCGTAAAAATATGCTGCATAAAATACCGATAGTAAACATTTTGGATATCGTCCAAAGATTTTATAAAAGGGCAACATTGTTTAGTTTTTGATTTTCTTCGAACCAATCCAATAATAGAGTTCACGTTTAATCAGCAATGCAGGCGAGTTGCCTCACGTTTAAAATATGTACAAAAGTTGAAAGGATAAAAAGTTTTTAAATGGAGGAAAACTTTCGCCTCCCAAGTGTAAAACTGTCCGACGTTTTTCATTGTAAACTAAAAGTGCATCTGTTGCTACTGTTCTTACATATTTCGAAGTTTGCAACATTGTTTTTTCTATATCTAATACGTTATCGTGAGGGATCGATCCGCTAAATTTTTCAAGAGAGCTTTAAAAGTTTCATGTTAAACTTTCGTTCCGCTTTGTTTTGATGAAGAGCTGCAGCGAGTTTTAACTTTACATAAACTAATCCGACCTTTTTATGTATTCAACTAATTAGTCCTCTTGTGGATGGGGAAAAAAAAGCAAAACAAGAGCATTTGAAAAGAGACAAAACTGTCTCAAGATATCTAGACAACAAGAATAAAAATTCCTTAATTCGCATCTCACTGACAAGGGGGAAATACTGCAAGATAATATGAGATTGCGTCTTGTAATAGAGAAAATTCCTTCACTGACGTTATTCTCCGTCTTTCTCCTGATAAAGTATCGCTTCGTTCCAATTGCCTCATCCCCTTCATCGTGGTGCTCAGCAAAAATATTGTACGGGTGAAGTGGTCATTGTTGCAAATATTCTTAATTAGTCGACAGTCGATTTGCTTTCGAAAAACTGCAACAATGTCAAGTTTTCAACAAATAATTATAACGAGATGCATTCTCTATTTAAAAGTGGCCGCTTTTACCGGTTTGTTCCACACCGATGATTAATGTCTGCATAAATCCAATGGGTTTTGTGCGACAGCTCGCGCCCAAACAACACGCTTTTTTGTACCTATGTTGGATATTGCTAAAACGTGTGTATAAAAGCGAACGCGACTACATTACTCGTACCTTTTGATTGTCACCGCATGAATACATTAAGTTTTTTCCTTTGTCATACGTACCTACGTTTGTTAATTGCGATGTTCCCGACGGTTTCTAATTGAGAATAATAAAATTACTACTACAATTCAATTACATTCACACTAAGGCATTTAGGATATTACATCAGCACGAAGGTATTATTTTGTACAATTTCCGCGTCTTTTGGCATTACAGTGAATGCACCTTATTCGTCTACAACTTTCCACTTTTACACAACCAAATCTTATTTTTTACTAACACAATTCGATGAGTAAATAAACATTATTCATTACGTGAATACAATCAGTATAATTTAGGATGCGGCAATTCAAAGTGTAAAAAATTAAAAGGGTGGTAATTTTCGCGGCCCCAACAATAATTGTTACTCTAAGCCCAAGAATTATGGTTTTTACGCCAAGAATTATTTTTTCGACCCCAGCTTTTTAATTATTTCTGATCCCAAGAATTATTATATTAGCCCCCAAAATTATTACCTATTTCAACCCACAGAATCGTTCTTTTGGCTCCAAGATTTTATTCATTTTACCGCATGATTTTATTCATTTTATTCAATTGAAAAAAATATTCTAAACCTACCTCCAATCTAAGCGCCTGAGTGGCAATATACGTTTAGGGTGAAATTTTTTTTTTATTTTCAAATACTTCTATAAAATAAGTAAATAAATAAAAGGTAAGAGGTAAATTAAAAAAATCTTGGGGTGAAATGAGTAAAACCTTGGAGTAAAATGAATAAAATCATGGGGTAAGATGAATAAAATCTTGGAGGCAAAAGAATAATTATATGGACTAAATTAATAATTTTGGGGGCTAATGTAATAATTCTTGGGAGCAAAAATCTTGCGACCAAAATAATTAAAAAGCTAAGGTAGAAAAAATAATTCTTGGGGTAACAATAATAATTCTTGGGGTGAGAATGGCAATTCCTAGGATGTACAAAATAATATCTCAATTTAAAATTCTTGACGTAATCACCTGTCAGATTTAATGGATTAGCTGCTCAGGCGTATTGTATTGTATTGTACCCCCATTATTGCTTAATGCTTAAAATTAACCTGATTTTTTAAAAAATATTCTTATTCTTACACGAACAACATACCCTACTCATCCCCTAACTGTCCTCTTCTCTGCCAATTCCTTCCTTCTTCCACCTTCTCCTCCCATCCTATTCCTTTCCCTCTCTCCCCATCCTCTTTCCTCAGTTCCTCACACTCTCCTATTATGTCTGTTAGATTCTCCCGTTCCATTTCACACAACCTCTTGTCATCCTCCCACCAATACTTATGCTCTCTTTCCTCGTTCCCACATCTCTTGCTACCATCCTCATCCTCTTCCTACTCAATCCTCCCCTTAGGTACTCCGCCACTTCCTCCGCAATGATCTCTCCATACCTCCGATTATACCTTTCTTCTCTGATCCTACTCCTTCTTTCTTCCCTTGCACATCCTTATCCCTTTCTACAATATCCCTTGCATATCTTCCTCTTTCCTAGTATCTCTTCCTGTCCTCTTGACCGTATTCTATTATTCCTCCCCTCCAACTGCCATGCATTCTCCAATCCCTCCTCATACCTCATCGTCACTTTCCCTTCCTGTATCCTATATCGTTGCCTACACTTTATAACTCACGTTCGTCACAGTCACAGTTACTCCCCTATAACTCTTTGGTTCTGTCGTGTCCACTCCCTTATTCACTGGGCACACAATGGCCTCCGTCCAATAATTCGGGAAACCATCATCTCCATTCCACATTCTATTTATAATCCTTCCACAATTTTCTCTCGCTTTTTTACCCATATACCTCCTTCGTTCCCGCTCCCTTCCTTCTTTTTATCCTTCTCAAGGCTCTTTCCAGCTCCACTTCCGTTATTACCTCCTCCCCTCTCCAACTCTTCCTTCCGTATCCACCACTGCTCAGGTACTTAGGCGCATTCCTTTTCAAAATTATTGTTCCAATGGTTGAAAGAAAACTTGGGAATTTAGGGGTTCCAAATTGTGAACGTGGCGTTTTAAATCATAAAAGACCAAGTGTGCACAAATTTCTCGTATAAATTTCCAAAATACAACGTAAAACTGGAGTGAACATTTTTCACTCCAACTAGCCACTGTTCCAATCGATCTATGTAATTCCAGCTTTTGTGCGAGAACAGTTCGAAAAACTTTGCGGATAGCATGCCATTTAGGGGAGATTGGCCTAAAATTACACACTCAGGTAAAATGACATAGGTAGCTCCATATTTTTGAATTTGGCGCTTGAAGAGGCTTCCGCAGATTCTAGTTAGGGGCTTTGAGTTGGCAACACTGCAATCCTACAATACCCCCTGATTCTGTTATGAACGTTGCGACGGTGGTGAGCGAATTTCGGAAATGTAAGTATCCAGTGCAATATTTTCCCAAAACTAATCGGCAGAGGTGGCAATACGACGTGTTGTTGATAGTGTCAACAGTGGTGAAGAAATCAAACCAAGGCAGTTGATAAAAATTGAGAAAGAAAAGGTGGCCGAATTACCGCGTAAAGCTAGAGAAGCCAAGAAGATAGTCCAGCCAGAAACCCCTGAAGAAGGTGGCACAGAAATAAACAAAATATATCGCCATACGAAGACAATTTATTGTCAATCGCGTATCTGATGACGATTCTGGTTCTGAAGAAGATCCATTTTTTCAAAGATGGCTCTATTGCAATTCATTATTTTCAAAATCCAAAAGTGAAGTATATGTATATTTGTGAGATATGTTCATAATTTTTTACTTCATTTATTCATTTCTTTATAGGTTTTTGCCAATAAAGTAAGTTTCTTGACTTTTTGGGGTGTTTTTGGAATTTTCTTGTACATATAGGTATCATTTTACCCGTACGTGCTCCTAAAATGACATAATGAGGTGATTTTTAATTTTTTTAATTTAAATAAAGTATGTTTTAAGGTAAGTATTTTTTCCATAGTAGTTATGATTTATTATCTAACAATTGTGTCAAAAAAATTAACTGTAACACAATTTCTAGCCATTCTGCGATCAAAAATGTTTAGGGTATGTCATTTTAGGCCAGTCTTCTGCTAAGTTAGGGCCTGAATTTAACATTTGCTAATCAAACCTTTGCCCCCCCCCCCCTACTTTTTGATAACTTCCCCCACGTGTCCTCGACCCATTTCAAGACCAAAATCGTTTTTGTCTTAACATAATGACTTGTTTCTCGGCCAAGACGTCATTAACGAAGCCTTAAAGATACTAGAAGCCACTTCTCTTGGTATTTAGCTATGAAACGACAGGAAACTTCAGATTCGTGCCACTCCTGGAACTAGGAATAAGCCAGACAAAATTTTTCAACAATGTATCTAATAACACCAAGGAAATAGTGTGCAACTGACCGTATGCAAGCCACTTTCAAACTTGTCTGCGTATGGATCAGTGATGCTTGAAGGTTTCCCTATAATGCCTGAAAAGTCTCAAAGCACGCAGTTTTGTTGCCAAAAATTGCCAATAAGATCATTACCGTCCTGGGTTGAAAGCTCTTGTCGACATTTCTATTATAGAAATAGTGCGATTTCAGAAACCAACAGATTTGCATGAATGGATCGGTTTCCAGATGCAGGTTGACTCTAGGTTGCCGGATATGATGCTAGTCGTCATCAGTGTCATTGAAAAATTATATTATAGGCCATTTTAGTGCCTGAACTGCTTAACATGCCAGTCAGAATTGGTTCTAAATTCGCTTGATCCTCAATGACCAGATTCGGATGGAACGATGCAGAGGAATTTTGCCAGGAATAGTGTGCTCAGTCAAAACTAGACAATGGGTGATGCACCAGGGAATTCCCAGAGTCCTATAAATATCATGCCATTCTTAAACTTGGAGGAACATTTTGTACACTGACTTACCTTCACAACAGTGTGGGTGTTTTAATGTCTGTCATTAACCATGAACGCAAAGCGATACCGTGATGTTCAAGACTATCGCAACATTCGTTCAAGAATCACGGATGAAATATATACCTAACCTCTGGTGGTCGTGATCACTGATGTGACCATGGATGGTACGTACATACATATGGCCCTACCTTGAGTTTTGTGAGATTTAAGTTGAGTAACTCTACTTACGTAGGTACTACAACAGAGATTGGGAATGTTTGAGTATTTTAATGTGAGAAAATAGGAGAAGGACACTTGATTAACCAGTTATTCGCCAGACGTGACTCCTTTGGACCGATGGAAGTTGGAAAGTGTTTTTTTGAGTGAAAGATAGTAAAAGTTATTGAGTGCTGGTTTACAAACCAAATATATTACCTTCTGAACTATTCCGTTCAGAGCAAGACTTGAAAATGGCATGTCAGATTTTTTCGAAACGTCGGTTCCATAAGGAAAAATCAACGCGCTATCAAACAACTACTTATTTTCCCAATACAATAATTATAGAACAATCACCAATGAAATGACAACCAACAGTAATTAAATGAGTTTCGAACAGGACAAATGAAGCAAATTAAATGCAAACTAAATGGCATTATTCAAACTATTTATCAATGACAGAAAGTTGTGCCTATATACATTTTTTTTTTCTAAAACTCAAGCGTTTATAGCGAAAGGGAGGTTTATCAAACGGTGGTGACACAACAGCGCTGTTAACTGAATATTCATGGCCAAATAACTATTTCAACTTTCAACCCCACATAGTTTTTGCTCGTTTAAAGGGTAACAAGTAATAATAGTTTACTTGGTGCTGAAAGTGGACGAGTGTCCGACCCTCGTCTTGTTCTAATTCTTACTTATATCAAGCGCACTTGTTTATGATTAATTATCTTTATACATTTGTCAACACTATCTATGATAAATTATAAAACTTTTAATTGTCAGAAAAGGGAAGGGGGATTGAAAAAAAGGTGAATATTGATATTTTGTAGTTATTTCAAGTAAAAACTTTTGCTGCAAGTTTTCGCCACTTTGCTTTGACAGATTTTTAATATAAGGCGACAGTTGCCGATTAAGTAAGGGGTGTAATTTAATAAAAATCACAATATATTTAGTATTTCTTCGTCTAAAAGAAAATTGAAATGCCATATTTTCGTATTGGATCAGACAATTTCTAATAATACGAAACGATCGAACGGACGAAAGCCGCTTCAGTTTTTCAGTTTGGAGTCAGCGATTCCCTTAATAAGGATTATTAATAAAGTTGAAAGGACAACAAATTTAGATTGGTTTCAATTAGTGTTTTTAGCAATTTCAATTATACTTATAGCATAACGGTGAGATGGAAAAAGTCTATAGTTTCTCTCATAATTTTAGACAAAGGATCCCCTAAGGATGTGGTGCTTTACGCGCAGATAAGGTTGCTGGGTAATGGACCTCACGGCAGTTTTCTAACGAGCAGAATAAAACGTTTTCGACCTAAGACAATAAAAGAATGTCTTTTTATCCAGATTGTTTCCCGGCAATGGGTTCACCCACCCGGTGTCTTCCTGATTAGAGTCGTGCGATCTACAACATGACTCAAGCCATTCCACTCGTGAGCTAAACTTGAAGATAACGAAAAAAGAAGCCACTCTAATCGTAGACTGTGCCCAGAAAGTATACCCACAAGTAGTTAGTTGCAGGATACTTCTTTATAATCCTACGCAGAAACGCCAGGCCTCTAGATGGTCCCTTAATAATTTAATAACTACAAATGCAGAATGCTCGCAGTAAAAGTACCACCAACATGAATCGGCAAGTGGGGTAGTTTTCTGGACTTCTGCACATGTATGGCGTAAGTATCGAACTTCCTCTGCTCCATAAGAAACTCTCATCTTCAGTGTAGGAACAAACCAACTACACTGCACAAAAATCTAGATCAATTCTCTAACGATATCCGGCTCCTATTTCTATTTAAAACCAGATATAGGAGAAAGATGAGAGGGTCGATGCAAGTCCAAACGACTCCAGAGAAATTTTCAATCACATTCCACAGGGAACCGAGTCAATTCAAAGTGCACAACAAAAAGGATTATCCTGGCTAAAGATTCAGGCTCTTCCCCAGTCCTCGGACGTGCACACAGACTAGAACGGCTTTAAAGTCCTGGAAAAACCCAAGTCGTTTATGTCATGACCTTAAATTTTAGGATAATTTAGGCGAGAAGCAAACCATACGAAATAAGTTGTCTTGTCTTCTTGGGCTTGGGCTTTCCAAATTATGTAAATGATCTTGGGACAGCTTCGGATCTTGAGGCTACGTGGGGAAGTTCTTGACGTCAGAAAACTGGGAGAGTTGTCTGAATCCCATCTAACTAGAAAGCTGGATTGGATCTTGAAAACGTGGCTTACTGCAGTGTTCCGAAAAACAAACCGCAAGAAAAGTACAAGAACGAAGTTACATTCACGGCATTTTTTTCTTCCCTCTGTCTTCCCCCGGGAACCGACGGTGGGCATCGCCTGTCTGGCATTCTTCCGCCGACGATCTACGGTTTACTGTGTGTGCCGTCTGGCTTCTATCTCTCTGGTTCTTATGACCTTGCGGATAAATCCTGTAATGATCGCCCAATTCTCTTTACTTTTTAACATTAGGGTTATAATCTTCCCCAGCTCCCGGTGATGTCATGAGCCCTTCATACTCCCATCTCACATTCAAGTACTGCATGGCCTTCCCAGTCTTTAGTTCTGCAGTCTCGGCAATTTTAATTTTGTGGAGAAAAACTCCAATTTCCCCGTTCCTTGTGATCAATTGCGTCAGGTCGATTTCCCCCTGTCTTCTTTGGACCCACTCTCTTATCTGTCCTATTAATATTTTCGCCCACGACTCTTTGTTATTCCATTCGTCCTGCCATTTGGCCATGGTTTCTTCTCTACTACCTCTTATGTTGTGTTCCTTTCCTCCACTAACAGTGGCAGCGGGATAGTGCTCGCGACCAAAAACAGATATTTTGTAGACACGGTTCTGTACGCTGAGCCTCAATGGCCTCAATTCCATTTTTCGCTTCAACCTGTGAAGTCCGTCCCTGACTTTTCGGACTTCTACGGGATTTATCATTGTCATACAGGGTGTCCCGGAAAATGTGGGAAATCTCTCGGATTCAGATAGAGTATGGAAAAATAAGATGAAAAGTTCCTATAACATTTTTCCCTACAGGCCTTCCCTGCGGAAATCAGGAGCGGGCTAAGCTTTACACATTGATGCTCAAATTTATAACGCCCTGTATGATGAAGACTTTAAAGAAATTAATCTGAGTAGCTTGGACCTTAGACTCAAAAAAATGTACTCTTGTTTATTTTCGATTAGTCCATACGCTAGGTAACATCCTGTGTTTTTCAGAGGTCCACGACTTATTTTTGAGGCATTATGCTGTCTGAGACGTACATATTTAGTATCATTTGGTTAACAGGCCCAAAAATGGTCACTTTGGATTTAAACAGGGTGGTCATGTTTTAAAATTAAAAATATGGTATTCGCATACAAATGTTCTTCATTTACTCAAGATGTGAGTTTGTATGTGTTGTCAGTGTGAAATAGAATTTACAATATGTATATCTATTATATTTATCTCATTGGTATTATAGACGGTGGTGCAAAATATATACAGGGTGGGCCGTTGAAAAGGAAACACGCCTGTTTTGGGACATTTAGACCAGTTTCTTAAAAAAACGCTCGGACACGTCGATTTTTTATTTTTGGGGGACAACTTTTGATGTCAAATTTGATATTATCAGGTCAACCCCCTAGCCCCAGCAACCCCTAACTCAAGAATTTAAATAGGGAAAGGGAGTCGAGCGACCCCTCATTTGAAGCGTCTTTTAATTCTCTATTCGACAGTATGAATGAAAATTAGTTTCATTCAATTTTTTGTTCGCCCCCATGAAAAGTACCCTCTAGATTAACTAAGGTGGGGGTGTTGTTTAGAAAAAATCCTGAAACACGCAACCTTTGACCTTTTGAACGGCATATTTCAGGATTTTTCCTAAACAACACCCTTACCTTAGTTAATCTAGACTCTAGAGGGTGCTTTTCATGGGGGCGAAAAAAAAAATTGAATGAAACTAATTTTCATTCATACTGCCGAAAGACGCTTCAAATGAGGGGGTCGCTCGATACCCCTTCTTGAGTTAGGGGTTGTTGGGGCTAGGGGGTTGACCTGATAATGTCAAATTTGCATCAAAATGTGCCGTTGCCTTTGCGAAAGATGTCAAGGCGGTCTTACCGTCCGACATATTTAGTTATGGACTGCCAAAATTTAGAAGAGGCGAAACGAGTCACTCTATTCAAGGCAAGTCAATGCGAGATATTCTCAACTACAACCCGCAAGGCGCAAAGAAAATTATTGCATTTTTGGAGGAGTGTCACCTACTGAACAAGATATAATACATATTATATTATTATATTATTATTGTATTATATTATATTATTATATTATTATAGATTTAAAAAAAGTGAAGAATTCTAATGCCTGAGTTCGAAAAGTGCTAATAGCCTCAGTTCGATTGCCCTTTCAGATGTACCTGTAACAGTTATGCTAGTAAAATGTATTTCAAACAAAAATATTTATTTTGACCTTTAGCAAAACTGCCGAAAAATTTTACTGGACTAGCACCATGCCACATTAAGTATGACATATTTAAACAAGTATCAAAAGGTGCAAATTCTTATAGAATTCTAATTTCAACCAACTTCAAATCTGTAACTAATTATGGCATATACTATATACAATATATATGTATATAACTGTATATAACTACCCCTTACCACAACACAAGCACCCGGGATTCTGCACAAATGAGTCATTGTTTTTCTTTCCACCCTCAAGGGAGATGGGAGCGGAGAGGGTGACGGACAATTTGTAAATCATGAAAAAATGTTGGAGGAAAAAAAGTAAAAAAAGATCGTTTTCTCCCCTTTCCGCCCCCAAAAAAGGGGTTGTAGTTGGGGGTGAAATTGTGCAATTTGAGAATAGTTTTTTTATGGAGAATCAAAAACTGCAATAAAAAGTAAGTGGTCTCATTTAAGTTTTCAAAACTCACCCCCGCTCCACCCCACAGGGGGGTGAGGGTGATGTTTACGTATAAAGACTCAATAGGTTTCAAAAAATAAAGGAAACGTGTTTTTCCTTTTTGCAATTGGATGTGTCGTTCTCGAGATATTCAAGGGGGTATATTTTGACTTTAATGGCGTCCCGACGGCGAACGGGTGATCCGATCAAAAAATTTACCAGAGATTTGGAATCAGTAAAGAATTTCCTATAAGATGATACCACTTCCAGCTTTGTAAACCCTGTAACATCGACCAATGCACATACACAAGACGCACAGACACACAGGCGCACAGACACACAGACGCACAGACACACAGACATCCGCACGAATGTAGTAAACAACTTTTTGAAGTTGGTTGAATATATGGGCAACTTTGCATTCCTATTTATTTTGAGTTTTGTGACCTAGAATTTATTTTAATTGCAGTTAATTGTAAAAATGATCGAATTAGACCTATGTTTACCATGTAAAAGGGCTTAAAAAAAAAGTAACCATTTTCAAGGGTGTTAACCTGAAAAATCTAGTATCGTAACCCTTAAAATTGACTCTGCAAGTGAGTTACGTCGTGGACCTTGAAAAAAATACAGAACGATAGCTAGCGTCTGTATTAGATATAATGAACCGTTTTCGATATAAAGAATAATAAACGAATTCATGTTTTCTCTAATAAAAGTTAACATTCATTCATAAGAATCATAATAAGTAACATGAATTCGTTTATTATTCTTTATCTCGAAAACGGTTCATTTTATCGAAAATAAACAAGAGTACCTACATTTTTTGAGTCTAAGGTCTAAGCTATCCAAATTCATTTCTTTAAAGTCTTTACCATACAGGGTGTTAAAAATTTGACCACCGATGTGTAAAACTTAGCCCGTCACTGATAAACTAGAAAAGCTAAATATGTTTCATAGACACCATTTTAAGTGGTTCTTACTAGTGTCCATCATATAAAATTTTTATGAAATTATATTGAGTTCTCTGAAAGTTATTCAAGAAAAAAGGATTACCGCTCTATCTGAATCCGAGAGATTTCGTCACATTTTCCTGGACACCATGTATATAACATGTAAGCATCCCAGCTAACCACCACCAATATAATTCAGTATTGCAGTCCACAGAGAAGATTGTGCTGACAGTATTCTGGTGCGCAAAGGGTATCTTCCTGCTTAATTCAATCATAGTGTGCTCTTGCGTCGAGGGGTCTTGTTCTTCTTCAGAACACATTCATTTGATGAGCGAAGTTGAACCGCCAGATTTGCAACACTTTCCTCAGTGGATTTCCATTTTTACGTTGAAGTCAGCGCTATCGGGTGTAACAATGAACAGGTCCAGCAGGATGAATCTGTGCAACAATTTTCTCATCTGCGGTAAAAAGCTCCCTAAATTCCTTTGCAAGGATTTTTATCAGAAGGATATCTTTTGAATGTTGAATGTGGGAAGAAGGCAAGAGTTTGTATACAGTTATGATACTGAGTCTTTCTGTTTGTCGTAAAGCTTGTCTGTTCATTAAGTGCACTAGTCCACAAACTACCACGGGTAGTTGTTGTGGGGGGAGAGCCTTCCTGCCACGATCCAACTGATAAACAGCATCGTGACTTAAAAACAGACCCTTCCTCATCCATTTCGAGGGATGCTCAGAATACCACCACAGCCATGTACACCAACAACTAAGCGACAAAGGCAAGATCCTGGTAGTCAAAACCCATCCACCTTGTTGTCCTTCGGGACTGTCGTCTGATGTGGAATGCGCACGTTAAATATTGCACTTGAAAGAACCGAGCGGCTATTTCCGTACTCTATCTTATCCTTAAGTGAAAAACGTGCTCAGCATGGATGGTAAGGGTAAGGTAGGGCTGTATACAGGATGTCGTTAGATTCACGATGATCGGCCTTCTTCTGCGTGGAGCAGCAACACGGGTGGGGAAATTTTAGATCCTGAAAGTGGTTGTAGACGATTCCTGGTTAATACAGTTAGATACACAACAACCCTATCCATCCAAATCAGCTCGTGTGGGAAATGGAAAACTACGAAAGAAACCATAAGCTCCCAAAGATTGTGGTTCTCGTCGTGGTACAAGGAAAAAACGTCTAACCGAGATCTAAACGGATCAGCAACCAGCGCAATACTTAAATTATCGATATTATTATTTATGTACCTATCTATTGAAATGTTTTAAGTGCGAATGGGCGAAGTGTCTAACTCTGAGTACATTAACCGTAATGCGACTGTTTACCTAGCAATACGAAAATACCTACTAAGAGATACTGTAAGAGTGCGAACCCAATACGAGAATGATGATAGATAGTTAAATAAGATAAATCTGTAAAATAGCACGAAGAGGAGGTCATCGGTAAAAATAGAAAATGTTTTGAATATTCGAAAGTTGTACATCGATTTTAAATTCAAATAAAATAGAATTATCTGGTGTTCCAGAATGTCGTGCCAATACTGCAAAAAAAAAGTATTAAAGCAGACTGTAACTTGTAACTTTTTTTTTTGCAGAAATGACAATCGTGTTCCAGTTTATTTTCTTTATTGCAAGAACTTTTTCGCCAAACTTTAAAGCGTTTTCCAAATTTAGGAGTATGTCAAACGAAAATAAAGTCGGTCGTCGATTTCAATATTTCGCGTGTTCGATGATAATAATAATTATCGAAAACGAAAAGAGAAATTAATGAACACGACGATAATCGTCAATCGCAAAAGCTTCATCCCTTTGTAAATCATTCCGAATTCTAATTTGCATAGTCATTGTCCTGGTTTTACTCTTCAATTTAAATATTGAAGTCGTTCAAGTATTGTGTAGTCAGCGGGTTATTTTTCTCTTTCTAATATAAAATGGAATAATGCTGAAAAAGGAAAAAAAAAGTATGCGGTTTCCGTGCCCTGTATAGTATGTGTTGTTCGAAAGAATAATGGCTGTTTAAATATTTGAGAAGGACCTGGCGATTAAGCGTGAAAAATGCTGACTTCCTAAAGTTAACAACCGTAATGTTTACTGATTAAGGTTGATTTCTCACGTGAACACAAATCAGTAGCGAAAGCTTGTATAAGCAGCAGGGTTGTTGCGAATATGCGCCTCAAGGGTCTACTTTTGTAAGCTTTGTTAGTGAAATTATTATGGCTGTTATCTACTTACTACTATGCTATTTATATATATTTTAGTTTTGGATTTAATTAACGCATCGCTAAACGGCTCCTTGTGGTGTAAAACGAAAAAAGAGAAGCACTTTGGCATCCAGTACGTACAAAAGTAGTATATAATTAGCACATGATGGTAACAATAAATTGGTGAATAGGATGGTGAATGCACAATGAAACAATTCTTTGTGAATGAAGGACTACATAATGAAACTAAAAATACTGGCGTTAGACAACCGTAATTTTCTTTCATTGTAATTTTGCATGTTATACAGGGTGTCCCACTGCTCCGTAATCGGTCGATAACTCAATGTGGGTTAAAGATGCAGAAAAAAGTTTCAAATAAAGGTTGCTTTGATTTGAATTGCGCATCTTTTAAAAATATTCTTATATCTACAGTATGTTGCATTTTCACGTGGCAGGAAAATGTCACTTTTTTTTTAATGGCACACCCTGTATTTTTTTCTCTTCATGTATCGACCAACCATATTTATATCACGCCTGAATTTTTTTTTGATATTGTATGTGCGGTTGCCAAGTTATTAATTATTTTGTCAAAATTTGGTAAAATTCAAGGTCGAACTTGAGTTTTGTTCTTTTGCGTTGATACAAACTATTTAAACGGTATTTTGTAATAATAATTAAATAAAAATTACTTTTAACAATTTTTTTTTACGTGAAATTTTAAAAATCGTAAATATTAACAAAAGTACAAAAAATAATACCAGGAAATAATACACCGTTGAATAGGGTTTTTTGTCGAGAATTTGATGGTAAATAAAAATACATAGTGTTCCATTTAAAATATTCGTATAAATACTATTTAAAGTTCAGAAAGTTTGAATTCTCATTTTAAACACTCGGTATAAAATTAATCACTTAGTTTTTTTTTTGTAGAGTAACACGACATTAGGGGAATATTAGTTATGAATATTATAGTCCGACCTTGAATTGTACCAAATTTTGACAAAATAATTAATAACTTGGCAACCGCACATCCAATATTTAAAAAAAATTTCAGGCATGATATAAATATGGTTGGTCGATACATTAAGAGAAAAAAATATAGGGTGTGCCATTTAAAAAAAAGTGGCATTTTCCTGCCACGTGAAAATGCAACATAGTGTAGATATAAGAATATTTTTAAAAAATGCGCAATTCAAATCAAAGCAATCTTTATTTGAAACTTTTTTCTGTATCTTCAACCCACATTGAGTTATCGACCGATTACGGAGCAGTGGGACACCCTGTATAACAACCACTATTATTTATAAAATAGAAAGCCGTCCCTGCAACAGAAACTGTCTTGTACGAGACTACTATCGGAGTAAAAATGCAAGACTATGAGTGGTCATAATACAAAAACTGGGGGGGGGGGGGTATTTTTTTCATTTTTGGACAGTATTTTATATATTTTTCACATGTTTAAAAATCAAAATGGTAGAATCAATTGTTTAACTATAACTGTACTATAACTGTACGACAAGCGCTTCCCCGCGTACTGCACTTGGGTACCCTCTGCAAATCAGACGATCCTGTAGGTGGGGCTCAGCCGTACCTGGGCACTCCCTGGCTACGGGTCTGCTACAGACCTAGACGCAAGCGTGTTTGTCACTGTTCAAGGCAGTGTCGCAGATATTTATATTCTCTTTCAGTTTTTGATTCTTACTCGTACACCTTACAGCGACCTTTTCAGAATCATAATGTGGTGATTATTCTGAAACTGTCTAATGGAGAGTGAATTATGAGCTAGCGCACATCATCTTGGTTGAACCTAGAAGCATATTGGTGTAGTGCCGATTGACACTCTGATTTTCAGGTAACAATTCAGCCAATATGACGCTCTAAATATGTGGAAAAAGACTATGATCGCGCTTTCTTCATTTGGCCTTAGAATTTTGTACCCTATAGAACATATCAAAAGTCCCCTAACTTCAATTTTATGGTCGGAAAGTCATGGAACCCTCAATATTACGACCGAACGAATTTCCATAGAATACTGAATTTGGTGTCAAATGGTAATAAAAATATTGAGTACGTCCACTTTCGTCTAGGAGTCCATGAAGAGGTTGTCGCACTTATGTGTCATGATGATCGAAGAAAATTTTCAGCAATATCTGTTCTGGATAAAGGTTATCTTCTGCACGTTTTGGATTGGTCTAATAGTTCGACGTTTGGACAAATTGCGTCAGTTAATTATAATTGAAACTTCGTAAAGCTTCATAAAGCGCACCCACTGAAGTTCTTCGATGCAAATAGGTACTTCGATCTAAACTAACCAACAAGATTTTCAGGTTCACCCAAAGAATGAAACAAGACTTGTGAACTTAGTCATCTTCTGTCCTGGTGCAGAGGGAGTCACCGCTCGATGAGCTGGTGCAGATGTCGACGCACTGGTTGTTGAAATCTACCCTTCATTTCGTTTCACGAAATCAGTTGATAACTGTCGTAGCTACTAATACTGATATCCCGATAATGCTGCTAGGATGAAAATTCAATCCATATGTGGTGTCCCGGATCCAACTGCACATCTGGAAAGAAAATCTAAGGGAGTATGTTTCGGGAAGAAATCTCCCTTTTTGCCACGCTATTACAGGATGAGTTACTATATCGAGAGTCGGCCTAGGCTCATTCGCAGCTTAATGTGTTAAGTCTATAGAGGCTCAGAATGTTCTGACAATCTTTTTAAAGAGTTTTACTTACACTTAAACCGATATAACCATTCTTATTAAATAAAAAACTGGTCGCTATTAGAAAAAAAGAAAATGCAAATGAACAGAAGTTGTTAGAAGCAAAACGAACTAATGCCATATCCATACTTTACAAGAGTAAAGCAATCCCATGTAGGCGTAGCACCGTTTATTGGCGTTAGCTTGGCGGAATATTGGCTCAATATAGAGAGATTGGGGCAATATTGTCGAACTGCAGTCAAAATTAGGGAAATACATATTTTTTATACATATTGTACAAATACTGGAAATACAATATTTAGTGAATATAAGAACAATATTTTTTTAATGTAAATCCAAATATTGTACACACAATAATGTACCAATATTGCGTGTACAGGGTGGCTCAAATTGGACACTTTCTTATGGCAACACCCTTTATTTTAAGAGATAGATAAAAATGGACCAAGGTGTCTGGAGCTCAATTGTAATGAGAAAATCACTGGCGCAAACAGAATTTAGCTATATTTAATCGTTTGGACGCTAGGGGGCGTTTCTCGAATTTGTTCAATTTCTTTAAAGCTCCACAACTTTCCTGTTTTTAAAGATAGGTGATTTTGGAGAAATCTTTCTTAGAGCACTGTTTTACGTAGAATCCATCGCGATAGATAGTTTTTATACAAGGTATTTGGTTTTTTGTGTGCAACCCTAAACTACATTTTTTCATACGGGCCACCCTATAATATATCTTTGGGTTTTTGAAAGAGAGTGAAATTTCCTAAATTTTGATGTATCACTTGTTATATTTCTGTTAAATATTATTTTTATACCTAAATTAAAATATTTTGTTTGTAGACATCTAGGTTTCCATTGTTAACAAAAGACAAAAGTACATATTATTTAAAACGATAATGTGTTAGGTATCTGAAAATTTTTATTGACTCCAAATATTTTAAATTTGAAATAAAAATGTATTACATGAAATATTGCTAATAATATTCAACATAAATATAATAAGTGATACATCAAAATTTAGGAAATTTTATTCTCTTTTCAAAAACTCAAAGATATATAGGGTGGCCCGTATGAAAAAATGTAGTTTAGGGTTGCACACAAAAAACCAAATACCTTGTATAAAAACTATCTATCGCGATGGATTCTACGTAAAAAGTGCTCTAAGAAAGATTTTGCCAAAATCAATTATTTTAATAATAAGAAAGTTATGGAGCATTAAAGAAATCGACCAAATTCGAGAAACGCCTCCTAGAGGTCAAACGATTAGAGATAGCTGAACTCTGTTTGTGCCAGTGATTTTCTCATTGAGCTTCAGACACCTTGATCCATTTTTTTTCTATCTCTAAAATAAAGGGTGTTGCCAAAAGAAAGTGTCCAATTTGAACCACCCTGTACAATATTACTAAATATTGAAAATCGATATTTATGCAATATAACATACATATTTACAATATTTAGTAAATATTACTATACAATGTTAAAGTTACATAGACTGGTTTTTTGTATTCAATTATTTTTATTTTGAAGAGGGATAGGTACCAGTTATTTCTTGCTGTTTTTTATGGGGAGTTAAGGAATATTCCCACTTGTCGGGTGTAATAAAACGCATATATATTCAATTACGTTTCGCAGAACTTTGTCTGCTTCTTCAGATTTTATCTAAAAATTTTTACAAATGTTAAAAGGTTTTTTTGTGTAGATCTACATCTACTACAAAAAACCTTTTAATACAATATAAAATCAATATTTATTTATCAGTAACAACAATATTGTTTTCAATATTAGTGGATATTTAGGAGCATGAAAAAACTATTTAAGTACAAATAATAACGTTATGATACTTTCTCACAATCCGCCGGATAATAATTTTCGTCGATTTAGAGATATCAAAATAATCAAAATTAGGTAGGCCCTCCTACATATTTTATAGCGTTCAACTTTAAATTCCAAAATTATATAAATTTCCGTAGCTCAGTGGTATCATGCTATCATGGCTGACTGCTAACCGGGCGATCGATGGTTCGAGTCCTACTTGAAGCGAAAGGTTTTTTCAGTATCACTGATCTCTTCCGAGTCTATACGAGGTGAAAGGGGTTCCTCGGGAAGCATCCACTGGAGCACTGGGAAATAGTCCCTCGAAAGAGTTAGTGCTCTGGGGTGCTATTTTGTATGTACTATTTTGAGGCACATCACAAAACAATAATTGGCCAATATTGTATTCCCCAATCATAATATTTAGCCAATATGTAAAATTGTTCACATTTCAATGTTGAGACAATATTGTACATTTATATTCTACCAATATATTGACCATGAAAAGCCAATATTACTCCAATATTAAATGCTACATGGGTTAGTTCTATTTTTGCATTCAACCTAACCCACAAAGCAAAAATGGACATTTTTAATAATGTTACAAGATTTGCAGAAACATTTTATACCAAATAAAGAGTGTAATGGTGGAGTGTCACTAATATAATATAGATTTAAGGTTCAGTTTCAGGCATTTCTGATGTATTTGTAAAATAATTTCAAAATGTTAGCATGTTTCGAGAGCTTTGTATGTTAAAAGAAGAAGAATAATTAAATGCACAATGATCCCATTTTTCAAAAAAGGATAATTCAACCGTATTTTTGGAAAACACGGGATTTTTCAATCGATATAAATCGATACAAACCAAGAGAAAACCTCTTAGTCATAAAGAAAAAGTTCTTTAAAACAAGACTTTTTTGAACCAACCACATAAAGTGATTGGTAAGAAAACTTCAAAAGGAATAGCACAAAACTATAACAATGGCTAGTAAATATCTCCCATTTTTTGGAGACGAATTTCAAAATTTCCAGGTTAATTTGGAAAAAAATGAATCTACCTGATCCTCCCTAACTTAATTCAGGAAGCTGCGAAAAAGAATTTCATTAAACTGATGGAGATAATTAAAAACTATCTTAGATTAATAGGGAACCCTTACAATACCCTCTATAGGGGGCAAGAGGCTAATTCAATAAGTTAAGGAACCATCGAGTTTCTAAAAAACAAAAATCACAACCCCTCTTTCAATGTTATTCTAGTTTCAATAAGAATTGAAGAACCCAACTTTCCAAAGGAAATTGCTGCATCCGGTGCTGAAGCATTTCTATAAGAAACGATACAGGGTTGTACTTGATCGTAACCAATCTAAAAAACTGCGCAATTTCTGAAATATATTATAATTATACAAAACGAAAGGCACGTTTTGTCAATAAAGTACGTAGGTAATAAATATGCAAGCGAAATCGATTCTATTGTGCAGAGAAGTTGAAAAGATAACATGCTCCTTCGGAAAATTCTGCAGATCCAAGTATTTCGAACAATGAAAATGAATTTAAGTGTCACCCGGTCTTTAAACATTTCACTGTCTCGCAGTAATCAAACCGACTTAACAGAGATTAAAATTCAAGTAGGTACTTTGACGTTATTTAAACAAAGAAAAAAAAGATTGAACGAATCTAGTGGAAAGTAACGAAATTAATGTTATATAAAAAGGGAGTCCGAAGGGAAAGGGCGTGTATTTAAAAGAGAAGTTTTTCAAAATTACGTGTTGTTGGTGTCAGGTTTTCTTTTTATTTAAAAAAAAACTTAATTAATTACTTTTAAAAGTGTTATCTTGTAAGATGATGCTGAATAATTAAGAATGGAAATTGTGGTAATCTTGTGGCAGTGAATCTGTTCTTAAAAGGGCCCTTGAATTATGAAATATATTCTGGCTAGCAAATATAATTTTTAATTAGAATTTAAATTATCTTCCTGATTTATACTTCCTTTGGTGGAAGCGAGTCGTCGTTTTCTTACCATAATAGATTTATGACCGTTTTCAGCAAGTTTCGGGGAGGGTTATTATTTTTTCTCTTTTCTTTTATTAAATTTAATTAGTTTTTTTTTGTACCTTAGCTTAAGTGGCCGATTATTAAACAACAATGTAATTTTATAAATTTGACGATTTTGTGAATTTGCTTCCCGTTTGTGTTTTTTTTTCGCTTTTTCCGAACATAATTTCATTTTCACGTTCAAGTACATTCTATTGACATTCAGTGTTTGCAACTTATAATGAGGTTTCCTCGTGGAATATATTGTATAATTATACTACCCTTAATATTAATTCTCGGGCACGTTATGTTTGTAGTTAAAGTAGTGAGGGACACTTGACATTGAAATCAAGGTACTCATTTGAAATAGTGATGTGAACAAATCGATATAACGAAAGGAATCCTAAAACTATGTGTAAATTTCAGGAACTCATATTTTACATTGCAAGTATGATGAAAAAATGGAAAATGACCCACATTCGATCTGTACTAAGTGATTCATTTAAAATAGTATATTATTCAACAAGCATGTAACGATAGCTATTAATTACTCACGAAGATGAAGTTTGCCACACGAGCCGCCAGGCGAATGTGGTAATCATCTGAGTGTAAATAGTGTAAATACAGTAGCGTAACGCATTTGTGTCAGGTATGAACTGAGATGATGGTGAAAGAGGAATAACTGGGTTAGTGAAAAAGAAAAGATGAAAACCACGAAATTCTGATGAAAGTAACACTCACTTTTTTTTGAAAGGTAACGCCACGCTCAATACGATGAAAAAAGCCTTAAAGTCACCCTTTCACTTCATGTTCACATATTTCCTCTCTTTTCGTTCGTTTCAAATTCAATTTCATGCATTACGCGCCGAAACCATAACTGACAAACTGTAAGGCAAACTTCAATAAAACTATCAAAGATGTCGAAATGTTGGTCTTGAACGAACTGTGTGATGAACCGCCTTTTTCAGCTCGATTTTAAACGTTTCCCGCCGTGATTTGTCCGTTTTTAGATTTGTTTCGAAGTGATGGTTACGTCACTGGCCATTAGTTTTTTGCTGATGATAATGGAATGTGCAGAAGAATTAGCGTAGCAAGGGCAAGGATACTATAATTGTTAAGCTAACTAGTTTTCGGCTTATACCGCGTCATTATATTTGTTCCACAGCCTGCGTTGAAAAGCTTGCCTTGTCTTTTACCTTGTGAGCCAAAGCAAAGTTTTTTGGGATGATTATCGATCTTCTTAGCTCCCGATGGTGGTGAGCTGTTAAGTCTAGGTATATCAGGTCTGACAACTGACACCAAATGTTCTTACGTTTCGCAAGACATTGCAACTTACATCTTCAGCAGAAGGATGGAACTTCTGTGGCCCAACTAGAGGAGAATAGGAATCCATTCCTATCACTCTGAAGATGCAAGCTGCAATGTCCTACGAAACATCGGAACTTTGGTTTCGTTACCTGTGTTATATAGGCCGTCAAAAAGTCCTCAGAAGACATTTTGAGTAGATCGGGTCTCCATATATAGTTTGGTGAATGCAATAGTGTTGCAACCGCTTGATGAATAGATTGTTGGGAGGATGGGACTATGGCCCTACTAGAGGAGAAAGTGTCTTTTATGTTAACACCAAGTGGGTGCAAAAAATATATGACAAAGAAAAATTAAAAACTGAAGAAGGAAAAACAAATAAACAAAGCTAAAAGAGAAGAAAATCCTAAATGAAGGTAATTAAAAATAACAAGAGAATAAAACTAAAACTGATCCAAAATGCTAAGTGGATTTAACCGTAGCTCCTAGTTTGGTAGCATCAAATATATTTTTTGACGGTCACGTTACCACTGGCAACTTTTTCGTAATCTCCACGAAGAATCAAACGTCATAATATTATGCTCAAAAACGTCATTAGAGTGCAATAGAAAGCTAAAGAAAACATAAAAACCAGTTGCTTACAAACTAAATCAGCAAAAAATCATCTAGTTGAGTTCAACCGGCGCGGCGGCGGTTAGTGTAAAAGTGAGCCGCACAAACTAGAGTTGACGTCCAGCCCAGCGTTGGACTAACTGTTTTACGATCCATTTACCAACCCGTATGGGTTACTCAATTTTACACTAACCGCCGCCGGTTGAACTCAACTAGACTTTATACAACGGTCCCTAAGGATCCTGAAATCCTTTATAGTTTGATACTCTTGTCAGTACGTTCGTTCCTGTGTACGATAATTGTTTTTAGAAGTGGCCAATATTGTATACGGGTTCTTTATAGATTCAGAAAGGACGCTTCAGGTCCCTAGGCCAAACAGGGATTCCTGTGGACCGGGAACGACAAACAATAGACTGATCAGATTTTAGAAGTACATAGATATAATTAATTCTTTAGATCACGAATCATCTTCGATTCTTCGAACTTTTTCTAAGTTACAGGATATGGTTCTTACGTGTGCAATTATTCAAAATAGTTCCCATCCGTGGCCAAGGGGCACAATTGTTCCATAATCCTTATTTATGGACCAATTTCGCGCAAAAAACGCTTTACAATTTCTTATATTTTAGGCTACCATATATTTTTTTGACCAAGACATCCCATAATTGTGAACCAATTTCGTTAATAAAATGTCCAAACCCAGTAAATCGGCCAATAAGCGAATTTCATGCATTTTAGACCACCATATGGTTTGGGACCAAGACATACCAAAATTCACTGAAATATTTTATGGTAGTACGATCATCAACAGATAATGGCTAATAATTTGCGAATCGCATCATCTAATTCTAATATAATAAATCCGTTCGTCTGTCCATTTTATTCGTAATTTCATTGGCTGCTATAGAATCGGGCAACCATATTTGTAATAAATAACTGTAACCGAAAACAATGCACTTTTTTCAAAAACCGAAATTATTAAAATCGCCCCATCTGCAACGACCCCAAAACAAAACATTCCCGGTAGCGGCACAAAATATTTGAGTTTTGACACTTCCTGTTTATTTACAGTGATTTTGGTTGGGTTGATGAATGGATGCCTCAAAATCTTGTAATGCATGAGCAGGGCCGGATTTATATATTCCATCATCCCCCTCTCCCCTCCCAAAGAGAGGTTTCTTAATGAGAAAAAAATTCATTACAAAGACCAACCAACAAAAATTGGCGCGGGGCTCCCTGAGGATGGGGGTAGTTGCTTGTTTTGCTTGTTGGTAAATCCGGCCCTGTGCAAGAGTACGCACCCGTCAACCGTTAACTATTGGAGAATCTCGAATACGGCGATTGTAGGAAAATCGCTTTATAACCATATAAAATTTCAAACTTTGTGCATTTTGTAGTTCATGGATATCCCCCCCCCCCCCTTGTTTCTCCATTTTAGACAGATCCTCCAGAAAATAAAAAATAGAAAAGATCGCAGAACAACGTATTTCATAATTAAAGTAATTGAGAATACTCACGAAAATACTTTATATTCCTAACCCACAGGTTTCGAAAGAAAGGGCGCGCGTTTTATTAATGAAACGTTTTTAAAGTTCACACAACCAAAATTTTCGTGGTAATTTCACGTTTACGTTTACAAAAGGTTTTCATTATTAAAGTGTGAAAAATGTCAAAAAGGATATTTGGGAATGAAACATGAAGCGTTCAGTAGGATGAAGGGAGCACGGAATGATCGCCGACTTGCACCCATTTATAACCTTAATTACCGCCAATTAACTACTAACAATTTAGACTTAATCGTTATTGTCTTTAGTACGTAATTGTAATTTTTGGGTTACTTAACAACTACTTTTTCGTTTTCACGAAAATTAAACCGAAGGTGCAAATATTTAAGCGAATCGCGTTATAATTAAATTGGGAATTTGACTAATAATTCACAGAAATTCGAGTAGAAACGTTCATCCTGTATATCATTTGCATATCGGCTTTTAGATAAAGTGGTAATTATTAGAAAATCTGGTTTGGTAATCAGTTCGGTACGGTCGAAGTATTATATGTATGAGTTCCGGGGTGCGGCACGCGCGTCCAGGTGAAAACTCCAGGTGGTCTTTAAAGAACCTCATAAATTTACAGCTGGGTGGTTGATTGTAACTCAATCTTTTTTTAAAAGACCAGATGCAGATGTACGGAAAATCTATTACTCTCAAAAGTGTTATTTCAACCCCTCGAGACAATCCCTTTCCGTACAGGTCATCATTACTCTTTCTGCTTTTAGGAAAAAGGACACCAATATTTTCTCCTCCAGTATAACCAATATTTTATCTATCGACCAAGCATCAAGCTCTAACAGTTTTACTAAAGTTTATAGAGGCTGCGAGGAAAAATTGCTCAATACCTTCACTAAATGCTTACACAGGGCCGAAGTCTGCTGCTAACCAAAAAGTCTCCTTAAAATGTTAATTGTAACCGCAATAAAACCCTATATTTATTCAGGGTTCGTGGGAATTAGAGAAATTTTTGAGAATCAAGTCGACTGACGTGTCAAATTAGGTGTTTTTGGGGTAATCCCTGTTTTACTGCAAATGATAAAAGATCTATAAGACGTACTGCGATAAAATTTAGAAAGCTTCTGTTCAGCTCCAACAGCTAATACCTGCATTTGCGCAAAATGAGCTTTTGAACGTGCTGTATTAAGAAGAATGTAGAATAACATAAGGAGCTTTTGCTCCTAATGATTTGAAGTGCTGATTACACAGCAACTTCAGCATCTGCACACTTGGGGGATGCGTAATACGGTAGGTCACGCGCACAGAGATTTTTGCAAGGCCGACTCTATTTTTTCAGCGGTGATCGATGGACGGCGCAGGGCTTTCGAAAAAATCGGTGACAGCGCCCTCCTTTTTCAGTAAAGAAGATACTTGTACGCTGGACACTTCCCCTGATCTTCTGCCTTTGTGTGGATAGTGACTCCGCCTACCCGCTATTTATCGAAGGCGGTGGTGGTGTGGACTTCAATGTTACGCGACTCGGATTCCTTCCATGCCCCTGTCCAAAATACAGCAGGAACCTGGTATCCTCTTGTAGCCTGATCGGTACCAGGGGCTCTAGAAGAAACTTTCCCGTTCTCTTCGATTCCCTATGACCGTATTACAAAGTCGAAATCGTAAGATAAAAAGTGCACGTGGGGGGAGGCCCACGTGCAAGTGAAGTGAATGACCTACAACTTAGCTGCCGAGGGAGCGATACCTCCAGTCGGAAACGTGTTCTTTGCTATTAATGTCTCTCCATGTACGACACAGTCAGTCTTGACAGCAATGGTGGTTACTTCTTGGCATCTGTCTTCGTGGCAATAATATGTGAATTTGCTGTTTCGTCAAATCAGGAAGAAGAAGAAATGAAATATAACAAGGAGTACTCTTGAATTTTTTTCAACATTGTAAACAGCGTGTGGGAAAATGCTTTAAATCCGTAGTGGGACTAGCTTCGAGTTCTTTTCTTATTATCAAAACGGCTTTTTAGCATAGACGTACTACCCTCTCAGAACTGACGACAGCACCGGAAGCGGGCAAGTTATATGAGTACTTAGTCGTTAGATTGCTGGGGTAGTCAGCGGCACACTGTTAAATTAAAAATAGTAACTTGGTTCGAGTTGTAAAATATAATAATTAATTAAATGTATTTACAAAGTACAGAATTAAATTTTAACAATTCAAAAAAGTACAAAATGAAACAGATTCCCATAAAAGAACGGAGGAGTTCTCGGTTCTTCTTACCCCGAGGGTGGGTAGAATTTGAATTCTGAAACCACAAATTTATTTTCAATGTCGTATTGGAAGCGTGCGCATAACAACACTCAAGTGACAGTAATGGCGAATTGTGAAGTGCAAGTGCAACGCGGCGGTCTTTCAGGTACCTAAGTAGGAATAATCTCAAGTTTCCTTTATACTATTCGCTCACTTTACAGGTAGGGTAATTAGAAATCCGAAATTATGAAAATAATCCTTACGTGTGTCTAACATTTTATCGTCAGGACGTCAACAGTTGTTACTACCCTTATCACAGGACTAACTCCTGTCTCTTTTTCGGTATTTAATTAACTAGCTAATATCTCAAAGTAATAACCTCCAGTTAACGATTTGAAATCCTGTTGGTCAATCTTCAAAAAAAAAATAACTCCTTTACTTTATGAACAGGTACCACTTCAGGTTATTAATTTGGTACTACGGTGAAATAATTAAATTAGCCAAGGAACTCGCCTGTGCTAATTAACTAATAAACTTAATGGGTCGGGCAAGCCAACGCCCAATTATACGGAGCTTTTAATTATCTGTGATCTGATTTGATAAAAGTTTATGATTAATTGTGCAAGACTCTTTTGTCTGACTGTAATTAGGAGACGCTAATTGCAAACGTCTATGTGAATTAATTAAGAGTGAATGAGCATAAAGGAAACACCCCAAATTCTGTGTAATTCACAATACGTTGGATTCGGGTGGCACACGTGAAAATATTCAAAGATTCGAATGGTAATGAGTTGAACGGTGGGAAGCAAAAATGTGCAAATGATTCAAAAGGTTAAAAAAACTCAAAATAGGCAAAAGCTGATCCTGGTCAGTCTGTCGACCGTTTATAGAGATTCCCCCTGCCAAATTAGTTCACCGTTCTGGGTGGGCGATATACATAAATATAAATTAAGAAGTAGTTAACCAAATAAGAAGCAATAGTAATCAAATTTCGTCATTTAGTGATGGCCTGGAAGGCCGGGTTCAGGGAGAGAAGGAGATGGATAGCATTTATGTGTTGAAGCAAGCGTTGAACAAGGTGATAGAAAGGAAAGGGGGGAAGGTGTATGGGCTGTTTTTGGACATAAAGGCAGCCTTCGATAATGTGGGGTAGGAGAAGATTTGGTAAGGCCGGTACGAGGAGACAAGGTGGAAAAAGGAGAACGGTTTTGGGCGGGGAAAAGGCTTGAGACAGGGATGCCCGTTGAGCCCGAGCCTTTTCGCGCTATACATTGGGGATTTAGAGGAGAAATTGCGGAGATATCGAAGGGTAGGGGTGGTGATAGGGAGGATAAAAGTGTGGGTGTTGGCATATGCGGACGACGCCGACGTAGTAGTGATTGCGGACAGTGAGGAAGAGATGAGGGCATTAATTGGAGTGATGAAGGGATATTTAGAGAGGAAGGGTTTGAGCGAGAATGTGAAAAAGACTAAGGTGATGTTATTTCAGTAGTATAGTAGGACAGCTTTCAGCGCAAAAAGTCACTAGATCTAATGACTTTTCTAGTGACTTTTTGCGCTGAAAGCTGTCCTATATTTTATCGAGAGAAAATGAAGGTCAATCTAGTGAGTTTTTGATGAACGGCTTAATTTCAAACAGCTTTTTTACAAACGGGTATAGCGGTGAACGGCTAAGCTTCAAACAGCTTGTTTACAAACGGGTATCGCTATTACCTGTTCCAGTATTAAGCCGTTCACCGCTATACCCGTTTGTAAAAAAGCTGTTTGAAATTAAGCCGTTCATCAAAAACTCACTAGATTGACCTTCATTTTCTCTCGATAAAATATAGGACTGCTTTCAGCGCAAAAAGTCACTAGAAAAGTCATTAGATCTAGTGACTTTTTGCGCTGAAAGCTGTCCTACTATACTACTTATTTCAAAAGAGAAGAAGGAGGAATGTAACGGAAAAGTGGTCGTGAGGGGAAGAGGTGACAGAAAGTGTTTTTGAGTGGAAATATCTAGGGTATGTTTTACGGACGATTACAAGGATGGGGCGTACATTAGAGAATTGGCTCATAAAGGAAATAGACTAGTGGGGAAAGAGTGTTTTGGAAGGATATAGGGAAGAGAAGATGGGTTTTTGACAAATTAGTAAAGAATGTGAGATATGGGAATGGAAGGAGTGGGACAAAATGGAGAAAATACAGGAAAAGTACTGGAGATGGACGCTAGGGTTGAATAGAGAGACGTCATGATATATCGTGGAATAGAAGACGAAAGAGCAGCAAAAATAAATATAGTAGAGGACTTAGTAACAAGAGATAAAGATATCCAAAGCCAGAAAAGGAGAGGGAAGTTATAATGAGGGATATACCATGGAGATAGTGGTGGAAAGCAAGGCCGATTATCTGTTAGGGGACATGGGTTTGAAAGTAAAAAGAATGATGGTAATGTTCAGGTGCGGGAATGAGGAAAACGAAAACAGAAACTGGTGAAAGGATGAAGAGAGGGATAATATATGGCATATGATAAGGGAATGTGAAGAGCTGAGGGAAGAGGAGAGAGCAAGAAAGGTGATTTTGGGCGAGAAGGGGGAATGCGTGGGGTGGATGAAGGGGGTGCTGGAGAGAAGGGGACAAGAGTAAAAAGTTTTTATTTTTGGGGGGTAGGAATATTGTAATAAAAATAAAGAAAGAATGAGTGGAGGAGGAAGGAAATAAGTTCTTTGTTTATGTAGTGACCTAGTAGTAGAATTAAGAACCTTTTGTCGAAATTGTACATATATTAGGACAAAATAAAGAACATAGCAGTAGTAGTAATCAAATTTATATAGCAAAAGAAAATGAGAACCCAAGTGACATCTTGCGGAGAATTTCTATACAGTTTGGAGAAAACATTCATTCAGAGACTTAAGTCATTTTCTGGTGTAAAGGCGAGAATGTTTAAAGAACGTAAATCAGGTGTGCTCAAACACACCGAACTGTTTAGTTGATTCGCAAAGTTCTACGGATTTCTGTACGAAAAATGGCAAGATCTCTTGAGATAAGTGGGAAAAATGTTCTAAAAAGTAAAAATTCCGTAAAACGTGTGCAAGATAGTTGCGTACCGACACTTAAAAGCAAAAGCTGGATTGAGGTGTCAACTGCGCTTTTTTTCCATTATGTATGTGGATAAGAAGTGTTCAAAGAGTGACATAAAACCCAGGTTCACCATTGTTTCCGAATTCAAGCTAAAGCATGAAGTGGCGACACACAACTTCGTCTAAGCCTCGAAAGGCAAAAACTTTAAGCAAGCAAAATTATGGCTACCGTGTTTTGGGACGTTCCAGATGTTATTGTGGATGATTTTTTTGAGGAAAGATGCGCAATTAATCCTGATTACTCTTGCCAACTACCCTCGAGGAGCGCCCATACTCTGCTCACGAAATGTCTAGAGAAATTTGAATTGGGAAGACCTGCTTCCTCATCCCCTATTTCTCTGCTTACAACGCGACGTCCATTTGTTTGGACGTTTCCAGTTGCGAGCGACAATGATAATTTTATAAGGTTACCAAGAAGGTGGTGCATTAATGCGGCGAAAGGGGGGAAAATTGTTGTCTGAATAATTTGTTTAAACAAAGTCGTAGGTCAGTAAAATTTAGTTTTGCACAGCTAAAATTTTAAGAATTTAACTCTGGCAGACGCATGTCGGTGAGCTAAGATTAATTAAATGCGTTATTTCGATCGAACTTTCGCGTTCGAAGTAACCTACAGCACAGGAGGAGGAATAATGAAAATGAACCGCATTCAACTGAAAGCATCTTTTCTGTTCGAAAAAGATTAATAAAGCGGTAAAGCGCAAGGTAATTAATGAGAGTTTCCAAAAATATCGGAACGCATTATGAACTGCCGATGGCGCTGGCATTTATTCACATCTAATAAATGACGTAAACTACTATGCGAGCACATTTTATAAAACACAAAATTGATTAATGTTTCTAAACGTGTATATCATAATTATTTGCGTTTGATGAGAGTACCAGGTAATGTCGGGTCATGTAGTGCAATTATCGAATGCAGTCGCTATGTCAGCTAGACACAGAATTCCTCTCATCTACTAATTGACGAGACCCTCTGATTGGAATAATGCCTTTTGTGCGGTCTAGTCGCAATAAGCTTTGGCTATTATACATGTGATTTGTGACGGCGTTAGTCTTTGTTTATTGTGGCCTATTCATCGTTGTTTGTGTACGTGTACCTACCTGACCAAACATATTTTGTTAAACGAAGGATTGGAGTGGACAATTCGAAGTTTGATCATTTCATTTATTAATAAAGTTAAGTTTATGCCGATTTACCCATTTACCCACTTTATATACAGTGTGTCCCCGGATAGGTGAAACGACTCTTGTGAAAGATAAAAAATTTTCGATATAAAATTTCATTGTTTGGGGTTCAGCCCTGCTTAGTTAAAGACTAATTTCTGGCATAATTTTAGTTTTCTAAAATCATGTATGCCTTGGATATTTTCAAAAATCTGATTTTTGGTTCTAGTAAACTACCTTTGTTAGTGAAGATATAACAAAATTTGATTAACAAAAGTTGTTTAGAATCATGAAAGAGTCCTACTTCTAGAATTTCAAGCACCTAGGCCAACGTTGATGTTTTGGCAATTTACAATAATTTTTATCTGATAGTTTAATATTGTTTATCCCCGGATAGGTGATATGACTGTTGTTAAAGAAATTCTTTTATTTATTTTGTTTATTTAGAATTTTATCGCTTTTACAAGAGTCATATCACCTAAATTATTGTAAATTGCCAAAACATCAACGCTTGAAATTCTAGAAGGAGGACTCTTTCATGATTCTAAACAACTTTTGTTAATCAAATTTTGTTATATCTTCACTAACAAAGGTAGTTTATTAGAACAAAAAATCAGATTTTTGAAAATATCCAAGGCATACATGATTTTAGAAAACTAAAATTATGCCAGAAATTAGTCTTTAACTAAGCAGGGCTGAACCCCAAACAATGAAATTTTATATCGAAAATTTTTTATTTTTCACAAGAGTCGTTTTTGCCAAAACATCAACGTTGGCCTAGGTGCTTGAAATTCTAGAAGTAGGACTCTTCCATGATTCTAAACAACTTTTATTAATCAAATTTTGTTATATCTTCACTAACAAAGGTAGTTTACTGGAACCAAAAATCAGATTTTTGAAAATATCCAAGGCATACATGATTTTAGAAAACTAAAATTATGCCAGAAATTAGTCTTTAACTAAGCAGGGCTGAACCTCAAACAATGAAATTTTATATCGAAAATTTTTTATCTTTCACAAGAGTCGTTTCACCTATCCGGGGACACACTGTATAAATGGTGAGAATCTGAGAATAATTTGGTACCTATATTAGTCAATTATTTTACAGAAGTGCAGTGCCTCGAGTTAGAAAATAGTGGTACTGGTTTTTTTAAAGCGAGGGAAAAGCTAAAACTGTACGTGGCGCTGCTAGGCTCATGTACTATTGTCGCTTTAGTAAAGGAATTCGCCGATATATTGCTAAATCTCTGACAAAACTGACGGAAATGGGGAAATTTATTGCTGGGGATGCTTGCCAAAGGAGTTTCAACATACTTAAGCAAGCTTTAGTGACAGGACTCATGTTGAGCTATACAAAGATGGAACGCCGATACTAGTAACGTTGGGGTTTGGTATACGAAAAGGCGAAGGAAAAATCATCGGGTACTTCAGTACAATTCTAGCTAAGACAGAATTGTGCAACTCATCATCATCTGTTTGGGTAAAAGTTTCTGTGAAGAACTGCGATGGCTGTTACAGTTCAACAATCCAGAGAGATAAGTTGCCAGGTGAATGGAGAACTTCTTCACGGAGCATCGAGCTGGATGACACCTTGTCGATGAGACCACGAACAAAGGATTTCAATACTGTTCTAGAGAGGAAATAAAACATAAGGGGTACACGTTAAGGCAGGACAACAAAGCGAAGAAACATATAAAAGAAAGAGTAAGAAAAGGGAACAAACTAATAGGACAAGTGTGGAGTGTGGGAGAAAGGTTGTTCGGAATGGACTTAGGAAAATGGAAGTTATTGTTCGATAAACTGATAAAAAGTGTGATGCTATACGAGGCGGAAGTGTGGGGGTGGAAGGAACAAAAGGAAGTGGAGGAACTACAAGTAAAATATTGGAAATGGGTGAGGGAGGAAGTGCAGGTAGCAAAAATAAGACTAGAGGCAGGAGAGAGGGTAGTGGGGTACGAGGAAGTGATCAGTGGAAGAGAGAGAAGCAAAATAGTAAAAGAATGCTGGAAAGAGATAAAAGAGGGAAAGGTGAAGTACAGACTAGAAAGTAGGGAGGAATATTACAAAAGGAATGGGTACTCGAAGAAAGAAAGAGGGGTGTGGGTAAGGTCGACATGTAAGAAGGAACAGGGACGTACAAAAGCAGGAGGGATGGACAAAAGTAAAAGAGGCCAGGTAACGAGAATTACAAGAACATCAAGAGGTGCAGATGTGGGAACGGGGAACTGGACAATAAGTATTGGAGAAAGGAAGAAGAAAGAAAGTGCAGACTATGTGCAGGGAGTTAAGGGAGGTAGAGGGAATATTAGACGAGAAAGGCAGATGGGCGAAGTGGATGGAAGAAGCATGGGGGAGAAGGAAGAAACTAACAGGGGAAGGGATGTAAATTTGTAATAATGAAATGTAAATAGGCACGTGATTAGTAATAAGGATCTTTGAAAATTATAAGAGCAAATAAAGACTACTACTACTAATACATAAGAAAGAGAATGACGACCGATGACCTCTCCTTCAAAACAGTGACCCTGAGCTACGGTTGAAGTTGAAAAGGCCAGATAAGATAAGAGACCTATACAGGAAAAAGTTTCTTCGTATAACCCTAACGTGAAGGCTTATTGAACACAAGTCGATGTTGGTTTTCTGAACCGTTGTGAACGATCAGGACACAGATGTGCCAAGAACGAGAATTCATGAAATTCTTCGAATCTATGATAGGCGCTGCTAGTTATGATAACCTTAACGTATCAATCAAGGCTGGTGTAGAACCTCCATAGTGTTTGGAACGCGGAACGGTCCATGCGACAGTACAAAGTGAAATAATAGCGATAGACATAACAGGTCAATCTCCGGATACAGATGATGGAAAGAAACACATTTTAGTAGCAATGAACTACTTTAGTAAATGAACAGAAGCCTATGCCCTTCGAAACCGACGGTTGCAAACGTTCTGGTGGAGGAGATGTCTCGTAGGTTCGGTGTTCAATTAGGATTACTCTCTGACCAGAGTCGAAACTTTGGGTCAACATTCTTTCAAAGCATGTGTCGACTGTTAGGTATTCATAAAACAGCGTTGATGGTGATGATGCTGGGACCAATACTTGCATCTTTTGCCTTCAACAGGCACAGGATAAACGCCTGGTTCTACCCTGTTTTGCCGTGCGATTTGAAGGTACAAGAACTGGTGTAGGAGAAAGTTTGGAACTAAACGCCATCCGTGAAAAGGTCCTTCACCGGATCAGGTTGAAAAGTAATAAGATGAATAATTAATATGACGTGGAGGCCCCGTCTGGAGGATACCAACCTGGCGTTGTAGCTGGCTATACCAACCTCAGAGGCGTCGTGGTCTGTCACCAAAATTAGAAAAATATTAGGAAAACCCTTATAAGATGACGAAATGATGTGATATACTGCATTCAGAAAACACCAAGAGGACAAACAAACGGTTTTGCTCCTTATACAGAACCAAACGGTATCGACGATCAACAATCATGCAATTCGTTGCGTCCAGTGAATATCGCAAGCACAGAATATCGGGAACTCTTTTTCACGGTGGTATTCTGGAGGTCGAAAGGTGCGTAATGAAGTTTTTGGCGCACTACGTTACTAAACACTGTTTCAAGAAATTTCTGTGCCATTTAAGTTTAGATTAGGCCATTGGAAATAATTCTTTTATATCCCTCGACATTTATATAATGTGCTTCCTTTATTACATCATCACCAAGGACCCTTCCAAGCAACCTTCCTCAGGGGTTATGGCGACGGGTACAGGCGTCAAGAAACTGGCCATCTCGAAGAATGAATGTGGGATGGAGAAGTTGCACTGGCACATCCTACCACAAATCCTAGAAACGATATACTGAGGTGGAAATATCCCTGAAGACTGGGTTATCATGGGTGTCACTTCGAAAGACACTACCTACCCGAACACTGGAAGGAGTAAATTGCTTCGAAACGCAACATTTTTTAAAGAAAGGGTGACTATGTAACTATTTTAACACTATATTTTTGAAAAGCTACAGAATATTATTTGAAGTATAAGTAATAACTAGGCGCATGTTCTATGGTTGATTGAAAACTGTTCGCATTGCACTCCATACTTTATGAAATTCAATCCTAAAAAAGGCCCATCTGTAATTTTTTGAGTTTGGAGAACAAAAACGATAGGTAATTTTTCTCAATGGCAATGGAATAATTTCGTAAACGGTATCGCGAGTCGTTAACCCGATCATAAAATATTTAATCTCATTCCATTTTCTCCACATTACTCTTTAGGGCCAGTTGTATAAAGTCTAGTTGAGTTTCAACCGGCGCGCGCGGCGGTTAGTATAAAATTGAGTCGCATAAACTAAGGTTCACGTCTTGTCTAGGGTTGAACTGACGATTTTACCAACCCATATGGGTTGGTAACTGGGTGATAAAACTGTCAGTTCAACCCTAGGCCGAACATCAACCCTAGTTTGTGCCACTTAATTTTACACGAACCGCCGATTGAAACTCAACTTGTACAACTGGGCCTTAGTACTAACTGCTCAGACAATTTTTCGACGTACAGGTACATTTCTTCCAAACTTCAAAAATATACAACCAGCACTATATTGATTCGGTTCTCAGTTAAAAATTTCGGTTCATTTTCTGTTTGATTTAAGGATGAAAGAAATTATTATTTATTTGACTAAATTATTAATTGATTGAATCATCTTAAATAATAATAATTAATTGGTTGTTGAAACAGTAAAAAATCGAATGGGACATTTAATTGAAACACGTCAATAGTTACATCGTTTGAATTGGTCAGCCCTTCAAACAATACAGCAAAATGTTTATTATTTAACATTCGGTCATTTTACTAACTAATTCAAACTTCATCTATATTTTTAAATAACAAGAGGTTCCGGGAACTTCATATTAAAAATTCCGTATAAATTAGAAATAGCATTTGCATCAACAATCTTGTAAAACACATTAAAATTACAAATTTCGTGTCTAGTTTTAGATTAATGTTAGCCAGAAGTGCCAAATATTTTCGTATTTTGATGTTTATTCGTTAAAAAAAGATCACGCACCATTTCCCCCTTTATATAAATGAAAAACTCTTTATACTTACATTTAAAGACCGAAAGTGGATTATATAGTATAACTTTTGATACATAAAATAAACGTTACAGTTAACAAAGGAAGTTATTTTATTAAAAAAACTTTCAGTATGTTTCATTCTAATTGGCTATTATTATTATTATTATAACAATGTAAAGCTTCTTTGAAAAGTTTTAAATGATGTAAATGTATAAGGCGCCTTGAGCTTTTGTAAATCGTTATCTATAAATGCAATGGTATAACATATAATAATATGTAATAGCAATGCGGAGTACCGCCGGCATTAATATCACAGATATTTCGTGTTACATAACAGTAAACGTTAATTCTTGACAATTTACTTGCCATTTCAACTAAACATTAACATAATTAATGATCGGTACAAACAAAAACGTAGCAAGGGGGCATAATTCAATGGTATCACTGCTTTTGCGTTAATATTTATAGATTTGTACCATTGAAGTGGTTCCGCCGTTATAAAAGTGGCGATTTTGACACCAGCGACCAAAAACGCAAAGACAGGCCAGTAAAGTTTGAAGACGCTGAATTGGACACGTGATTGGACCAAGATTCATGCCAAACTCAGAGGGAACTCTCTGAAACCTTGGAGTGACTCAAAAAGCGATTTCAATCCGCCTCAATGCCTTGGGCATGGTGCAAAAACAAAAAAAATTGGGTTCCGTATGAACTCAATCCGAAGAATGTCGAACACCGTTTTTTTACATGCGAACCACCTGCTCCAAAGGTAAAATCGGAAGGTTTTTTTTTGCATCGAATAGTAACGCGGGACGAAAAGTGGATTCATTACGTCAACCAAAAGCGTAGAAAATCGTGGTGTAAGGCACCAACTTCAACAGCAAAACCGAATATTCATGGCAAGAAAATAATGCCGTGCATCTGATTGAATCAGTTTGGAGTGATCTACTATGAGCTACTCCAGCCTAACGCAACCATCACTGGGGAACGTTACCAACAACAATTGCTCCTTTCGACTACCACTTGTTCCGGTCGATGACTCATGGTCTGGCCGAGCAGCACTTCACTTCTTACGAAGAAACAAGAAATTGGGCGGATTTTTGAATCGCCTCAAAAGTGAGAAATTTTTTCAACGCACAGTAAGCAAGCTCATGTTAACACGGGCCAATATTTAGTTGAAGTGCCCGGATAAAAATGACAATGTCAGAATGAAGAATAGGAGGAAACCCGAACAAGAATTGCTTTTCGACCAATACCCATACGTAGTTGACGAGTGAACTAAAGGTTAGATTAAGAGAGCGACGATTTAAAGGACACAAACAAAGGAATGTAAAGGCGGGAAAAATAAGGATGACCTTAACCAACAAGATGCGAGGGAACAACAGGTGTAGGTAATTGATTTAGTGAAAGACTCTAAAAAAGAACGCAAGAAGTTAAAGGTAGATCTGAAAATGAAAAGGATGGAAAAGGAACAAAATCTCAAAGAAAAGTTATCAAGAACAGATCAACATCCAGAATTCACAAACCGTTGTCCAGTTGTCAATGCGATTGGGCTGTGTAGGTCACGCTAATGATTGATGGATACCGGAAGTCTCGGAAAGATTGTGGAGTTATCGCACCTTCAGGAGGAAGAAGTAGGACCTAGTTCTACACAGCTTCGACAAACAAGTTATTGAATTTGAATTCCAGCACAAATATTTGGGTGTCAAAATTTTCTTGAGACCTTGGTGTTTAAATGTGTATTGAACACTACCGTAAGCCTAAATTTGGCACTTCAGTTTCCATTAGTAGCGCCGGAACTCTTCTGCGGAATGGTAAGACATTTCTACAAAGAGCCAATTCGTAGTTGTATTGAGGGAGAGTGGGACACTATTCTTGAATTTCGAAAATCTAACGAATTCAATTCGATTTCAGAGAAATAATCCGGATCAGCGGTTTGTAATGGTTCTTGCGCCATCCATTGCTGTTCGCTTCAATAAAGTTGGGAACACCTAACGATTGTGCTTAGGCGATAAAAATAGCAACAAGCCTAAATGGGAAAGGGCAGGAACTCGAAATGGAGCTTGAACAAGCAAAACTGGATATGCTGACTTTGAGACGATAAAAAGTGACGAGGATAAAGAAAATTAAATGGAGAACACTAACTAATAGAGTGGGGTACACAAAACGGAGAACAACAGAAGGAATGGTATGTAATAATTAGTAACAAACATGTAAATTAAGAATTGGGAATTCGTATCAGAAAGAAACATAAGAGGCGAAATAGAGTGGAAGAAGAGAGAAACGGCAACAATCAGTACCTGATATACTCTCCAAACCAAAATTCAAAAACAGAAGCAAAAGAAAAAACCTGGGAAGAAAAGACAAAAGCAAGAATTTGGATATTTAGAGATACAAATAGTAGAGTCGATGAGAGAAGATGGCCAGAAATTTGGAAAACAAATGGAAGAAGATGACAAAACAAAACAACATTATTTTATAATGTGCTAAAACCATTAAAAAATGGGAAAAAGACAATAATTAAAGACGACAATGGTCTCCCAATAAGAAAAGGAAGCCATATTATGTAAAGGTGGATTCAATATCCTGAAGAACTACGAAACGGAGAAGACCAACAAAATCCAAACGAAGAAGAAAGCAGACAATCGATGTAGAAGAATACAACATAAAAATGAAAGAGGCAGCAATCAAGGGCATTAAAAAAGGAAAGGGTACAGGATACAATGAGATAATATTAGAAATTTGGAGAAAACAGGTAAATAAGTACCTACGGAAATTGGTATCGAATTTAGCCAAAATATTGCTTAAATTATAGGTCGCCCTTGCACTACTTATCGGCGATTCCCCGAACAACTCACGAAATTATGAAGAAACCTTAACGCTTACCTATATGGTAACTAGACCGTGTGGAGAAGGTAGTTACCATGGTATAAATTGACTGAAATAAACGAAAACCAGAAGTGCCCAAGAAAACATACTAGGCAATGAGGGAGTCAGGTGTCTATTTTGCAATAGCCGCATTTGTTTGTCTGTGATTGGTGCATTTTTTTCTGCAGAATACTTTTGTGGAGACACTTGGCATCACTGTTTGCCATAAGACCCGACTGTCTAATTACCTTGAGACGCAGAATAGAGTAGCATTATCTTTACCTTCAAAATGATAACAATAAACGGACATAGATAATCGAGATAAGTGAGATATGGAGTACGTAACGTATAAAGGCGAGTCTAAACAAGTAAAATGCCTTACTTTGGATATCGAAGTGACAATGAAAGTGCTAGTGTTCGCCGTACTCGTTGCCACCACCCTCTTGCCACATGTAAGGTATCTACATATTCTTTTTCTCGTAAATATAATTTTCTTGTTTTAGAATCTTGCAGTTCCCTTCCAAAAAAGTACGTAATCTTCTTTTTTGAATGAATTTAATTCATTTTTCAAAACAGGAATTGTTGGAGGAAAACCGGCGCAACGCGGACAATTCCCATGGCAAGTTGTAAATAGGTATACCCTACCGATTGGTGTCGCATTTGGTGCAGGTGCCTTAATTTCACCTCAATGGGTGTTAACAGCCGGTCACTGTGTCAAAGGGTAAGTGAAATACACACTCACATAGCTTATTCTTACATTTGCACACTTAGTGCCAACTCATTTCACATCACGTTGGGAACTTTAATATCTGATGTTGAAGAAGAAGAAGGTAAGGTTATGATAACAACAACAAAAGCAATTCTTCACGAAAATTACAACCCATTGGTACTGCACAACGATATCGGTCTTATCGATTTGGAGCGTAAAGTCGCATTTACCGGTACTGGTGTAGATTTTCCTTAGTATTTTGCTAATACAGAGTGTTGCAGATGTAATTTCGCCGATCGTTTTGGGCACTTGGCACCTAAACGCGGGAGTGTCACTAACAATAAGCGGGTGGGGGAAGACGTCAGATAGTGAGTTGATCAAATTCGTCCCTCTTGTTGAAATTGTTTAAATATTCGTAGATACCACACTTAACTCGTTACGTCTCAATTATTTAGAGATGATCACGATAACAAATAAAAAATGTTACGAAACCTTCGACAATGTTATCGATGAAATGGTGTGCTGTAGTGGCGAAAATTCGAAAAGCACTTGTGGAGTACGATTTTGCAAAAAGTATTTTTGAAGATACGCTTATAGTATTTATTTCAGGGTGATAGCGGAGGCGCTCTAGTGCAGAAATTACCTAACGGATCGTGGATTCATGTTGGTGTCATGAGCTTTGTTCACAAGCAAGGTTGTACTAAAGGCTACCCAACCGCTTACACGCGAACTTCAAGTTATAGAACCTGGATTAAGAAAAATTCTGGAATTTAGTATAAATTTTGAAAAGTCAATAAAAAAAATTTAACCCATTAACGGCGAAATTTTTTTTCGTCAAGTGCAAATGCATATGGGAATTGTATGTGTTCAATGTTTATTATTCAGGCAAAAAAATTCAAATTTCATAGTAGTATAATTTTTATTTACAAAAAACCAGCGTTACCATATGGTAACGCTAGCCATATGAATGGTCAAAGATATGAGATTCTCAAAAATCGATCTTTTATTTGGTATGGAATATGAGATTACATTCTATGCTTAACCCACCGCCACATTTTATACACATGCTTCGGACACTTGATGAACAACCCTCCCCATCACATCTGCGTCTCTTTTTACCTTCAGTATGGACTAGAAGGTGGTTTTTTCATCATAGCGCACATAGTCAGACACTCTGTTGACACTAACGCTGCTCCTACATGTGGATGGCCTCCCAGCACCGCATAGTGGTTTTCCGAACATGGCCAGATAACTTTGGACGATTTCTTATATGCCTAAATTTATCCCTCCTCATTGAATTTATGACCATGATATTTCCTAAATCATTTTTCGAATCCCAGTAGAAATCACTGCCTGGCAGTGTATTGTAACCACTGAGAATCAGAATGGCTATAGCACCATCGCATTTCATCAGGAGTAATTTTTAGGTCCGGCTGATTGCAAAATAATGCACATAATTTCGATTCTTCAACGAGGAATTAGATTATGTCGTCATCAATGAACTTTTCGAACACTCACGAGGGGTTAGGTTTTTGAATTCACCATAGTTACTAATCGGGAATACGTTTGCTCTAGGCATCACATCTCCGTCAACCCACGTAATGTCTTCTTTCCCTGGTCAATCTGCAGCTGCATTTTCACCATCCTCACCACCAACGAAACGAACTTCGGCCAGTGCTGTAAGCTGCCTTCTTCTCAGGTTGTCTAGCAAACCACCTTGATCTTCATCCCCAGAGTCTTCGTCCGTCAAAACATTTTCCGCAGCAGGTGGCTCTATGAAGATTTCATCTGGCTCCAAATCAGTGCTTATTCTAGTGTATGTCCTCGCCTGTACAGGAAATTGCCATTTTTGATATCACATTACGCTAGCGTTACCGTACGGTAACAGTAATAAATAAGGGCGATTTACCGGGAAACTATATAAGAGCAACAACTAATTTGAAAACAAATACATGAAGATTGGAGTATATTCTACGGAATATAGAAGTAGCCCCCGGAGAAAATTACTCATACAAAAAATAATATGCTTACACAAATCTTATGTCCACGATTTTCAAGAAGTAGAAATTTGTCCTAAAACAACACACTGATAACAGATTTCTATGGTTTCTGATTACTTTGCAACAATATCACTTCACACTATGGACCACGTGCATGTAATAAACTGCAAGAATGCAGTTCTTATTCCGAGTAAACAAAGTGTAGGAAGTGAAAATACGTGCGCCTGTCGGTGTTACCATTTGGGTACGCTAGCCGTTAAAGGGTTAAAGAAAACCTGACTGATGATTTTACTTTTTTTCTATCTTAAGATTTTCTCATGAAATTTGGGCAATCGAAAGAATTACAGTATACTTTTGGAAGCTTATAACTGGTATTAGTTTATTCCCAGTTCTTGTAATCATTTTTCTGCTTCTTCCTCCTTATTTCCTTCAGCATCACCGATCTCCTTCGAGTCCGAACGAAGTGAATGTGGTTTTCAGGGAAGAGCCACCGGACCATATGGAGCCCTGCAGGTGTTGCGAAATGGGAAATGGTCCCTAGCAGCAGTTAGGGCTCTGTCTCTAGTGGTCCAGGTCCACCCCTTTCATACATACTGTGTTGGTCTTATAGTTCTACTTATCGGCTGACTATTTATTTCGTCTTGCGCTTTCAATAGAGTGTCTAAGCGGGTTTTCTGCCTTTTAAGAGCGATAAACGCGCATTGCCTTGTCACTTCTCAAAGATCTGTTCATATAACCAGTTGAGTCACAGAGATCCCAAAGATCCCAAAAGATGTTCCTCCAGTGAGCTGTCTTTAAGTGTTTCTCCAATTGTATACGAAAATATCCACAGTTTTAGTGTTTAGGTAATCCCCCACTTACGGTTTATTTAAATTCTGTCTGTCAGTCATTATTTGTTAAGACATTTTTACGGAGACCAGATTCAGTTACAGTTTAAGTTGGGTGTTTATGAACGTGGGTTCGATGCCGATGATCGACTATTTTTATGTTGGCACACTCACTCTTCTATTTCGTTGCTGGGGAGTGGTTTCAAAAATCCTCCGGAAGACATAAGCATGCGACGCACGATTAAGTCGATTATTTTCGTATGAGGACACACTCAGACGACAGACATCTCTGTAGAGGGTAACCGCAGCCGCCAGAAAATGTTGTAAGGGTGAAATTCGCACTTCGGGTTATTAAATGATCCCTTTACAGATTAAGTGACATTGGATTCAGATTCAAACGGAGATTCAACATTGGGCAACTCATCACAGTTCGTGTGAAGTTTCATCTACTTCAAGCAGTAACTTGCTCTGGTGGCCGCTGTCTTTGAGGATCTTCTCCTGAAGTTCCAGATATGCTTACTTTTACTTCGACGATGAACCTACCTGTGGTTGTTTTTCGCCGCTTTCTGGTAGAGCTACATTGGCCTAGAAGTATTACTTAACTGCTCCTAGTTCGTCGGATGAATTCTGGATTCAAATGCCTAGGTTACGGAATTTTGGAAGGAGATCCTATCCGATCCTGCAACTATATTTTTCAGCCATTCAAGGCAATGATTGTCAAAAGTGGGTAGTTGGAATACTAGTTGAAGTTGAGGTCGACCTTTCTTTTTTAGAGAATATTTTGGAGTAGAGTTGTATCTCTGCTCTTTTATATTTTCTCTTGGCCATTTTCATGTCTCCTCGTAGTTGGTTGGCTCTGGGAACTTGTGTCTGGATGGAGACTGCGCCGGAAGTGGTGTCGGGGTTGATGCATAACAATGCGACAGCTGTGCTTAATTAATCTATCCTGTCATTTTATCATACATTTCTTCTGCTCTGCGCCGGATTTTATTAAAGCCCCAGTCTATAATAATGTCAGTATCTTCAGGATCTTTAGCATCTTCAGCATGAGTATCTTCAGCATCTGCAATATCTTTAGTATCTTCAACATCTTCAGTTTTTCCAGTATCATCAGCTCACCCCCTACTGCTTCAACGTCTGGCTCAGTTTCATTAAATCACATTGCCCTATATGTTTTGATTCATTCTGTATACAAATTCGTGAATGTCGCAGAAGTAGAATGGCACTGTGTTAGCGTACGGTTTCATTTGCAAGATTCCTTTCTAGAAGAGGCGACCCAGTAAACACATGTATATATAAAATACATATAAATTATGTAAGAGCTTTTTAGATTTATATAAAACTGGAAGAAAAATAAGAGATATTTAATGTCAGGATGTCAGCAATTTTCAAAATAATATATGTATATGTCTATTAGATGTAAATTCTTCTATTAATATCTGTAGCATATGAATTTATATACGTTTTATGTATATTTTATGTAATATTTACATAAGAAATAATAGTTGTAAAAGCGTTGCGATGACCAAATGGCAGCTACTTGGGCATAATGTAATTATTATCAATGTAAAAAATTATTTAAGCAGTTCCATACAAAAAAATGGAAAAACTACATTTTTACGTGCAACTGTACTTTTAGTTAACTTAATTCTTGCACGAACCCGTTTTTACCTGTACTGAAAGCCGTCAGTTTATTATGATATTATATACTTGCTTGAAAACTTTCCCTTAACCGGATTCGAACCTTTGCGAGTGGGCGTTGCAAATTCCGAAATCCGACAGGTGTTTTCTTTGTATCCGACATTGTACCACTGCGCTAATCAGAAACATTCCTTTTTTTATTTCGTACTTCGTAACTTTGCGCTGTTTCGCGTTATTAGTTTAAATTTTGATTGATTATATCGTTGAGTGAAGTCTTATTCAATGATTATACGTACCTTTATGTTAAAAATGACGAGGATTTAATTGATTTTATATTATTTATTTTCTATATATATTAGACGCATTTTAGTCGATACGGTTCTAATATTAAAGGTACGTGAACTACAATTTTTGGCGTTATAGGAAACACGCGCGTGCGATTACTTATGCGGCGCAAATGGAAACGGACTTTATTTTCTACCATACAATATATGTAATGATAATTTCTAATTATATTTACAGAAGGCATACATAACAAATAATGTAATACTTCTTACATATAAGATTTTACATATAACGTACATAAATCTAATCATATAAATAAGACAGCACATGAATTTCATGAGTAATATGTAATTATCTGTATGTATATATTATATGAATTTCTGTATATTTCTTAAGTTTCTATACTATTATGTAAAATATACGTAATATGTGACATACGGTTTATATAACTTTATTAAAGAATACTTACATACTTGATATATAAAAAAGCATATGTAGGGGTATTTACTTCAATTATATATGTTGTATGTATATTCATAGTGTAGTCCAAGACTTACAAAGGGGGTTGTAGATAACTTAATACAAATAAAACACCCAACCTGCCCCTTAATTATTTAATAGTGATGGTTGTTGTGAGGCGACATGTTTCGGGAAACACTATTCCCATTTTCAAGCCAATGATGTAAAACGATGAATTAAAAGTTTTGTAGTTGAATTAAATACTTATAAGTTAAAATCTAAAATTAACAATGTTAAAGACTAACAGACAAATCAAAGTAACAATCCACTTACCAATTAAGCACATGAGGTAATTAAAGCTTTCTTCGCAATTTTTCCAGGAAAATATGGACGAAAGCTCGAAATCCTCATCATAAAATGGACTGAATTTTTTTTGGCGTCCCAACCTGATACCCGGTAATTTGAACGGCGTAAAACACGCAATTCCCAATGAATTCAAATTTTTTCATAGATAGCTTTCCCGATTTTATTTTGATTTCGATTTATAAACTCACAACCCTAGCAGGTTATACGTTAAATCTGAATCCGGTATTTATCTTTAAATAGTATCTACATAATTAAATACGATAGTATTGATTGAACATTATGTAACGAACAAAGTAAAGGATGCCACGAACCGCCACAACTACATCAAACAAAAAGGTCCGATAACATGTCCTTAAAATAAAGAAGAATTTTTAAACTAAATAGATCATAAAGTTCAGCTGGTGTACCTTCCAGAACACTCATTTTCCATTTTCTTGCGTATATTATCATCACAGCAATACAGCGTTTATTACCCCCTTCATTGTCCCCGGAAGCGCTGTCAGTTTAAGTGTTATTGTAATAAAAACAAGATGAGTAAATTTATCAGAGTAATTGAAGATTTTCGGTGAAAGCGTATCTTAATAAGAGTCCCTATTGTGTATTTGAGGTTCTAAACTTCGGAGAAAATTTGAAACTTACCAAACCGCTAACCTTATATTGTAATTTATTTAAGGACAAACCCTTCAGTATTAATCTCATTAACAATAGTTGAATTAGGAATAAAGCCCTAAGTCCTTAGGGGTAATTCACTGGAGGCACCTGAGTTTCCGCTAAGTTTTCATAATAAACTAGCCTCCCCTGTTATTTGAATAAATAGAGACGGAAGGTAAAGTGATTAAAAAAAACAGGCGCGAGAGAATATTTTGAAAGGGAAATTGCGTTATTTTTTCAGTAGGAAGTATCCATCTAATTACTGTCAATTACATTGGTGGAAAACGTGCTACTACGGATTTGTCAACAGTAGGCAGCTCGGATGAAGTTGATTGCGAGTGCAGGACGTGCCATTAAATGATTAAAGCGGCAACTTCAAAGTGTTTCCGTCCCACTCTCAAACATCAAAGAGATTATACTTCCACCTTTATCTATTTAGTATTGGTTAACAGCTATTGAACAGTAAATACCAAAGCGAAATCGAAAGATTCAATTCAAACCTCACGCAGTTTAATTTTTTTTTCCCACTTCATTTTCTTTTCACACTAAACGTTTACTATTGCACCCTTTCGTTATTGACAGCACCATTAATAATTATTTGTCATCCAGTCACAATCTGGAGAATGAAAGAGGTAAGAAAAAACGGAAAATAACTTCATTTCTCTATGTTCGGACACGTTTTTAATTTATTCAATCATATCGTGACAATCTCGCTGACGGATCTCTTTCTCATTGCCGTCAAAAATTTTTCATTTCCCCTAAATTCATTAAAACGGTGTTTCATCACATGAATTCTTTAGAAACATATTCAAAATTAATTTTTATGCTAAACTTGTGGATTGCGTTTTGCACGTTAATTAATTTTAATTTAAACTCGAAGTTTTAGTGAACTTGTACATTATTAACACCTTTACAAGTGATTGTTGTAGTGCCAAAAACCGAAAACGCTACCATTTTTCAATTATTGTAACAGCTTACGTCCTATTTTCGAATCTAGTCTTTGCAATCATCGATGTTATCCCCTTAATCTGAATAAGACACGGTGTAGCACAGCATCTACAAAACTCTGATAAAAAAAAATTTAAATCAAACGCGAACTGAAACTCAATTTGAATCTATTAGATTAATCAATGGACATTCTCTTTTTATCTTTACAACTGTAACTTAAAACAATAGTACACACAAATAACCAATTTATCTACCTAAGAACCACTATTTGTGAAGGGCGATTTTAATGATTAATTTACCATGCTTTATCTTCTCTAACAAACGGGTAACATAACATTTTTTATGTCCATGAAATTTTATTTACAGAACCATTTAAATTCACCCTGAAAGTAAATGTACCATATGACACCAGCCGACGGTTAGGGTACTGGCCGAAGCCTCTATAGTTTATCACTAATTAAATCTTCCTTCGCTGGCTGTATAGATACACAGAATAAGACAGTGTTGCATGCCACCGACCGCTACATGATTGTCCCTCAATTAATCGAACAGACTGTCAAGAAAAATGGTTTTTTCATCTTTCAAAACTTCTCACTATTGACTACAGCAAATAGGAGGGGTACTTACTTATATCATAAATTTTGCGATGTAAGCGGCCCGATAATATCACACAGCCTGGGAATCGCATCGTATTACGAACGTAACCGACGATACTTATACGAGGAACAATTTAAAGATTCTCTCACAGAATAACTTAAGTTTCACCCCCATCTACAACACACTTAAGTTCGGCGGGAACCTCGACTTTAACAAACCATTTAATCATCGAGTAAACATTTTTTTTCTCAAAAACTAAAAGAGATACTACATTTTTGTAAGAGACGAAAAATACAAAAAATAAATGTATCTTCCTTTCTACAAAAAATTAAAGCACTCCTATGACCCACAAAAAAGTTACCATGAAATGTATCGAACGGTAGGAGTAGTTTACACCCTTCCGGAATTCAGCTATATCGATATCAACATAAAAACGTAATTCCTTCATTGAAATGTGCCCAAACCAAATTTTAAAAAATCGAACAAAGTATTTCCGAGTTATTAAAAAAAAAAATATTCTTCCCACTTTGACGCCCTCTCACGGCTTAACGAAGTACTTTATCTAGGTATGTTTAGCCCATTCGACTTTTTTTGATCCCACAAACCTACTGTAGCTCTATGTCCACGGAATATTGGGACACCCTGTATATTCATCATATTCCTCACACACAAAAGGCAATAGAGGCACAATTTTGATCTACTTGGTATGCTTAAACTCCAAGTAGCCGATTCCAAAGCCGATTTAACTCAGAAACCTACACATTCCCTTGGATCTTTAGAGAATTGCTTTTATTGTAGAATATGATTTGTGAATTTTTGAATCCAAAGTATTCAATTTCATTATTAATAAATTTAGACTTTCTAGATTCACAAACCAAATTCTAATATGTATATAGCAAACACTTGGTCAAGTCTACTTAGATGTTCAGCATTAGTGGCACCCGTATAAAAACATGCACCCCGCGTATCCCTTTCTGTATATCTTGTATTTTGCAGGAGCACAGTTCAAATCATAATTTAACCAAGTTTGCGCATGGTGGGCCACCAATAGTGCGTGGATAGAAGATTGTGGGTTTGTTAACGAACATTTCTAAAGTTCGTTGCTCAGATATGGTGAGTTTGATTCGCAAATTGTATACAGGGTGATTTTGAATTTTTTTAGACACCCTCTAGGTACTTTTTGTAAAAATGACAAATTGTCGCTAAACAATTCGTTTTATGTACTATGTGTGATACATAAAGTCGCGCTAGAATTGACCAAGCAATCCAAATATGCAATGATATACAGGGGGCTGCATTTATAAAAATTCAGTTTTGATATAAATCACCGTGTATAAACTTTTCGATTCAAGGGAAAATATTTTAGGCCCCACCATATTCCAGAAACGAACTTCAGTATCTTCACAATCATTCATCCACGCACTATTGGCCCATCCTGTATAGACCCTTCCATTGAAAACATGCACTGCGCAAATACATAGAACATATTATAAGGTAAAGAAGTTTAATGCTGGGGAAAAACGTGTGATAGGTTTCAAGTTGCCCGACCACAAGGTGCTGAAGTTTTGACACCTAGCGGCCGGGCAAGAAATTAAAACTACCCGGTTCAGAGATAAATGTTGCAGGTTTCTTTAATTTTAGTTAGTCAAGTATGGCTATGTTGTCAAAGTGATCAGCAAATTTTTTAAATTCCGCCGTTTTTGAATTAATATACAATAAACTAGATATTGTCAAACCGTCGTTTCCTTGACTCAAACCTTACGGCGTTTTAGTACATTAGTAACACTTTTTCTCAAAATTTATGTATGCAACCAACATTACAGCAGTTACGCTGATTCCTATGACGTTGACTCTCTTTAAATTTATATGCTCTATGGCAAATCTCAATTTTTCACCACTCGAAGGACTATTAATAATAGTACTTTCGATCCCCCGTTCGCAGTCGGGAGGCCATTAAAGTCAAAATATACACCCTTGAATATCTCAAGAACGACACATCCAATTACACCAAAAGAAAAAACATATTTCCTTTATTTTTTGAAACCTATTCGGTCATGATACGGAAAGACCATCCTCACCCCCTGGGGATGGGGCGAGGATGAGTTTTGAAAACTTAAATGGGAACACCTATTCTTCATAAAAAACTATTTTCAAATTGCAAATTTCACCCCAACTCCAACTCCTTTTTTGGGGCTGGAAAGGGGGAAAATTGCATATATCCGTAGAAAAACGATCTTTTTTTTATTGGTGTCGTATTTTAGCCTTTTAAAGCACGCCCCAGCGTGTTTAAATCGCACTTTTTAAAACGTGCGTGTTTTAAAGTTGCCATGCCAACATCAACAAATGTGAAAAACGGGAATTCTATTGGTTATTGATCTGACAGGAGTACTTTGTTACGTCAAATAAAATGACAGATTGCAAATTATTTTCCATGTTTATCATTTCCATGACAACGAAAGGTATACCTAATGATTTCACATACGAATTCAACTATTTCACACTATTAGTTCTTATTTCCATTTTAATACCAGATTTCAAAGTGAACCAATAAAAAAAATAGCGTAAAGTATTCGTGGATAAATGGTCTTTAAAACACTTGCTCTATTTCAAGCACTCGGCTGCGCCGTCGTGCTTGAAAACTCGCGCGTGTTTTAAAGACCTGTTTATCCACTTATACTTTAATAAACTATTCTTTACTTCTTTTTTTCCTCCAACATTTTTTTGTGATTTACAAATTGTCCGTCACCCTCATCTCCCTTAAGAGTGGAAAGAAAGCAATGACTCTGTTGTGCAGAATTCGGAGTGCTTGTGTCTGAGGTGGGGATGCCATAATAAGTTACAGATTTGAAGTTGGTTGAAATCATAATTCGCTTGTTTATTTTTAAATCCAACGTTATCACAAGTTTGCCCAAGGCGAGACTATGAAGGGCACTTTTTCTTGATTTTTCTAACGAATATCAACCCTATACACAATTAATTACCTGTTTTGCGGTAAACTCAAATACATTGTGTACTCACTCTATGGTCAGGGAATAACATCGCCCTAGGAATAAAACAGGAGATATGGACCCCCTCAATTAATTGAAAACGCTCGATTAAATTACACATCTGTGTTAAAAACGCCACAGGCGGAGGATTACGATAAAAATAATTATTAGAAACAATGAATTGCAGTTTTGTTATAATTTCATCTTGATTCCTTACCGTTATTTTTGAAGTACTGCATTAGATCAAAATTGAAGGATGGCGAAGGATTGGGGAAAATTTCGAAAAAAAAAAACTAGATGTCAGTTTAGTAATGATAGACTCATTATTCATACCGTCTTTTCACGTTTCATTGTAAAACAGGAGCACGAGAGCGCTTTTATATGTGCGAATATGAAAAGGAATGCAGTTAATATGTGAGATTAAAACTTTCGCAGCTTTTAAGTTTCTATTGAACAACGACACTTAAAGTTTTCTATGTCATTATGGAAATGAAAACGTCACGTGTCTTTGTGCAGAACTCCCATTTTAATATCTTGACACACTTTTCTTAATAAAAAATAAAACACGCGAAACCGTTTTTTTTTCTTCTCTTCCTCTTCCTCTTCCATTCTAGATTAATCGAAAAAAAAAGAGTTCGTTTTAAATCTATTATACAAACTTTAAGCCTTCTATTAACATTTTACTGTTCAAACATCCATTGAAACATTGGGGTTATCATGTGTCCAGGGTGCAACATTAATCCACTCACACATCAACCGAATTGGATATCAGTTAAAACATTTCGAATGCACAACGGACTTTATATCTTTACTGTAATTGATTACGGTAAATTTATTATTGTTTTACGTATACGTTAGCTTTCATTTACGAACATTGGTAAAGGACGGAGAATCGATCCTAAAGCTCCGCGGAGGAAAACATTGAATTTTGTACTCACACAAAGCATTAATGTTTGAATTTCATTGGAGGTGAACTTTTTAGCGGTGTAATTGTTTAAATATTTAATATAAATTATACTTACCTACGCCTTATAATAAATGGTAGTAGGTATATAAATCGTATGAATGCGTTCAAATATTTAATCATATTAATTTAGGAACTATAAATTATTTATGTAAGACGTTTTGTTTTATGTACGTTTTCTATGTCATTAATCACAGCGATATCTTCGATTTAGATTAAATAGATTTCATATATTGTTATGACAGTAATTTTTGGAAATGAGGCATTTCGTAGAATTATTTATTGCCTTTCTATATATTTTTATTAATGATTTGCTAGACGATGTGCGATGGCGCCATTTGTTCTTACAGTACGAGAACAATTACCTTAAATCGCGTCAGAAAGGCGATGAACGGAAGCCATGAGATCGTGTAAAAAATATGCAGAGAAATAAGGACGAAGCTTTCTAAAAAAAGCGAATTTTCCCAAAAATAACTCGAAACGCAAAAGGTTTTGCTATAAGAGCGCCAGTTATTGCTAAATTGGTTCAAAAATTCGAGCTATTAGGACATGTTAGTGATGTGGATAATCGAACTTGTGCCCTTTACGCAAAAACAACTGAAAGGGTGACCGAAAATCCAGGCTTGCCTATTCCACGTCGCTCTCAGGAATTACGCATTTCGCAAACGACACTTTACCGAATTTGGATAAGTTGGATTATACAGTACTTTTCACGACGACCGGCGATTAAACGTTTCTCAAAAATAACTAAAGATAGAATAATTACGAAATGTTTCAATAGGGGGTTTTTCGACATTGCAGGTCGATCTAAAATATTATTATTTTGACAGCACTTTCGGTTACACCGGAAGTTGATTTTAAATTTGTTATTTGAAATGAAACAGCCTGTATATTTTCAAATTTTTGAACTTTGCGCTTAATTGTACGTCATTTTTCCTAAGTAAGCTATATCAATATTTTATCGGTTTCCAGATATTTAGCATTTTATGATAATTTTTTTAAAAAACAACGAGTGAATTAAGCACAATAAAAGTAAAACTATTTATTTTGATTAAGCGTCATACAGGGTGTTCAAATTAAATAACAATTGTTTTATAATTATAACTTCTACTCTGTTTAATTCACTCGAGAATGTATCGTTGTTTTTTAAAAAATTATCATAAAATGCTAAATATCTCGAAAACGATAAGATATTGAGATAGGAACTTATTAAAGAAAGATGACGTAAAATTAAAAAATGTGAAACTATGCAGGGTGTTCCATTTAAAATAATAAATTTAAAATCAACTTACGGTATAACAGGAAGTGCTGTCAAAATAATAATATTTTAGATGGATTCGTAATATCGAAAAAACCTCCATGGGAAAAGTTCATAATTCTATCTTTTTTTTGTAATTTTTGAAAAACGTCTAATGGCCCGCTGATAAGATACAGCTAACATTAGAACTTAAACCGATCCCCAGCGTATCTTTGGTAATTGGATGTAGGAAATGCATGAAAATGATCCAGGATTTTGTAAAAAAATCGACCAAGTACATTCTCATCTTGAATGCTTTGTTCATAAGCAGAACTGTCTAATTTGGGGCTGGCAACAGCCTCTTTATCTCCAACGTACATCTGTTTGAAAATGCATTGGTCTCTTGTGAGAAAGGTTTCTCGAAATAGTAATTACAATTGGGCGCCAAGATCACTGCTGCCTCTTCACATTAGCACAGTGGCCGAATAAAGGTAGCATTGCAAAAGGTAGTAAAAAATCACAAAACCTCCCCCATGAATAACATTTAATTATAGAATTGTTATCAATAGGATGATAAGATAAACGACATGTTTCGACACGTTATAGTGTCATCATCAGACTATAAAGAGTAACATAAGCATAAAAACTACAAATCAGTGTACTTTATGCTTATGTTACTCTTTATAGCCTGATGATGACACTATAACGTGTCGAAACATGTCGTTTATCTTATCATCCTATTGATAACAATTCTATAATTAAATGTTATTCATGGGGGAGGTTTTGTGATTTTTGACTACCTTTATCAATTTCACCCCATTTCGAGAAGAATTCACCAACAACGAGTAATGGATCCTTTCAAGTTTAGCATTGCAAATACCATACTTTCTGACATCGGGCACCAAGATATTGAACAAGCATTCGTTTATGATTGTCCAAGACAAAAAGCTCGTAAAGTTCAAGGGCGTTCTCCGACGCGGGAAAAAAGACCATGAAATGCAAATAAGCTGAAAGAATTTGAATGCGGACGTAAACCTGGAAACGAGTAAAACTTTAAAAGGGGTTGAAGCACCACTTTAATGTGATGTAATCGCTCTTGAAAGCGTCGACATTCAGCCCAAATACGTCGTTCAACATACAGAGGTGTTTTCTGTGTTTATACTACGGTAAGGTCAAGATCGTAACATGCCCATGGGCGGCTATGGGCCGATCTTGTTGTTTACGGGGCTAACTCTTACGAAAATCCAATCAATATGAACACTTCCCAAGGCAGGTTTTGAAAACTGTTAAAAGATTCCACGCTCTGGAATCAAAGTTAATCATTTTTTATGAAGAGTCCTTGGGTATTTAGAAAATTGAACACGTTTGGACAGCGCTGATGATGACATCTTCGATGTCGCAACGTGTTCGATTCAATTTTCATTGTGGTTTTTAGTGTTTTTATACGGATTTTCGAGAAAAAATAGGAAAACTGTACCTCACTATGGACCGAATGGAAATTTAACAACTTTTCTAGAAAAAAGTGCAATTGTCGCTGGTCGATTAAATTTACTTTGTTTTCGTTGAAATTTTCCGTACATTGGGCAATTCTGGCTCATCAGTTTCAGGGATTATTTCTTTTAGATAACTGTGCTATTCTAAGCGCAAGTCTTGTTATACAGAATTTAAAAATATTTTGGAATATTCAAAAGAATTTTTTTGTCATTTTGCCCCATGCCGTGTGTAAAAAAAACGTATGAACGATTGATTAAAATACGTTTCAACTGCAGCTCACAGAAAATAACTTTTCCCACAATAAGTAACGGGTGATTCATTTAGAGGTACTTTTTGCGATGGGGAGTTAGTTGCAGATTGCGCATGCGTCATGTCAACTGAAGTGACATTCCTGTTCAGTAGTGTTTGACAATTCATAATGGAAAAACTTAGCCCGGCACAGCGTCTACAAATTGTTCAACTTTATTACGAAAATGGGCGTTCTACGAGAAATGTTTATCGGGCGCTTAGAGCAACTTATGGTCCACATAATCGACCTACCGAACGCACAATTCGCTCTACCATCAATAAGTTTGAGACCCAATTTTCATTATTGGATAATGCTCGACCGAATAGACCACATCCAGCACGTAGTGACGAAAATATAGGGGCGGTAGCGGAGAGTGTACGCGAAGACCGTGAAGTGTCGATTCGTCGCCGTTCTCAACAGAAATTGAAGCTAGTGGTCTCGAGGAAATTTGGTTCCAACAAGATGGCGCCACTTGCCATACAGCCCGTGAAACCATGGCTTTACTACGAGAGCAATTCGGCGAACAGATCATTTCACGCTTTGGACCAGTGAATTGGCCAGCTAGATCATGTGACATCACACATCTTGACTTTTTCCTTTGGGGCTATGTGAAGTCCAAAGTCTACATGGATAAGCCAGCTACAATTGAGGCATTGGAGGCCAATATTACTCGAGTCATTGGTCAAATACCACCCGAAATACTCGCACGCGTCATTGAAAATTGGAACTTTAGAATGGACATTGTTAACCGTAGTCGCGGACAACATTTGAAGGAAATTATCTTTAAGACATAATTGTAAATAATGGTTCTTTTATATGTTAAAAAAAGATTATAAAATAAAATTGTTTTTATTAATTTTTTTTTAATTTAAAAAAAGTATCTCTAAATGAATCACCCAATATAACAAAAAAAAAAATTAAACGCCACAATATCCAAATTTCCTTCTCCAACGCACCACCCTACTCAGAAACAAAGACAAACGCAATAAACTCGACAACTCTGGTATTTATCAACTTTCTTGCAATTTTTGTACCGCTTTCTGTATAGGCCAAACAGGTAGATCCTTTGTTACCCGTCTCAATGAGCATTTTACTATTAAGAATAAAAATTATAGTCACATCTCTAATTTCTCCGAACATATCCTGAATACCGGTCACTCTTTCAACCCTAGTCAAGACTTCCACATTCTTCATGTCTGTAATAAAGGTTACTTCCTTTGGACTTGCTTGAAATTATTAGAAATAAACACGACTTTGGCCTACTCAATGAAATTGTGGACTTTAATAATGAATTTTGAAGTACACTCCGTACATAACAGCTTAGTTACTTTTATGTTTCCCTAAATGTTGTTAATCACCATTCATCGATATTTTAACGTTTAACCTGATCCTGTGAGATTATCGTTTAAGTCTACTTTATACTTTAATCCAAATAATCGATGGCTTCTCCGTCGTTTTTGGGCACCCCATTTGGGGCCCTCATCGTGTGTTTTAAAATTTAAAAATGTAAATCAATTACTTTCAAATTTTATAATGTAACCCCCTTTATACATATAAGGTGAGTGTTTTATTGAACATTTATTTATTTATTTATTTATTTATTGTAGCATTTTAGCTCTTCTTTTTTAATGTACGTCAGTTTTAAGTAAATTTTGTTTTGATAATAAGAGGAGGACCCTCTTGAAACATGTCGTACTATTGTTAACTTCATTATTTCAATTAATTATTCGTCAACATTTAATAAATTGAATATTAAGGGGAGGCTGCGAGCTTCTTTCGCTGTTTGTCACTAAACCCCCTTTGTGAGCTGAACCAACCCAACATGTCCAACTTTAGATGTCTTTTGACCCTTTGAGTGACTGTCATGCACCTAAATCTCAGCAATAACGGCTATATGGAATGTATTTTCTTCAATGTTATAGAGCAAAATATTTTGGGGGGAAAAAGTGACAACAATATATTAGGGAGGAAGGTAGTATCGCGGAACCAATTGTAAGGTCGTTCAATCTTGGGCTCTATTCCCTTAACGTGTATACTTCTGATATGCATTCCCCATTTGAGTTAAAGCGATGCAGAATAAACGTATGATAAATGTGTATACATGTATAGTATTCAAGTTACCATGGCTAATCAAGGATGAGTTCATTCATTCATGGGACAGAACTCCAAAACTCCAAAACTTAATGATAACGGGTCTGAACTTTTCCCGAAGAAGTCTATCGTACTTAGCGTTTGTTTCCCGGCACCGCAACGTACCAATGGACGAAATTGAATTGGCAAGTATGCAATTCAGTGCTAAAAGTTAAAACGCCCATTAAATATACAGGGTAGCCCATTAGTGTGAGGAAGTCCAATATAACATTCAATATCATACGGATTAAAAAAATGTTTCAAATAAAAGTTGTAGGATACGAGCCATTGCATATTTGCAAAATATTTATAAATATACAAGGTGCTTCGAATAATCGTGGCTCCCTGCCGACATGTTTTGTTTTAAATGCAACATTTCCAAGTTATGAATTTTTTCATGAAAAAACATGGTCTGATTAAAAAATACTTAGGCTCGTTCAGTTTTAAAATTTCGAGTCATTATTTTGTACACAAATTAGTAACGGTCGTTCCTTAACGAATATATAAATATTTGTCCATTTAATTATACAGAGTGCTTGCAATAATTCGTAAAGTTTTGTAAATTTCGAATAGGAAAATCTTTGTTATTTTAAATGGAACATGAGTGAAAACTATTACCTAGTTTAAGAAGACACATAGTGCAGACATGAATTCGAGAGATTGCAAAGTTTTATCGACTTACATAATAATATACAGAATGTTCCATTTAAAATAACAAAGTTTTTCCTATTCGAAATTTACAAAACTTTACGAACGCCCTGTATAATTACATCGACAAATATTTGTATATTCACTAAGCAACGACCTTTACTAATTTGTGTACCCAAAATTGACTCAAAATTTTAAAACTGAACGAGCTTAAGCATCTTTTAATCAGACCATGTTTTTTCAGAAAAATCATGGATGAAAAATTCATAACTTGGGAACGCTACATTTAAAACAAAAATGGCCATAGAGCATTTTAAGAGAGCAATCGGAATATAACATCAAATATAGAGTGTTTCGTAAATAAAGCCTTCTATAGTTTCAATGAATACCTTAATTAGTATCAGCATATAATTTAGTACCTAGATAGATTGACGAGTGTAAATACTAACATTGTATGTTAGCACGAAATATATTATTATTATTATTATTAAAAAACAGGTCGGCACGGAGCCACGATTATTCGAAGCACCCTGTATGTTTATAAATATTTTAAAAATATGCAATGGTTCGTATCCCACAACTTTTATATGAAAATTTTTGTAATGCGTATGATATTGAATGAAATATTGGACTTCCTCGCACTAGTGGACTACCCTGTATGTAGGGTTAAGAATAGATGATTGGCGGAACATATTAACGACCTCGTTGCAAAATTGAGAAAGGAATAAATTTACTGTGGACTTTGATGCGGGTTAGATGGGAAATAAATACGACGACTTCATTAAAAGTGTATAGAAATCGCACGGGAAGCCTAATAGATTATGAATGCTCTCAATATTCGGCGCAAGTAAGTCAAATTTAAATAGAGTAGATACCGTCCAAAATAAAGCTTTGTATTGTCACAGTGAAATCGAACCCAAATAGGCGGTAGCAAAAGAACCACCACTTCAATTACTTATCTGTTAAATATATTATTAAGGTAAATTAGTGAGTATGGTATCGATTTCTCAACAGATTGGCGCTCTAGCAATTTCAGACCTTTTTGACAAATTTTGGATGCGCAAACCTTCCCCAGCTTTACTTTTAGTGGTGCCTTGAAGAGTGGTACCGATTCACGAAGTGAATTCCTTGAAAACGGACGATTTTAGTTATCACTAGGGTTCGGATAGTTATGCACTTAAAAAACTTGAAATATGCACGAAAAATACTAAAAATATGCATTTAAAAATTTGTAAAATAATAAATGTTAAAAAATAAATACTAACTAAAAAACTGTTGATTACATTATTAATAAGTACATACATGGCGAAATAAATGTTCAAATGTAAATTTTCGTCTGTTGTCAGTCAGAATGTTTTTTCCACATGGTACGACACTATAGGAGCAAATTTCACATCCGTAACATTTATGAATAGCTTTAAGTATGTAAATGAAAAGACTTTGAGCTAAAATTTATTTATTTTTCTGGTGGCTATCGATTTCGGTCTACCAGAAAAATAAATAAATAAATTTTAGCTCAAAGTCTTTTCATTTACATAATTATAGAGCTAATCATGGAACAATTCATAAAAACTATAGCTTTAAGTAATTACAATTAGTAGTTACAGGATGTACTTACCTAAGTATTAAAATTTATACTATCAAATATGCTATCAAAATAAAACTTCAAACAATGCATATTGTATTTATAGAATTATAATATGGTATCGAAACCAGCTAAAGAATGTATAAAAATGCCTTAAAGCTTGCTAATATATAGTAAAATATGCAAATATGCTATAAAATGTAAATATATGCATTTATAACAAAAAACGGCTAAAATATGCATTTGCATAATATGCAAGTATGCAAATGCATAACTATGCGAAGCTTATAGTTATCAGGTTATCACTAATTTGTTACCCGGCATACACGGGCAATAAGGTCTATGATAGGTTGCTATTCGAGGTCAGCATAGAAGATGTAGATAGCCAGTAATTTCCACGGATGAATCAACGATCGAAGATGGTACGGGACGCGCTATTTACAGTGTGACCAGGTACATAAAAAATGTTCAAGTTTAGCATGAATCAATATTCCACTGCCGAAGAGTTTGCAATTTACGAGGTCCTAGTAATATGTCAAAGAGAAAAGGCAAACTTATACATACCTAACATCTAACGCACAAATCCTCTCATTATTAACATATTATAGAAACTTAATTTACTACTTAACGTCAAACTTCAGTAGTTTAAATAAGAGCACAAGATATTATGAAAATAGGTCTTTGAAGTGTCAGTAGCTAACAAATTAGGTTCACTAAGATGGTCATTGGTCATTTCCGTTGGCCATTCACTACACATAGGTATTAAAATTGAAATGCTCCATCGATAACGTTTCTAATTAGTTGGAAATTACACACATTTGTATACAACAAACAGAAAGATGATACGATAAAAGGACGAAACTATAAATGTTTGGAAGGGCAATACCCAATCAAAATTTTAAAAAGTTTCAATCAAGAATCGTGTGGCGGTTTGGCTAGCGTGACACAAAGAAAGCTCACTACACAATATAATTATCTTGCAAGCGCATTACTTAATTATTGTAGTTCACTTTTACATGCGATAGTTCCGCGTTAGTTTTCGTTAATTGTTTCAAATTACTTTAAGTAATAAGAAAAGTTACCTTTGCTTTGTCCAATTTCTGATCTATAAAAGAGAAAATGTACATAAGGAACGAACTCGTTTGATTTTGTGCTTGTATTACTTCGGGCTCAGTAATTAATGTACCTATTACCTTTGACTTGTTCTTTCATAATAATTACGCGGCATTTGACGCTATTCAATTATTTCAATTTTCTAACAAACATAGGTATACGATTCCTCCTGTTACTAACCACCGACATCCATAAACGTAACAACCCAGACTAATAACTAGCCAAAATTCGTTAGGGTAACGAATTTAATGGTAATGAATGTTATGACAACCCTTGTACGCTGCTCTATTGTATATCTAATGCAGACACTTAAGTAAAGTGCTTACTGCCATTTGTATACGCAACTATGTGCGGCGAGTAGATAAATTTACTTAACAAAAGTGAGAATATATCCGAGTTACTAAAATATTTAGATTATTACTACAGTATCCGCAAGTTCCAAAATTTAATTAATTAAATTGAGACGATTCCATTACGTTAAATAATATCCAGAACAAGGATTATAAACGAAATTAGTTACTTTCATCGATGTATATAATTAAAATTTGCGCTGTCAACGTCAACAGCTCTTAATAAGTATAGGTTTTACATCCACAGGTAGTTAAGGGAGTGACTTATGGGACACTTACATACAGATGGTTGTGATGACAGGCCTTTCTCTAGTAATCATACATATTACATGGCCCTCTGCTTTTCTTGCACATCTGGTTCTCGTCTCATCATTGATCTGTTGAACGCGCAACGAAAGGACGTTATTACGTTCAGAAGGGGGTTAAATGAAAATGGCCTGACATTTACTTTTACTGTGTTCAAATTTTTTAGATTAAACATGAGAAATTTCGACAATATTCTTTCCTTTTGACACCTGACAATAAAATATTCCGGGAGCGTTACATTTCTTTTCCATTTCAATGCACCACTTTGAACATGTCGAACTCAATTTAAATTGCTATATCGATATTATTGATGGTTTAATTACGTTGAACGGTACGAATCAAACGGAAGTATGTGCAAAACATTGATAAATAGATGAATAGTCCTCTGAAAATAACTGAAGTGGAAAAGTAACGAATTTTGCGAATATCTTCAGTAATTATTAAAATTATTACGAGTTATAGATAAATCCATTGTCAACGTAGATCAGACGAGACCAAATATCGCTTTGGAATAATAATCGGCAGCACAATCCCATCTAGCACCGCTTATTGGCGTTAAGTTGGCGTAATATTGGCGCAATATAGAGAGATTGGGGCAATATTGTCCAACTGCCGCCAAAATTGGGTGAATATATTTTCGTAATAATATAAAAATATTGGAAATACAATATTTAGTGAATATAAGAACAATATTGCGTGTACAATGTTACTAAATATTGAAAATCTATATTTAAGCAATATAACATACATATTTGTAATATTAAGTAAATATTGCTATCAAGGTAAATTCAATTCAAAATTCAAAACACAATATTGGGTGTTGAAATATTGAAAATCGATATTTAAGCAATGTAGCATACATATTTACAATATTTAGTAAATATTGCTATACAATATAAAATCAATATTTATTTATTAATGACATAACAATACTGTGTTTTCAATATTACTGGATATTTAAATATTCATAAACAATAACGTTATGATACTTTCTCAAAATCCGCCGAATGTTAATTGTCGTTGATTTAGAGATATCAAAATAATCAAAATATAATATACACGCCCTCCTCAATATTTTATATTGTTCAACTTTAAATTGAAAAATTATATAAGTTCCCGTAGCTCGGTTGTTTCATGGCTGACTTCTTAACCGTTTTGTTATTGCCACGGCAGCTGTTAGAAAATATTTCTACAAATATTTATCAAGATGGTACAAAACTAGTATACGATATTTAAAAATCAGTTCTGTAGAATGCAATTATAAAACAAAAATACCAGTTATACAATCCGAATCAAGTTACTACAACACTTTTACAAGAACGTCTTTACAGTCCGCTAAGCAATACCAATGGGAGTTATACAGTGCTCCCCAAAAAGTCGGCACCAAATGAATTTTTTTTTATTTTTGATTTTTTAAAAAAACCTTATACTACAATAATTTGTGCTAGTCTGAAAACCTATTTAGCCTTTTAGCCTCTATCAGATATACCGAGTGATTTTCACTTAGCAAGAAAATGGTGTTTTTCGAAATTGTCTAAATTGGGAGTTATACAGTGCTCCCCAAAAAGTCGGCACCAAATGAATTTTTTTTTATTTTTGATTTTTTAAAAAAACCTTATACTACAATAATTTGTGCTAGTCTGAAAACCTATTTAGCCTCTATCAGATTATACCGAGTGATTTTCACTTAGCTAGAAAATGGTGTTTTTCGAAATTGTCTAAATTTAAAGTGCTATTTTTCGTACATTAAGCAAGAATAAAGAACATTTACAGGGTTTTTGTGAAAGTAATTAATCATCAAGGGTAAATTAGGGTTTTTAGAAACCACGTAAATAGAAATTCATTATCATTGAAAAATATTTCTCCCATAACGTGTCTTGCATCAAACACGTCAAGATTATGCAACAATATTACTTTTCTGTAAATAATAATAAACCTAAAGGAATAATTAGCAATTTCTATTGTTTTTTTGAAATTATAAATGTTTAACGTTATTAACGAAATCAAATTGCTATGTGAAAATTTGAAAATATTCCAAAAAAGTAAAACTTTAGTTTTAGCAGAAGTTAAAGAAGAAAAAAAGTTTTCTGGTCTTGAGATTGTTCGGTAAACTAAAACTAACAGATGATAAAAAAATCTCATTTAAATCTTGCTTAATTTACAAAAAATAGCAGTTTTTGGATTTCGACAATTTCGAAATACGCCATTTTCTAACTAAGTGAAAATCACTCGGTATATCTGATAGGGGTTACATAGGTTTTCAGACAAGCACAAATTATTGCCATAAAAAGTTTTCTTAAAAAATCAAAAATTTAAAAAAATCCATTTGGTGCCAACTTTTTGGCGAGCACTGTATATTTTTTCCTGTTATTGTTAGAATATTACAATATTAGCAACTCAGCCTCAAATTTGTATGTGAAATTTAAGAACGTCTACTCATAGTCCATTCTTATCATCATGTATACGTATACACATACAGGGTAGTCCATTAGTGCGAGGAAGTTCAATATTTCATTCAATATCATACGGATTAAAAAATGTTTCAATTAAAAGTTGTAGGATACGAACCATTGCGTATTTGTAAAATATTTATAAACATACAGGGTGCTCGAATAATCGTGGCTCCGTGCCGACCTGTTCTTTTAAATGGTACACTCTATATTTGATGTTATACCGATTGCTCTCTTAAAATGATTTATGTCCATATTTTTGTTTTTTGTTTTGATCCCTGCCCTTTTTTCATCCAAAACCTTTCACCTTTCTCTTCCCTCACTCCCGTCGTGCACCTTGTCTCTTCATACACTTCCTCTATCGCCATCAGCAAATCTTCTCCTATCTCACATTTCCTTAACACCTCCCACATTTTCGTCCTATTTACATTATCAAATGCTACCTTAATGTCCAAAAACAAACCATACAGCTTCCCTGCTTTTCTTTCCAGCACCTTGTTCACCACTTGCCTTAGAACATAAATGTTGTCCACCGTCCGCCTTCCTTCATTGAAACCAACTCAAACTGACTCAATTTACCATTTTCGTTTCGTCCTCTATCTTTTACTTTTTAGTTTCCTCTTGCCGTTCTTCCCTGCATGGAATTTCTTGGTATTCTTTAATCCCACCGTTTTTCTGGGACCATCATTTTTGGGGTGGATTTTAATGGAATGGAAATTAATCTTTCACATCGATTCCTGTTGTAGCGAGGGGATTTTTGAAGTTTACACTTCAATCTTCTCCCAAGAGGGCGAGGGGTCAAGTCCTCAAAAATTTCTAATGGCAAAGTACTTCAAATGTCATTCAACCTTTCTCTCCGTTGGGTATGGATATCATGAAATATTTTTGGAATCATCAATCTTGTTGATGGTCTCTTCAGTTCATATTTCCAAAAAGGTTTTCCATTCTTTGAGTTACCATAGTTTTCGGGTTATTGCTTCATGTAACTTTTTTCCGTAGTTAAATTAATACAAGCGAATATAGATCAAAACTACATCACACTAAAAGGTGTCATAAACAAATAAACTGTTGACATTTATTACTACCCTAAACTACCCAAAACACCTGTAGTATACCAACAAATGGCAGGTAGGTAAAGAATCCTTTCCGAGTTTCACTTTAATTAAGTTTATTATTTGATTAGGTTTGAAAGTAATATTTTTGTTACCAAGAAACTTTACGACAGAGTTATGTAATCTCTTCAACGAAGGGTGCATAATTACCTAAACCATTTATTTTCAAACATATTTAATGCTCGAAAACATTTTACTTTTTTAACTTTTGTGTTAGAAGTTCGCATAAAAATTAAATCAAAAGCTAGACATATTTACAAAATTTAGCAAATTCCTTAACGATATAAAAAAAATGTCGCATTGAAAGTGAGATGGCAAATTAAATTAATTGTCTTTGACGGAATGCTTAGAGTTCTGAATTGAATGTCAATAGAGGGTTGTAACTTTTGAAGTGACTGATTATAGAGAGTAAGTTTAGTGAAATGAATCAATAATCGTCTCGTTTTACTGAAAATGATACTAATTAATGATGTTAGGTAGGAAAAATTGGCGAATCGATTGTAGTCGTACAAGAGAAACTTTTCAAATGGAGTTCTGTCGAGGACTCTGCAAATAAAGCGGTGGTCAGTAAAAACCTTTACCCAACGAATCGGGCCAGTGTTTAATCAACTGTTTATTTTTACGTTTTTGCAAGTTAGAGAATGTACGCGATTAGTTTGGAAGGACACATGTCTAACAATCGAAATTTCACAAAAAATCTGGTGTTACTTCATTTGCTTGTCAGCCTTTTCACACTTTTTTACTCACAAGTTTGTCGTAATAGATGCAATGTGACATAATATATTAGTGTCGAAGATAAAAGTCAAAAGTTGTAGTTTTGTTGACGTTTAAAGCCACCCACGTATACAGAACAAACACAAAATTCCACTGTTGGGCAACCTTTACAAATAGCAGGTGCGGAAATTAGATATGGCAGGTAAATATTTCCGTATTTCGTTGCTGAAGCTACTAATATAACAAAGTGTTACTGTCGTACGTTTAGGAAAAGGTGGAACCGTGTATTAGATAAAAAGGTAGTTAAGTCGACCAATAATTAAATATATCTGTCCAATATTTTGAAAACGTTGTCGTTACCTACTTGAATAAGTTATTACTTATTAGTTCAGACTTACTTATTGGACTTAAAATGGTCTAAATTATGATTGGTCCATTTTCAAGTAGTATTTAAAACGTTTTTGAAACAACACCTAAAAAACATTAGGCGAGATTGGCCGACCAATGGTTAGAACAAATTACTGCACGAGGGGACCCTGTAAATTACCGTGGAAACCTTGGTCGAACCATCCTTTATAAGCGAAATATGAAAGCACAAATTACCTCTCCATAACAGAAGTAAAGCACAGACAGAACATTTTTTCCCATATTATATAAATAAGTTAAAAGACTTCGTTCTTTTAAAACGAAAGTGCGAGCTTTTATGGTATAGTCTTAAAACTGCAGCCTCCAAAGCCATTATTCGCAATGAGCATTTGGAGCTGGTCACTAAAGGCTTCCATTACTCGACTCAAAGTATGAAACGATGTCGCAACAGTTTTCGGAACCTGAGTTCCGAAATATTCAATATCACACTATTACATCACTCAATAAGTTAGTAGAATGACATATAGATGGCGCCACTATTGACCAATCCATATGATTTTTAGGAAGTGCCAACTTTCAAACGATACGTGTCAAAATTTTATGACAATCTGACGTTTAGTTCACAAGTTATAGTGGTTTTAGTGACGCTACTTTTGTAATTTTCAAAACAATGGAAACATCTGAATTTCGCGTGTTGCTTTTTAATGGGATAATTAACCTCATAGTGTTGTAGACCAATCAGACATTAAGAACAGTGTCACATGCACCAATCACAAGTTTTTTTAACTGAAAAGAATGTATGCTACTTTTCTTGCCGCTACCTCATTGTTTTAGCAACCTATATTTAAAAAAATCAAATGTCATTTTGACAAAAGTAAAAAATTTGACGTATTTAACGCTTCATTCAGTTAATTCTCCAACCGAAGATCATTCGTTCTCAACTCTTGTCAGGCAAGATTTTTTTGTATGAGCATTGATTGCTAAAAGGTAATTAAACTCGATCAAATTCTTGGGAAAAGAACCCTCGCGCTTCGCGCTCGGGTCTTTTCGTCAATTTGATCTCGTTTAATTGCCAAGCAACCAGTGCTCATACAAAAAAATCTTTCCGACAATAGTTGAGCACTTATGATCTTACTGTTGAAAAAATACCGTTCAATCAAAGCAATGGCTTGCCAAGTGTTATTGGGACTCGGCTCCATCGAGATAAATGGTAGAGAAGTGATTTGCTGATTTTAATCGCGGCCGTAGAAACACCGATGATGCTGAACGCTCTGGTTGCTCAAATTCGACAGTTGTTCCAGAAAACATAAAAAATTCCACAAAATAGTTTTGGCCGATCGTAAGTTGAAGTTGCGTGAGATAGATGACACCTTAAATATATCAGAAGGTAGTATATTCACCATGTTGCATGACCATTTGGGCATGAGAAAGCTCTCTTCGAAATGGGTACCGCGTTTGCTCACAGTCGATCAAAAACAACAACGTGTCGACGATTCAGAGCGCTGTATGGAGCTTTTCAGCGTAATAAAAAGAATTTTTTCATGCGATATGAGACAATGAATCCATCACTACACTCCAGAGTCAAAACGGCAGTCAGCTTAGTGGACAGCAAAGGGTGAAAACCGTCCAAAGCGACCAAAATCGCAAATGTCAGCTGGTAAGGTTTTGGCCTCCGTATTTTGGAATTCGCACGGTATTTTATTCATGGATTACCTTGAGAAAGGAAGCACCATCAATAGCGAAGAAATTGCGAACCCAAGGCCTACGACCCCAAATGAAGAAGAAAAAGGTGCTCACCGTGTCGATCGAAAACAATGGCAAAATTGCACGAATTGCTTCCTACTGTATCCTCCAGATCCGGCTCCCAGCGACTACTACCTGTTTGGAGATCTAAAAAGAATGCTCCAGCGAAAGAGACTTGCCTCCAATGAAGAAGTGATTGCCGAAGCTGAAGGGTATTTTGAGGTCAAAGATAAATCGTGTTACAAAAAAGGCATCGAAATGCCAATTCAGGGGGGGGGGAGGTAACTGCCCCTCTTGCCCCTCCTTATGGCCACCCATGACTACACTATCATACGACTACAGATTACAACCACAACAACTCAATTCGTTGCCAATTATCAACTTCATTGACCTTACATTCGAGAATTAATAGTTAGTTGCTTGAATAGGTTTTTAGCCAAAACTTCACTTAACTAATATAACAATTAAACACTCAATTTGTTGCTAATTATAAACAAAGAATAAACGAATTGGCGAGAGCAGTTTTTTAAACTTTCCATAAATAATTAGTTTCTTAAACAGTTTTTGGATAAAAATAATGCTTACATACTAATAACTTACGAGTTGTAAAAAAAATCCCAATTGTTGCTAATTATCAATAAAGGAAAAACGAATTAGACGCGATTCCGCGGAGAAAGCAGCTTCGTTGACTACTACGCATAGAATTTCCCCACATTTAACTAATTACAAAATATAAAACACTCGGTTTGTTTCTAATTATAAACAAAAGAAAACAAATTAGACGCCAATGCGTGCCAAGAGCAGCTTTGCATCAATAAAATTAGTTTCCTGTACGGTTTTTAAGTGACAACATTCCTTACATTTAACTAATTACAATTTTCAGAAAACATTTTGCCAATTATAGACGAATTAGACGCAACTCTGTGGCGAAAGTAGCTTCGCTGACTTTAGTACCTGTAGAATTTTCTTACGTTTAATTAATTACAAATTGTATAATATACCTACTCAATGTTTTGTTAATTATAAACAAAAAAAAGACGATTAGAGGTGGTTCAGTGGCGAGCGCAGTTTTTTCAACTTTCCATAAATAATAATTTGTTTCTTGAACAGTTTTTGGATAAAAACAATCCTTACACTTACCTAATTACAAGTTGTCAAAAAATCAATTATTGCGAAAATGTAACTAATTACAAAATATTAAACATTCATTTTGCTGCTAATTATAAACAAAAGACTACAAATTAGACGCGAATGAGTGCCTAGAGCAGCTTCGTTGACTTTACTTCCCATTAATAAATTAGTGTCCTAAACGATTTTTAGGTAACAACATTCGTTACATTTAACTAATTATAATGTACAATGTAAGTATAGAAAACAAATTTGTTGCCAATTATAAAGAAAGGAAGACGAATTAGACGCGACTCTGCGGCGGAAGCAGCTTAGCTGATTTTACTACCAGAGAATTCTTTTACACTTAATTAATTACAAATTATAATATAGATACTCAATTTTTTCTTAATTATGAACAAAAAAAACGTATTAGACACCAATGCGTACCAAGAGCAGCTTCACATCAATAAAATTAGTTTCCTGTACGTTTTTAAGTGACAACATTCCTTAAATTTAACTAATTCTAATTTACAGAAAACTTTTTGCCAATTATAGACGAATTAGACGCGACTCTGTGGCGAAAGTAGCTTCGCTGACTTTACTACCTGTAGAATTTTCTTACACTTAATTAATTTGAAATTATATGATATACCTACTCAATTTTTCTTAATTATAAACAAAAAAAAGACGATTAGAGGTGGTTCAGTGGTGAGAGCAGTTTTTCAGCTTTCGATAAGTAATTAGTTTCTTGAACAGTTTTTGGATAAAAACAATCCTTACACTTATCTAATTACAAGTCGTAAGAAAATCAATTATTGCGAAAATGTAACTAATTACAAAATATTAAACATTCATTTTGCTGCTAATTATAAACAAAAGAAAACAAATTAGACGCGAACGAGAGCCTAGAGCAGCTTCGTTGACTTTACTTCCCATCTATAATTTAGTTTCCTAAACGATTTTTAGGTAACAACATTCGGTACATTTAGTTAATTACAATGTACAATGTAAGTATATAAAACAAATTTGTTGCCAATTATAAAACAAAGAAAGACGAATTAGACGCGACTCTGCGGCGAAAGCAGCTTAGCTGACTTTACTACCTATAGAATTTTTTTACACTTAATTAATTAAAATTATAATATACTCAATTTGTTGTTAATTAAGTATATACAAAAGATAACGTATTAGACGTGAATGAGCGGCGAAAGCAGCTGAGTTGACATTACTTGCCATACATAAATAATTAGTTTCTTGAAAGGTTTTTACGAACAATATCCTGCAATTCATAAAGAAATCAATTTAATCCAAATTATAAACAAAGAAAGCCGCGACTTCGCGGCGAAAGCAGTTTCGCTTGATTTGCTACCCGTAGGATTTCATTATCTACACTTAACTAATTTCAATTTATAAAACACTTTAGTTTGTTGCCAGTTGTGAACAAAAAAATACGAATTGGTCGCAACTTCACGGCAAAAAGCAGCTTCGCTGAATTTAATAACCGTAGCACTTCCTCGCTGTAAACTGATTACCTACAAATTATGACACACTAAATTTGTTGGTAATTATAAACAAAAAAAGACGAAGTAGACACGACACCACGGAACAATTTAGAAACACTTAACTAATTACAAATTATAAAGTACCCAGTTTGTTGCTAATTATAAACAAAAGAGAACGAACTAGACGCAAATACGCGACGAGAGGTGTTTTGACATTGTTTCTCATAAACAAATAGTTGCTGGAACTTATTTCTTCGATTATGACTACCTAGTATTAATAAATTAAGAATTTAGTTAATGATTGTTAAAAATTTTTACGGAAAAGAACCAAATATTTTCCGTTCGTACACCGTAAATAAATCGTTAGCAACAACAAATTGAGTTTTGTGTAAATTATTAGAGACAAAAACATTTTTCGAAAGATTTGTTATCTTAGAGCAATAAATTTTCATCATTTTCTAGTTAATCTGACCCCGCACCTGTTTTTATTTTCCGTTAATCGACCGGAGCAGCACAATTATGAATAAGGTAGCAAATTTATAGCACATAAGTAGCACTAATTATATTTAGGTAACGGATGATATTTCAATAATTTAAATAGTATCTACACTTTCTGTATGTTCGTTTGCTTGACATGTGAAGGTACAATTTGTTATTTTATATTTTTATTTTGTTCTAAAACGTTTAATTATACCAACACAACCGCAAAAAGATAATTATTGTCGCTACATTTTCAAAATTTTATTAAAATTTTATGAAAAAGGATAGCATATCAAGAAGATACTAGTGACTGCAACGTTTGAACCTTTCTTGTTTACTCTTTGGATCACATTAATTTGCTCGCTTTGAATTTATCGAGAAGAACAACAAGGGCACCGCCAAGAGGGGCCAATCGCCCCCCTGGGAAAAAGAAAAAAGGTAAAAGTTATTAAAAATAAAAATAACTTTTTTTACGAAATATTGAAAAAACGCCAGAGCCACGAACCACCAATACTACTTCCCCCCCTGGGAAAATTTTCTGGCGGCGCCCTTGAAGAACAATAGAAGAATTGTTATTTAAATTATGCGTTATAAAGACCACACAGAGTTCGAAATTTGACCGAAAAACTAATCTTTTCACGATGAAGTCACGTTAATTGATTTATTAAAAAATTAAGATTTAGTGAAGTTTAATAATGTTACAGGCTGTTACAGCTGTTTACAAAAACAGATCTTGTCGTATGTACATGATGGCGCGTTTGTGTTAATGAGGCCAGTAAAGTAGTTAAAGACTGAGAAGCACAAGAAGGAGTAAGTCGGCAATGAAATAGAATTAGAGACAAACACCAGAAAAATTTGAAAAGGTAAAATTTGCCTCGAAACGTTGGTTAACAGGAAATCAGGTAAACATTATTAAATTTTATTACTTAAACTTCCCCCAATTAGCCAACCAGTAGTTATATTATAATAATAACACATAATTCAACTAAAATATTTACTTTAAGTACCACTCGACGCATTTCAGCAGCATGTGTCATTCTTGAAGGCAATGGGTTAAAATTAAAGAGACGGTGGCTAACTGACTCATTGGTCTATTTCTCACCAAAAAATGGAAAGAACAACATCCGATTAATAATGTTCAGTGATGGAGCTGACAATCGTTGACGAGTTTTGGAGACGAAACAATTATTGTAGCGTAATAAACCAAGAATTCTAGTTGTACTTTCGTCACTTTCTTGTGAATTCTTCCGTCTCTTAGGAAAGTTGACCGGTTCATTATGTAAAGTGTTTCTTCCTTTATAAGATTAAAATAGCTACTTCGAAGACAATTAGGAACGACGAATTTAATTCTGCGAACAGAAAAAGGTCCAAATTTTGTTATTAATACCCGTTTCAGTTGCGAGCACTTTTTTGTTCTAAACTCGAATGTCAACTGTAGGATTTGGAACAGTAAAATTCACACCTGTTCTGAGAAAAGTTTCCTAAAAAAGCTTGATCTGTTAATAACCTAATCTTTGATAAATTGAGGGGCGCAATAGATCGTTCTGCAAGATTTTTAGATTTAACATCTGGATATGATGTATGGACGAAAGAAAAAATATATTTATTTTCCAATAATGCTTTAACAATGAATAAAAATGTTTATGCCTTTAATAGTAATTAAGGGCGTTATGAACTAAATAACTAAATAAGGTCGACAGTGTATAGCCCGAAGGTCTCTGGCCCGAGGGATATACGTCGACCGTAGGCGTTATGTTCATAACGCCCGTGGTGCCTTCTTTACTTTATGTCATACTTGCAAGAAGTTGATTAAGATGATTAAAACAGATAATTTTTACATTTGCGGACGTTATAAGCGGGCGTTATAAAAAATAACGCCCGTTGCTGTCTAAAAACCATTTGTCATGTAAAGAGACGTTATTTAGTCATTAATGTTTCTTGTTTCAGAGTTGTTATGGTGAAACAATAAGGTAGTATGACATAAAATAATTTATCAGAAAGGTTGGGGTAGGATTAACCAGAAACGGAGGAGTAAGGCCTAAAATTGACTAAATGTCATCCCTCTCTATACCACAATTGACGTGTATTTTCTCAAGAAGAATATCTTATCAAAAATAATTAAGGCAGTATACATGAAAAGCTGATTCTTCTTCTGCTTTTCCAATAAGAACACATCAAAGTAGCCCTTGAGGCGGTGTTAATTTTTCTCATGTTGTGGACAAGAACAAAATGAGAAGAGGCATAAGAGTAACTACAGAATAGATTAAATCAAATTCTCTTCGGAAAGCTGTGTCTTTCGCCAAAATCGAAGTGTTCCTTCGTCGTAACACATACCGTCCTCCGCATGGTTTGGTCGCATTTTGAAAATGTCAGGCACCGTAAGATTTCAAGCTTAAAGTCTTTAATGGCTAATTCGAAATTGTTTTTGGAGTCTTCGCCTCTTCATCCCTATTGAAGATAAAAACAAAACTGGAACTGGTCCAGTCCTACCATAGAGGTAGGAACAAAACACAGATTCGAGAATTTTCACGCCTTATAAAATGATTTCTTATGAAAAACATGATTACAAATTAAAATTTCAACTGTCAAACTAAGAAGTTCTGCCAAAATACTTTTGAATAGAATAACATTTTTGTTGGTAAAGGTTAAACGTGATGATGTGATGGTTGCTCAAAATGAAAATTAAATAAACTACGACTACTACGATGGCAGGACCAAAAACAATGTTGGTTTGCCCTTAAAAGCCTTATTATCCCTTCTTTAGCTTTGCAACTCGAGGCAGACGCGTCGTGCCATTTTTTTAAGCCCCGCACATTACCATTTACATCATCGTATAACTTAAACAATTTTGTTAACATTACCATCTTTTTTCCATTACGTAAAAACTTTACATAAACTGACTTAGCACGCTTCAATTTTCCTTAAAATAAAATATAAGAAATGACAGTGACATCTTGCGTAACAGAGCTTTAGAGAAATTTCAAGGTATTTCCTATCTAAAGCTCAATTCAACTTGAAAAATACTCTCGTATAAAGTAAATTCGCAAGAGAGGTATAATTTAGAGAAAACTAACAATATTAACGTTTATAGCCCGTTTTAGTGCTCCGTTCAGCATTTCAGTAAAGTGTTGGATAGTTAAGCTCGTACCTTAATTAGGTATGTTAAAGAATATGATAGCATATCGCACGTGTTCAGCGAGTTTTTCGCTATTAGTTAGTAAATTAATTTTATAGGATAATTTTGGACGTTTTTGGAATACGGTGATAAAATATCGCAAATGAAAATGCTGAACATAATCAGTTCAGCACTTCCATCAAAATTATCAAAAGCCTGACGAATGAGAACAATTAATTAAACCGTGATTAAAACAAATGTTTCATTTCTACTTGATAAGAATGAAGAACATTCGAAACAATGTCAAATTTATGGCTGAATAAATTTTATCAATGGAGCAGGTTTACCGAGCGAACAAGACTAACTGGATAAAAAAAAAATCTGCCATAAAAAGGTCATAAACCTTAAATTAATTGTAATTTCAGAAGCAACATTAATGACTTGTGACACAGCTGTCGTGTACAATGGTTTTTTATGGATCTCACGCGAAAACCCAAAATGATTCAATAAAACATGCAGGCTAACACAAAATTCGCTCACCTGTTCCGACATGCAGAACGGTCGTAACGGCCACCAAAAATCGAATCAGCATCCCTTGATACCTCATTGAAGATTTTTTGTCCTTACTTAATTCAAAGTCGTGCACATTTCTTGAAAGAACCGCAATCAGTTTAGGGGAGAAATGCACATTAATTTAGTGAATAATTATCTAAACTGTTGGCATTTATGTTAACATTTAATTATAATGGTTTACAACGACACACGACGAATGAATTCACGCAACTCACGCAATAGTTCTTGTTTATTATACACTTGCACATACTGGATCGACTATAGCACATCCGATTACGTAAAGCCCATATAAACGATGATCATGTGAATAATTGCAGCTGTTTGTACTGTTTTTTCTTCAACTTTTCCTTACCGCTTGTTTCGAATCATGTAACTTTTCGCGCTTGAACCTCGATTTGTGTACGTCAATCCTCACGTCACTTCCAGTCAAAAAAATCCCCTCAAAAAAAAAAATCAAAATTTCTTCGAAAAAAATCGACGCCTTTACTGACGTTTTACGTGTAGAGTACGTTAGAGACGTACGGAAGAGCCAAACGTCTACCTAATTCAGGCGTCGTCGGCAAACTAAAAGGATAGTAAACTGAAAGGCAGAAGAACCGGCGCGGAATTCTAAAGCGCCGAATAAATCCCAACTCACCCCCGCACGACCCCATGTTAGCTGGGGGTCATATCATTGCTTGATTTTGAATCGAACACACGCACAGACACACATACATGAGAGGGGGTTGTATTTTATTTGTTTTGCATGTTATGTATAAAGCTGTCTAACAAGGAATTATGAGATTAAAATGTCAAAATTTCCTGAAAAATCTTAATTTAATGCGATTAATTTTACAGGACATTCAATGACGCGCTTAAAAGGAATTTATATTTATATTAAAGTCGCGGTTTATTAATTTATTTACGACCGTTAAGATACCTACGTTGACAATTGAAGGCCTGCCACGAAATTTGGCAACCATAATTATAATTTAATGAGTACCCATATCAATGAGACAGTTATAATTATCACCATTTCCGAAATTGAAACGTTATTCGCATAAACACCTAGAAAAATAGAGCTTTACGATCGTACTGCATACCAGACATAAAAACGTTCTCACAAACGTTAAATTTATCCTTGATCCTGACAAAAGGACACTTTCAAATTGTCCAAATAGGCCCTTTCCGGACATAAGCTATCTAACTAACACAAAGAGAGCAAGGTTAAAAGCGCTTTTTGGAAACGTGCTGAAATACACAAAACAAATACAAGTATTTTTATTAAATTCGTAACATAAAGCGCCACCCTTCATTTATTCGAAATAATAGTTATTTACGTAACCAGTTATGAAAAGACTAACTTTATTTGACGAAATGTAATATTTGCCAAATCGAGCGAGCGAAGCGAGCGAGTTTTGCAAATTACATGAGTCAAATAAAATTAGACTTTTTCATAACGTGTTAAGTACAAAACTTTATCTAATTCCGTAATTTTATCTACCTTTTGATTTTTTAATGAGAACATTAATCTGAAATGAAGTAGTTTTAAGTTCATGGTTACTATGGAAACAAACATCGAATTTTGACAATAATTAACGGAATTAGATAAATATTTTTATTTATCTAATTCCGTTAATAAAAGTGATAGTTTACGTTGTTGTTTAAAATTAGGTAACGTGATCTTTTTCAAAACTGTCTCATCACAGTTATGTAAAGTAGTTATGTAATAATATTACACAACTGACAATTTGAAACTATAAGTAATTGGTTAATTATTGTCAAAATTCGATGTTTGTTTCCATAGTAACCATGAACTTAAAACTACTTCATTTCAGATTAATGTTCTCATTAAAAAATCAAAAGGTAGATAAAATTACGGAATTAGATAAAGTTTTGTACTTAACACGTTATGAAAAAGTCTAATTTTATTTGACTCATGTAATTTGCAAAACTCGCTCGCTTCGCTCGCTCGATTTGGCAAATATTACATTTCGTCAAATAAAGTTAGTCTTTTCATAACTGGTTACGTAAATAACTATTACGTGCTTTTTGATACTAGGTACATATTAAGCCGTTTTTGTCTCTTATTTCCTTAGATAAACACCGGATAGGAAAGTAGACCTTTATCCCTGTACTTGCCATACTATGTGATTTTCAGAACGGTTATGGGAAATATTGATAATGCTTATCAGTAACTTGCCAGTAATAGTAGTTTACGTAACAAGTCCCGAAAGTGATCTTTTACTGCTACTGGACAAGTAGGCAAATTACAGGACGAGCCGCAGGCGAGTCCTGCAAGCCTGCGAGTTCAGTAAAAGCAGTTTTGGGACGTATTACGTACAATATTTTTTTTAAAAATCGGCCAGAAACGGGAAGAACAATTGACCATTCTAGGCCGGAAAGTAAAAATGAGTCCGGTAAAGTAAAAATGAGTCCGGTAAAAGTTTTACCGGACTATCACAATAACTTTCCGGCTCGGTCCGACAAAATGACATTTTCTGGCCTAAAAATAATCCGGAAAGTACTACTTTCTGGCCGATTTTAAAAAAATTGTTTTATTACTGCTTTACAGAGGTAGGAGTTGTTTTCTACTAAAAAAAAACCCGCCATCTACATCTACTTGCCATAAAGTAAAAACGTAAGGAACGTTTTTTTTTATAATACGAGTTTAGCTTATTTAGTGCTACCCTGTACATCGTAATATTAAAATTTCTTTGTAATGTGTGCATTATGCAAATAATACTGATTTAATTACTCAACTAATAAAATATTCTAATACAGGTGTCAAATTTGAAAACCCTGAATTTTTCATCCCCAAAAAAATCTCAAAATAAGCAATACTGGTTTTGGATTAAACGTCAACCCTCTAGCGAATCCCTAAACATCCCTTAAAAGTTAAACAGGAAGGTGGGTTGAATGATACTGAATTATAAATGTGGTTCGATTACGTTTTCAAAAATACCGTTTTTTCCATATTTTTTGAGAACTCAAGCAAAAATGCGTGAATGTCATGGATTAAACATAAACGATTCATAAAAAGTCCTTAAATTATTACATTTTCGAAATATTGTCCATTATCTCAAACCAAAGGGTGGCTCACTCCAAAAAAATCCGTACACTTTTTGATACAGAACCTATTTCGAAGATACTCGAATTTACTGAACTTGCTATTACTCAACCTATAATGACCATTATAGGTACTGAACTCATACTGACTATTATACCGAGCTCATACTGTACCCCTATTGATCATACTGAATGCATAAAATTCTCCATAAAAACTGTTCTCAAATTGGAAATTTCGCCCCCACATCATGCCCCTTTTATTGGGGTGGAAAGAGGTGGAGAATCCAAAAGTGCAATAAAAATAGGTGTTTTCATTTAAAGTTTTTAAAATTCATTCCCCAATCGCACAGTCAGCACAGAAGATAGCAAATATACCACGGATGATGTCATATGTTGAGACGGCGACAAAATAGTGCCCGATTTATCACGTTTTCAAACGTAAACACCCCAAGTAAATGTACTGAACCAATACTGAACTTCTACTGAATGACACTGACTTCACTGAACTCATATTGAACTTGTATTGAACCCACGATATAACTATTGAACCTACTGAATTATACTGAACTTTTATTGAACATACTGAACGTACTGAACTAGTATGTGTACACCCCCATGTAGCACCGTTTATTGACGTTAGTTTGGCGGAATATTGTCCTAATACAGAGAAATTGGGGCAATATTGTCGGACTGCAGCCAATATATTTTTGTAATATTATACAAATATTGGAAATACAATATTTGTGTAAGATAAGAACAATACTTGCAATATTTAGTAAAAATTGCTATTTTATGTAAATTCAAATATTGTACACACAATAATGTACCAATATTGCATGTACAATATTACTAAATGTTGAAAATCTATATTTAAGCAATATAACATACATATTTGTAATATTTAGTTAATATGTATTGTTATTTAATGTAAATTCAAATATTGTACACACAATAATGTACTAATATTACGTGTACATAATTGCTAAATATTGAAAATCGATATTTAAGCAATATAACATAAATATTTAAAATATAAAGTCAATATTTATATATCAATGCTGTGTTTTCAATATTACTGGATATTTAAAATAATATATTTAGGCAACATGAAAAAAATATTCACAAATAATAGCGTTGTGATATTTTCGCAAAATTCGCCGAATGTTAGTTTTTGCCGATTTAGAAATATCAAAATATAATATGCACGCCCCCCTCCATATATTATAATGTTCAACTTTAAATTCCAAAATTATATAACGTTCCGTAGTTCAATGGTATAATGGCTGATCTTCTAACCGGGTTATCGATGGTTCGAGTCCTACTTGAAGCAAAAGCTTTTTTCAGCATCACCGATCTCCTCCGGGTCTGCACAACGTGAATGGGGTTTCTGGGGGAGGGCCACCGGAGGACATGGAGCCCTGCAGCTGCTAGGCAATGGGAAATGGTCCCTCGCAGCAGTTAGGGCTCTGTAGTGGTCCAGGTCACACCCCCTTGATACTATTTTGGGACACATTACAAAACAATAATGGGCCAATATTGTATAAATGTTTTCCCCAATATTGAAGGAATATCGTTTGGTAATATTTAGCCAATATGTAAAGTTGTTCACATTTCAATGTTGGGGCAATATTGTACATTCATATTCTACCAATATATTTGCAATGAAATGCCAATATTACACCAATATTAAATGCTAGATGGGCCATATTTAAAGAGGGAGCCACCCCTCGTCCCAAACTCAATGCTCACATTAAAAAAATGTCTATTTGGATTTTTTTCCATGCAGCTGTTATTTTTATCATCAAATTTTTCAAAGCTTGAGTCTGATTTACACTGACAGACACTGTCGAACTGGAAGAAAATAATGTGGTGGAGCTCTATGTTGTTGGACGAAAATAAGACCTTCTTGCATCAATTTAATTTTCTACGTTAGTTGCTTTTGTGGGGTTTATTATTTCAATTAGATTTTGAAAATAATTTAACAAACGCACAAGCTTTAATTCGCAAAACTGAAATTATAAATAAAGTAAGTAGTCTCGGACATGACAAAGAACAATTCAACAACAAAACAAAGTAATGTGCACACCTAAGTTTGTTGGCGGTTTTTGCTTAATTTTTCCAAAAGTACCCAAAAAAAGTTATGAAAAGGTAATTGAACATGACCTTTAAAATGAACCCCCTATCTAATTAAATTTTAAGGGTTGTTTCGAGCGCGGCCTGGAGGTTGAAACAATTTAATAATATCCGCCTTAAAAATAAATTTGACGTGTTTTTCCATATTTTTAAACTTTCTATACAGACTGAAATATTCAGGGCGGTACGATTTCAAATTGACACACTGTATATCAATCCGCTTTGAAGTTAGTTATTATTATAACGTACTTATGGAGTTCCACAATGTACATTTACAATATACAGGGTGGTATCTTGGACATGGAGCGTACCATAGAAATTTCAATGCAAAATTCTTAATACCTAATACCATCGAAACAAGGTTTACAATGGCGAGTTTAATGAAAACAAAAAAACCTAATTAAAAATAGAAAAATTAGAAATAAGTAGTTTTCAGAATTTTAGCAACAATTTACAACAAACGTTCGATAGTCATTTACTGAAAGATAATTCCATATTCCATATTATTACGCCTCTCAAATTCTAATTTTTAATTGTTCTAAAATTTGGAAGGTTTGTCCAGAATAAACTTTTTGATTTTAAATGTTCCCAAACAAAAAGGTCATTGTGCAAATTTTTCGAGTCAATTGATAATAATCACCGTAAAAAGACTTGCACTTCATGATAGCTGTGTGGCCAACGATCGAATTGGATCCAAATTTTTTGGTTCCCTAGCAAATTCATCAAGTAGAAGCATGCTTGAAGCGTAATGTAGTAACGTGCCATTAAACGTGGCCTGGGTTTACCATTTTATTTTTTTGCAAGAACTCCAACATGGAACGGTGACACACAACCTCGTCTCAACTTCGAAATGTAAAAGATGCCTTTCAGCAGGCAACATGGTTACTGTGCTTTGGGACGTTGAAGGTCTTATTTACGGTTAATAGGATACTAAAACCAGCGTTTCGATCAAGAAAAGGAAAGCAATCCATCCATCTCCAATAAAACGCGCTGTTCATTTGACTCACCAGACGTTTGCAGATTTGCACTGGGAACCTCTTCTTCATCCCCCATATAGTTTTGACCTCTTTCCTCGCGATTTATATTTATTTGAACTATTAGGTACTTAAAAAAGCCTTAATTGGCATAAAATTTGAAAATAACGGTCAGGTGTGAATATTTGCCATGCCACCAAAGTTTTTTATGCCAACGTCATTTAGTATGTTGATCATTTGTCTTCAGGAATATCCAAAACCCGAGTACAGCGATGCCCAAATTCCATGGCTTCTATGGGGAGATGGGAAAATTAGTAAATTTGCGGTGTTTGAATCGTTAGGCCACAATCCGTTTGATAAAACCCGCACCACAACATTTTTTAATAAAATTTAAATTTTTGTGTCCAAAAAAACTGTTTTTGTGATTAACTTTCAGCGAAGTTTTTAAGAATTAAAACAGAATGTGCTATTTCTTGCACATCCATCCGTCTGGCCCTCTTCACGGTTTTGATACGTACATTTTCTTTGCTTGGTTCTTTGGTTCTACTACACCTAGAGCCGAAGATCTTCCAACATCGATCTATAAAGATTTTCATCGACAAAGCTATCTTACGTTTGTAAATGTAATGGTTTTGCAGAAAAGCAAATACCCAAAGCGATCACTTTCCGATACAAAAAGACTATGTAGCTATTACTTTCCACGGTTTATGTCCGGGAGAAGGTAGTGGTCAAGTGGTCAAAACTCTAGTCCCGCCATGTTCGATGTCCATTCACATTTCCTTCTCAGGGTCCCATAAAATAAACACTGAGGGGTCACTCCTGGAGTGATAATAATAATAATAATAATAATAATAATGGGGCCAGGCCGAAATTAAGTGGCTTTCACTTACATATTTGGATGTTTAAAATTATGTTTCAAAAACAACGGCCAGTCAAAAAATATCAAATTAACAGTATAATAGGATCGCTTTCAAATGGTAACCGCAAGAAAAATACCTCTAAATGGTTTCCTCATTAGCCACCATTGTATAACATACACAATGTTAGCCACCAAAGGGAAGGGTGGCAACAATGTCAATATAATTTATCACACAAGACAAGTAGTGAAATGATGTCTAGATATTTCGTTTTTCATATTTTAAATGGACAGTGTGCACCAGGAATGCTTTGAACACAAACAAGTAGGTAAGCAAAACTTGATAAAGTTTGCTTTTACTCTCGTATATTAAAATCTAGCGTAAATATATCTTCGCCAACAAGCAACGGAATGAATCCTCGCCAAACTGCACCGAAATATATGGACAAAATTGATTAGAAACGTCGCGTCGTGTGAACAATATACAGATCAATCACCAACGATGTGTAAGTACGTCACACACAGAATTAATAATCAGCCAGAACTATATAGTTAGCGCACATAATTAAAAAAAAATTCAATCGCCCCAACAACCACGATTAACTATTAGTTCTTTTTATACCCCGTGCACTTTTTTTACTACCCTTAAAAACCGACTAAACATTGTCACAAAGTAGGCGTGGTTCGTATATTTCATAGCCATCTGTTCATGTAGAGTCTCTGTTATATACATGTCGCGATGAATTTTAGGAATTACGTCGCTTTGTTGTCATTTTCTATTGTTGCACCTTGAATTCGTATAATGGATACATATTTAAGACGTATTCAGTTTTTGGGTGGTCCATAATTTTTGAATGAAAATTGGAAATTATATCCGCCGTTTATTTTATCACTTGGACGTATATTATTGTGTACGTTAACACAAATATGTTGATAATCTGGATGCCTTTTAGTATCATAAACTATTCAACATTGTGTTCATTTTTTTATGTTCGCTTTGATAAAATAGAAAGCACTTCGGCCAGTAAATCTATAGCCCCTAAATATAAAAAAAGGTGGAGTGAGTGTATGAATGAATAAAAGTGGTCCAAGCGTGTAACAAACCATTTTGCACTTTTTTGTGTAGAGTTACGACCCTAGATTTAGTGTATATTCAATATTTTTCCAAAAAATGCGATTTTCAATATAAACAAAATGGAAACCGAAACCTTATAAGATGATTCTTCTCGCTGTCGGTTGAGGCAAAATTTGGCAAAATGGTCTAAATTTGGACTTTCTCGATATTACAACAAAAAAAGTGTGACCAAAAAGATGGTGTGTGCAAAAAAGGACGTTACCAAGTGTTTTCTCTTCGAATTATTGTATGATTGGTTTCCGAAATGATGTTTTGGCTACAGAAGAGAGCTTGGTTGGTTTTCCAAAAATTCAAATTTCATCCTCCCAAAATTTGGTTTTGTCGAAAATGAAGGCGAACAAAACCAACTCTCCAACAAGATTCAACAAAACGCAAATCTGTTAATTAAGTCGAGATCATGTTTTATATGGAAAGATCTTTTAGACAACGGATGTCATAAGCCTAAAAGGTAACAGTTGGATGTGCAATCGGTACTGAAAAGGGATTTACTAATTAATTAAATTTAAGTTACCAAATTTTCCACCTATAATCACCAATTAAGTCACGAACATTATTACCAAGGAAAAATAAAGAAAACTGGAATGGAAACGGAAGCGCCTAAAATTTACTAAATTAGGGAAATAATGACTGCAATTCAAAATTATTTTCATTTCATGAAATTAACTCTTAATGGATAAAAATAACTTTTCATGTTTTTCAAATTTCACCTTCAAAACAAATCACTACTCCCTATTCCACCCTAATGCAAGCTCACTGAGGAAATGTGACAATAGGATAATTATTATAATCATATACAGGGTATACCACGGAACCCGTTCATTAGAAGTTTCTGGGGTCCCTTACTACTTATGAATTTGAAACTTTCAGGTTAATGATAACCCATAGCCTTCTTTTGTTCTAAAATATTGTCGATGTTGTACAACTTCCGGAAAGACCGGAAATCGCCATTCATCTTCTTATTTTAAATGGAACACCCTGTATATTATTGCATTTTTGGATTATACAGTCGATTCTGCGTTAATCTGTATTAGATTATCCTATACCTATCTTCAACAGTTTTTGAGATATTATGATTTTTTTGAAAAATTTGCGCTTTGCGGAGGGATGTTTAATAGCCCACCTTTTGCTCTTCTTTGAACGCAAAACATTCATACTTTACAAACACGAAGTAAAACCATAAGGGTTCACAAAATGGATTTGAAAACCTATCACAGATTATACAGGGCGTTCAAAATTAGTGGCAAAGTTAAAAAACTTCAAACACCAAAAAGTCATTTTTTTCAAATCGAACACCCCGTATATTTTTACATATTTGGAAGGCGATTTAATTTACGCATCGATAAATTATAGGTATCGCTATACCTATCTTTAGCGGTTTTGTAGTTATTAACACTTTTTATCTAATATTGATTAAAACTGCACTTAAAACTTACGCGCATTTGACAGTAGGCTATGAGTATGCGAAAATAAAATATGGTAATGAGGGTTGAGTGGAAGAACAGGTCTCTACTTTTTTTGTAGACACCTGAACTCACTCCTTTTGAGAACAAGTGTGCAGTTTTAACGTATTTTGAACAATCTTATGTAATTTAATAGTTTGCTCTCAATAAAAGGTATTATTATTATACTTCGGTTTTTATCGATACTTCGGCCAAGCCTGGTTAACTAACTGCACGGATTGGAATCAAGTAAGTATTATTATTATTATTATTATTATTATTATTATGATTAGACAAACGAATGTTTATTTGGATGTCATGCTCATTAAAGCAATCAGGTGGTAAACAGTAAACAATTATATAAAATGGAAGCAGTTAACGCATATTCCAATACTGATATTTTGAATTTGTTCTATATCCATTTTATAGTCCTTTTTATTTGTTTGTTGTATAAATATGATCATTAAATTCGTTTTGTAAAAGTAATTGCTTTTCCTGTTGTCATACTCACAGCCTACTTTCAAATGTGCATAAGTTTTGAAGTGCAGTTTTAATCAATATTAGATAAAAAGTGTTAATAACTACAAAACCGCTAAAGATAGGTATAGGGATACCTATAGCTTATCGATGCCTAAATTAAATCATCTTCCAAATATGTAAAAATATACGGGGTGTTCCATTTGAAAAAAATGACTTTTTGGTGTTTGAAGTTTTTTAACTTTGCTACTAATTTTGAACGCCCTGTATAATCTATGATAGGTTTGCAAATACATTTTGTGAACCCTTATGGTTTTACTTCGTGTTTGTAAAGTATGAATGTTTTGCGTTCAAAGAAGAGCAAAAGGTGGGCTATTAAACATCCCTCCGCAAAGCGCAAATTTTTCAAAAAAATCATAATATCTCAAAAACAGTTGAAGATAGGTATAGGATAATCTAATACAGATTAACGCAGAATCGATTGTATAATCCAAAAATGCAATAATATACAGGGTGTTCCATTTAAAATAAGAAGATGAATGGCGATTTCCGGTCTTTCCGGAAGTTGTACAACATCGACAATATTTTAGAACAAAAGAAGGCTATGGGTTATCCTTAACCTGAAAGTTTCAAATTCATAAGTAGTAAGGGACCCCAGAAACTTCTAATGAACGGGTTCCGTGGTATACCCTGTATAATAATTGCGAATGAACGAGTGTCCTGTCTGTCCGTAACAAATTGGCATTAAAGTAGATATACTTTAATCTCATTCATTAAAGTAGACATGAGATTAAAGTAGATATACTTGTACTACGTCATGTATATGTATCTACTTTAATGCATGCACTGGTGATCGTGGAGGGAACTCTTCGTTCAATCCAGAGTCCCTGAAAATTGTTATCCAGGAAACCTCGTACGACTAGATGGTAGTGTGGAGGTGCTCCGTCCTGTTGGTAGAAGACCTCTTCATCAGCTCTATAAAGCGTACGTACATCTGGCAAAATTGATGAGCGTAACATTTCCAGGTGAATTTCACCAGTGGCTGTACCATCAAAGAAAAAGGGTCCTATTAAGCTCCTAGAGGCTTAGATGATAGTCTAGTCTAGTTTAGTTTGTCAGTATTCGGAATACGGACGTTATTGAAATTCCTGTGGCTTTAGAAATTTCCTCACATGTCGCACGACGATCTTCTTCAGTAACATCTGTCACAAGTTTCACACTTCGTTCATCTATCGATGTTCTGGATCTTCCTGGTCTTGGATCGTCGTTTGTGCTCACACGATCTTCACGAAATCGATCCACTGTACACTCACCACACACTTCATTTAGTGCTCTGTGGATTTCAGTCGGGTTTTTGCCCCGTAAAGTTTCGATCTTAATGTACGATCTTTGATCCTCAACACTCAGAGTACCTAACCGAGCCCTGTGCAGGCTCCATTTCTAAGACGCGCTAAACACTAACGAAACACGTTATTGATGAAACGGAGACACGTGCTTCTTCCTCAAACCTTGAACTAGAAGTGGCGGAACAACTGCTTCCATCGCGTCATTCAGTCAGCGGTGTTGCCAAACTGTGCATTACCTATGAAATGATCCTCGTATAATAAGGAATTTTATTTAATTCGTCGTGTGGATGTTCCGATTGTGTTTTCAATTTTGTTTTTTGGAATTATGGAATCCTATAAACATTTTTGAAGACAACCAATTCTGTATAAAAAAGGAGTATGCGTTGGAATCGAGTTGGAATCAAAAAGTACAAAACATAATATACATGAAACATCACTTTATTAAGGGCTTGTGTCACCAAAAATGATGTAAATTTGGCATATAATCTAATCTCTGAACTAATCGTAGAGACCTTTATCAAATCACTTCCAATTGTAAAGTTTTGCATATTATGGAGATAAAATTAATGTGGGGGAATAATTTTTTTGTAAATGTGCGTGTTGTGTATCTTGAATTACTTGTTTGTTAAAGAACTGTTAGATGGGAGGAGGGGAAGGGGGTGTTGACATATACAGGGTGTCTCTAAAAGGTCTGTACAAAATCCTACCACATATTCCTGAGGTCGAAATAAGCCGATTTAAGCAAACTTACCTTATTCCAAAATTGCTTTGTTTCCTAGATACAGGGTGGTAAAGTTTAAAAATAAAAATCGTTTATTTTTAAATGTATGAACATTTTTCAACGAATTACTTCAAAAATTTATGTCCGGAGGTTTTTTGGGATGCGAAATCTGAATTTGAATTTCATTCTCAAAGATACCTTTTTTTTATTCAGAATAATTTGAATATTCCGGCACGGCATCCAACATTAAAAACTGAATATCTTGAAAACGGCTTACTTTAGCAGATTTTCACAAGAGAACCTTTTTGCTTAAAAATGTTCATAAAATTATTATTATTTCAAAAAAAAATTAAAAACTATACTGAGAAAAGAATTATAGCCATTTCAAACCATAAGAAATGCATTGTAGAGGAAACAAAGCAATTTTGGAATAAGGTAAGTTTGCTTAAATCGGCTTATTTCGACCTCAGGAATATGTGGTAGGATTTTGTACAGACCTTTTAGAGACACCCATACAAGCTGTCATATTACATGTACCTATGCTTTTTTTATTGAGAATATACAGGGTGTTAATACTAACTTGTAACATCCGAAAATGGCAGTTATAACTCATTAAAACAAATAACTTTTCTTAGTTCAAATTTTTGATTTGGAGCCCCAGTTCATAGTTATTGGCATTTTTTTTGTTTTTCAAAAAATCGTCATTACACCCTACTTGTTTTAAGGAATATTTAAAAAATACAAAAACTTGCATTTGCTTTCGGTTCTCTTTAAATGATTGTTGCAGTTTTTTAAAATTTATCTTGTAATTGAATTTGAATAAAAACTTTTTTTGGACAGATCGAAACAAATGTTTCAGACAAATGTTATAGTAGATAGTTTAAGGATTTTATAAATATTTTATTTTCAAAAATCGATCAAGTGATTTTCAAATTTGAAATTTTTGATCGGTCGCCGTTTTGTACCTTGTTAAAATAGAAAATAATTGTAACTACAAATGTTTTAGAGAACCGAAAGCAAATGCTGGAACTGTTTGTATTTTTTAAATATTCCTTAAAATAAGAGAGTAATGACGATTTTTTGAAAAACAAAAAAATGCCAATAACTATGAACTGGGGCTCCAAATCAAAAATCCAACTGAAATTAAACTAGCAGGTTTTAAATTATCATTTAATAATAGCAAGCTGTAAGTATCCCTTAACCAATCCCCAGCATTTAACAAACTCCAAGCTACTAACTTTTGAAAATCCTGCAGTTAAAGAGTTGCTAATTTTCCGACTTTTAGCCTTTTACCTTTATAGCTGAGACGCTAGGTTTGTAAAATAACCCTGATAGTTACAGAAGGGAAGAAAAGTTGAAACTTGGCAAAATCATTCTCTAGGACATTCTGGCCAGTTATTAAAGTGGCCCCACAAAAATGCAACATTAATTAGCCAGTAATTATAGTTTAAAGTTAAGTATTTTTTTCACTCCACAAGGGGTAACTTGTGTAAGAAAATAATATCTTAAAAATAGTATCATATTACTGACAGGCATGTTATTTAGTTAATAACAATGTCTTTGTTATTTCTACACTCGTCATTTTTTATACAATCTAATAAATGGGGCAATCGCCTTATTTTACACTTGTTACAGCGCGAGTTAAAAAGTTTGAAACGAACGCGGACTCTTCACTTCGCTTAACATAAACAATCACATCGTATCATTTGTCATCGATTTCAATTTAAGTGGCAAGAATTATGGCGAATATGAACCCCCCCCCCCCCCACGAGAGAAATGGGGGGGGGCGAAAAAGTGTCAAAAAACAGGTTTTCGTAAATAACTGGAAAAGTATCAATTTAATCAAAAACAAAAACGTTAAGAAAATTGTAGCTGACAAAATTCCGCACATTTTCATGTTTTATTTTTGTCTCTACGACCAATAGGAGCCGAGATAGATTTTTTTTAAATGTCGACTGTTTTGCGGCGAAATGGTAACACGTGCGCGCATCGCGCGTATTTCGCTTATATCTCGAGAATGGCCATTCGTATCGCAAAATGCTTCAAATAAAAGTTGTAGAGAATTTAATTACGAAAACTTTTCTTTTTTAAACATTTCCATACGATTAATATTGACAGATATATAATCATTTAAACCTTTTTCTAAGACACAATCGCTGCTCGTTTTGCATAGTTGCATAATAAAATTCGCCTTATAAAGATTACCAAAATGATATTTCCTGTATACACATAGATTCAAAATTTAATTCTCTACAACTTTCATTATATGCACTAAGTACGTAGAATCAATAGTTTTCGACTTATTATTGATTTTATTATGCAAAACGAGCAGCGATTGAGTCTTAGAAAAAGGTTTAAATGATTATAACTCTGTCAATATTAATCGTATGGAAATGTTTAAAAAATAAAAGTATTTGTAATTAAATTCTCTACAACTTTTATTTGAAGCATTTTGCGATACGAATGGCCATTCTCGAGATATAACCGAATTCGCGCGATGCGCGCACGTGTTACCGTTTCGCCGCAAAACAGTCGACATTTAAAAAAAATCTATCTCGGCTCCTATTGGTCGTAGAGACAAAAATAAAGATGAAAATGTGTGGAATTTTGTCAGCTACAATTTTCTTAACGTTTTTGTTTTTGATAAAATTGATACTTTTTCAGTTACTTACGAAAACCTGTTTTTTTGACACTTTCGCCCCCCATTTCTCTCGGAGGAGGGGTAGGGGTGGGGACTTTTGAACATTTCAAAGGGGGTACAAAACAAGCCTGTTCCCAAATTTTCAAAGCTGTAACCATTATTTCATCCAAATCGTTAAATTTCGTCTTATTTTACTGGGCTATGAATGAGGGAAGAAGTAAGAAGAAACGACAGCGTAAATCAAACTAGTTTAACTGAAAATCTAAACTGGGATCTTTGCATTATATGTCAGTCAGACAAAATTGAAGTGTTCAAGTGTCTTTCGAATTCTAAACGTAAAAAACAAGGGTGTTCCAATAACCGATGTAAATGTTATCGAGCTAAGCTCCCATGCACACATCTCTGCGTCTGTACCGATATCTGCAATACTAAAACCGATGTGAACAGTAACATAACCGAGGACAATCCATAGATACATCCATAATTGTCAATATCTATCAATAAACGTACGAATAAAAATGATTTATATTTGATTTATAGGAGAAATCACGCTTTATTGCAAATGTGACCTTTGACCTCGTTTATTAGCCATGACCCAAGTTTTTCTTCATGGGGCCGCTTCTAATATTAATAAGTGGGGCCTAATGTGACTATATGGGAAGTTTCACGATTTCTTCCAACTTGTAACTAAAATCAACCTTAGCGTCCCAGCTATTAATGTTTCAAGTGCAGAGGTCTTACCCCAAACTCCAAATGACAAGCCTCAACGCGCAACCACTGAATTTCAAGTGAAAAAGTTTTGAATCTAAACGACATTAACATAATTATTAATTATCTGGGAGAAATAGTGAGATTAGTGCACTTTCTCGAATAAAATTTACTGGTACAACAATATTAAAAAACAATCTTCATTTTTTATAAAATTATAACCGAGGCCAAAAAGGATCAGTCGATTTTATTATGCGTTGCTACGTATTGAGCTTTCTGAAAATAATAAGTTTTAAAGTAAGCCATAATATCGTCCTTAACTCTGTACCTACTAAATATGTAAAATATAAAGTTTTTTAATCTAACGACAAAAAAATTAAATCAACAAGGCGGGCACAATATGTTAATTTAATTTTGTATAAAATGATAGTAAAACTTCCATTCGAAACCCAAAAAAGAAAGATGGACCGATAATCTTAAGAAATAGAAGGAAATATTGCAGTTGGAAACAATGATGTAAGAGAGAATGAAGGTCCCATTTCGAGGCATCTTTATGGTTCATGAACATTGATTTCCGATTGACGTAACTTAGGCAAAGAGTACCTTTTATAGAGAACAACCCACACAATCAGCTGCATCTGCATTTTCAAATTGTAGGGTTTGAAGAGAGAAATTCAAGTTGGACATACGAAGGGGTCCGCATCTGATTGATTTGTACCGAATTAATTATCTACAGACAAATATTTGAATTTAAGTTCTCGATTACCAACCGAAGCCAGTAACCGCAATTAAGGATATTATACATTTTGGTCAAAGCTCTTAATTAAACCTCGTTGGGTTTGTGTTTGTTCTTAAAATTTGGTAATTAGCATTAAATCACCTTGTCTACGCTTTTTATTACGGTGTAATTTATCGCCTTTTAACACATTTTCTCAATTTGTGCTCGGTGAATGTATCGTATTCTTAACGCATATAAGCAATAACTAACGTTACAGGTGCATGTAGCGTTTATCCGTGTGAATGAATTACCTTTTTTAAACGTAGACCCCCGCAATTTATACTTTCCATTCTTATTTTACATTTTTATTTTCAACATTTAGAATCGTTACATTCGGTCGTCGTTTTTATTACATATTTCTTCTTATCCTCACACTTTTCCACCTTATATTTTCTGCATGCCTATCTAACTCTTTGCGCTTCAATTATACCTGTTTACCACAGTAACTAACTACACAGCTTATGTCAAAAATGTCCTAACTTTGCGTTCTCATTTGTGTATAAAGAACACTTGAGAAAATTCGACGTTTTCAATGTTTAGAATTTTTTGTAAATTAATGATTGCGAAAATGCCGTATTGCTCTGATTGGATAGTAAAACTTAATGTCCGGTTACCATTTCGTTTCCAACATTTTGTTAATATAATCTATGTATTGCAATAATGTCGAATGCTTGTACAATGATTATTATACTCCTGTCCCTGGACTGGAGTCCTGTAAAAATTTTAGTACTGATTTGTCTAACCAACAGAATTGAGTAAAGGACATATAGGAGAGTCAAAAAAACTTGGGTAGACATCACCATATTCTGGACCAGGTTTTCTAGACGCCATTTTCTAAAATGGCCGATATGCGTTTGATTGTGCATATATTTCCGCTCCTGTGACAGTCACATTCATCATTTTGGTGTCTAAATATATGTTGCGAAGTTAACTGGACGCCATTTTCCAAAATGGCCGACGCCGATTTTCTTGTGCTTACATTTCTGCTCCTTTGGCAGTCATATTCATCAATTTGGTGCCTAAATATATGCTTTTAAGGACAAGGAATCCATTAAGATGTTTTGTGAAGATGCCTGATAGCTATTTCTTAAGGAAAATCAGTACTAAAAATTTTACAGGAGTCCTTTATTACTGCATTCAGAGAATAACTTACCTACTTCAAGCAACTAATATACTTTAGCGTATTTATTTGGCATTTTTTTTATTGTGGGAACGAAATTTCATTGAGAAAAGTACTTTTCATTTGACTCAGTTTGTCTTTTTTAATTTTTTCTTTTTGTATGTAAACTAACACTGATGAAGATGGATGATCAACAAAGGATGGGAATGAGACTGGCAACTGTTCGCTAAGAAAAACTAAATGTTTTGTTTGACATGGAGAAGTGCGTTTTTTGTTAAGCGATAAACAGTAACAAGACTGTTACCACAGTTAATGGCAGAAAAAGAGTACAAGACGCAACCGCTATAAGAGATGACATAGTTGCAAACAGACTGAAAGTGTGGCTTCTGATGTGTTTGTGTATCATGTGACAAACCAGTGCTATAAAATGTATACTTTAAAGAATCTCTCGAAAAAATAGCAGTAGCAAATGCTAATAGTGAAGTGTTGGAAAGTGAAGATAAACATGCCAGTAAACAAATCACCAAGAAAACAAGATCATCATGTGTACCACGAGAGCCTCCTTCATCAACGGTGCACCCAACACATATTCGATGTATTGTCTGTCTGCATTCAAAGTAGTGTTAGGGACAAATTTCGTGTAAGTGAAACTGAACGAGCAAAAATTTTTTAATCTGCAGCAATCTATTTTCAAGATGATATGTATACTCGTGTGGCAGATCTGAGTCATATACTCATTTAGATCATCAGATACTGATTTAACGTGCCACAAAGTTTGTTTGGAAGCATATTTAAGAAAATATGAATATGCTGTGACAAGGTGTTAAAAAACAGAAAACTATTTCACCAAAATTTGTGGCATTTGAAAGTAATGGAAATTATAGGTCCCTAGCTTAAAAGGATATGGCTTACACGAAATTTGTCCTTGACACCATTATGACTTTGATGCCCACAGACAATACATCGAATATATGTTGGGGCACGATTGATGAAGGAAGCTCTCGTGGTACAACAAATGATCTTGTTTTCCTGGAGATTTCTTCACTGGCATGTTTATCTTCACTTTCCAATACTTAACTATTAGCATTATTGCTGCTGCTATTTTTTTCAAGAGATTTTTTTAAAGTATACTTTTTATAGCACTGGTTTGCCACATGATACACAAACACATCTCTTATATAGCGACCGCTTCTTGTCCTCTGTTTCTTCAATTAACTATGGTAACAGTTTTGTTACTGTCTTCAGCTTGACAAATAACACACTTCTTCGTGTCAAACAAAACATTTGGTTTTTCTTATCGTGCAGTTACCAGTCTCATTCACATCCTTTTTCATGAGTGTTAGTTTACCTATTAAAAAAAATTAATAAAGACAAACTCAGTCAAATAAAAAGTACTTTTCTCAATGAAATTTCCGGATATTTCGTTCGTACAATAAAAAATAAGCCAAATAAATATATCTACTAATGAAAGTCAATTAGTTGCTTGAAGTTAGTTGTTTTCTGAATGCAGTAACAGAGGAGTCCTGTAAAACTATTAGTACTGATTTTCCTTAAGAAATAGCTATCAGGTAACTTCACAAATTATCTTAATGAATTCCTTGTCCTTTAAAATATACAGTGTGTCGCAAATAGTTTTATACAAATGGAGAAAAAGTTTATCTTACATTTCACAAAAAAATTATTCTTGATAAAAAGCTCTGCATGACTTGTAGATCCATAATCAGGTACAAAATTTTTAAAACATTGGCCGAAATACAGGGAAAATCAAAATTATGGTTTGAAGTGAGAGTAAAATACGTTCAAACTGTAGTGGAGAGCAAAATGTTCGTTGAAATTGTTATTAAGTAGTAAAAAATTACGCACACTTGCAGATTAGTGATTTTCCCAGATAAAAATTACAAGATATTATTAATTGGATTATTTATTGAATAAAGGAATAAGACATGATAATGATAATTTCTAATTATTGGAAACACACACTGATGTAACATTTGTTGACATTAGATATTCCAAAGCACTCTATCCAGAACGTGTTTAATAAGGATGAATAATACAAAATCAGGCATTTATTATGAACGGGATCTCACGGTGTTCGTACTGTGCATTACCTAATCTAAAAATTGCTGACGTGTTTATCGAAATAATCTTGTGCGTAATTTTTTGCTACCTAATAACAATTTCAATGAACATTTTGCCCTCCACTACAGTTTGAACGTATTTTACTCTCACTTCAAATCATAATTTTGATTTTCCCTGTATTCCGGCCAATGTTTTAAAAATTTTGTACTTGATTATGGATTTACAAGTCATGCAGAGCTTTTTATCAAGAATAATTTTTTTTGTGAAATGTAAGATAAACTTTTTGTCCATTTGTATAAAACTATTTGCGACACACTGTATATTTAGACACCAAAATTATGAGTATGACTGCCAGGGGACCATAAAAATGTAAGCACAAGAAAATGGGTGTCGGCCATTTTGAGAAATGGCGTGCGGTTAACTTCGAAAACCATCTTAATCGATTCCTTGTCCTTAAAAACATATATTTAGACACCAAAATGATGAATGTGACTGTCACAGGAGCGGAAATATATGCACAATCAAATGCGTATCGACCATTTTAGAAAATGGCGTCTAGAAAACCTGGTCCAGAATATGGTGATGTCTACCCAACTTTTTTTGACTCTCCTATATGTCCTTTACCCAATTCTGTTGGTTAGATAAATCAGTACTACAATTTTTACAGGACTCTAGCACAGGGACTGTATTATTACGACAATGTTGAACTGCACAAATTTATTACCAATTGTGTTTTATTACTTTCAGTATTCGGGTCTACCAATTGTACTTTGTAGCTGAAATGGCGTACCTACGTATAATCTGGATTTAGGTGATTCCTGCATATTTTGCCAGTATTAAATTACAGGGTGTTTAAAAAAGATGCGGCAATATTAAAAGGGGTGATTGCCCAGGTCATTTTATACAAAAAAGTTCCTATAAACGTTTTCCGAAAACGCTTCGTTACCGATCTACAGCGTGTTGAAGTTTAATTAAGAAAAAGAGTAAAAATTAGATTTTTCCAAAACGGCTTGAGATATCGTAATGAAATTTTAGGCGTCTTAATAGCTGTGGAAGACACATACTTTGCAATACAACACGATGTTTCAGTCGTACCAGTTGCGCGCGTATTGCTACGTCACAGGCTATTTTTCAAGAAAAAAATAGGACGCCGCTGATTTCTCTAAAAATATGTTTTTATTCTTTGTTCAATTTTGAAGAAAAAAGCTCTCTTAACTTTTTATCGTACAACGTACCGTTTTTTAGTAAAAAAAAAACATTTTAGTGCATATCCATTTATTATGCGTACAAAAATATTTTTAAACAGTCCTATTTTTTTCTTGAAAAATAGCCTGTTGTTGTATTGCAAAGTATGTGTCTCCCACAACTATTAACACACCTAAAATTTTATTATATCTCAAGCCGTTTTGGAAAAATCTAATTTTTACTCTTTTTTTTTAATTAAACTTCAACACGTTGTAGATCGGTAACGAAGCGTTTTCGGAAAGCGTTTATAGGAACTTTTTTGTATAAGATGACCTGGGCAATCACCCCCTTTAATATTGCCGCATCTTTTTTAAACACCCTGTATGATTAACTTAATGTTGGCTAAATTCAAAGCTTTATAAAAAGCGCCGAATTAATATTAAATATTATTCGATAATAATTATTGGAAGATTGTATGATTTAAGAATTTAAATTTAAATCAGATAGTTATTTGTTTTTATTAGCGTTACCTTGGTAGCAGCTATTATAATAAAAAAATAGTATCTAATAATGAAAAAAAATAACGTAAGAGTAACTCTTTGGTTTTATTGAAAATCCTACCCCAGGAGAACCTTGAAACTTTGAAAATAGGTCAACATGATTTAGAGCTTCTCTTAAAAGAATATCAAGCAGTATATTTTCAGCCTGACGTACATTAAAAAATGTAAATTGCTCTCGAGGAGTCAATTTCAATTAAAGCAAAATCGCCTTATATGATGCGGGACATAATGAAAAGGTACCCCCTTTTTTGGGCATTGCCGAGGTCATTTCTCGCCGCTGACGAACTTTTACGCAAAATGAGTTTTACCACGTGAAAAAGCGTTTTGAGAAACCACGGAAAACACAAATCGAAATGAACAAACAAGACACTTTCGAAATGTTTTGGGCTTCTTTTGAAAATTGGCCCAATTTTGGGGACATAATAATAAAGGCACCTCTGAATTTGACAGATTTTTATAATTTTGGGCGCCTTTTTTTCTGTTTTAATTTGTTCATCACTCTCTCTGTTATTCAGATATTTATGATTCAATGGGCAAAGGAAATCTTTGACGGAGGTCGAAAAATCTCAATTCCAGCTGCTCCATGATGAAGGCTACTCCAATTGACAAATTGCAGCCAAACTGAATCTAAGTCTCAGCGTTATCGACTCTTTTTTAATCCATCTGGAAGGTTAATGGCACCAAGAAGTCTTCGGGATGTTCTAGACGCCAGAGCACATCGAGCTGTGTCCAACTCCCAGAAGTCCGTACAAGATAACAAGAATGAATTAGGGCTAGACGTGAGCAAGAAAACCGGTCTTCGGGCAATAAAGAAAGCTCCGTACATTGTGCGGCAAAAAATGAAGCCCGCGCCGCAATTGGAGGAGATCCACATAGTTGCTCGAAGGAAAATCGCCGCCGAATGAATGAGCTATGGTGAAAAGTAGGATCGGGTAAGTACCTACAGCGTGTTAATCGCAGAATTACGTGTATTCTGTCCCCAGGTGCTTTTCGCAGATGAGAAAAAGTTCAACCATGACGGCCCGAATGGATTCAATTACTACTGGAGGGATCTGCATTCAACAAGAAACTTTGGTGGTGGTTCAGTTGTGATTTGGGCCGATTTCTCTTCGTTCCGAAAGACCTCGACCTCGCTCGTTTTCTGCGCACCAGAATGAATTCAACGGATTATCAGAAACTCTTGGAAGACCATCTACTGCTTCTTTTTGCGCGTTTTCCGAGACCACAACTCATATTTCAACAAGAAGGACCAAAATATTCCGGTTTTGGATTGGCCATCACGAAGCCCGGATCTCAATCCCATTGAGAACTTATGGGGAATAATCGTGCGCGAGATATACGGCGGAGGGAAGCAGTACAACACGGTCGCAGAGCTCAAAATTGCAATCCAGGGGGCTTTGGACAACGTGAAGCCGGGAAACACTGGTAAAGCTGGAGTTGATTGAAAAGCGCGGAAATATGGCTTCTTATTTGATTTGTTGTGTTTTGTTGTGTTAATACTACGTGTTTCAACAGTAATTAGTTGCATCCTCAGGCTAAAACGATAGTGAACTAAGCAATAAAACTAATTATTAAGTATTATTACTTACTGTAATAAGTTAAGTTGCGTGATGTTGAAAAGTGGTCGATGAGATTAATGGAAAGCGCATGAAAGGTGATAAAAGCCGTCAAGCTGAATATCACTAAAAAAGAACGGTCATAAAAAGGAAAAAATATATCTACGGGGATGGGGGGGGGGGGGGTCTTACAATCTCAAAAGTGGGAGAAAATTGAACATTTTTTTTATTTTTATAAAAAATAACAGGTGAACAATGTTGAAAAAGTGAGGTTGGCTTCGGAGATAGGTACTTACGGGAAAAGGTTTCTAAAATTGGCAATTAGATTATGTAATACAAAGAGTAACAGTAGCACATTGTGAGAACCAATGTAACTTAATGGCTCTAAAAACAGAATTTCAAATGAGAAAACAGCGTGAAACGCCGTAAACTAAAAGTGTGGGGGAGGGGGGAGAAGAAACCTGTAATGACACAACGAGTATTTGTACGGAGGAGAAAGAATACGGGGACAACCTAGGAAGTTTACGGAATCAGTCAATTTTTGTTAATATTTATGATTTCGTTTAATGAAAGGACGGGGGTCTCGTTAAATATGATAATTTAATTATTTAAGATTGGTGCCTTTCCCGCAACAGTGTGATATTATAAGTGATTCTCGGGTCAAAAGTGTGATGATGATCTAGGATGTGGTTGGCGAAGGAAGAAGTGGAAGACATATTATTGCTCTTAATACAGGAGAAATGCTCTAGTTTTGAACTTCTTTCTGCCTGTTTGGCCGATGTAGAAGGAACCACAAATGCCACGGGTTAACTTGTAAACACCCGATTTATCTAGGTTGTCAATTGCTTTTGAGATTTCGTTTAGAAGAAAAGGATGTCCATTTGTTTGAGTAAATTTTTGAAGAAATATGAAGCGGGAATAATGAACGGAAGGAGTAGTAAAACTGGGAGGTATCATCTTTAATGGATTGCAAGGTGGTATGATTTGTTTGGTTTAATTTTATATGAGTTCTTAACGCGTAGTTCAGCCATTCGAAGATCTTAGAAACGGGGTATTGGTAAACAAAACGATAGGTCGCATGGGGATGTTGTTTTTGTGAACCATAGGAGGGACGTAGAAACGAGGAAACAGCGGGCCCATTAAAAGGAGCCTATTATCACAGATAAGTTACTTATTATGATTATATTCAAAGTGGGTTCTTAAAAGTTCGCGGTTTTCAGTGATAAGAAATTCTTTAATATTGTTTACATATTCTGATTTTTTTTTTAAATAACCAGAGCGTTACCTTTATCAGCCTTGGTACATACCAGACCAGTAGTAACTTTGGTTCAAATATCTACATTATTTGGAGCTGCATTCAATGAGTCAGCAAAAATGAAAACTGTAATTAATGGTTTTTCAAAAACCTGCATTTGGCCCACAAATCAAAATATCTTCACAGATATAGATTACATGCCCTCAGTTACTACTGATATAAGTCTGTCTAAGTAATAACAAATCAGAAGAGATGCCTCAAACGCCAACGAAAAACTACTGAAAACAACTGTAAATCCAGTATTATTGATTCACAACCAGGCTGCTCATCAAGACCGGATCCTGTACGAAACAATTTACCATCGACTCCTCCACCTCAAGATCCTATATAATAAACCCCAGAACACCAGTCAAGAAAAACACTTTCTTTCTTAAGTCTTTTGATTCCCTTCTCTCCTTACCTTCTGCTTCTAAGGAAGCCAACCGACCGTCAAGAAAGAGAGGAAAAGCGGCAATTCTGTCATCAACACCATATAAGGAGAAATTGGAAACATCTCTAACTCATACGCAAACAAAAAGAAAAAAAGTTGTAAAGAGGCAAATAGGACATAGCCCACCAGAAGAATAAACCGTCCCAATGAAAAAAATAAAAAAAAATAACCAAAAAGGGTAAATTGTCAAAAATGAATCCTAACACTGCTAAAAAATTCATATCAAAAAAGCTAAATACCTATGGCTGAAGTGCAAAGGAAGATGATGATGTTCAGTGCCTGCTTAGATTTTTATTCAAAATCTATTGAAGGGTGGGTTGGGACGTGCTCGTTCCGCCCCGTGACTGGAGCGAACGGCCTCTTTGTACATTTTTTTGAAGAATCCAAAAAAAACAGATTTCCCACAATATAGTAACAAACTGTTCCAGCTTTCTTGCAGCAAAAAATAGGTTTGATAGGGCGATATTGTAAAAAATATGTAGTTATTTTTGTATCTAGTGCACGAAATGCCACTTTGGTGATCGAGAACTGATTGAAAAAATCAGTTCTCGATCACCAAAGTGGCATTTCGCGCACGACAAAATTTTGTCTACAAACGCAAACGAAACGTGAAGAATTTGACAATTATTTTAACGTTAAAATACAAAACTCTCATCTAGTTTGCGTGTAGTGCGTACTTCGCGCCTGGCGTCGTCATTTCGGGCACGCTGTCATGGTAACGTAGGTAAGTGAAAAAAAGGGTCACTTCGCGTATTGTTATCGATGCGCAAACCTTGTCATTTTTTGACGTTTGTAGAAAAAATTAGTTTAAATCTTAAGATGGCCGATGCGCCCTATGTTCCCCATCTATCAATTCTAGCACAAAAATGTAATATCTACTAAAATTCACCATATTGGTGTTTTTTACGCTTCTTGTAAACTACGAGGGCTGTTTTTTTAAATCTGCGATTGGCTATAAAGGAAAGACGGGTGAATATAAAAAAGTGATTTTATTACCAATCACCTTCATGATTGAAGCTTTTGTCATTTCTGTGAACAAGCTTTGCAATACTCTTTTCATAAAATGTAGCCGTCAATGATTTGAACTGAGTTGTGATGGTTTCTTTCAGCACTTCGTCATTTTGGAAGCTGCAAAGGAGGTGTGTTGTTTGTAGAGTATTATTGTGAAACTTTACAGCGCTTACACGGGAAACTTTTCAAAACACAAGAAGAAGAATGCTGACTTCTGGAATTGTTTGTCATTGCCCTGAATTGGAAAAGTGGCTTGAGGAAAGCTTCCAAACTGACGAAGAGCTCAAAGAAACCGTCACAACTCACTTCAAATCATTGGCGGCTACATTTTATGAAAAGGGTATTGCAAAGCTTGTTCACAGATATGACAAAAGCTTCAATCACGAAGGTGATAATGTCGAGAAGTAACCTTGATTGTACATTTTGGTAATACAATCATTTTTTTACATTCACCCGGTCTTTCCTTTATAGCCAATCGGAGGTTGAAAAAAAATTGGCCCTCGTACGAAATTTTGAGGCCAAGCAATTACAAATAGCATATAAAAAAAATTGCATTGGTGTCCTTAAGGTACACATTGTAAGCCATTTACTTATTTAGGAATTCCAAAATCTTAAGCTACACGAGTACTATCGGAGTAAAAATGCAAGGCCTCTGACTTTAGAAGCTTGTATCTCAGTAATTAGCAATCATAATTTAATGAAATAAAGTGCATTTAAAAGATCATTTATTCCTACAAAAAGGTGTACAGTTTTAGATTTTTGCAACACATCGTTAATTTTCTGTATCAGTGTATGTGAGAAAAAGCGCTAATTATGACTCAAATCGCACAAGCGCTCCACTTTAAAAATTAATTACGGCTATATTATTGAAACTGAGTGGTAGATACTTATATATTTGAAAAATGTATACTTTTTTGTCAATGTGAGATGCTTTTGAGGCCAATTGGTTTATTAGTCTTAAAGCTATAATGAAAAAACCACATCTTATGTAACTCAATACCTGAACGTTCGATATTAACAATTTGACAGTAACATAACAAGGTTAAAGCAATTATACTGTGGTCTAACACGATTCACAAAAATAATGTCATTATACATCGTTTTTTTTTAAAGAAATTTTGAAAAAAGGATGCATGCACCAGTTGGAGGGGAGAAGCGCGGCCGCGCGGGGCAGCTGTTGTCGTACACTATTGCTGTAAAGCGCATGGTTTTGTACAATGCAAAAGAATGATCACATTGTCGTGTGTTGCCGCTCGCTGCTTACGATGTGGTAGATTACCTCTCGCGGGACTATGTGCGTCTTTCTTTCGCGATAAACAACACATTTTACTTGGAATTACAAGAAAACAAATTTTATTTTCAATAAGAGAATAATGCAGTTAGATTTAAGTAATATCAAATTTAGCATTTAAAACAAGAATTTTTTCTTTAACTTCCGTAAATTGCGAAATAGCACATTTTCGGTTAGGGCTTATAAAACCAGTTAATCATATGAATAATCAATATTTATTGGCTGTCGACTTTTCAGAAGTATGTGTGCTACAACATTTGTAAATTTGGTAACAATTTATGAAACAATAACAATTTTATGATAAGTTAAAACTGACCGTCAGCCAGGAAAATACTACATACAGCGTTTTTATTGCTGTTAATTAAAATAAAAGTTAAACAACTGATTCTAGCATTTTGCTTTTTACACATGTTAAACATATATAAATGACTAATGTACTGCCCAAAAATGAAGAAATTTCACCCCTCAGTTTTTTTGTAATGATCACTTAAAGTCAGAGGCCTTGCATTTTTACTCCGATAGTAGGTATAACAAACACTGTACAATACACAGCTTTAAAACTCAAACATAAGTCGAATAAGCGAAATTGAAGCGATAAAACATGTGTAATACCAACACTAAAACAGTATAATGGAAGTTAACGGTAAGGAAGTAAAATACCAAAGAGCGACGTCGAAAACATTTGCATAACGGCACTGTCGATATTAACTTAAACTTTGCGAAATTAAATTAAGATGAGCACAAACTTTATACAAAGTTAAGTTGTCATTTTAATTTCTTTCGTGCCAGAAATTGTTCATAAATCTTTAGTAAAAAAGGTAATTTGTATTGAGATGATGAAATTAGATTGCGCTTGTTGACGGGAACGCTCTAACACTAAGTAATCAAATCAGTAAACTTCTCCATCTTTTATTTTACTTACACAATAATCCCGTCAGTTAACGCCACGCAATTTCTACACTTGTTTATTGTTGAAATGTAAGTCCAATTAGTTTTTATGGCACCAAAACGTTCGCCACATTAGCATATAAGTTAATTGCTCCGGTTGCAGTCGGGGGAAAAAATTTTTTTTCGCATATACATGTTTAATTTAGTGCCGTGCTAATCCGTGTTTATATTATTCAAGTTTCTGACGGGGAATGACAAATAGAGGTTATAATCGAAACATGTGAAATGGTCACAATATGGCCCAGCGGTAACATCACCCTTAATGAAATATATTAACAGTTACATTGTCAAGGGTCCCGGCTTGCATGAAAATGAAACCGTTCTCCGGTATCAGGTGACCGCTTTTCACGCCGACTGTCTCTTCGTATTTGTTTATTTAGTTAAATAGGGTTGTACACTTTAAACTTACGTTACATGTTCCAAGACTTCTCAAGTTTAGGGTGATTAAAGCATATCTAGGTACATCTCGAGAATGAGAAATATCGATTCTATGAAAATTATCACTTTAGGTATTTATAAAATTGTGGTTCCTTTACCCCCAAGTATAAATTTGAAAAACTCATTTCTGCCATAACAATCCAAACTGCCATAGCAACAACTTATGACCCGACCCCTGTGGCCTCTGTAGGTCTGCACTGGGTGAGGATATGGTGGATTTTAGTAGAACCAAAAATTATAAAAATTTTGGTGCGGGTTTAAAGGAAATCGGTCCATTAATGAATGAAGAATTCAGGGACATACATACATACCGACGAAAATAGGAACTAGGATATGTTGGAAAGTTATAAGAATCTTCATCGAATGCGTTGCACAATAGCGAACGAACTAATTGGATGGCATTGCCTGAAAGAATCAATCACTCAAAACGTAAGATGGCTATTTTCAATCTAGTATGAACACTGTTCTCTGGTAGAACCGGGTACAATGTACCAGTGTTGGTGTTGACTAACCGTTATGCTCCAAACTGTGAGCGGTGAGGAATTATTGTTTTGTATGAAATATTTCATTTTCTTATTATTTTAATATTGAAATTGATTATACTCGTGTACAGGCGTGGTAGGAATAATCCGACCGGAGGGGCAATGCGTTTCCTAAGAAGTGACAAATTAATGTCAAGCGGGTGAAGTAAGTGGTGTGTTCGGCGAGCGAACGAGGGATATGCTATGACACTGCGTTGACTTTTAACCAACTGTGAATTTTCTCTTAAATTGAAGGACGACATCAAGGGCTGTGTAGATGATGGGGGTTAAGTGCACTTTGGTACCAATCACTTAGCCTAAAAAGATTGATTTTTTTCCAAAAAGGTAGGTGGAGGCACAGATAGAGAGTGTGAGGGAATTTAAATACCTGGGGTACACTATGAGGTATGACAACAAGGAGGACGTTCATGTTAGGGAATTGGTAAAGAAAGGAAAAAATACTGGGGCGGATATGGGGGATGGGAGAGAGTATCTTCGGCAAGGACTTGGAGAGAAGGGAATGACTATTTGAAAAGATAATAAAGAGTATAATGATGTACGGGGCCGAGTTATGGGGGTGGAGGCCTGGAGGGAGTAGGAGGTAATGGAAAGAGTACAGGAGAGGTATTGGGTGTAACGAAGCTACTAATAATTCGAATACATTAAATAATGTAAATAACAGCGGGCAAGGTCGAGCGGATAAAACGGACAGGTTGATACCCAAGAGACCTTTTTGGGATAAGTGAAAAATGCCATTAGAGCGAGTAGTACCAAAAGTATCGTTCGTACAGGGGTGAGTGGTGTCCGCGAGGGTAAGGTAAAGTACTTTAAATTAAACGTTTTGATTTATTCCTTTGCACCGTGTAGATCACAAGTTCGTATAACTAACCCTTTGTTTGCCGTGGCTTCAAGGCCTTAGTAATTGTACCCGGCCGCAGTCTGCAACCCTGGAGTCCGTTTCTCCGGAATGCCCCGTGGCAGCCGCTTAACCCATGGAGAGAGTAAACTCTGTAAAATCTGGCGCCCGAGTATCCCGTACCGAGTCCCGCCTGCTACCCCGGATCGTTACTACCCGTTTTCCGCTGTCCGTATAAGGAAGATACCCTTACCGTAACCACCCTCCACGACGTGAATAAAAGAACTGCATTAATTGTTGTTTGGTTAACTTGAAATACTATGAACATGGATATGCAAGAAGGAGAAGAGAGAGGGGATTTGAGGATGCCACGACGGAAGAAATTGTTGAGAAGGACAGACAGACACTAAGGCATGAAAGACGACAAAAAATAGAGAATGGGGGGTATAACTGGAAATACAGGGAAATAATTACAGAAGGAGTTCCGAGGTACCTAGACGGTGGTTTAAGCTTAAAGAAAAAGATGCTGATAGGGAGATTTAAATGCAGAAACGAGGAAAGGGAAAACAAATACTGACTGGAGGATGAGAAAAGAATATGTAGACTATGTGGGGATGGTAGAAAAGGCATTGGACATATGTTAGAAGAGTGCGCGGAGTTGCGTGAGGAACGAAGGAGCTGGAGGGAGATACTAAATGAGAGCAGAGAAGAGGTGTGGTGGATGGAGGACGTGAAGGAGAGAAGGAGAAAAGAACCGGAGTAATAAATCAGCCTGCCCGGAAGATTCCAGAGGCGCACGGCATAAATGTTACTAAATATCTTAGAAATGTTCGATTCGAAATCGATCTGTAGTAAAATCGATTTAATCAATTTTAACAACGCCCAGTTAGTATTGAATCAATTATTTATTATGTAAATTCTAATTTATTAATTGTATGAAGTGTTATTGTTCACTCTTTTACAAATTACCCACTTTCTACACCTATGAACCCTTTGCCGAAAGATTTAGCTGGGAGCTTAATGAGGGTTTCCTATTGTCAACGCGGTCATTTTTAAAGGGTCTTCTATTGTTTGGTGGTCATAGTGCGAAAGAAGCGCCATTTTCATTTTATGTTTCCGATAGGTGCAAAATTTATTATTGAAAACTGATGTGCCGCTCGTATGGCAAAAATACCATACTATACTTGAAGTAGTTGATTTATTACTCCGGTTCTTTTCCAAACGTACTATAGATCTGCATAAAGATTTTAACATGACATGGGAAATCTAAGAAAAATATTGGAATTAGCTTGGAGTACCTACATCAAGCTGCAAGTTTTGCAACATTATTTATTAGTAAATGGATTCTTTAATTGTTTTTTTTTGTTTTCATAAAAGACCAGATAGTATCATTGAGTATGTAATAAGGGAGCCTTAACTAAACTAAGTACCTACACAATAATAGACGTAGATGAGATTTCAGAAATAATCCTAACAGTACCCTAAAATGTACGTAAAGATGTTTGGGGAAGAACATGGGTCGAAGTTCAGAGCTGAAGTAGACTTTAAACTTCATCGAGGATATTAACGCAGCCTCCAATTTAAACCCGGAAATTCAAAAAGTGAGTGACTTAAACGATGAGGACTGAACAAGGTGCGAATGTTGGTCTGATTTCAGGTTCACCAGTAAATGTGAATTGCTCTGAATTCAACCCCGTATTTTCCCCATTGTGCTTTGTGGCGTCTAAAGATAAACTGTCAGTTGGGCTTAAGGTCTTCTCCACGTGTTAATTATTTTCGTTATCCATTTCACACGGATTTATTAATTTTTATATAATAGATTATCTCGCAAACGACACGTGACCACGTCGCAGGTAACAAATTTTCTAAAAATATCGTCCGTCATTATGAAACAATAAGCACACGTAATTTGACTGAACAGTAAGTAAATAATAGTATATTACATAACGAGAGTTGTAAGAAGCTCATTACATGCGAGGGTCCCCATGGTCTTGAACACTGGCAACACCACCTAGTGACCAATTTGTTTATAAAACTTAACCACGTGTTTTATTCAGAAGCTGTAGAAGGATCTCCATGTCCTTATATGACCCCAACCGTTTGCTATCTACCCAAGAAATAGTTAATAATTTAAATTGCATTAACAAAATTACAAAATTCGTTACTTCCTAGCGAAACAATAACTACTGCCTCTTAACTTAGGGTGCTTTAAGGGTCAATCAACCCGCAGTGTTCCTTTAAATAACTCCTGGCCCCTTCAAGGTTTTGAATATGGACAACGCTCCCTAGTGATTAATTTGTTTATAAAACGTAACCAAGTGTCTCATTCAAAATTTGTAGAAGCATCTCTAGGTGCCTAAATGTCCCCAACCGTTGACTATCTACCCGATAATTAGTTAATCATTTAAATTGCATTAACAAAATAAGACAATTCCACACAATAAGTACTGCCCTCTAACTTAGGGTGCTGTAAGGGTCAATGAACCTGCAGTTTTCCTGATTTCCTTTAAACAACTCCTGGGCCCACTGGGCCTTGAACATTGACAACGCTCCCTAGTGACCAATTTATTTATAAAACTTTACCAAGTGTTTCATTTAAAATCTGTAGAAGCATCTCTAGGTGCCTAAATGTCCCCAACCGTTGACTATCTACCCGATAATTTGTCAATCATTTAAATTGCATTAACAAAATAAGACAATTCCACACAATAAGTACTGCCCCTTAACTTAGGGTGCTGTAAGGGTCAATGAACCTGCAGTAGTCCTTTAAACAACTCCTAGCCCCCACTGGGTCTTGAACATTAACAACCCTCCCTAGTGACCAATTTATTTATAAAACTTAACCAAGTGTCTCATTTAAAATGTGTAGAAGCACCTCTAGGTGCCTAAATGTCCCCAACCGTTGACTATCTACCCGATAATTAGTTAATCATTTAAATTGCATTAACAAAATAAGACAATTCCACACAATAAGTACTGCCCCCTAACTTTTAGGGTGCTGTAAGGGTCAATGAACCTGCAGTTTTCCTGATTTCCTTTAAACAACTCCTGGGCCCACTGGGCCTTGAACATTGACAGCCCTCCCTAGTGACCAATTTATTTATAAAATTTACCAAGTGTCTCATTTAAAATCTGTAGAAGCATCTCTAGGTGCCTAAATGTCCCCAACCGTTGACTATCTACCCAATAATTAGTTAATCATTTAAATTGCATTAACAAAATAAGACAATTCCACACAATAAGTACTGCCCTCTAACTTAGGGTGCTGTAAGGGTCAATGAACCTGCAGTTTTCCTTTAAACAGCTCCTGGCCCCCACTGGGCCTTGAACATTGACAACCCTCCCTAGTGACCAATTTATATATAAAACTTTACCAAGTGTCTTATTTAAAATCTGTAGAAGCGTCTCTAGGTGCCTAAATGTACGCAACCGTTGACTATCTACCCGATAATTAGTTAATCATTTAAATTGCATTAACAAAATAACACAATTCCACACAATAAGTACTGCCCCCTAACTTAGGGTGCTGTAAGGGTCAATGAACCTGCAGTTTTCCTGATTTCCTTTAAACAACTCCTGGGCCCACTGGGCCTTGAACATTGACAACCCTCCCTAGTGACCAATTTTATTTATAAAACTTTACCAAGTGTCTCATTTAAAATCTGTAGAAGCATCTCTAGGTGCCTAAATCTACGCAACCGTTGACTATCTACCCGATAATTAGTTAATCATTTAAATTGCATTAACAAAATAAGACAATTCCACACAATAAGTACTGCCCCCTAACTTAGGGTGCTGTAAGGGTCAATGAACCTGCAGTTTTCCTGATTTCCTTTAAACAACTCCTGGCCCCCACTGGGTCTTGAACATTGACAACCCTCCCTAGTGACCAATTTATTTATAAAATTTACCAAGTGTCTCATTTAAAATCTGTAGAAGCATCTCTAGGTGCCTAAATGTCCCCAACCGTTGACTATCTACCCGATAATTAGTTAATCATTTAAATTGCATTAACAAAATAAGACAATTCCACACAATAAGTACTGCCCCCTAACTTAGGGTGCTGTAAGGGTCAATGAACCTGCAGTTTTCCTGATTATAGCTACACGATAATTAGTTAATCATTTAAATTGCATTAACAAAATAAGACAATTCCACACAATAAATACTGCCCCCTAACTTAGGGTGCTGTAAGGGTCAATGAACCTGCAGTTTTCCTGATTTCCTTTAAACAACTCCTGGGCCCACTGGGCCTTGAACATTGACAACCCTCCCTAGTGACCAATTTATTTATAAAATTTACCAAGTGTCTCATTTAAAATCTGTAGAAGCATCTCTAGGTGCCTAAATGTCCCCAACCGTTGACTATCTACCCGATAATTAGTTAATCATTTAAATTGCATGAACAAAATAAGAAAAGTCCCTATTTCCTAGCGAAACAATAAATACTGCCCCTTAAGTTAGGGTGCTGTAAGGGTCAATGAACCTGCAGTTTTCCTTTAAACAACTCCTGGCCCCCACTGGGTCTTGAACATTGACAACCCTCCCGAGTGACCAATTTATTTATAAAACTTTACCAAGTGTCTCATTTCAAATCTGTAAAAGCATCTCTAGGTGCCTAAATGTCCCCAACCGTTGACTATCAACCCGATAATTAGTTAATAATTTAAATTGCATAACGAAATATGAAAATTCCATACTTCCTACCGAAACAATAAGTACTGCCTCTTAACTTAGGGGTGCTTTAAGGGTCAATGAACCCGCAGTGTTCCATTAAACAACTCCTGGCTCCCGCAGGGTTTTGAATATTGATAACGCTCCCTAGTGACCATTTTGTTTATAAAACTTAACAAAGTGTCTTATTCAGAAGCGTAGAAGTGTCTACAGGTGCCTATATGTCCCCAACCGTTGGCTATCTACCCGATAATTAGTTAACCATTTAAATTGCATTAACAAAATTAGAAAATTCAACACTCCTAGCGAAACAATAAGTACCGCCTCCGAGTGCCTCTTAACTTTAAGTGTTTTAAGGGTCAACGAACCCGCAGTGTTCCTTTAAGCAACTCCTAACCCCCACAGGTTTTTGAATATTGACAACGCTCCCTAGTGATAGTGACCAATTTGTTTATAAAACTTAACCGAGTGTCTCATTCAAAAGCTCTTTCCAAGAGCCTATATGTCCCCGACCGTTGGCTACCTAAATAAGAAAATTACATACTTTCTAGCGAAACAATAAGTACTGTTTCTTAATTTAAGGTGATTTAAGGGTCAATGAACCTGCAGTTTCCCTTTAAACAACTCATGGCCCCCTCAGAGTCTTGAACACTGACCAATTTGTTTATAAAATAACTAGTGTCCTGGTCTCCCCAATCGTTGGTTATCTAACCAGTAATTAACTAATTACGGAAACTACATAAGAAAGTAAAATTTTGATACCAAACGAAATAAAGCTTCTTTCAATTTTAGTCGTTTATTAATATTGCAATTATTATTTATTGCTATCGATTGAAGCAGCCAAAAAATTTAGGCCCTAACGATTGTGGGGGTAGGTCCCATTTTTGGGCGGTAATTATTTAGCGTAAAATTTTAACCGTTAATTTGGTTATAAAATTGAATCAAACATCGACGATAAATTCCAAGAAATCGCACATAAGGTAATGGGAGGACGAGTTCATTCCCTTCAGTTGGGGGGTGCGCGTCGCTAGGTTCGGTAGTGAAGTGAGTACCTGTGTCAGTGAATAATTATTTAACGCGCGCAATTATCGCATTTAATTAAACAATTGTGAATGGCCACCTTCTGAAAACGAAATCAGGGCGATTTTGATTAAAGGTAAGCAATTTAAAAAATTAAATCGATCAAAATTCTCAGAAATTTCCGTTGCGTCTCAGACGATTCCATTATGAAAAATCGGTGCGTTTCCCTTTCAAACTTAAAGTACTATTTAGTTAACTATTATAGGTAACCACCATGGTTTATTTAAGTTTCTTTACTTGGACACAAGTCCAAAAAATGAGATTTCTTAAGAAAAAAAGATGTTGGTTAAAAACTCACCAGGATAGCGGTGGGTACGTATTAATCCTGGCCACCATTGTCCACCACCACTTTTGATTTAAAAAAAAACGGTACCGTATTGATTTTTGTACACTTTCACTGCACTTAATAATCCCGACACGAACGCGATAATTTAAATTTGCACAATTTGACTTAACCTGCAAAGGGTAGCGGCCGTTAAAAAAATCTGAGACTTGCATGCGCGCAAACTGAAAATTTTACCGTTGATTGGTGCATTTTTACTCGTTAGCAACCGATTCGACTTCGGCAACCAATCAGGACTGTTGCTAACGTTGACCCAACTATTTCGCTATAGAAATTTACAGGTGTTGATGCAGATAAGAAACATGTTATTATTCTAAGAAATTTATATAAACATTTCTGTTGCGCCGACTTAACTTATTAAGCATTTAATATAAATTCATGGGGATTTCAAATGGTAACAAATTAAAAATAATGGCCCCCATCGACGGAGGAATGCCCTTTTACGTAACAATTACGTTACCAATGTTTTAGTAAATTAAATTCGAGGAAATTGAAGGAGTGTTTGAGCCTTGATCATCCCTATATTACTTTCCTGGAGAAAATGGAAAAATACAGTACTTTCCTGATAAAAATGCTCACATTTATACAGGGTGTTTCTACTCGAAGTGGACAACGTAATAGTGGTTATAGAACTCGTCAAAACTAACACGTTTTTTAAAATAGTTTCTTTCATTTTCGCTTTTGTTTTCGAATTATGGACCCTTTTTTTGTATTTTTACAAATCTCTATATCTCCATTATTTGTAGTCGGATTTCAAAAAATCAAAGTTCTTCAGGACTGTTGCTAACGTTGACAACAATCAACACACGGCTCTTTCGGTATAGAAATTTACAGGTGTTGATGGAGATGAGAAACATGTTATTTATTATTCTAAGAATTTTATACAAACATCTCTGTCGGGCCCCACTTAATTTATTAAGCATTAAATAAAAATTCATGGATTTCAAATGGTAACACACTAAAAATAATGGCCCCCATCGACGGGGGAATGCCTTTTTACGTAACAATTACGTTACCAATGTTTTAGTAAATTAAATTCGAGGAAATTGGAAGAATGTTTGAGCCTTGATCATCCCTAATTTACTTTCCTGGAGAAAATAGAAAAATACAGTACTTTCCTGATACATATGCTCACATCTATACAGGGTGTTTCTACTCAAAGTGGACAACGTAATAGTGATTATAGAACTCGTCAAAACTAACACGTTTTTTAAAATAGTTTTTTTTCATTTTCGCTTTTGTTTTCGAATTATGGACCTTTTTTTGTACTTTTACAAATCTCTAAATCTCCATTATTTGTAGTCGGATTTAAAAAAATCAAAGTTCTTCAGGACTGTTGCTAGCGTTGACAACAATCAACACATTTATATGAAATGTATTTAGGAAACATCCTTAAGTATGGTGCAATACCCTTCTCTAGAATCGCGTCAGTTTATAACAGCCTTCAGGATAACTGTTGATGTTGTCGCCATCGTCCCTGTTAGTCCTTAACGAGCATTGCATCGTGTTTTCTTTTACCTGAAATTGTATTATTTCTCACGTCTTCTACCACACAAAGGTTACATAATAAGAAATGGGCTTAATCCTTTGTCTTCTCCACGCAATCCTTTTCCTTGTAAATTGTATGAGATGGATTTCTGTGAGGTTTACAGACAACTCCCCTCATTCTGACACATTCAACTGTTGGATGGATTCATCTGTTTTTCATACTATGTGTGAGAAATGTGGTATATATTCCCATGATACTTTTTACTACTCTACCGTCTCTGATGCTTTTGAGTTGTGCATCTACCTTAATAGGTACAATTAGGCGAGTACCATACTCGCCTAATTGTTTTTGTATTTATAGCTTGAGGCGACATCTAAGAACCGCGAATTTCTAAGCATTTTCATGCTAGTTTCAGGTTGAGCCTACATGGAGGTGCTCTGTACCTCCATCTTCTCTTCCATGGCGCATTCGTGATTTCATTCAATGGTTTTTTCCCAATGATCTCTGACGTTACTTCGGAAAAGCTTAGGTGTGACTGTTCCTAGCTTTTTTCAAGAAGAGTGCATCATCAGTGCAACTAATTCTTGCCCATTAGAATCTTCATTCCTGTAGACAGCTTTACGACCTTTGGCAGTTGCGTATGGTTTTGTTTTCTTGATTCCTTCACAGATACCGAGGTCAAGACCACGCGTTTGGGAAGATTTTTGACTTTGAGGAACCGTAATTTTGCATATTCCCAGGATCCTTCTTGCTCAGACCGCCTGTTTCATCAGCCTACTTTGGTGTAGTCGCAACAAACGATATGCAACGCACCTCAGCGTTACGATACAAGGCACAACGCGGAAGTTTGTGTTAAGGTTACCTCCTATCGGTCCGCACGGTTTAGCCAAAAACCCCGTATCATTACAGCTGCATGTAAATGCGGCAAGTTTATAAGGGTTTTCAGAACAGCTGTAAGCGCACCGTCGAGGGCTCAAGAGGATAATAATCAATCCTAACTAGCTTGCTCTTTGTACCTCTTTTAGTTTTACTTGGCCTTGTTTTGTTGTTTTCCTCTTTAGCACACTAAGACCAGATACTGTTACAACAATGGGTGCTATTCAATGCATTCTCTATATCTAAAAAAGGATCCAGTGCAATTTCCTTCCACTGTGCCCAATTTTCTATTTGATACACATATTGGTATACAATTATTATGGCTAACTGAAGCCTGATGGACTTTGGTGTATGTCTCCCTCCCTCTGATATACTAATTCTGGAGTCTTAGATTCTAAGTAATGCATCAATTTATTCACCTCTATTGTTGGTATTGAATGAATGTTACGAGTATCGCACCCGATGATGGTTTGACTCTTCTTGACCAAATTTTAACTTTTTTTAATAAATTGATATCCAAATCCTAGAATTGTTTTCAGATGGCACACATGTCCCGTCTTTTTGCTTCCTTTAGGTCAATGCCTGATTGTCATATACCCTTCGTTTTTATACTAATGCACTATCTATGTCATATAGACACCTAAAGCTGCCGTGGTTACCTTTGGACGGCTCAAGTTTATTTGAACTATCTTAATTGTCGTACTCACCTAATTTTTGGCAAGTTCCAAGTAGAGGTCCATCCCGCGTTCCTTCAATGAGTTTAATTTGGTCGACCTTGGGGATTACTCTGAAGATTCTTACAGACCTCCCTTAGTATCTCCCATGAAGTCCGGTCCACCAAGACAACTAATTGTCGCCTCCTAAAAATTCCTTTCCGGTTGACAGCTCTTTAATATGTATTTGATGGTCTTGTCTCGGTTTTGTTTTTTGCTTTCTCCACCTGTTGTAGCACTCGGACCATTTTACTCGGAAGTTTGGAAAGGTCTTGACTTCGGCCCATTCCCAATGTAATGTACGCTTCCTTATATAATGTCAATCCCTCTGCAGCCCTGCAGCCTTGGATACGTCACAATTACCAATCACGAAGCGCAATCCTCCAACGGCTAATACGCGCGTACAAATGGTCCTAATCGTATGGGGAACGCTTATGAACTCTGCTAAGATACATGAAATTTCTTCTTCTAACGTTCCTTATTTATTTCAATTCCAAAAACAAAGCTTCAACTCAAGAAGCATCACAGACGATAACAGGCTTCTTGTCTTTGTTATAAAAAGAACGAAAGAAATATTAGGAGACTAATAAACGTTCCTAGGGAATAAAATTTTATATAGGGATAATTCGCCCTTTCGGTTACAGTAATCAAAAGCGAAAGACTGACAAAGTCAGAAAAATCAACAAACAAAAGATCGATTAATATACTATTGGGACACGATTCATAAATCAAAAAAAAAAAAACGGACTGTATGCACAAAAGGCTTCAGTTTTTTAGAAATCAATAAAAAGTAATCAAAGTTGGAAAAGTAAAATTGAAATATATTACAAACGACGAAACGACCGATTGCAATTATCCCTGCTGTAGTTAGAGTGTATGAATGATACCAACTTCTCCTGTTGTCCATTGCGCCCCCCCCCCCCCCCCCCCCCGCCTTTGAAATATTAATTTGAATATTTACAACGTTTCTTATTTGCAATTTGTAGTTGAAACCGTAGACGTAGAAATAAAAAGTAGTTATAGTAATGAATACTCATTGTATCGCCAAGATTGCTTTATAAGAAATTTTCTGGTCATACTAGCATTGTTTGGTTTTCGAGTGAAATGGGAATTGTTTCTTTGAAACATTAATTTTAGACGACAAAATGGTGCATATGTATAACGAAAATGGCAAATGAGGAAAATCGATGAGTGCGACAAAGGGTAAATTAAGCAAAAAAATCTTCAATTAGATACCTACCCTTTATTGTTGAACGAGTCGTAGCTATATAAAAGCAGTCGTAAAGCCAGCTACATTTATGTCACATGACTGTATGTATTTCACAATAGATTCTGTATTGCGGACAGTGCTTTTTATAAATTGCTTTTCCACTTGAACTATTGACATCCGTGTTTGTGTATCAATTTTCCAAACCTCCGAGGGCAAATTGCATATTGTGCTTCCATACTTCAATTATACGTATGCAGTCAAATAGTGTTCACGAAATCGATACCAAAAAAGTATAAAAATAATAAGGTAATGTTAAAACTTTTTGGCAATCATTAATACGTCTTAACGCAAGTTTTTTCACGAAAGATGACCATGATAAATTTAAAACTATGAACGGCCTTTAACATACAATTGAAACTTGAAAATTCAAACGCTCAGAAAATGTCGATGTGCAGCGTTGTAAAATAGCTTCATGTGCTAATTGAGATGTAATTGAGCGATTAATTAACAAAGTGATGCTGTAATAAGAATTAAATTGCAATTAAGACGGTTACGTATTTGTTCATTTGGGAAAATATGTGATTATTACACTATCTGGAAATGCGGCGTGCCACAAGGATCTATACTCGGTTCACTTCTGTTTATATTGACACTTTCGATTTCAGAGCAACAGTGCAAAATTCTGACATCTCCATTTATAACGTATCAGTCTCTGTTTTACAGTTCCATTTTTTCCGGTTTCCGTCAAGCACGACATATTTTTATATTTTATGAACTTCTCTTTTTGCTTCCTGGTACCAGTCCGTCACCAGTAGATCCTTCTGCTTTTATTCGAACAAGAAGCTCATTGGTGCTATTTTCCTTTTTAGTTTCTCACTTAGTTCGGGCAGTTTTGGTCCATCCTTGTCTTTTTTATGTATTTTCTATTTTGGTTTTTATATAGTTTATATTTTAATTTATCTGCCGCAACTTTATATCTCTTTTCATCGTTAACAGGCAATTTTTGGAATGTGCTTTTGTTGTGTTCGGTTATAAGTGGGTGTAGATACAAACATTTTATGTTTCAATGGTGAAAGTGTATCTATTTCTGTTTTCTTCGCCTTTATCGCCGTATTTTTCGTTTTGTCTACGATCCATTCTTACGAATGATGTGTAGGTAGTTTTTGTTGGGTTACATAATGGCGCAGATATTTATTGTCGGTCTTGCAGTGTTTTTTATAGAAGGGCCATGGTTCATCTTGCTTATCTCACATTTACCTCTCGTCTCATGTTGTGTATCTTTGTTCTATATCGCGGGTCCCTCTATGTCGTATTCGTTGGAGAAAGGTACACTATTACAGTCTTTTCGTTGCTGTCCACTCTGAGTATGGCGGCTCTATCATGTTTGATCTTTAAACCCCTCTAAAGAATGTGGATTGTCATGAAACTGGTGGAAATGCTGCCATTTCTTCAATCTTGATAACGAGCGAAAACCACTAATCCTTGATAAGAGTCATTGATCATCAATACCCCACCTTAACAAGGAAAGTCAATATTAGCAACAGCGAAATGAAGATTTTCCTATAATAACTCCGTCGTTGGCTTGGTCAGATTTTATGAAGTTAGTTCAATGGGACGGGTTTGAGATGTGTGCAAGTGGAAATGGGAAATTGACGACCAAGCGTTTTTGTACCTCCTTCGCGTAGCCCGATCTCCAAAACCAGCGTAAGAGTTCACGAAACACGCTGTTGTTATATCATCCGTAGGTTATAGGGAGAAATGAAGAAATTTCGACTGCTAGTGTGCCACAGAACTAAGAAATAAAAATAATCAAAACATTTTGAAATCGGGCGGGAAAAGAGACAGTGAAAGATCACCTTCACACTGACCCAAAAATGTTTATAGAAAATAATGCTAATTTGTTCTTGAACATACAAGGAATTCTACATAGAGCAAATACATAGGGATAAGGAAGGATTCTGAAATTTACAGGAGAAGAATTGAAATTTGGTTCGTTCATAGAATCTTTTTTTGAATCCCCGAATGAAGAAGAACATGAAAGGAGGTCGATGTGACACAGACGTCATCTTTTTGCCTCCTTTAGACTACTTATTATTTGATACTATAATACAGTGCCTAAGTGATCCTTTTGATGACATACACTGGAGTACCCCTGAAGGCTTTTTTCCTTCTCGCAATTCCCCATGGACTTTTCCTTATGGACATTTCGTTCACCAAACTTAACTTGAATTTTTGGTATATACTTATTTCTAGATTTCTTCCAGATCTATACATGGGGAATACAATCAAAAACATTTAACCCTCATACCTGGAGCCACAAGATTAAAAGGTTGAAAGAAAATGTGTGATAAGGTGAACCAACAGAAAACTTGGTCACAAAGAAAAGGTTGTACAACACAAGAATCTTTTGAAATTGCTGAATGAGGAATGTTGTTTAGAAAAAGCTATTGTGGCAAATTGAATATCAACAAAAGTTTTTATCCCTGGAAATCAACCCTTTAGCAACGTTTGTTCCATGCACAAGATCGTTCCTTGGAAATCTAAAGTAATCCAGAAAGCGTCTACATTCTTTGATTCATTAAGTAACACAATTGTGGGAAGTCATCAAGAAACACGAACAAAACAGGGAACAAGACACTCGCGTTCTGGTAAGTTGGGAGTTGTTTGTAAATAATTAGTATGACTCCACCCAGGCCATATGGGACAAGTTCCCGAAATCTAAATAAAAAAAAACTAAACTGAAAGGCTCCTTTCAATATACGAAGGTGATCGTCAGCCATAATTATATTAAAGTCGGTAAAAAAGGGTGTATGACACTTTGTAGATACTTATATCGAATCTCAATTGTAAATAGCGTACAATAGGACTCCAAAAAGATTTTTCTGTACGTTTAAAGCCGAATTTATCCATTGCGGTGAATGAAATGCCCCCCCCCCCCATGTCTTTTTTACATTAAAATCGTTCATTTAGTACAAATCCCCTTATTTTAAAGGAAAATGAGAACAGAGGGGTATTAACCTAAATATCTTTGTCACAGAGACCATTAATCTGAAAAGTCTCTAATTACAACATTGAATAAAAGTATAGAGATTAAAAAGGCTCCACAAAGTAAGTAACGTATTAACAAATTTTTATGAAAATGGGAGACGTGAAACGTTTTATAAAGAATTTGTCGTACGTTAGTTAAGATTTATTTGTAGTTTGTACGTTACGAACGCCAGAGAGCGCGACTAAGTGATTGATTTGGGTTGTGAATTGAAAAGTAATCTTTTAGCGGTGTTACTGCTGTACTGTCTGTATACAAACAATCCTTTGCTAAATTTGTAAATGGTTACAAAATTTGAATTACCTGAGATTAATGGTTGGACAAATTTTTATTTTTCCGTTCCGTAAACTTTAAAGTTTGTACCTACGTTATACTCAAATTAGATATAGATATAAATAATGGCGTAAGTGGATGGTAGAATTATCTTTTAATGGTGCAAACCCTAAATTGTGTTGAAGGTTACAATATATGATAGAACCACGATACACATGTTTATGTGTATCGTGGATAGAACCAAATTCGCCTATTAATAAATCCGCTTTCGCTTTCTACTTCCGTTCGAATCTTTCTGTTTTCTTTCCATATTTTGTATGTGTTAATATTCCATGTTGTGTCCTAGCCTGTATAGACAGCAAATATTTTGTTCTAAACAGGAAATTACATTTGCAGTTTTACTGTTTTAACAAGTTCTTGAGTTGTTCTTCTATCTATGCAGCGTTAGAAGGAAGTAGGTACTAGAAAATTTCTTTGAACAAGTAATGAGCAACGCAGATCACCTCGCATTTCATTTTCATAATTACACTTAACGAACTTCTAGACGTGTTCAGGACCCAGCTTCACTTATATCTATCTGATGGACATCCATATTCAGTCACTCACAACAACTCGTGCAGCGTGTTGACCTTATTCAGTCGCTCTTGTTCTGCCATTGGTTCGTATTTCCTTTCTTCAGGATAATCATCTTACGCTTCATCGTCCATACCGTCATTGTCTGCTTATAAACAAAATGATGTTGAAAAATCTTACATCTGTGTGACCGTTACGGAAAGAATTTGGGCTACTTGCTTAGGAAACTGTGGGTTCGCCATTATACTCCATAGCCTATGGAATGGAGTAGGAAGTGACTGACCAGATGAGGGGATATATTAAGCTGAAAGGCTGGCTTGGTGCAATACGAACTATGGAAAGTTGATTCCTGGTTAAGAGTGCATGAGGCGCGAACATGTGGGTTCATTCCTGTAAGGGCTTCTCACACAATATCCACTGCTCCTTCCGGCTACCTAGAGAGCAACTTTTGCATGGTAGTCCCACTAGGACGGAGTTGGTTGTCTTCGGTCGCCATGCCGCCTAGGGTTCCGGGGTGGTAAGCTCTACGAAAATCTGTTGGAAGGCTTTCTCAGAGCGAAATCTTCATTTTGGTAGATTATCAAGGTCAGATTCAGCCACCATTACTCTGTGGTACATAGTCCTGACTATCCGCGTTGTTACCTCTAGCTGCTGTATGATCTGAAGTTCATATGGACCGAATAAGGGCCCCTTATTACCACTAAAACTCTTAGATTTACAAACTGTCGTTCGGTGGCTACGACGTCTAAACCAGCACATCACTTTTACAGCTTCGTTTGCTTGACCAGTTGATACATCAAGGGTGGAAAGACAAGTTATGGGCTTACTTTGGGATTTAGCAGTTACTCCACAACGTCTTTTGGGATAAGAGAGGTGACTTAACGGCGCTCTTACGACTTCTAGTAACAATGTTTTCCTGAGCAATCTCTTACGTATCCCCTCCCCTCTCTATATATGGAGGCAGAAGTGTCTTTGGGATGAACTCGCCTCCGACACATTGTCCGATGATTGAGATCTGTCGTACTTTACCGAACTGGCTCTCGAAGCCCAGTACACTAGTCATAAAGACCACCTTACGATATATAGTCACCAAGACTAAGCGAATTAGCCGTCTCAGACGTATTGATGTCTGAATCTTCAATAGCCCAACCTGGATTGCTTCCAATTGATTCCGGAAAACTTATTGCACGGGTTTCTCGGTTCACCATCGTTGCGGTATCGAAATTAGACAACTTTCAAACTCTGGAGGGAAAAAAGATGTGTTGATAATAGCGTCCAAATGCGGCAGCGCGGAGCTTCACCTCGGGCTGCTATTTTCGCCTTTTCACTCTGTTTGGATACAAAATGGACAAGAAAATGGAACTCTAAGCCTATTACGTTCCCTTTGTCATCGTCGGATCGCACAAACCAAGCTCGCCTATTCGGTCCCTCTTGCCAAGCTTGATGAATGGTGAGATGAGACCTTTTTTTCTCATCTTCACTGCTGACTTTTTGGGCCTGCACTTTTTTATGATCGTATATCTGCCACCTAGTGCGCATTTTACCTTGATCTTAGTAAACTCTATCTGGGCAAAATTCTTGACAATTTGGTTCAAAGGAGTAGCCCTAAATTTAAGTTTCTGGTTGACATTTATGTTTATTTTATCTTTTCAATTGGCATCATCCAAAGAATAGAATTCTCTCGACCAGCTAAGACATTTGTTCTTTTACTACGTGAGAAGAGAGAAATGGTCACGTTCATGAATCTATATCCTTTTTGAATTTCAAAAATCAATTTTTACCCAGTTTTTTGTGTCCACGGTTATCTAAATGTCCTTCTTCAAGAAAGAACGAATGCAAGCAAAATCCAATTTCTTCATTTAAACCTCATTTCTGTCTTTATGTGGATCTCTCAGCCTAGCAGTACTGTTCGAACCTTCCCTTTCCTTATTGGAGACCATTGTGCCAATATTTTTTGCAATCCACAACCCAGCGTGCTCCGTGCTACTACCACTGAAGCGTTAGTGTAGTAAGTGATTCTCAACTCTGTCTGTGACAGTAGAAAGGTAGAATGAGTAGTCGAGAAGCTGACGTCGACGGTCCCAAACTTCTATAAAGGATATGGGCGGTCGATCAATTTACACTTTCCACTTGAAAAAACTTTGATCTATCAATAACTTGTTAATCCCCTGACGGGTAGTGGACATTTTCAGAATCTTCAGACCCTTTTGTTTTGGGAGGACGAAAATTCTCTAAATAATAACAAGAAAAACACATAAAAACATTTCTAACGTCGAAATTGGTTTATTTGTATGACGATTCCCGGCATAAACTCACTCAACAGAGATGTATAAATTTAATAACTAATTGCGAAAAAGGTTGTTTGTACCTAAAAACGAATAGTAGAAATTCAAAAGTCACATAAAAACCAAGACATTATGTATTCCATTCTGTTCATGCAAAACTCATCACAATTTTCATTTTAACAAGAATTTCAACTCTTGCATTTTATTCTATTCCCTACTATAATGGCTTAAAGAATAGTTTTTAAGTTTAACAATGGACGTTAACGAGCCATACCATTACTTCCTTTGAATAGATTTAATCAAGCGCTCTTACAATTGTAAATTTTCAATTTTATGATTAGTTTAATGCAATTATACTAACGAAGATGTTATTTTGTAATATAAATTTAATTAGAAATATACAATCTGAGTCGCTATTTCAAAAGTAGGTTAAATACTTAATCCGCTCTCATTAAAATAAGCCGTTTTTATTATTTTTCGTATTTCACTGCAATTATTATGGTAGTATTACCTAACATTTTTCTATATCACTGGCTTAAGTCATCAGCAATTTTTGTATAACTATCTACCTCTAATCATTGAGGTAAGAGGAAGCTGATGAGAATTCTTATAGACTTAATTCAGTAAATTTGGAAAAATGAGAGTGAAGGATTTCAAAAAATTTCCAAAACAGTTACGTCTATACATTATAATGCACGAGAAGCATTTCCTTTGGATACTGCTAAAGGCAAAGTTCATTATAGCAAAACTAGTTATCGTCGTGATCTTTATGGCGCAAACTAAATGGTGCTTTTGAAGTCAGAATTTGCAGAAATACATTTTTTTGTAACTGAGGGATAAATATTCAGATGCCCTCGATGTGGTATTTTCGAATTCCGTCATCAATTGGATGAGTTCCATTGAAATTTCTACAAGGTTCACTTCTGGTACATCTACATCAGTAGCTATCAAACAACCATATCAAAATTGCCCAACATTGAATTGGAGAAACCCTATGGAGAGTTGAGTTATTGCACAATTTTAGGGATCCATATGAAAGATCTCCAAAATTCAGCCAGGAAGCGTACCCAAGCACCCTATCTAAGGTTGTAAATCAATTACACCGTGCGAAATAAACAAACAATGCTCGCACTATTGCAAGGATTGAAGATGCAGTAAAGCAAGCGAGGATATCGACCATCAAAAAAACAAGTGACCGGGATACCGTATTATCTAAGATTTATTAGTAAAAGATGAAATTCAAAAAGTAATGAGGGTTTTAAAAATTGATTTTCTGTCTTTCGACGAGTCCCAGAAAATAATCCTTCTTCCATCCTTCCCTATCATCTGAAAATAACTTTTAATCCCTATAACTTCCTCCTCTCTTAAAATCATCGAGGAATTTTCTTCTTTTTGTGCCTCCTTTCCATCTATTCCCACTATAATTTGTTGCTCTCGATACAGATTCCAGATGAACCTTTTTTTCTCTCCAATCTATTCCCTCGTGTCTTAAAATTTTCGTTAGTTTTACTCTATCGAAGGACTTCTCCAAATCTACAAAACATACATACACGTACTACTTCGATATATCTTTCTTGCATCTCTTCTTCCTTTTCCTTTGCGGAAACCGAATTGTTCTTCCCCAATATATTCTATTAATTACTCTCAACGGAAGTTTAGCATGTGAGATAAAGCTTATCGTTCTATGTGGATTTTCTTTAGCGGAACCATCACAATAGTTAGGAAATCTTTGGACCATTTTCCAGAATCATTATCAAATTACATAATGTTATTGGTTTGTCACTTCCTTATTCTCCTAGAGCTTTCCACATTTCAGCCGGTATCTCATCTATTCCTACAGCTTTCCCATTTTTCATCTCCTGAATCGCTTTTTCAACTTCTACCTTTATTATCCTTATTCGAAGATTATATTGTTCTACATCATCCTTTTCGTGAAGTATGTTATCTCTATCAGGTTTATAACCTCTGTCATATAGTTCTTCTATATACTCTCTCCAACGTTTTATTATCATCCTCAGTGAACTGCATTCTTATTTAGTATTGCGTCCATTCTTTTATTGGAGGCTAAAGCGTATCTTCTTCTTTTATTTAAGTCTTCTACTTCGTTGCGTTGCTCCAAGAGACACATTTCTCTTGCTTTATCAGTTTCTTTTCTTAGTTCATTGTTCAATTTTATATATTGTTTTCTTGCATTTCTGTATCTATATTTTATAGTTTTCTTCCCTCTTCTATTAACATATTCATCCTGAGAAAGGAGAATCAGAAAATAAGAGTGCAATTTACTTTTTGAAATAAATGAAATAAAAGAACGCAAATGATAAAAAAAATGTAATAAGTGTCGAAATGTGAACATTTTTTGAAAAGCTCCCCTTAGCTCACAAAACTCATTTTCCACGGTTACTTCATAAAATTAATGGGCGTATTAATGCGAAAAGATTTAAAAATGAAGAGGTTTAATTTGATTCATTAGATCAGAGGTTTGGACCTTTTTCAAAATGTATTTAGGTATATGAACCATTAAGGTCAAGACATTGTAAATTTTATCGATTTATTGAAGGTTGTTTCAATTTTTAATTTTAATTTAAGGTCACTTAAATCTACTGTGCAGCTTCTTCCAAGGCTACTGCAGAACTTTTCATACTCCATGAAACACCCTTATATATGTATGTATCCTGTTTAACAAGAAATAATCAACATATAATGCGAATTTTTTACTACAGGATAATTCCCTAGAAACTCCCTTCATGAAGAAGTTACGGTATAACCTACCCATTTTATGAAATTTTCTTGAATTATTGCGGCATTGTATCATTAAACCGTTGTCTCCGATGTAACCGTAGAAAAACTGGAATACTTGCTTTTAAGATGCAATACAGCAATGTTTCATTAAAACGTACGCGTTTCAACAGTTGAGTTGATGATGATAACCTTACCGTTTAATGCTACGGAAGACTTCATCTACACCAAGAGTAGCGCCCAAGGCAAATTTGTTTTCCTAGGTGCCTTAGTCAACACTTTGGAAGCACGGAAACAACGAAACCGAACCCGTTCAACCTTCATATCTTGCCAAATAATCTTGAAAGGTCAAAACCGCAACAAAAAATAAAGCTAAGCATTAAACTGTGGCAATGTGCAATGTGCATCCCTCAACACCAACATATAGTTATAATTTGTTCTTACAGAGATTTTCCCTATGCATTTAAAAATGCACTAATGTGAACGTATAGGAGTTGGTGCATGAGATTAATCAGATCCTTCTATACAGAGGGTTTATAAATCTATAGACCCTAACATTCTTAAATGTAAAAACAATAACTTATTATAGACACATTTAATTAGTTTTATAAAAAAAGTGGTGAAAATGGAAGAGATAAGGTAAATAAAAAAAAAGGATGTTCCTCGATGTTGGGTGTGTTGATACTCTTTGAGTACAACTTATTTGTAAGCAGGGGTTCCCTAACGATACCTCCTGTACGTTATTTATATGCTATCGTAGAACTAATAGTGCTACGAGCCAGAACATCCGTCAATGTGTAGTAATGATTAAAGTTTCGTGGGGTTATATACTTCCAGTTTTTTTCACATCATCTCTGAGAGGTAATTTGTCAAAAAGCCTTAACAATTTTTCTTCTCTACACTTATTGTACAACTTGACCTTGTAGTTTGGTGAAAAATAGAAGAAATAATCATTTCAAATTGAAAATTATTGTTTGACTAATGCCAAATGTGAATTAAAATTCAAAAACCTTCTAATACTGACATGAAGTTAGCAGTCATAGAGAGTAACTTACAAAGGGGGTTAAGGGCTGCCTGTATACATATCATTATTATTTTTAAGTATTCTAAGCGATGATATGGAAGAGGGAAGAAATTGACAGTAATTTTTTTTTAAATTTGTTAATTTTTATCCATCGATCGCCTTCGGGCTAACTTCATTTAAGCTGCCAAGTTCACAGCATGGCAGGACAAGCTTCGTCAACTAGTCATGGCCAAAATTGGTCTTGGTCTTGCAGTCTCGTCTTGGTTTCGCACTTTTGTGTATCTGTTTTAGTTTTCTTCCCTCCTCCATTTTTTCAATCACTTCTTTAGTAACCAGCAAATTGAAAACTCCGGTGTTTTGTAATCAACTACCATATTCTTCAACTCACTGGCGCAGTCTTGCAAGGGTGTTTCGTTTTTAGAAAAATAATCTTCGAAGACATTCACTGAAGATCGACGCATCTGTATATACGTGATCATTCCCAGTTACTTCAGAAAGACTTTAGTCTCGAGGAAAGCTATGTATTTATGAAGTTTTGTAAAACTTGGGCAAATCTAAATTTTTGTTGTTGTTACAGACTATTTTATCATCAAATTTTGATGGAAAACTTTTTTAAAATCAAAGGTCTTTCGTAATCGCCTTCGATATCTAAAATTTCGGTTTCAATATAATTAAATTCATGTTCTAATTTCAACATATGTATGTATAGTCAAAGTTGTACTTTTCGATTTTCTTCTAACATCAGAATTATGTAGAGCCATACGATTTTTTAAATGCTGAAGAGATCTTCCAATATAAATTTTGTTGCAATCTTTACAGTATTTATAAATTTTGCTTTTCAATGACGACCGTAGCTTGATATACCTTTGTTTGATTTGATGTTAAATTTTTGAAGATGTCAAACTGCCTTTGCTTATGTAAGGGTTGGGAATTATAATGAATTAGGTATAGAACTATAGAATTTTTTTGAATTTTTTCTTCTTTCCCTATTAAAATAATGGTATCTGCGCGTCTAAAATAAAATGATGGTTCGAACGATAATTTTGATAAACATTTACTTATTAGGTGAAATTTAGTAAAAACATTCTTCAAAATAAATAATGAAGCAAGACTTTTTGATTTTTGGAACTACCCTTAAGTAAAAACGTAACAGAGGCTTACAGTTTATAGATAATTAGTACAGACTGATTCAGAAATATGGCTATATACGTTCGATCGCATTTTGTGACAAAAATTGCGTTATAATTCATGTTTAGAGGAATAGCTCTAATTTCTTCGTCAATCACTAATTTCAGCATGTCTATGCTTGAGGTTTCCGGGCATAAACCTTCTCCTTCAAATAACCCCACAAGCAATAGTCACATGCTGTGAGGTCAGGGGCCATTCAATGGGGCCTCTTCTTCCCACCCACCTGTTTTGCAAATGACCATGCAAAATTTCCCTTACCTCAATTACCTAGTGAGGAGGTGCACCATCCTGCTGGAATAAACATTCTTCATGGTCAGCACTTTGCATTACCGGCAGGACAATTTCTTTAAGGATATCACTAACACTATACCGATCACCATTACCAGTCTCATCCAAAATTCGCTTTCCTAACAGTCCTTGCCATCCGATCATAGCCCAAATTGTGACTTTGCCGCATCTTAAACGTATCTCCTCAATAACTTTAGGATTGTGGCGATTAACACGTCAGTTCACATGGAAAACAGATTCATCAGAAAAGTGCAATTTTCTGTACCAATGTTCGTCGTTTGCTGATTCCCTTACAACAAATTCACAAAATTCCATCCGCCTGTCAGGGCCGTTTTCATTAAGTTCGTGGACACCCTATATATTTTTATTCTATGTGAAATAACTTTTCGTTTTCTATCAAAAACTATAAGTATAATGCATTTGTCTAAAATTAAGCGTTTTTTTTCAATACTCATCAACCACAACAGAAAGAGAAATGTGTGAATTTTTTTTGTAATACAAAAAAAGTTCGATCGTCCATTTGTGGATGTAGGAGCTGCATTGCATTATACAAAACTGTGCACTTTCTAATTTATATACATAACGTAGACAAAAACATCCCTTTAGAGGTGTTGGAATAGATTCAAAATGTTTGTACAACCTACATAACTCAGGAGAGGGATGATAAAGGCAACATTAAATTTTGTTAGTACATAATTTGCCTCATTGTTTTTGTCAGTCTGTTCGAAGTGTACACAAAACACTGTTTTAATAAAGATATTAAAACAACAAAGTGATTAACGTTTAAATTATGGTAATAGTTTCAAACTGTATTAAACGTAATAAAAAGTGTTTAATTTATGTTTTAATCAGTTCGAAACTGTGAATAAATAGCATCACGTTATCGCCTTTTCAATACACGGCTATTATTAACAAGAAAATTATTTATGGCTACAGATTTTATCGCCTTATAAATTTTACCCAATTACCCTTTTTTCTACAAAGTATTACTTGATAATTAACAAAATATAGCCAAAAATTTGTTCCTGTCATTATATAAAAGCGCTTGCAGTTACGTGAATTGTTATGGCAGGGGGTCAGTGCAGTGACCATCAATTTAAATATACAAGCATCGTTTGTGTGGTTATAGGGGTTGAATGTATACGTGACAAGTGATCTAACAGGTTTTCGTGCATGTTTGTCACCCTTTCATTATAAAATTACTGCTTTATTAGGTTAAGTGTAGTAGACTTTGTCTACATTAATTAAGTTTATTTTGTACGTTTCTGTCCACAATTTCCGCATTCACCTACATCCCTTTAAAATTGGTTGCTTTAACTGCAATTCTTCTACCTTTACTGTAAGAAGATTTATGTACAAGTTTAATAAGTAATTATTTATAATACGAGGACTGTTTTAAAATTATAACATTTTAGAAAAAAATTGCTTTTTAGAGTTAGCCCCATTTATTTTTACGGCCCCTTCCTCCACCAGTTTCTCAATTCATCAATATTTACATAGAAATTTGGTTTGTAATGCATTCATTTTTTGAAGAGTATGAATTTGGAAGCATTTTGATTCTTAGGAGGATGGATAACTTATTTGCATTACTTTCATGCAATACCACACTCCAGAGCCGGTTTTGTGGAAGAAATTGTTTTGGTTATCCTCTCAGTTATTAATACTGCATACGAGAGAATTGCAAAGCACCAAAGTGGCAGCGATCATTATGTGACTCTGATTACTTGATAAAAGAACAAGACAAGATAAACCACTTACTCAGTCAAGGAAAGTGAAGGCCGACAAATTAAGAACAATTGAGATACACCAGGAATTCGGGAAGCATCAGAGGCAAGATTTGCTGCGAACATATAGAGAAGGCAAAAATATGCTATATAAACCATATTTGGCAAATGAAATTGAATGCGCAAAAAATGGACCGAAGGATAATACAGAACAGTCCACATGTTGGATGGCAAACGTACGAAAAGAGAAGGAAGAGTTCTAGAAGAAGAAGAAGAAATATTCGAATAACCAAACAGCATAACTTAAAAAAATTAATATCTCTTGAAATCTGAACTTAAATATTTACTGAAATCATAATTTGTCAAAAAATGACAAGGTTTGCGCATCGATAACAATACGCGAAGTGACCCTTTTTTTCACTTACCTACGTTACCATGACAGCGTGCCCGAAATGACGACGCCAGGCGCGAAGTACCTACGCACTACACGCAAACTAGATGAGAGTTTTGTATTTTAACGTTAAAATAATTGTCAAATTCTTCACGTTTCGTTGCGTTTGTAGAAAAACTTTTGTTTGCAACTCGTGCGACGTGCGCGAAATACTTTTGGTGATCTCGACTATTTTTTTAACTCGGCTGCGCTTCGTTAAAAAAATCAGTTCTCGATCACCAAAGTGGCATTTCGCGCACTAGATACAAAAATAACTATTATAATTATAAGAAAGTACGATGTTATCATTAAAAAAAAATTGGATCACGCCACTGCCAAGGAGTGGGGGTAGGAACTTTGAAAACTATCGCAAAATGTTTTTCATTACCAAAATCAATTTGACCTGTCCAATAGTTTTTTGATATTTCTCACAGGAAAAGGAAAATCCTTTATTACAATCTTTTGGTTCTCACGGTATAAGTAGGTAACAACTTTATACACTACCACGAAAAACAATTTTCTGAAAATCAGGGCCAATAACGTATTGGCCTTACAGAGAATGCACCACTGCCCATTGAGACGAATATAGTGAACATAAGGAAATTTCCATAAATGACGCTAAATTCGAACCTACAATTCGAGTTAAGATGCTCCTGAAATTATTATCGATATTCGTCCTACCGACGCGACGGCTGTTTCATTGTGTAGGTTTACTATTACGACTATCGCCTGAACCTCTGCATTTGCGTGTTGTGCCTCGGTAAACACTTTTGATTTAAAAAGGCACCTTGAGGAGAAATAGCAGTGCGAATATTAGTGCATCTGCGTTCTCGAGCCGAAACATAATCATGTGATAAGGTTCAAACATCGTCGCGATACACTCGAATCATATTGTGACCAGGTCCAGGATAAACAGTCATGCTGTACCTGTTGGAATAGACGTCAGACTGAGAGTGGACGCTTTGCGCAGAGAGTAAGGTGCATGTCGATCAGGACTACGTGTGCAACAATATGGCAGAAGCAAAAAATTGACCGATAGCACTTTCTTCCTACATGATGTTACCAAAATTTATCGATAAGGTACATCATATGCTGGCGATCGCAAGAACCATCCAAGCAAACTTTCACAAGATAAATAGCCGTATAAGGTAAATTCACCCATTACCGCCCCACTGGAAAGTTTCACTTTCTAGTTCAAAATTAAGCCCAGTTTGAAGTTTTTGGTGTATTGGTGGTGTATTTCTTTAATTAAATTAAATAACTGGGATTTAAAAAACAGTAGATTTCCTATTACCGCGCTATTTTTATTTATTATTTTTCCAATATTTCCAATTATGAGGTATATAAAAATCAAGAAAATAGGAAAGTATGCAAACATTTCATTATTACATTACGTTTTGGTTTTGTGCCGATATAGCATTTACTACGATATTAACAGTTAATAAGTAATCACCATAATATACTATAAAAATCAATTCCACGTATTTTTCTGTTAATAACATGTTTATTCCCTAACAAACACCAATTTGGTGACAGTAAGGTATGTATTTCATCTATCACATTGAAAGGTACACGTATAACATTAGAGAATCTAGGCCAACTGTGTCGATATCCACTCCATTGTCAATAAATTTGTTGTACGTGGCGGTGTGTTTAGTAAGATGGTTCCGGTTATAATTCTAAGCTTGGTTTCCTTTATAATTTGTAAAGGCGTAAATGGAAGCTTAGAAATGAGTGATCCATCCGATGAACTGCAGCAGTGTGTTTCTCGTGCAATGGAAGAGCTATTTTGTGAAGCGTTTTCGGTCTACGTCGTACAAGATGATCACAATTATTACATTTCAACTTTGTCTTCGAACATTCCGCATGTTTATATAGATGTGTATCAATCTATGCGTGGTCACACATGGGGGTATGGATATAACTTTTTAATACTTGCACAAAATGTCTCATCACTCTCAAGTTTGTTGGAGAATTTGCAAAAGAGCACCGTGTGGAATTCTGAAGAATCGGCAGTTGGAAGATTTTTAGTAGTAACATTGTCGCAAGATATCGAGATGGTTTTTAAACTTTTGTGGAAATTCAATATTGTAAATGCGCTGGTGGTTGTTGAAGGTAACCAGGGATATTACGTGTATTCAAGTGACCCATTTCATCCGAAAAATAATTGTGGAAATAACGTACAAGAGTTTGTTAACCAAACATGTTCCAGTTTGGTCGTTGACTTTCCGAAACCTCTTCGTACTCTCAATAGGTGTACTTTAGTTTTCAACACGAAACGGGTGCCGACAGTCGTTTACATGATTTTGAATAACAGCTTTTCATACCTTACACATGCTTTAAATGTTAGAATTCTACATAGAAATTTAAGAAATGCATCCCATATAGAAATACTAAGCAAAAATAATATTACAACGATGAAATGGATTGCGAACGCAAATCTTCAATATGGCAAACTGAAAATAAGTTCCGAAATATGTCGCGACTATTTCATGTACGCAAGTCCAGTTGATCACAACCTGTTCACGTTGGATGTAATCGCTGCAATCTTTGAATATGAAGTGTGGATCGCAACCTCATCAGTATTTCTTATTACCCTGTTGGTATGGTGGATAATCTTAAAAATGAAAAAATCTCCACAGGGTGGAATGTGCTGTGACGTACTTATTAATATTTTATCCTTATCTACGTGTGGGTGTATAAGAAGAGTACCTCACATCGGTATTTTGCGTAATATTTTTCTCATGTACTTGTTCTACGTTATTGTAATACAAACGGCGTTCAAATCTAAACTCATCACGGCATTAACCTCACCAATAGATAACAACAAAATTGAAAGCATGGAAGACGTGGCAAATTCGAAGTTGCCTGTTTGTTATTACGGTGGATGGAAAAATGCGTTTTTCCAAGAAAGTAAACCACTCGATAAAATTTATACTAAAATACAGAACAAACTGGCTCCTATGTTAGATAACGACATAATATCACCATTTATAGAAAAAAAGTGCATTTACTTGATATTTAACACGGACAAACTGTTTTTCCTTGGCAACCATGGTGAAGCAAGTACTGTAATAGACGATAGATACGCAAGAAATGCAAAAGGGTTTCTGTATTTCTTTGAACCTCATTACTTAATGTCATCTATAAATGCAGAAATTGAAAGATGGAAGGAATCTGGTATATTTGATGCCGATATGAAAAAGCTTCTTCACAACATCACGATTATCAAGCACGAAGCCGACGATGAACCAGTGGTATTAACACTTCAGCACTTATCTGGTGTTTTTGCCATTTGGGGAATCTGTATATCCTTCGCATTTATTGTTTTTATAATAGAGCTTGTGGTTCACAAATTTTTTGCTAAATAAGTTCACTTTTTATCTTCAATTTTCTCATGCGAGCTCATGTAAAGTTCACGTTAAAATGTTTGTTAGCGCACTCTATTAAGGATTGCAGTTGTTGAATAATGTGTGTATTAATAAATGAAATGGAAAATGTAATCGTTACACTAACTCTTTGTGACCTTCCTAGCACGCAATTGAATCTTAAGACGTAGTTCTAAGTATAGAAATTCCACAATCACCCCTCGTTAATTGGAATCAAACCACCGTTCGCTATATACCTACCTGAATTACTCTATCACCATATTATGTTCACAAAGTAAGAATCTTTCAGAACAAACCTTCATCGTGTATCCGGTTGGATTAGACGTGGACGTTTGGACAGAATTTAAGTTACATAAGTGGCACCAATATATCCTAAAAATATTGACATCACATATTTGCAATTCTCTGGCCGTCGATGTCGTAATACAGGAAACAAGATAAATAGCTGTATACATTACAAAATCCCAATCATCAGGGTGTCCATTTAGTAGCCCGTTCTTCAAGTACGGCTTTATTGTTAAATTTATTAAAAAATAAATATACGGGATGGCAATTGGGTTGGATGAAGCACATTTGCAAATTATTTAGACACATACAGGGTGTCTCCAAAAAGTATGGTACATAAAACGTATATTTTTTTAAATGGAATGACCCACTTTTTTTAAGCCCAAATGTAGGGGCCTTGGGTGAACTTTTCAGTCGTACATTATTTTTGTATTAATACACGGCGTTGCCAAGTTATTAATTAATTCATATTTTTTTGCTAAAAATCAACCCTTCTATTATACGCTTGTATTTTTTTAACGTCTTGTTTTTGTTTTTACGTAAGTTCGGTGGTGGACTTGGGTTGAATCAGAGTATTCAACCGTGACGAAATATTAAATTATTTCATACAGGATGTTCACTTTTTTTTGCTCCAAACATCGACATTTTCAAACTAATTTTTCTTCATTTTTTTAAATAGCACACCCTATTTATTATTGCATATTTGGAATCTCCGGTAAATTTTAGTGCAACTTTATTAAGCTTACCCTATACCTAAGTGCGATAGTTTTTTCGTAAATTGAGATTTTCTATTCCTTACGGCAGTAGATAGTGGCGCGTGGACGAGGCAACGCATAGGCGGGACACTAGAATCGAGGCTACCGTTCAAAATGTTTGCCGTCTTGTACTAAGCACGAGTCTACTCTTTTCGTGAAAGATTTAATCACTTCATTCAACATAGCTGGAGTAATGCGAGAAAAGGACTGTTGAATCCTCTCCATCATGTTCTATCTAGTAGTGGCACCATTACGATAAACGTATTCACTAATTTGTTGTCTGACTTGTATGGAAAAGTGAGTCGGAGTTCTGTCCAGCTGCAACCACATTATCTCCGTAATGTACGTAGTTAGGAAGATGCTGAGTTAAATTTTGAAAGTCTTCTGTCAAGAAATTTAAAAAGATTTGTCCTGCTAGTGGATTTTCAAAAAAATAAGGACCAAGTTCATAGTTATGTACGATTCCTCTCCAAACGTTGAGACTCCAGTTATGTTGGAAATTGTTGACGCGGATAATGTGCGAGTTTTGCGTGTCATAAAAGTGAAAGTTGTATCTGTTTACAAAACCATTTCTATGGAACGTGCATTCGTCCGTAAACAGCACATATTTAAAAAAATAAATAGAACCTTATTTCATCGCATCCTCGATTCGAGTGTCCAGCCTATGCGTTGCCTCGTCCAGGCGCCTTAACCATCGCGCCACTATCTACTGCCGTAAGGAATAGAAAATCTCAATTTACGAAAAAACTATCGCACTTAGGTATAGGGTAAGCTTAATAAAGTTGCACTAAAATTTACCGGGGATTCCAAATATGCAATAATAAATAGGGTGTGCTATTTAAAAAAATGAAGAAAAATTAGTTTGAAAATGTCGATGTTTGGAGCAAAAAAAAGTGAACATCCTGTATGAAATAATTTAATATTTCGTCACGGTTGAACACTCTGATTCAACCCAAGTCCACCACCGAACTTACGTAAAAACAAAAACAAGACGTTAAAAAAATACAAGCGTATAATGGAAGGGTAGATATTTAGCAAAAAAATATGTACCTATTAATTAATAACTTGTCAATGCTGCGTATTAATACAAAAATAATGTACGACTAAAAAGTCCACCCAACGCCCCTACATTTGGGCTTAAAAAAAGTAGGTCATTCCATTTAAAAAAATATACGTTTTATGTACCATACTTTTTGGAGACACCCTGTATGTGTCTAAATAATTTGCAAATATGCTTCATCCAACCCAATTGCCATCCCGTATATTTATTTTTTAATAAATTTAACAATAAAGCCGTACTTGAAGAACGGGCTACTAAATGGACACCCTGTATAATAATTGCGAATGAACGGGTGTCCTGTCCGTCCGTAACAAATTCGCATTAAAGTAGATATACTTACTTTAATCTCGTGGATTAAAGTAGACATGAGATTAAAGTAGATATACCTACATGTACTACTACATATTGTATAATGTATATCTACTTTTTAATGCATGAGCTTCGAAATTGTGTAATTTTTCAAATACAACGACAGATCAGTCACTACAGTAGCAGACTTTTACTGATACCAAGGCGCGAAACGTCGAAGAACCGCCGCACAGGACCTTCTGGTATGTCAATGTTTCTAATCACGAGGTGTATAAATACCCAAACAAATTCAATTTTATGAGTTTTTCTCATAAGAACACGTTCATTTTGTCACAAATAGGTATTTGGTGACAATAAATTATGTATTACACGTGTAAAATTAGAAAATCAAGGCCAATTGCGTCAATAGCTACTCTATTTTCAATACATTTGTTGTACGTGGCGGTGTGTTTAGTAAGATGGTTCCGGTAATCATTCTAAGCTTGTTTTACTTTATAATTTGTAAAGGCGTGAATGGAAACATAGAAATAAGTAATCCGCCCGTTGAACTGCAACAGTGTGTCTTACACTATGGAAGAAAGAGTTGTTTTGTGAGGCTTCTTCGGTCTACGTTGTAGAAGATGATCACAATTACGACAATTCAATTTTGTTTTCGAAAATTCCGCACATCTATATAGATGTGTATCAATTGGTGCGTGGCCACCGAGGTAGATATATGGAAACAATATTCTTTAGCCATTGAACTTATTAAAAAGGAAATACAAGATATATACAAGCAAAGATAGGTGGGAAACATGTATTCAACGTGTAATCTCTATACAGGGTGGGCCAACAGTGCGGGGTTGGAAGATTGTGGGTTTATTAATGAACATTTCTAAAGTTTGTTGCTGGGATATGGTCAGGCACTTGAATCGCAATACATATACAGTATGAGAAGTGAAATAAAAGTCTCACAACCTCCCCTTTAAATTTGTAATTATTGACAATTTATTTATAACGAGTCAAACGTCAAGCGATATGTTTCGGGATCACAGATCCCATTCTCAAGCATCATTAAAATTTTAGTGTTTAAAATTATATCATAAATAAGCTAAAAATAACTTAATTAGTATAACGTACAGCTTGAAAGACAATTATACAACTCACCTGAAGGGGTAAAAGGTAGGCTAAACCATTAACATTATGGATTTGAACAATTTCTCCACAAAGAAAATTTTTTCGGATAATTACATAGATTTAATTGTGTGAAGGGTCCTCGCAATAAGGATCCCAAGTTAGGTCTGAGGGGCAAAGATGAAAACGGATGGATGTGTTTGAAAGTAAAAATTATGGAGACAGCGCCACCTGTAAAGTTATTAATATTTCTTAACTGGATGAAATAAAGTTATGGGAAAATTTAACGTAACAGCAAGTGAAATTGATGAAGGATGAATGACATGGCGTAATCAGACAACCAACCTCAACAAAAGTGGACTAGGGATAAACCAAAAGTAACTAAATAGAAGATATACATTTATACAAAGTGAACTAAAATCAATGTGTTCTGAAAATCTTACTGAAAATAGATATCGCTAATTTGAGTGAGCGAAATAGTGAGGGTTGACATCTGAGAAATAATGAAAAAGATGGTGATTAACAAATCCATTGCTGAAAGGTACACTCGTCGGTAAACATGATCTTATCCACAAATTCTTCATTTTGATTGAACTCTTCTTCTATTCAATTGCAAAAATTAATTCTATTTTGAAGATTCGTCTCCTTGAGCTTTTGGTGCAGTTGGATGTTGGTTTATTGGTTATCTTTCACGGGCTACTAGATACCAATAGAAGCAGAAAATTGAAAAATACAGCAAATTAACCAGAAAATGTGAAATTACAAGAAATCTACCGGAGATAGATGCAGACAAACTCATATCGTTGGAAAGGTAATAAAATTTTACATTTGACGCCGTAAGGGAAAATTGGACGTTCCATTTAAAAAAATCAAGTTACCTTTGATAGAAATTTTGTAAATTGACTTAGTAATTTCTCCGAACATAAGAAGAATTCAGATTTGACCGTGCGGTCTACGTTAGTACATTTCATGCTTAGTAACATCGCATAGTCACGACCTTATAAGTTTTGAGATCCCTGCGATATTCAATTTTTTTAGACATCTACTTTTAGTAAAAATGACGATTTAGGTAGGTACTATGTGTGATACATAAAGTCGCACTAGAATTGACCAAGGAATCCAAATATGCAATAATATATACGGGGTTCCATTAAAAAAAATGAAACTTTGATATAGATCACCCTGTATATGTATTGCGATCAAGTGAAAACGTTTGTAGCCTTAAGGTTGCCCGACCATATCCCCGCAACAAAGTTTAGAAATGTTCGTTAATAAACCCACAATCTTCCATCTCCGGACTGTTGGCCCACCCTGTAGAAGGTCTATATATACTGAGCCAAGTGTCTGAACAAAAGCTAATTATTCATTTAGCAGACAGTATAGCAGCAGTAACAGATCATATTCTGACAGTAAGTAATTAACACTTTGCAGTTTTTGTTCTTGTACATTCCAGATTTTACTTATTCGTATACTCAGAAAAAAATCTGTACATGATTTATGTACATATTTAAGCATCAATTGATACCACTTTATTATTAATAAAATTGACCAATACTCCTCGGTCCCAATCTCCCAATCGTTTACATCGAGCTAAGAATTTTAATGCCGACCCTGAAGTTTCGCTATCCTTCGAGTGTATTATAACAGGGTAAGTCGGAATGCCTATTGTGTTTGTTTACAAAATAAAGGATTTCTTTAAATTCCCAATTCGAATTATCGTGACGGTCACTATACAATGAGTACCTACAATTGGTGTAAATCCAAAATTATCTTCAAAATTTTGTCTTCATTAAACTTTAAACATACCACTATTTCCTACTTCATCAAGTAAGCTGCTTGAAACTTTATCTTGAATAAGGCGGCCGTAATTCTAGTATTTGCCTAAATTTCTCCAGTTCGAGTTGGCATTCATCTATATTTATAACATATATCAAATACGGTTTGCATTGTTAGGGATATTTGTAGCTTTATTTCTGTTTTGAGAGTTTTATTAAAGGGTAGGTAGGTACGTTACAGAATTTCAAATTGAAATCCCGTTCGCCCTCAAAATCCAAGGCGCGCTGAATTGAATATGAGACAAAGGAGTTGAAAATTTAGTATAACAAAATAAGCAAATTCCCGCTTGATTGCGTGATTAAAAAAAAATCCGTGTATATTGCTGAACGTAATTGTATCATTCAATATATTTTCGGACTTAAACAGTCTCTTTTTACAATTTCCTTCTTTTGTGTAAAGCTTCGGCGGTCGTGAATGCGATCCCTTTATACGAAAGTTTATGCATTCCGGTCACGTTGTCCCACGCAGACCGTTTACTTGAAAGTAGCATTATTACACGAACTTTCCTTCTCCCTTATACATTTTTCCCTTTTATTCTTTCTAACAACTCCCGCCACAACTTATTTCAATTCTCTAACAGTACATACTTTGTTCCTGCTAATATTAACATCACCATCAGTACCTATATACCTAGGTACGCTAAATTAGGCACAACGAAATTTAAATATAGAAGACATCATTTCAATTCCCAAATGATATCTTTCGTTCTTAACGAACTTAATATTCATTAAAATTTTTACATTTAAAACTTAAATCCTCGGCGCACGATCACTTTACTCTTTTACCAAAATTTGATTTTCCAAATCGAAAACTTCTCTTTAAATTAAAACTTTGGAACGCAAAGTTAAGTCCACTCCTTATAATTTATCACTGCTCTTCGAACGTATCATCGAAAGTGGTAGATCAATCATGGAATAAAGATAAAATTATTAATTCATTAACTTAATGCTAATTATTTTTCATTTTTTCTTTTCGAAACGACCTAAATTTGTTCAACCCTTCTTTGAACAATATCTTTTGTACGATCCAGTAATTTTTACTTTACTTCTTTATCGAGTTCGGTAAGAAATTATATTTCGGTGACATTTACAGCCCTAGTGTTGTAAGTTTAACCCATTAAAGTCCAGAAAGTGTGCGAACTTGAATTGTAGTAGGTTTTCCTTTTTTTTTTAAATAAAACATTCCTCTTGTAGTTCATTATACGAAAACTCAAAAAACATATTGTCACAAAATGGTTCATCCATACCTTTCTCAAAGATCCATACTGTTCATAGAATAGTTCAGCAGTTCGATTGTCCTCATTGTAAAGACCAATCTTCTTAACCCTCTCACCAATTATACAGGGTGTTTCTACTCAAAATGGACAACGTAATAGAGCTTCTAGAACTTGTAAAAACTAACACTTTTCTTAAAGTAATTTTTCATTTTGGCTTTTGATTTTCGAATTATGGATCTGTTTTTGTTTTTTTTAGAAATCTCTGTATCTCCATTATTTTTAGTCAGATTTCAAAAAATGAAAGTTTTGCTGTTTTTTGTAAAAAAGTGTTGAACAAACGTTGTAGGTATTAAACTGTTGATTCCAAAAGCTTTGATTTTTTTGGAATCCGAATACAAATAATGGAGATATGGAGATTTGTAAAAAACAAAAAAGGTCAATAATTCGAAAACAAAAGCCAAATTGAAAAAAAATACCTACTTAAAAAAATTGTTAGTTTGGCGGGTTCTATAACCTTATTACATTGTCCACTTTGTGTAGAAACACCCTATATAGACTATAGTGTCCTTTAAACTCAATTTTAATTGACTGAATACAGTACAACAAAATTATCTTAAATCACGCTCATTGATAACTGAAGAATCTTTATTTGTTGGCTTGTACTCTTTCTCCTGTTTTGTAGTTGGTAAATATCAAGGAGGTCCAATTCAAAAATTAAAAAAAAATTGTTTGAAAACAGTTGATTGGAGAATTCATTAGGCTTTCCAGTGAAGTACGACTCGACCCCTTTGCCCTATTCAAATTTTAGGGGTTGTTCACCCAAGAGATGATTTGATGATGCTGTAAATAGGAACCAAGACTTGCCTGCTTTTTGATTAAAATCCTGTCTGAAAATAGTTATTTGTGTATCAAGGTTGTAAAAGTGATCTTTTTTGGCCGAATCTGATGATTGCAGCCGAGGCTAACAAATCAGATGAGGCTAAAAAAGAACTTTTAACCGAGGTGCACACAACATTTTTTAGGCGACTATCACAAAAAGATATAAACTTTAATTTAAAAATCAATTTCATAATTTTGACAGTGACAGTTACCTGACAACATGTCACTTGCAGAGTGATTGTAGCGTCCGTAAAAGTGATTGTAGCGGCCGTAAAGTAAAGTAAAAGCGGTTGTAAAGTAAATGCGGCCGTAAAGTTGTTTATGACAGATGTCAAAAAAAAGTTATACTTTACGGTTTTCAAAAGATACGTAAAACAACTATTTATGTAATAGCCGCCTAAAAAATAATTTATAGTCATTTTGGATAAAGCAAATTTAAGCATTTTTGAGGATATTTCCGCCACTCTCGACCACGCCGAAGTCTAGATAGCTTGGACCACATGAGGAGAAATGCGAATGATCTCCATGAATCGTACCTCCTTTACAATCAATATCAATGGAAACAATTATTGCAGTGAAGGTCATAAAAGGACCAGGTCGCCATATTACGAGTTGACTCATTATTCTTTTGAAATATTTAAAGCAAAGGATGTGCGATAAAATTAAAGATTAACATGTAACCAAGTTTCTTGAGTTTATTTTATTGCGCATGAGATATTTCTAAAATTTTCGTTGCTACTTCTAATGACTTTAGAACTACATATTATTTTAGTTCTTGACGCTGCATTTTCCATTAGAAGCAAATTTATGAAAATGTAAAGAGAGATTAGTCATAGGCATAAAAGAAGTAACCAAATTGTACCTCTTGAGGTTATCAAAACTTCATGTAGGTAATTTCAAAATTCCTTTGTTATCATTTTTAAATGTTCCCAATTATTGTCTATAGGTATATCCATAATATTTTAAGCACGAACAAAATTTAACAAGCAGATAAAAAAATAGAAAGGAAATAAGAACAAAAATCACTTACCTAACGGCACTGTTCCGTCTATAACACAAAAAGACAGAAATCACTCACTAGTGACGTCATTATCCATTGTTTTCGCTCAGACCGAGCACTTTAATTATACGAAGTTTACGATTTAATTAATTGAGAATTGTACAGACTCACATTTTTAAATTTAAAAACACGAACCGAAAATTAATTTCGAAATTGTATTTTTACTAACACTTCCGATCGCTATTAACGTCGTCGAGGTACTGATAGGTGAGAGTGTGTATTGCTATCAATTTTAGTTATAAAAATTGGTTACTTTTACGTTTTAGTAACGGGAATAATTCGCGTAAAGTTGAGCAATTTTTGATAATAGTAACAATTGTAAATCCGGTGATTCTAAACGTATTGGCAGTGCTCTTCAAATTGAGATCGTCTCTGGTGTAAAACTTTAAGTAAAAATAAATATAATTCTTCTTCGTGTTTTCGCGGGTTTGAAAGTCTGTGCAGTTACTAATTAAATTTTAAACTTTGTTTAATTAAAGTGTTAGACAAAAATGTTTCTAAATTCGCGTTGAAGATGGGACAGTTGTTCAAGGTAAGTTGTTTTGTTCTCATCTCTTTAGTGCCAAAACACAAATTGTAGTTCATGGTTCATTTTGCACCTCACACGTTTTTCTACTAATGTTTTGAGCCATTTCGATTAAGTAAAAAAAAAGATCGAGCAGTTTGGCACAAGCTGAGTATAACCTTGAACGTCACTTTTTGAACCCTGTAGCAACTCTAGAGCAACCATACATATTGATGCGCGTGAGAACCTTGTCAATCAACATTACAATTAATTACAATACAGAAGAAGATGGGAACAACGTAAAGTGTCTTTTTAACCAAATACTCCACAAAAGCAATTTTAATCTTAGTGTTATGCATGAAAGGGGTCGTATGAAGGGTTTGCCTTTTAGGGAGTCAACGTCTAAAATTACGTACTAAATGCTTTCACACCTGTAATTGATTGCAATGAATTAACATTGTAAATGTAAGTAAATACGAAGACAGACTATAAAGAGGGCAAAAAAATACCCTAGTTAAATAGAGAGGAAAAACTGTAGTAGAAAATCTTTATAAAATAACGTCGAGGTACTCAAAGATGAATTTCAAAAGTGGCATAATCGATTACGTACCGTGAATGGATCGTCAAAAGAAACTGCAAATTGGGTACAGGAAGTGCACCCTTAAGCATAATCCTCTATAAGTTATCGTTGAATACCTACTTCTTGTTGTATAGTTATTTCGATGTTAGAAAGTAAGAGAGGTCGTATTGTTGTTAATAGAAAAGGTTTATTGAAATTATATTTTTAAACAATCGTATTGATTTTAATCTCGTGCCTTTAGAAAATATTTTACTTTCTACGCAGCTATTTTTCTTTATTCGTATCGAACATAAGAGGAAGTCGTATTAACAATTAATTACCTTCCTGTTTTGTTTATTTTCGGGACTCTCATCCAGATTGGTCTTCTATAACCGATTTTTCGGTCAGTGCAGGTCCATTCGGCGTCAGTCTTCCGAAGCTTCACAGCAATTTTACCGTCTTCTGTCTGTTCGACATTTGTCAATGGCTATTCAGCACTATAGCTATACCATTTGTTGATTTGCGATTTCTACCTCTGATCCAGTCATCGTGACGATTCGTTTTCGTTTAGGTCCCTAACGTTCCCACTGCCCAAGCCACCGAGTCATTCCCATACTTTTAGATATTCCATTGTATTACAGGGTCGGCCCCACAACTCTACCCTGTGGTACACCTTCATGTTACACTATTAATTCCATTTTTAAGGTTTTTCAGTACCTAATAATATTCTGTGTTTAGGCCCTCCCGACTTCTTTAGCACTTGATTTATAGTTTTTTCGCTTTTGCAAGTTAGACTATCTTCAAATTTATTATGCCTTCATAGGTTTTTGGCATTAAATCGAGTTTTTGGTCCATACTTTATCGGCCATCTAGAACCATTGATGCTTTAGGAACCGGCACCAATTTGGAAGACATTTTCTGCCATCAGCCTTTGATGCATTTGAACAAATATTTCTATGTGTGCCTTGATTAGCACTCTTATTAAACCAAGTGAGGATCCATCTGATGCTTTGCTTGGTTTCATTTTTTTTACTACACTTAGTATTTATTTTTCTTCTTTTCCCGCCCTTCTGCCTGGTTTCTTACCTGGGTATGACTCATGAATAATTTCGTTTTTCTGTTCTTCTACCAGATCAACTTTAGGATAGGGTAACTTTAAAGTGGTGGTTTTCTGCTAAGGTCCTTCCTTCTGCATTCCTTATATTACTTTTCCAGTGGATCTATGTTTCCCCCCGTTTTCCTCTCTTTCTTGTATATTTTCTTCTATTTCCGCTTTCATATTTTTAATTTCCGTCCTCCACTAGTAGAGCAGCCGGTTTTCTTTTCCCATTTTCTTCATCATTTTGCGGTGTTCTTCCCTTATCGTCTTAATCATTCTCTGGGTTATATGGTTTCACTAAGATAAAGAAGACAAAGAAGAGCAAGTAGATGTTTATGTTCAAGATAATTTTCTTAGTTTTATCATAGTCCAAAACAAAATAAGGGCTTAACGGGAATGAAATTAGGCTTCGAAAGCTTATTCTGTTTAACGGTGAATTCGATAAGACGCCTTTAATTTACAAATAAGCACATATAAGGGCGTATCTCGACGTCGTTGTAAGGGCACAGTCTGTAGTATGAGCGCGCGCGGTTCTTAAATACTTCGTTAACACATAAATAGACATAAGGCCACTGCTGTATGCATTGATGACTATGAATTTAATTATAAATGGTGTCTGGTCTGGACGGAAACATCATTAAGGCACATTATCGTGAGAATCAGACACGAAAACTACCCCAAAACTTCTTCAAACAAATTCGAAAAGTAATAAATTAAAACTACCAATTTCTATAATCGAAAAAGAATCTTTTGGTCATAAAGTCGTTTCCCATTTTGTAAGTAATTCAAACTGAAAGTCGACGACGATATTGCGACAAAACATTTAGTAACTTTTCACTCAACAAATTTCTACACAAAACTATCAACTGAATCTCCGTTAAGAGAAAACTAAAAACTTTATAAGTTTTTCTCCCTTAATTTCGGAATCCACTCAGACGCTTTCCTCGCAATTGAGAAAACAGCTTTTCAACTAAAATTGTAATCGTTTTGTAAAAATAGGTTATTTACCTTGTGTACGAGGGTTTTTCAGATTGTTTTCTTTCATTCGCCTTTCTTTAACAATGAGTGTGCAAAGTGACCTCCCATGCCACCGTAATTACCTGGACATTCGTCTCGCTACGTGAGAGTTAATCCTTCTCACGTATATTGACCAAAGGTCTTTGACATTGAGTTAAAAACTAGGTTGTCACTTGAGTATCAACTCGGCACCAAAGATGATAAAGGTAATGCTGTCGTAATAATGGAGAAATCTGATTACATCAAAAAGCTCCCAAGATTTCCTTAGAACTTGCGAAATTCCCTATAGAACAAGATCACCAACTTATATCCTTTGATATTGTCAACTTTTTTCCCAGTATCCCCTTGGAAGACTGTCTTACCATTGTCAACAATCATTCCAACCTCTCAGACAACATTTGCTCCTTCTTCAGTAATTCCCTAAAGACATGCTATAGTCAAAATTTCTTCAATTTCAACGGTAAAACTTACTCGCAACTTACCGGCTTATCCATGGGTAGCAACCTCTCCCCCCTACTTGCTGAATTGTTCTTAACGTCACTTGAAACTAGTATACTTTTCAACAACCCAATCATAAAAGAAAAATTTTGATTTTATAAAAGATATGTGGACGACATCTTGGTGATATTTAAAGGTTCCAGCCGAGACTTCCTTTTTTTGAAATAACTTGCACTCTAAAATTAAATTTTCGGTTGAGATTGAAAAATGCCAATCCACCAACTTTTTGTACCTCACTATTACGAGATTACATAACAGCTTGGATCTGAACATTTACAGAAAACCCACCACCACCACCGACCCTTCTCGTCTTTTCATCCCCTCTCACATAAACTAGCCGCCTTCAGGTTTTTCTTTCATAGAATCTTCACCCTACCTCTCAGTCAATTCTATTTTTTTTTTAATTCATGCCACTTTAGATGCTATCGAACACCCTAGTTTGTCTCAAAAAATTTTCTTCTTGCCTTTCACCGGTCCTCCTTCCTATTTTTTCAAAAAAATGTTTAATCAATATGGTCTTGACATTTCTTTTTCATCCAAACACGACCTCAAAAGTCACCTTGTCCATACTTAAGATAAGATTAACATCTTGGACAAATTCGGTGTGTACACTTGTACAGGTTAAAGTGTGACTCTTGCAATTGCTTCTACATCGGTCAAACTGGTAGGAAGTTTAAAACAAGGCTGGCTTGTATCAAGAAAAACAACCTTATACAGGGTGTACCGAAAAGATTGGTCGTAAATTATACCACATATTCTTGGGTCAAAAATAGGTTGATTGAACCTCACTTACCTATATACAAAAGTTCACACAAAAAAAGTTACAGGGTGATTTAGATAAAAATTTAAATAAGTTTTTTTATGCTCTTTCTCAATCTGCAATAAAAAATAGGGGTTTCCATTTAAAATTTTAAAGTTGCCTCCCGTTCGCGCCCCCCTGGGGGTCCGGAGGAGGCAAGGTTAACAGTATCAGATGTCCCCCTCAAAACCGTTAACTTTTTATTCGGGACATTTTTTCATCCGACCTAGTGTTGTAGAATTATTGCAGGTGGCGGATTAAAATGGGACACCCGGTATACAGGAAGGAGGAGGTCATGTTTAACACTTGTAGAGTTAATCTTAATACCTTGTTTGTATCTAAATTGCAATTTAATAATAATGAAGGTTTAATATTTGTGAAAATGTAGAGTTGAAATATTAAATATTTTGAAATTAACATTTTACAGAGCGGCTGTATCTTCTAAACTAAAATGTTTACAAAGAAATACAAAGAGACAAAAAAGTTGAAGAATAGACGTTTGATTATTCCAGGGGCGTTCTATATTTTGTTAAAGTATAACCCTAAAAAAAGTTGGAGGGTAAAAGGGGTGTTCAATGTTCATCCTCTCTGAAAATCCATAATAAATAAAAATAATTGAATGCGACTGTTTCCAATTTATTGGTTATCATCTACTAGTATTTCGTATAAATTTTCATAAAGTACAGTTAAACCGTTTTAGAGCAATGATAAAAAAACTTATTTAAATTTTTATCTAAATCACTCTGTAACTTTTTTTGTGTGCACTTTTGTATATAGGTAAGTGAGGTTCAATCAACCTATTTTTGACCCAAGAATATGTGGTATAATTTATGACCAACCTTTTCGGTACACCCTGTATGTCTTATTCATCCTTTGCTAGTCACATATTAAATTCAAGCCATTCCTTCCAGTATCCATTACGATATCTTACAGATTTGTGACAAAGGCATAAAATTAAATCTCCTAGAAACCAAAGAAATCATTAACAATTATAATAGTAACCCCACCTGTTCTCTGAATGAAATCCTGAATATCAATAAAAAGCTCTTAATTTTAAACTAATTTAATCATCTCCTTATTTATTGTAGCCCTCGTATGTTTTGGCTCCCGTATATTCCTTATTGCCGATATTACAGTTCCCTTCCCTTAATTCTCTTCAAGGTTGCCTCCTTCCTGTTGACTTTTCACCAATTTCTAGCATGGTTCGGTAATCTTTTTCTCTTCACACCTGGTTTGGTTATTTTCCAGATGTCGGTTTCGACGTTTGGTTTTGTTACCCATTGTTTAATTTTTCATTTTTCTTGGTAAGTTTTCCCTAACCTTGTTCCCTGGTTTTTTCTTATAACCAACTTATTTCCAGCGATGGACTCTTGTGGTTTAATTGGGTCAGCTTTGTCTCCATTTTACCCAGCTCATTTCCATAAATTCAATTTTTATCAATTCTATTGCCACTGTAAATTTTTTGCTTACTTCTCGCCGCCCTCCTAATTGTAAGTGTTAGTTAAGTTTTTATTCAATGTTACCTTCAATATTTTAGATTAGCCTGATGATGACAACATATTGTTGTCGAAACATGTCGCTTTAATTTAATTGTATTCATCAACCAATTTAACCAATAAAATTTAAACGTTCCATGGGGAAGGTTGCGAGTTACCTTTTTAATTAATCATCATTCAGTTGAAATTTCTGCAAGGAACGACTGTGACATGTTCTCAGATCCTTTTTATGTATATTTCAGGGTTCCCTTCAGCCATAAATTTTTTTTTCACGCCTCTGTTACAACATACGCAATAGTTTTGCTTACCCACCTTACTATAACTAACATTTCCTTTGCATATTCTTTGCAGATCAATTTATCACATAACTTGGAACGTTCTCCAACAGAATTTTGGCCTTGAAAATAGTGGTGCTTAGAGAACGAGTGAATGGTAGAGAATTCAAGGTCTGGTAATCACTTATTCTGAGAATATCTGGGGGATGATTTCATAGAATCCTTCATAACAATTTAAAATTTTATCTCTAAATCCAGTTTGACGAAAGACTTTACATATGCACGTGCTGAAGTTGTAAGTTGCACTTGAAAAGCTGCAGAGTGTTGAATACTTCTAAAACCCTCAGAAACTTCGCGCCGTGCATATTATCCATGTTAATTTTCCAAACCAGCCAAAGCAGAATAAATGATTAACAAGTCGTAAACTGTTGGAATGCGTCCATCAACTTGATTGGATTAATCACGTACATCTTTTTCGATGGAAAAAAAGCTCGCCTAAAAGCAGATGGGGATGTTTAGTATATGACAACACAATACGTGAAGTTACTTTAATCTTGCGTGACAGTAATTCAACAAAACAACATTCATCAGAATCAGTATCCCACCGCGCTTTGCGTCTCTCATCTTTCCGATTTCCCTCCATTTCCCAGTACTTTCCGGGCAGGAAGTATGAAGTGGAAATCGAGGGTCGCTATGATGAAAATGAGAGTTTGTAGACGACGACGAGAAACGACGGTGTGGTGTTAAAATATTAAAGTGTCCCCAGCGTAGACATCACTTAAATTAAGATTTCACAGTCAACTTTTATTTCTTTTATTGAAAGTTTTAGTAACGTCGTAAGAACAATATTTTTGTTATTTTCATCGTGTGGCGATGGAAAGTTTGCGGAAAGCGTTTTAGGCGATAAGCGAGTTTCGAAAGTAAAGTATTAGTTTGGGTAAGGGTTATAGTTTCAATGCCACGAGGGGTCGTTCATGTCGCGAGTCAGATTTATGAACCTATTTCCCATGTAATGAAACACGGTGTGCCGCGCGCCGGTGATTACATCCTAATGAGAATGCACTTCGATTTTTGATATCGTCAAACTTTGATACTAAAGCTTCCATTTCCAAAGATACCTTGAAAAATCCAATTAGTTACATCTGATTAACTTTCTGAATAATTACCTGAAACTTTTGAATGGAAACGGCATTTTACTTTGAATCTCGTTACGTGCATTAAAGAGACATGTGAATAAGTCCTATCAGCACAAAATTTTAGTATTTTTCTCATTTTGTCCCCAAAGGAAATTAAACTTCTAGAAAAATTTCCTCTTACAAACTATGTAACGAATTGCTGGTTCTTTAAAACTTTACACATAATTCTTGTCAATCATCGCTTGTCTTGAGGGTGTGCTTTGGGCATCCATAAATAATGCCTATAATCAACTTTTTATAAATTATTAAGTTACTCTTACAGTTGGTTCATTCCAATATTTCCTTTCTAAATTATTGGTGCTCTAATATCGTAGCCTTCCGAGACCAAGAACATCCCTGACGAGCCCATTGTTCGTTCAACAAATGGAAATATACTTTTATTGCCTTCTTTTGTCTCTACGGGCTCTAACATTTAACCCTTTCGTTTTCCAAAATACGATAACGCAATAACCATAAGTACTCAAGGTGGGTGAACTTGGAAATATGATAGGTCACTCGTTATAATAACAGGCTTACGGTATGAATAACATTCATCCGTATCCACAGTTCTTCCATGTGTTCTGATAAATTATAATATTTTTGGGATAAAATCAAAAACCGCCAAAGCGAGGAACTCGGTCACTTAAATAAGGTACTGAAGGACTCACGAATTTATGTGGTTAAGAACATCAGCTTGCTATATTTTATCTACCCCTGAGAAGGGGTAGAAGGCACCAGCTGCATAGTTAGTAGCAGCTCAATACACTTACAAACATCCATGTCCCGAGGTATTTTACACCACCTCACATTTGACTTAGGAAAGTTTTGATTTTTGTTTTGAAACATATTTAACAACGAAAAATGACATACATGAACGACGACCTCAAATAACGGTTAACAACTGTTAAAACCAACATTATTTTTGAATAAGTACAAAGAAGGAAAACCATTGTTCATTTGCATTTTTTTCCTTCTTGGAACAACTGTCAAAACCAAAATTATCTTTGAATAAGTAAACAAATATACATATTTGGGGGAATTTTGGAAATCCTGAAAGGAACACTATTGCTCCATTGTTATTTTTTGAATTAATTTCCTTATAACTTTTGGAACGTTTACCAACTGTAAAAACCAAATTATCTCTAAGCAAGTACAAAAAACAGGTTTATTTGGCGGAATTTTGGAAATCCTTAAAGGAAAACTGTTGCTCATTTATATTTTTGATTTTATTTTCTTAAAACCTCTTGGAACGTTTAACAACTGTCAAAACCAACATTATCTCTGAATTATTATAAATAATACGTTTATTTGGCGGAATTTTGGAAATGCCTTAAAGGATAACTATTGCTCATTTGCATTTTTTTTTAAATTAATTTCCTCCTTGGAACGTTTAACAACTGTCAAAACAACAATTAATTTTCTTAAAACTTCTTGGAACGTTTAACAACTGTCAAAACCAACATTATCTCTGAATTATTATAAATAATACGTTTATTTGGCGTAGTTTTGGAAATCCTGCAAGGAAAACTATTGTTCATTTATATATTTTTAAATTAATTCCCTCCTTGGAACGTTTAACAACTGTCAAAACAACAATTAATTTTCTTAAAACTTCTTGGAACGTTTAACAACTGTCAAAACCAATATTATCTCTGAATTATTATAAATAATACGTTTATTTGGCGGAATTTTGGAAATGCCTTAAAGGATAACTATTGCTCATTTGCATTTTTTTAAAATTAATTTCCTCCTTGGAACGTTTAACAACTGTCAAAACAACAATTAATTTTCTTAAAACTTCTTGGAACGTTTAACAACTGTCAAAACCAATATTATCTCTGAATTATTATAAATAATACGTTTATTTGGCGGAATTTTGGAAATGCCTTAAAGGATAACTATTGCTCATTTGCATTTTTTTTAAATTAATTTCCTCCTTGGAACGTTTAACAACTGTCAAAACAACAATTAATTTTCTTAAAACTTCTTGGAACGTTTAACAACTGTCAAAACCAATATTATCTCTGAATTATTATAAATAATACGTTTATTTGGCGGAATTTTGGAAATGCCTTAAAGGATAACTATTGCTCATTTGCATTTTTTTAAAATTAATTTCCTCCTTGGAACGTTTAACAACTGTCAAAACAACAATTAATTTTCTTAAAACTTCTTGGAACGTTTAACAACTGTCAAAACCAATATTATCTCTGAATTATTATAAATAATACGTTTATTTGGCGGAATTTTGGAAATGCCTTAAAGGATAACTATTGCTCATTTGCATTTTTTTTAAATTAATTTCCTCCTTGGAACGTTTAACAACTGTCAAACAACAATTAATTTTCTTAAAACTTCTTGGAACGTTTAACAACTGTCAAAACCCATATTATCTCTGAATTATTATAAATAATACGTTTATTTGGCGGAATTTTGGAAATGCCTTAAAGGATAACTATTGCTCATTTGCATTTTTTTAAATTAATTTCCTCCTTGGAACGTTTTACAACTGTCAAAACAACAATTAATTTTCTTAAAACTTCTTGGAACGTTTAACAACTGTCAAAACCAATATTATGTCTGAATTATTATAAATAATACGTTTATTTGGCGGAATTTTGGAAATGCCTTAAAGGATAACTATTGCTCATTTGCATTTTTTTTAAATTAATTTCCTCCTTGGAACGTTTAACAACTGTCAAAACAACAATTAATTTTCTTAAAACTTCTTGGAACGTTTAACAACTGTCAAAACCCATATTATCTCTGAATTATTATAAATAATACGTTTATTTGGCGGAATTTTGGAAATGCCTTAAAGGATAACTATTGCTCATTTGCATTTTTTTTAAATTAATTTCCTCCTTGGAACGTTTTACAACTGTCAAAACAACAATTAATTTTCTTAAAACTTCTTGGAACGTTTAACAACTGTCAAAACCAATATTATGTCTGAATTATTATAAATAATACGTTTATTTGGCGGAATTTTGGAAATGCCTTAAAGGATAACTATTGCTCATTTGCATTTTTTTTTAAATTAATTTCCTCCTTGGAACGTTTAACAACTGTCAAAACAACAATTAATTTTCTTAAAACTTCTTGGAACGTTTAACAACTGTCAAAACCAATATTATCTCTGAATTATTATAAATAATACGTTTATTTGGCGGAATTTTGGAAATCCTTATAGAAAACTATTGCTCATTTACATTTTTATAAAGTAGTTTCCTTCTTGGAACGTTTTACAACTGTCAAAACAACGTTATCTCTGAACAAGTAAAACAACAGGTTTATTTGGCGGAATTTTGGAAATCCTTAAAGGAAAACTATGGCTCATTTGCATTTTTTTAATTAAGTTTCTTCTTGGCACGTTTAACAACTGTCAAAACTAAAATTATCTCTGAATTATTATAAATAATACGTTTATTTGGCGGAATTTTGGAAATCCTTTAAGGAAAACTATTGCTCATTTGCATTTTTTTAAATTAATTCCCTCCTTGGAACGTTTAACAACTGTCAAAACAACAATTAATTTTCTTAAAACTTCTTGGAACGTTTAACAACTGTCAAAACCCATATTATCTCTGAATTATTATAAATAATACGTTTATTTGGCGGAATTTTGGAAATGCCTTAAAGGATAACTATTGCTCATTTGCATTTTTTTTAAATTAATTTCCTCCTTGGAACGTTTTACAACTGTCAAAACAACAATTAATTTTCTTAAAACTTCTTGGAACGTTTAACAACTGTCAAAACCAATATTATCTCTGAATTATTATAAATAATACGTTTATTTGGCGGAATTTTGGAAATGCCTTAAAGGATAACTATTGCTCATTTGCATTTTTTTTTAAATTAATTTCCTCCTTGGAACGTTTAACAACTGTCAAAACAACAATTAATTTTCTTAAAACTTCTTGGAACGTTTAACAACTGTCAAAACCAATATTATCTCTGAATTATTATAAATAATACGTTTATTTGGCGGAATTTTGGAAATCCTTATAGAAAACTATTGCTCATTTGCATTTTTATAAAGTAGTTTCCTTCTTGGAACGTTTTACAACTGTCAAAACAACGTTATCTCTGAACAAGTAAAACAACAGGTTTATTTGGCGGAATTTTGGAAATCCTTATAGAAAACTATTGCTCATTTGCATTTTTATAAAGTAGTTTCCTTCTTGGAACGTTTAACAACTGTCAAAACAACATTATCTCTGACACAAGTAAAACAACAGGTTTATTTGGTGGAATTTTTAACAACATTCACGGAAAACTATTGCTCATTTATATTTTTTTAATTAATTTCCTTAAAACTTTTGGAACGTTTAGTAACTGTCAAAGCCAACATTATTTCTGGATCAGTACAAATGACAGGTTTATTTGACGGGATTTTGCAAATTCTTAAACAATTGAATTTCTTGAAAACGTCTTGAAACGTTTACCAACTGTTAAACCAAATTATCTCTGAATAAGTACAAAAAACAGATTTATTTGACGAAATTTTGGAATTTTCAAAAAATTCTAAATAATTAACTGAATCTTTCGGTATTTTTTAATTCAAAAAAGTAAAGCAACAGCAAAAATGCTTAGAATGAAGCAAAATTAATTTTATTTAATGGAACTAGTTCCTTAATAGTTCAGGAGCACATTTTTACTATTTTGGACTTTTAACGCTAAAAAAACTTAATCTTTGAATATTAATTACAATATGGCAAAAAATACTAATTACAGCACGTTGATTGTTTCTGAAACATATTTACCTACTCACTTAAGAGAAGGGGAGTTGAGCTTCTTATGGTTTTCTTCTCCATTTCCTCCTTTCCTGTACGGTTTACTGAGATTCTGTGCGGGTTACTTCTCCTCTATTTCTTGCCCTTCTTACCTACTCCACTCGAATCTGTCTTGGTCAGCCCTTTATTCGCATTTTTGTAGTTCTGCCTTTAAAAACTTGTCTCTTCAAATAAAATTCCATGATTCTTTCACTTGCTATGGTTCCTTATTGGTTCTCGATATTTTAAAAACTCCCATTTTTGTTCAATTTCTAAATCAAAATATCACGCGGCTGTTACAGAATTCTCATAGAATCTTAAGAATAGGTATCTTGGTCCTCAAAAGGAGTACAAATAAATGATACCAAATGGTTCTAAACTGCACTAAACAAGGACCTTTGGGCCACGAAGATTTCTTGAAAAAATGTAGCTTGTCATTTATTAAAAGAAATTATGTGTTGATTCTCGGTACAAATTTTTCAAATTCTTCAACAAACTTTTCCCTAGTTTCTGTAATCTCAATTGCTATGGTACTGTACCATTTAGTACTGGTAGGGATAAAACTTCAAATTGTTATGAAGGATTCCGTGAAATCATTCCTCAGAATTTCTGAGAATAGGAGAGCTTTCAGGACTTCGCGTGAAACTACCTTTGACCCGTTTTACATTTGCAGTCTGGATTTTTTAATACTTTATTCGATGCCAAAGTTCCGTTGGAGAAATTATCTTTTATTGTAGTAACATCGAGAGATAAAAAAGAATCAGAAAACATTCTAGGTTATGTGATAAGAAAATACAAAGGCAATTTTAGTTATTGTGAGGTGGCAGGTGGGTGAACAAAATTATTGTGCTTGTTGCAACAGAACTTACGACTAAAGGAAAAATTCATCAAACCGATCTGAGACCAATTCATAGTTGTTCCATGCTGAAGATGCAACTGAAGGTGTAGCCCAAATGCCTGTTCCATGAGCATTTTGGGGCTTATGTGTGAGGCAAGAACTAGGCAAGTACTTTCATGGCCTTTCCAACAGGCTACATATCATGGACCACTTTCCCAAAGGCATCAAAATTGTCCAAAGAACTGAAGTTTTGGGAATCCAAAAAGACGACGGTATCTTTTCTTAAACTTTGTGCAAGAATCATAATATGAAAATGAAATTACAGTTAAAGTATCATTTATTGAGCATTTTCGCCAGTTTCACTACATTCCCGACTGAGCAGCGACATCAGTGAAAAATTGTGTTAATGCAGTACAAATGAGATAATTATTTAGAGATGCTGTATATGAGGTTATATTACAAATTTAAGTAAAGAGGGAAATTCGTTTTCCAACAACGAAGTTTAAATGAAACTTCGCATCGATCGAGGGAGTAAAAAAAATCGGTATCTCTAAATTAAACAACCGCAAAAGAGAAACTTTGTGCGACCGCAGAATATCAAATAGTGTTAACAAAGTTAGCATGTAAAACATATGTAACTAGTTTAAAGCTCTTTACAAAGCTTTAGAAAACATATTATCGAATTCCAACCGAAAGTGGTTTTCGCCACGATTTAAACACACAACTGAAGAGAAACAAGAATAAATACTCCGAGAGGCATTATTATGCAGGATCCATAAGACCAAAGGCAGTTCTTGTTACTAACACCGGACCACGTTGATTGCCGGGGACGTGGACTGTCCGATCTTTGACTTGGGGCTGAAACGACTCAAGATTCCACAACTACCCTTTCTATATCTATTTCGACAAACACACGTACCCGCACAAACATAACTGACTTCGTTACGTTAATACTAATTCGTCCCAGTCCTCAGACTTCGCTTAATCAACCCTATTGAGCGATAACAACTTAATCTACCTAAATTACAGTGGCCGAGTCATCTAATAAAACTTTGACAAAAGTCTTTGACGTAAAGTAAAATTATTTTGAACCCGAAGTTCTCTTGAAAGTTTAACGATCATCAGCATTCATCGGACACGTCTGTTAGCCCAAACAGTTACCGCCAATTTGTAGGCCAGTTTACGATAGTTTGTAAGGGGTAAAGTTTTTCTCACCTTCAATCTTATCCATGTGGTCTAATGAATGGAATACGGTGTCATTGCAATGTCAGCAGTTTTAATTAACACGAAATTATTTCAGGCATGTCCTTTCCGTCGATTGCTTAAACTGACACACAACTGTCATAATGATTTCATCTGATTGACAATAATTACGTTTAGGCATGGTTTAGGCACAGAAGTTATTCGGGTTTTTTTGAAGGCACAACATACAGTGCGGTCCAAAGGTATGGAATAAATTCATTTTTAGCGTTATTATGTACTTTTGGGAAAAAACCTGAAACACGTCGATTTCTATTTATAATTTACCATTTTCTCGTATGAAAGTCTTACCACCCTCTTGCACCCCCTCGGAGGTATGAGCAACCCTTAAAAAAATTTAAATACGAACGGGTGGCTTGTGGCACCTTGTTTGAAAGGGATTTTAACTCTCTATTCAGAAATATAAAAATTTTTAAATTTGGTACACTCGTAACTCAGAAATTGAATTTTGAAAAAGAAATAGTTCACAAACCTCCGTTTGAGTTCTTGTTCTATTACCACATCCAATCATAATTAAAATGTCTATTCTCTGTGTTTCTGTTAACTGAGCCATGATTTATTTACTGAAATGCACACACAAACAAAATTTGGCAATACACAAGCGTCTGTCAAAAATAACTACAAATATGAAGTAGTCTACTATGTAGTTAGATTTTTTGTTAAACGCTTTTTTCCTCAACAGAATCAGAACAAATTGTGTGTTATTGCGCGCGTGTGTGTGAGTATGTTTACCTTATCTGTGGTTAGGTAATAACAGTTTAAAATTTTAATGTTTCTATTTTAACCGATTTTAACTGTTAGTTATATTTTAACTTGCACACCTTTAAACCTGCTGAAATTGCAATGAAAGCTTTTCAAATCATTCAATTCTATCATACATACTCAAACAAAATGGAGGATTAGGTGCTAATATAAACTATTATTGGAAACTATATTTTAATAAATGACAAATGGGTCTCATACAGAGTTTTCTGATTACCTTTTCCAAGGAAATAATTAAAACTATGGATTACATGACATGGATGCAACTTTTCCATCACAGACTTTGAATAAATATGGAAAACGTCTCATAAATTTTGCAAGTAATTACAAAAACTAGAAAAGAAAAATATTTTTTTGGATCACGCTGTTTTATTGCTTTTCAAAACATTCGCCTTTAAAATATGTACACTTGTGCATGCGTTCAAACCAATTCTCGAAGTGCTACTCTGAAGTTATTCAACTACTCTGGTTTTCAAAGGCTTCAAGCTACTTCTTGGGGTGAAAATCGCTGTCCACACATTTTTTGTTTGACGTTTGGAAACAAAAAGTCATTAGGCGATGACATTTCTGACTTGATTTATGTTCACTTCGGTAGTAAAGTGTCTTGGTCCAAGTTGGTTAGTTGGATAAGTAATCCATGTACGCCGAAAAAGGTACGATTTATGAAAAAAATGGACAGTCGATGACACCTGAAGGTGGAACTGTGGTCATCAAGTGAGTATTTTTCCCGCCTAGTCTTTGTAACGTTGTCCGATGATTATGGAACATTGTTTTCGTATAGGTCTTGGTGTGGTAAAAGTGTTTCAGATGTTACGCTACCCAATGGAGGGTTGGTAACAGGGTAATTGAGCTAGATAGATGCATTTATTGGCGGTGAGGATTGCTACTTTAAAGTGTAAATATTGAAAAAACTTGCCATTAGAATCACTCGATGGACCTGCCCCTACTGGCCCCCAGATACAACCACTTAGCCATGTACACTATTGCTTCGCTGTTGCACCATAAAGATTTTGTACCACGTTGGCTGCACCACGTGAACGACAGGGGAAGACATGTTCACAGGACAAGAGATCAGCGTGGACTACTATAAAGAGACTCCTGCCTTCTGAATCATAAAAAATTCAACTGCAATTGAAATAATACGATAATGACTTATTGTTCATTTTATGAATGGCGCGATCCAGAGGGGTTGATACGAATCCAAAGATCCATCACGAGGTCCATATTCGACTTCATACAAATTAAAAATTTGGATTTTTATTTTTGGTGATCCTTTAGTTGGACAATTTTTCTTACCGATAAATTTAAATGGATATAATAAACATTTGGTCCTGTTGAAAAGTGGTGTTAATGATGTATGAAGTGATGTATTTACATGGGTTTTAACGAGATCGACAAATCTTTTTACTAAGAACCTCCAGTAAACAATGAACCATCTAGAAGCGTGCTACTCAAGATGGCGTATGCAACAAATTTCGAAAAAAACTCAGCAATATTTTTTACCAAACGGATCAACTGAATCAAATGGGAACATCTTGAGTTTTTGTGAAGTAGACTAGACAAGGATATACCTGGGTCTTAGCTTATACAGGGTGGGCCATTGAAAAGGTAACACGCCTGTTTTGGGACACTTAGATAAGTTTCTTAAAAAAACGCTCGGACACGTCGATTTTCTATTTTTGGGGGACAACCTTTGTTGTCAAATTTGACTTTGTCAGGTCAACCCCCTAGCCCTAGCAACTCCTAACTCAAGAATTTAAATAGGGAAAAGGAGTCGAGCGACCCCTCATTTGAAACGTCTTTTAATTCTCTATTCGGCAGTATGAATGAAAATTAGTTTTATTCAATTTTTTTTTCACCCCCATGAAAAGCACTCTCTAGAATCTAGATTAACTATAAGGTGGAGGTGCTGTTTAGGAAAAATCCTGAAACACCCCACCTTTGACCTTTTGAACGGCACATTTCAGGATTTTTCCTAAACCCTCACCTTAGTTAATGTAGAGGTTGCTTTTCATGGGGGTGGAAAAAAATTATTGAATAAAACTAATTTCGGCCATACTATCGAATAAAGAATTAAAAGACGCTTCAAATGACGGGTCGCTCGACACCCTTTTCCTATTTAAATTCTTGAGTTAGGGGTTGCTGGGGTTAGGGGGTTGACATGATAAGGTCAAATTTGACATCAAAATGTGCCGTTCAAAAGGTCTAAGGTGGTGTGTTTCAGGATTTTTCCTAAACAACACCCCCACCTTAGTTAATCTGGAGGGTGCTTTTCATTGGGGCGAAAAAAAAATTGAATAAAACTAATTTTCATTTGTACTGTTTGTACTGAATAGAGAATTAAAAGACGCTTCAAATGAGGGGTCTCTCGACTCCCTTTCCCTATTTAAATTCTTGAGTTAGGGGTTGCTGGGGCTAGGGGGTTGACCTGACAAAGTCAAATTTGCCATCAAAAGTTGTCCCCCAAAAATAGAAAATCGACGTGTCCGAGCGTTTTTTTAAGAAACTGGTCTAAGTGTCCCAAAACAGGCGTTGAGGCGTGTTACCTTTTCAATGGCCCACCCTGTATAGACATATGAGCTAGGTACAGGATGATAACAAGTATGACATTTCCAATCATGAAGTGTATCAATCAAGATAAGAAAATAGGAAGTATGCAAACATTTGATTATTACGTTTTGTGCCGATATAACCTTTACTACGATGTTAGTAGTTAATAAGTAATCGCCATAATAATATACAATAAAAATCAATACAACGTTAATAACATGTTTATTCCGTAACAAACAGAAATTTGGTGACAGTGAGGTATGTATTTCATTTATAATATTGAAAACAACAGAAAATGTAGGCCAACTGCGTCAACAACTACCCCATTTTCAATACATTTGTTGTACGTGGCGTTATGTTTAACAAGATGGTTCCAGTTATTATTCTAAGCTTGTTTTCCTTTATAATTTGTAAAGGAATAAATGGAAGCTTAGAAATGAGTGATCCATCCGATGAACTACAACAGTGTGTTTCTCATACTATGGAAAAGTTGTTTTGTGAGGCCTCTTCCGTTTACGTTGTACAAGATGATCACAACTATGACATTTCGACCTTATCTTCGAGCATTCCGCACGTCTATATTGATGTGTATCAATCTATGCGTGGTCACACATGGGGGTATGGATACAACTTTTTAATACTTGCACAAAATATCTCATCACTCTCAAGTTTGTTGGAGAATTTGCAAAAGAGCACCGTGTGGAATTCTCAAGAATCGCCAGTTGGAAGATTTTTAGTAGTAATATTGTCGCAAGATATCCAGATGGTTTTTAAACTTCTGTGGAAATTCAATATTGTAAATGTACTTGTCGTTGTTAAAGGAAACGAGGGTTACAATGTGTATACAAGTGACCCCTTTCATCCGAAAAATGGTTGTGGAAATGCTGTGAAAGTGTTTGTTAAGGAAAGATGTTCCAACTTTGTGGTTAACTTTCCGAAACCTCTCCGTAATCTCAATGGGTGTCCTTTAGTTTTCAACACAAGTCAAATGACGGCATTCTCTTACATGGTTTTGAATATCGGCTTTGTGTACCTTAAACATGCTTTAAATGTTAGTATTCTACATACAAATTTAAGAAACGTATCCGAAGTAGAGGTATCAAGAAGTAATAATATTCCAACTATGATATCGCGTTTGAATGTAAATCTTCTATATGGCAAAGTAAAAGTAAGTTCCGAAATATGTCGCGACTATTTTGTGTACGTAAGCCCAGTTGATCACAACTTGTTCACGTTGAATGTAATTGCTGCAATCTTTCAATATGAAGTGTGGATTGCAGTTCTATTAGTATTTCTTATTACACTGTTGGTATGGTGGATAATCTTAAAAATAAAAAAGTCTCCACATGGTGGAATGTTCTGTGACGTACTTATTCACATTTTTTCTTTATCCACGTGTGGCTGTATCAGAAGAGCACTTCACATCGGTATGTTGCGTAATATTTTTCTCATGTACTTGTTCTATATTATTGTAATACAAACGGCGTTCAAATCTAAACTCATCGCAGCATTAACGTCACCAATAGACAACAACAAAATTGAAAATTTGGAAGACGTTGCAAATTCAAAATTGCCCGTTTGCGATTACTATGTAGTGAAAAATATATTTTTCAAAGAAAGTAAACCACGCGATACAATTTATACTAAAATACAGAACAAACTGACTCCTATATTCGACGGAGACAAAATATCGCCATTTATAGAAAAAAATTGCATTTACTTGATACTTAACACGGACAATCTTCTTTTCCTTAGCAACCATGGCGAAGCAAGTACTATAATAGACGACAGATACGCAACAAATGGAAGACTGTTTCTGGGTTTGTCTAAACCTCATTACGTTATGTCATCTATAAATGCAGCAATTGAAAGATGGAAGGAATCTGGTATATCGCGGATATGAAAAAAAATCTCCCCAAAACCCCGACTACCATGCACGATGACGATGAACCTGTGGTATTAACACTTCAGCATTTATCAGGTGTTTTTGCCATTTGGGGAATATGTATATCATTTGCATTTATTGTTTTTATCGCGGAGCTTGTGGTTCACAAATATTTTGCTAAATAAGTACACCTTTTGATCTTTAATTTTCTTTATCATACGAGCTCATGTAATGTTCACGATAAAATGTTTGTTGGTGCACTGTATTAAAGATTAAAATTGTTAAATTTGTGTGGATCAATAAATGAAATGGAAAACTTAATTGTTTTACTTACTTCATAAAGTTAGTGTACCTACTGAATAACTCATACTTCATTCAATAAAAACATAAGAGTAAATTAGAAACAGGTCTAAACGTAAAAACATTTCAACGAAGCACATTAATTAAACTAAATAATAATGAACATCTACTTATCACACAACAAAGCATATTAAATACCCAAGTTGTCGATGTCGTTAATAATTCCCATCATTCGCACCAACCACTTACTGCCTGCAACGCAGGAAATGCGATATTGTTACCTTTTGCAACTGTGATCTCTATAGGATGAACTTAAAATAAAAACGCAAAGATTGTTCTGTCCGAGTCAAAAATCGGTTCAAACTGGAGGCCGTGAATGTAGACCTTGGCATGGCCATCAGAAGTGGCCTTGATGAAATCCGTCTCATGAAAGAGAGAAGATATTCGAGAACAGCGTCCTGGTGATATGAGAAACTAATGCAAAATACACGGCAGAATAGGTTTCATGCACCTAAAACCATAACCCTACTAGGAAGGCGAAACGGGGCTCTTGCAGCAGTTACTGTGACGAGATTGAGCGAATTTCAGGAGATCCAAGGCTCCAAAGAGCCTTATGGAAAGGACGGAGGAAAAGGTGGATTTGCTGCGACTAAAGTCCATCACCAAATACTATAATATGTACTTATTAAACATGTAAACCCCGTGAACTTGCCATACGCAAAAGCGTCAACACCAGTGGCGTAACATATAATGTAAAAAATAAGCACATAAATCTACGTCATACTCCTTATGTAAACATTAATTTTTGGTAACACTTATTGCTGTATTTGCTACCCGCAGGCTTAAATCTCCGACAAGAGGCTACGGTGTTCCGCATCACTCCATGAGGCATCTCTTGCGAAATTCTACCTTCTTCAATGTGTATGGCATCCTTCAAGGCTTATACGAGTATGGTCCTGGCAAGACATTTATAAACCTGATGATCAAGCAACGGATTTCTCAAAATGTTCACTAAATTTCACTGAATTTCGACAGTATGATCGTGAAACCACACCCCTTGTTGCACATCAAATTGTTCAAGATGCGGTTGAAAAAAGTCTTAGATCAAATTGAAATATCGCTCGAAAAAGTAAAGTCCACTGCGGACCTGTAACCTTGTGACTATGTGGAGGCCCCTCGTAAATTTCTACAGGGTTCCCACCACTCCACTAACGCATGTTCAACTTGTTAACACACTGGGAAGTATGGGAGTACATCGTCCCACGATTATTGGAATATTTTCGGAGCGACTGCCGTTTCTTCTCCAACTGTGCCTTCTAAATGAGCTGCGTACCTCCTTGGCGGTAATAAGACAATGAAGGAGAAACGGAAGGTACGAAACCAGTGCTCTATCTTTGATTACGTCTTTGTCTCTAAGGCAAGTTTGTGACAACCTTACTCCTAAAAAATTATCGATCTTGAAGTTTCTTCTCGATTGCTGGAAAGCGACGAAATGTTTCTTTTATCTACATCATAGGATACCGCACATTGAAGCTCAGTATCAAATTTTATGTTTACGGAGTAGGCAAATTTTACGTTAACCAAAGAATACATTTTTATAGGTTTATTTGGCATGTAAATCTAGAAACGACATCGACCTCTGAATTTCACAACTTAACAACAACTTAATATTGAACTAACGTGTCCATCCCTTTACACGAAATAATGTCACAATAATATCACCAGCTCACATCACAACACGTCTTGAACTTCACTGGACGACAACACCGCCTATTAACTTCACCATGTACTAATAGAAAATGAAGTACTATTCACAACAAAAGAATCTACCAGGGCAACCACTACCTCGGATCGTTTCGTGGTGGTAACGATTATAGAATCAGAAATCCCCAGACAACAAAACATAAAACTAAAGATGATTACAAGGTGCGAAACTGGTTTTGAACAGAAAATTAATAATCTACACCATTCAAAATAATACTAACGAGGGTATCGGAAAATCCGGGAAATACAAGTAAGGAAAAAACACAGATTGAATGTCGACAAGGACTATAACATAGAAATGAGCAAACTAAGTGCGTAAAGTAGGTAATATGCCGAGGCAAAACTCTGTTTGGTTCCTTTAGCTCAGCGTTTCTTGACTGGTTCTCCTGTTTCCTTCTTAATTTCAATCTTTTGCACTTCAGTTTTTATTTATTCTTTTGTACTTGCTTGGCGCGCTTTAATTTAAAATGACACATGAAACACTGATTAGGTCCCGTACTAGAGGATGATCGTTTAAAACTCTGAATGCGTACTTTGCCTCCTTCCCCCGAATAATGCAGTAAAAATTGTTCATATTGCTTAGGTTGAAATTCATAGAGTGTATATTCTCCTCTTCAACTTCCTGTTAATGTATCTTGAATTGTTCAGCTTCAATACCCAGTGAATTCAGTCCATGCTCAAAATTTTCTCTCCCTCATCTCCATTATTTTGGAACTGTATCCTGTTTCTTTTGTGTTAATGGATGTTCTAAAAGGGTTGCATTCTCGGCAACCTTTTTAACAAATCCGTACTGATAACTTTCTGTACCACATCACGATTGTCTTTAATTTCTGCCACACCGGCTATGCTTCTGGCCAGCATCCTTCAATTTTTTGTATTTTACTTATGGGACTTCCTTGCTACCGTACATTATAGAATGTGCAGGTACACCATCATGTTGGTACCAACATCGGCTACCTCATTTGAAGAGATATCTCATCTGAAATTCGTCTGTGAAATGGATGTATTTTTAGTAGTATCTTTAAGTTGTTTTGATTAATTTAGCTCCTGCAAAAATGTACCCTGGATTGCAATCTGCCTCTTTGAGATGTAGCTTTATTTGAAGGTGATAAGGATACAAACATATTTTATGTTAAATCCTCCAAGCCGTCATGTAATTAACTCACAGATTTGGTACTTGCTGTCAACCGCCCACAGTGCAAAAAAACGTTTTTGAAATGTTTTAGAAACGTATCTCTGCAACATGAAACATCTCTGAAACAGCGACAGAAACGTATCATACACATAACATAGATGTTTAATGTCCCCCTTCAGAAACATAGATTTGAAACAACACAAAAACGTTACATCGAAACATTTTATATATGTTTCTTGAAACATATCAGAGTAATTTATTGATATGTAGGAGAAATGTGTCCTTATAAATGTTTCATACGGGAATATTTGAAATGTCTCATACGATGTTTCGCTTGAAACATACCTGAGTATAAAAAAAATGAGATGTGGTAGAAACTACGGTACCAAGAGTCCCAATTGCTCTGAGGGGCTCTTTTCCCAGTGCGCAGACCCTGCAGGGCTCCATGTACTCCAGTGGCTCGTTCTCCAGGGCCCTCAAATTGATGCTGAAAAATCCTTTTGCTTCAAGTGGGATTGGAACATCGGTCGCTTGTTTAGGAACTCGGACAACAGCCACGCAAACCACCTGAACCACCGACTCTTTGGTAAATAAGCCATTTTGATGTGCAATATCACGCATCTACTTACGATGAATAATGAATAAATCTATTTTTCGAAACGGAAATTTTTCGTTCCAATTAAACACTAAATTGTAATTTTGGATAAATATGTAAAACATTCACATTGAAACGTGTATTTTTAGTTTCTTACGATATGTTTCAAGTGATTAGGTTTCTGGTACAACGCCACTAAATACAAGTAACATTAACTTTGAAAGATGACTATTTTGTTTCAAACGAAACATCACATTTTTAATGAAGTTTCTAAAATGTTATACGTTATCACTAAAGCTAGGATAGTTAGACAAAATGAAAATTTAAAAAAGGCATGCAAAAAGGCATAAAAAATAATTTTAAAAAAAGCATCTAAAAAGGCAAAAAAGGGCAAAAAGGACACAGAAAAGCGAAAACTGTCGAGAAAAAAGGATAAAAGCAACACATACATATTCAATTAAGTTATAGACAAACGTTTCTTTGAAAAAGTAATTACAGTTGATAGATGCTATATGCTGGTATTCCTTTTCAATAAAGTTTCTGGCTAATTAAAATACGTTTAACACGGCATAATGACTAAGGGATGCAGTTTCAACAAAGACTGTATGTAGGTGCAGAGTGCAGGTAGAAATAATACAATGGGAAATATTTCAAAGTAAGGAAAATGACCCATCCGAGTTATTATTATAAGAGGCTTAAATATTAAAGAGAAAGTTTGCCTTCAGTTTGTTTCAAACGAAACATCACATTTGTAACGTTTCTAAAATGTTATACGTTATCACATTCCAAAAAATACATCACAGATATGTATTTTTGGATCTAAAACGTTCGTGTTGTAATGTGTATGTTTTGTATTTTATGTAACATATCAATTGAAACGTTGATTAGACATTACCATTTATTCGCTTTCGACAGGAATGTACCAGTAATGTGTCTTAGATGTTTTTCAGGAATGTTTCATTTGTAACCCTTAGGCAACATTTAGAAACGTTTCATGGATGTACTGTGTTCAGTGGGCGAATAATCCAAAACATGTCTTAAGTATAGGGCTAAATTATAAAAAAAATTTTTGAAACAAAAATTGAAGGAATTTTTCCTAACAAAGTTTTTGTATTACACCTTTTGGAAAAAAAAAATACTTGTAAATATTTAATTACAAACATTTTCTTAAACCAAAGCTCAAATGAGGAAAAGTGAATGAAAAATATTTTCGTTCTGGCAAGATCTACGTATCACCTTGTATCTACTACATATGAAATATATTATTATTACCATTATTAATAGGCACAACGACAGACAGAATTACATTTGTGGCTCAGATTTTTGCTCTTTCGACATTTACTTATTTGGTTGTGTTAGGTTATGGTACTTTATTTGTGTAATAAACCGTAAGCTGTAAAGGACGATTGTAATCGCTCTCTCGTGTAAATAAATAATACTAACTGGTAGATTGAAAGTGAATTATAGTAAACCAAGGTGAAAAAAGGGGGTTGTAGGCCGTAGGGTCTGTTGATTATATATAATCGCCGTTCTATCAATTCCAAAATAAACCGTTCACAAAAGCGGTCATCCTTTTGTATCCGTAAGAGGTAAAAATTCGTACACTTCTAACAATACGGATTTTCTACTGAATGGACGAACATCTGCCGAGTTATTATAGGTATATATAATTATGTAAACAGTGTACTTTTTCAAAAATTCGGACAGACAAAAGTTTAAGCGAATAATATCCATTTCGAGTCCCTTTAAATACATAAATCACTTTAAGTGGTAAGAAATCCCAAACCGGCAATTTTGATTCGAATTTGAATAAAGTTAGTTGTTTGAGGAAAGTTCGAAAGCGAGATAAAAAGGCGAAATTTAAAGCAAACAAAGTCGAGCTCGTTTAATCGTTGTGGATGAAACAAAAGGGTGCCGTCATTAGTAAAACCTTGGCACCCTCTTTACCCATTGACAATAAACCAAAAGGGTTAAATCAGAAGTAATTAGTAAATGGCTCGAACTTC